>CM072519.1:42100310-42131338 GCA_036898135.1 Oncomelania hupensis | reverse complement strand
CAATTGACGATGTCACATGGAGATGGATTGGTGAAGTTTCCTACCCTATCCTATCCCATAACTCGAAGGTCGTAGGGGCACCACAGATAATTGTTTAACCAGCGTACTCCATCTTTCCCTGTCCTCAGCAACCCTGATTGTTTCGCTCAGTGTCAAACCAATCCATTCTCGAATGTTGTCCTCCCACCTCTTTTGCGGTCTCCCTCTTCTTCTACCTCCTTGCACTGTGCCTTGCAGGATGGTCTTTGCAAGACCTGATGATCTGGTGACGTGACCATACCATCGGAGTTTCCGTTTCTTCACCACTGTAAGCATGTCATCGCGTTGTCCAATGGCTTGTGTGATGGTCTATCGGACTTCGTCGTTGGTGATGTGCTGGGTATAGGAAATGCCCAGAAGTCTTCTGTAGCACCTCATCTCCATGCTTTGTATTCTTCGTTGGAGATCTGCTGTGAGGGTCCATGTTTTGCAAGCGTATAGGAAGATGGAGATGATAAGGGAGCGCAGCAGTCTAATCTTGGAATGTAAACTGATGGTCCTGTCTTTCCAAATTGGCTTCAACCTCGCCAGGGCAGCAGTTGTTTGTGCTTTCCTGGAGAGGACTTCCTGTCGGGACCCATTGTCTGATACAATGGCTCCTAAATATTTGAAGCTATGCACTGTGTCGGAGATTTGGGAGGATTTCTTCTTCTTCTCTGTTCTTTGGACATGCTAGAACTGATGGGTCTCCGTTTGGTGTGTGGTTGTAAAGGTCAGAGCAATACTCTGTCCATCTGTCCAAGACTTCTTGTTCTTCTGTAAGGCATATGCCAGACTTGCTTTGGATCGTAGAGACCTTGGGCTGTAACACTTGTCAGCCGCTTCACAGTCTGGTAGGCCTTCTTGCTGTTGTTCTTGTTCAGACTGTTCTCTATTTCCTGGCATTGCTCTTCTATCCTAATCCAGTTCTCCTTTGCTGTGCGCATGCCTTTTCGGTAATTGTTGATTTTTCGGTAGGCATCAGCTCCCCTGTGAGGTTTTTTTTTTTTTTTTTTTTTTTTTTTTTTTTAATCTCTCTTCGTTTATCACACAGATCCAAAAGTTCAGGTGTGATCCACGACTTCTTCTTTGGTCGGTGCTTGCCAAGGAGGATCTCAGTGGCGGCATCTGTCACAGCTGAGTTGAAGGTGGTGGTCATGGTGTTGACATCTACCTCACCAGCCCCCATCTCATCTCATGGTGAAGTTTTTAAAAAAAATATTCGTACACGTAAAACGATTCTGTTGTGTGGGGTTTTATTTTGTGTGAGACTTTGGATGTCCACCATTATGATCTCACACACTGCGTAGCTGAAACTGGCCGGCCGAGGCTTACGTTCGCCTCTCCGCCATCTCGGTCGCTGGTTACAAACAGATTGCAGGTTTTCTTGAAGTATTACGTCATCGCTTTCCCTGTCCCGAACTGAAAAAAGAAGGGGAGACTACGTTACGTCACCCGGCGTATTAGGTAGGCTATACCACCATTGGTAGAGATGGTGGAGATCGAGATGCGACGTAAGCCTCGGTCAGTCTCTGCTACGCGGTGTAATAACCTCTTTTTCTTCTCCTGCTTAGTGTCGTCGTTTGCCAGGTCTTTTATTAATATTCGTTACAATCAGGCGATTGTAAATGTACAATAAAACATATATTTACATAGACTTGAGATAACCAGAAGTCTGGAACTAAACCATTGCTTACAACCTGGCGTTTTTTAATGGACACAACTGATATTGTTTAAGAAAGTTTGTTTAGGACCGTTTCATGCATTAGACCCATGTAGCTCAAAACTGCTGCCATGCAAGAACTGAGACAACAAGGTCCGAAGCTAAACTAAGCAAAACCAACTGCACCGAGGCAACTGCTATTGCCTGTGACTAATGAAGAGGGAGACCGAAAAAGAGGTGGGAGGACAACATTCGAGAATGGACTGAGCGAAACCATCAGGGTTGCTGATGACAGGGAAAGATGGAGTACGCTGGTTAAACGATTATTTGTGGTGCTTCTACGACCTCCGAGTTACGGGATAGGATAGGATATGAATGTTTAACACATTTAAAAAAGAAAGTATTATTATCAATTTATATTATTATATTATTATAAATTTGCAACTGGCATCTTCTTAATGTGAACTTCTCAAAGGGCGTCTTCGTGACTACTTATGTAGTACATATAAGACTGCATGTACTCAGTGTAGTCTAAGCATTCAAGGCTACCAAAGGTTTCATCAGAGGAGGTTTGGCCTTGAATGCTTAGACTACACTACATAGGTAGTACCACTAAGGTCGAAACATGTCAGGAGAACCATGCTTTGTGAATGCCAACTGTACTGCATATGAGCTCCTTAAGCTCATGGAGAAGCACATGGAATTGAAAGCCAATATCTCAATTTTTGTCCACCTTTGAGAGCAGGATAATTACCCATATATATCTATTATATATATATAGCCTACTCTATCCAAGCGGCAAAAGACGCTTGTTGTCTCCCTTGTTAAGTTTTTGTACCGTTTGTAATGGCTACATCTTCCACTATAAAGCATAAGGAAACTAAACATTAATCTGCTTATCTTATATTCTTTTTGTTTGCACCCTATGCAAAACAACTGCTCTGGAAAAAAATGTTTTTAAAAATCTTTTTATTTATTACTATAAATTCCCTTCCCCACCCCGCACCCCTCCCTTTTCCCTAAACCTGTGGTGTCTCCATTTTAATTGTTACTGTAACTATTATTTGTTATTATGCATACTCGTGTTATTACGTAATATGCACAGATAGTTGGCATTCTGCATTGAATATTGTGATATATTATTGTTATGCACTAACATTTATGAATTCTGATAAACTGTGCATTGGAATTGTTTGTTTCTTTGTTTTTTTGGTGTAGGAAAAAACAATATGGAAAATAGTGTTTAGAACTTGAAGTCAACCACAGAAAATTTCCTGAATCACATTAACAGAATTTTACAGGAAGCCACCCCATCCTGAACCTTAGCAAAATAGTTAAATAAATAAATAGATAAATAGCATTTTGCTCTTCTTCACTTTTTTTACTGCCCTAGATTACTACAGCCGTTGATGATCATTTTTCATGCAGTTGCATGCCAACACAATCACACATGTTCGCACACACACAAACAGAAGAACGCCAAATGTACATTCACACATAAACACTTTCAGTAAAGTTTGAAAAATCTTAGTCAATTTTTCTGTAATTATTGCATAAGAGCATAAATGGCTATTTCTTCTTATGAAATACTTTTAGTAGCCTTGATATCAACACTGTTAAGTACATCATAAAATATTACAGGAGTTTCTTGAAAGCACAAATTTCATGAAATTTTAGAATTTTTGTTTAGGGATACCAAAGAGCTCTTTGGGGATACCATGGAATTATTGTTTCACACAGGCTTCCTGAAATAACAAAACTGTCTAGTGATTAAACATCTATAAATTAATGATAAAACACTTTTTACACTTATCATTCTGTACATGTATAAAGCTAGTTGCATAAGGCTAAATAGGTTTGAATGGATAGAAAGAAGTACATGGATTTTACTTGGATACAGAGATCAAATGTCTTACAATGTGTACTCCACCATCTTTGTTTAGATTTAATCACACTTTTTGCCATTTTTACACTGTTGTTCAATCTACTGCACTCGAGTGGGTGATACTTGTTGAGTTTGAGAAACTCAGACTAATAAATACATAATCAAAATATATGATGTGTTGGAATTGTGTGCTTGGCAAATGCATCTCATGTTTTCAGTGTTGAATGAATGTCCTTATTACAGCATCACAATATCTTTGGCGTAATAGGTCGACAGGCTTTAGCTCATAGGTAGTCCTGGTAGCGTGCCTGCTTCAGTTTTTGTTTCGTTAGATTAGATTAGATATTCAACGTTTATAGAGATTAGATATTCAACGTTTATAGAGATTAGATATTCAACGTTTATAGAGTCCAGCGGACTGCTAAGAGCTGAAACAGGACCACACAAAACTATTCAAAATCAGACTAGACCGCTAAGATTAAATATAAATAATAAAAGATGTACATAAAACTAGCTTTACTGATGACATTTAGCCAAGCATACGAACATGATGACGTAGCCTATATGCGATAAAACAAACCAACATCCTGTAAAAATGTAAACAGGTTTTGACCGCTTGTTTGTTCACTTGCTGTAGACGTACGTACGTATGCATTCAAATGATGATGATAATGATCAAGTCTTCAAGACACAATCCATACTCATAACATTAACTAACAATGAAACGCACATAAAACAGTGATGGGGTCAAGAGATTTGTCCAGCTGTTAAATTCTTTTTGAATGTTGTGGACTTTTAAAAGACAACATATAACAGTGTCATGGACTGTTAAAAAAGGATACATGTAACAGCAAACATTTTTCCGGTAGTTGCACTACTCACACAAACCCTTCTTTCCCATCGCCACGTCCCACAGTAAAGAAAAATGTGTGTGACTATTATGAACACCTTGAAAATACACTAACAAAAAATTTTAAAATGTGCCCAAACTACACACTTAAAAAGAGTGAGTTAGTCATTGTTTATTGGGTCCAGCGGACTGCAAAGAGTTGAGCCAGGACCACAACATGGTTGAAAGAGGACTCACCCCCGATCCATATACAAAATCTGCTGGAACAACCCTAATGGTAACACTGAAGGCACTCCACCAGCAGGTCACTTTACAATAAAGGCATCCCATGAGTAGACACTGAGGCTGTACTCTAATTTATCAAATCCCAGTTTACAAAAACAAAATAGAATATAAACATCATTATAAAATATTAACAACATATATATATATATATATATATATATATATATATATATATATATATATATATATATATATATATATATATATATATATATATATAATGCCTAAATCGCTAAATAATAATACCTTAGAAAGCCCTACTGACCACTTGGCAGGAAGTGTCCAATATCCCCAAACTGGCTCAACAGTATTCATACACAGAGACGAGGAATTTTGGTGGAGTTTTCAAGAAAAAAGGTAGGCGATTGGTCTAACAAAGAAGATAGAAGATTTATAGAACAGCTTAGGAATAAGAAAGAACAAATGAGAATGACAGAAACAATGGTAATTTAAAGCACTAAATTTCTACAAAGTGGGGATACTATTTATACTGAAACCCCGGCAACCCAATGGAGGAAATTAAAAAGAGAGAATACTAATACTAAAGTAGCCCATTTCTAATGTCAAGAGCACAGAGTGTGCAGTAAGATAGGCATAGTGTGACAATATTCTGTATAATTTATTGGCAAATTAATTCATGTACCTCAAGACAAAGATAATGGGGGTCCTGTCAACATTTCAATGTCTGGCCGGCCCTCGATACCTTTAGCTTCTGCTTGTTTTCTTTTTACAATTTGAACAGGTGTTTTACCCGCTGTGGTCAGAAATTGTGGTGCTTGATAAAACAAACATAGAATTGTATAAAAGGACACAGAAGTCAGAACAGGAAATACCATAAAGAAAAATGATAAAATTTCCATCCTTTTACATCTTTATTCACGTAACAGTCTACGGATTCAAATATGCATGTATAACCATGCATGCACACATACATACCCACACATACGCCCCATGCATATATACATACATATACACAAACAGGCAGTTTTCAATTTCTAGGACAACATAATTGTCTACCCAACATATTAAACATATTAACAGGTCTAAAATAAAACATGGAAAAAACAAAAGCAGAGAGACGCATAAAAGAAGAGAAAAAAAGTTTAAATTAAAAAAACTTCAAGTTAATAAAATTTCCTGGAGTGAAATTTATTTTTTATTTTAAAAAAAGTAAAAAATAATTATGCAGACCTTTTTATGACTTACTTTTTTTTTCTCCCTCTAACACACGCCTCTCTTTTCCTCTCCCACACTCACATACACACACCCACCCACACACATATAATAATAATAATACAGGATGCTATATACGCGCCTTTCCCCAAATCAATCAGGCTCAAAGCGCGGCGATCTATACCAACATACACGCTCACTTGTCTCATCCACCCTCACACACACCAAATACACATCCATCACTCAAACAAGTGGTGTAAAGGCAGGGAGATCGCTATTAGAAGACGGAAAGAAAATCTAATTTTTATTTTTGAAATTTTTATATTGACTGCGTCCTGTACCATTATTGAAGGGAGGGAGGAAACCGGAGTGCCCGGAGAAAACCCTCGGTGACCTCAATAGTCTCGTACCTAAGTCACATACGTTCGCCCCTTTACCTCCCCAAACACACACACACACGCGCACACACACACCAAACACTACTTTTCAACTTAGAAAATAACTGTGAACACGCATGCTTGCATTCTTCATCCCACTTTGACACAAAAAATCATTTGTAATATTGCATACCACACAATGGCATATTGAAATTGTGTACATGGCAGGAATAAAATTACGATAAACTACCTTATTTTCACACAATCCATTATATATTATTTTAATAATAAAGTCATAAAAGCAAGTTGCAAGATACTAAACAATTACGAGTTTTTGACAAACTAACTCAGTATGGTAAAGTATGTCTCAAATACCCGGTTCACTGTTAAATTATGTCTCAAATACCCAGTTCAGGTTAACTATTTACTTATTTACAGGCAATTTCATATGGTGCGCTTCTCACACAGTCCTATGTATTTAATTTTATTAGGTTACTTGACATTCAAATAGTTGAACTTAACTAATTCCTGTCAAAATGACATATTTTCTTGAGTACAATACCCTATTTGCAACGGCAATAACATTACTTGTTCCACGTTTATAGTTTATTTTATAAATTTTAGAATATGCCAAACCTGTTGTTTTATTTCTGCAAGCTAAAAGGCAACACAATAATATAAAACCAAATGTAGGCATTAAAAAAAAAATTAAATAAATAAATAAACACCGTCTCCATATTCTCATGTATACAACCTTGCATCATACCACACAAGTGTATCACAAATATATACAGAAGAGAAGGGACTCCAACCACACTCTGTGCGAAATGATGATCAATCATTTTGTGGACTTAAAAGGGTCTTTGAATAAAAAAAAAAGGCTTGACAGAAATTTTTTTTAAAATGCTTTTCTGCTCACATCACAAGGATATTAGAAAGATATTTAATAATATTTAACAAAACTACTACAGAGTTACTCTCACCCTGGTGGACACTCTGGGGCACCCTGAGTCAGATCTCGTATTGGCCAGCATCTTGAGCAGCTATTGAGCTGGAAAAGCCCTACATAATAAAAATATAAGCTCTCCTATCACAGCCTCAAATAGAACATGAGTAATACTCCAATAGGAAATAGAAGGAAAATGTCATTTTCAAAAATGCTTTTTACCCATACTAAAGAAACATAATGTGGCATCCAAAATAAAAATAAAATCTTATTCAGTAGTTATTCAGTAGTAAACACTTTTCAAAGAAACTAAGTACAAATAAAATTGTATTTCTCAATGTTTTCTGCTTTTCAAGCATCAAAAGTTCCACTTTGTAAGTTTGACAATATGACCCTCTCAGTCGCCACCCAGCGGTCGACCTTGACCCCATTGGTGGCGGCCTCCTCCATCGTTGTCGCCAGGCTGTCGTCTGGAAGCCGGAGGTACGCCAAATCCTGCCACTGTCCCACGACGGTTGGGGAAATATGAGTACCTGTAAGGCAGGGAAGGAAACTGATATCATTATTGTCATCATAAATCAGAAAAGCCTCCTCAAACTGTGTTTGCTAAAAATATCGGGTGAAATTGTTTTGTTTTGTTTTTAAAATAAAATAATCTACATGACAAATGTTTCCCCCAAAATGTTCCTGCTTTAATAATAAATCCCTACTTTAACTGTAACCCTGCAGTACTTTGTCTAGCTTTTTTTGCCTATCATATTTATGCTTTTATCTAATCAGGAGTGCTTGCAATTTCATCTGTGTGGCAAAAGTGTGGCTGGACATAAGGAGCTGTGTTCAATTTCTCTATGAAGCAATAATCCACAGGACAAGAATAGGACAGAAAATAAAAGTTGTACTCACAAAAAACTGGGTACAGAGATTAGGCGAACACCACCAAAGTCCTGTGGGTATTTGAACATGAGAAAGAAGTACAGGTGTCCCACCACGATGCCAAACAACTCCATCATACCTCTGAAACACACAAATACACACACATTGCTAAAACTGCTGCAAACAATAACATGCTCGAGGACACCTTTCAATGCTGCTGCTCTTATTTGTATCACCTACAGAAAGGCCTGCAAATCTCAATAGTTGAATGTGTGGGAAAGTCATGTAGGTCAGTGCTCAGTGGTTGAACTAGGAAAACAAGTGAATTCTACAAGGCATGCTTGACCTTGGAGAGGAGAGGTGAAAGGGTGGATTGTCTCTGAACAATTCTTGGTGTGGGTGGTGCTGCAAATGTCAAACATGACTGAAGAAATATGTATGATAAAATGACTGAAAAATCCCAGGCTAGTCGACACCATTTTCTTCAGTCAAAGGGCAACAACCATCACACTAGTCTCTACTGGACACAAAACACTAACTAAAGAAGTAAACTTCCTTTTATAGTTGAGATTAACTTTTTTTTTTCAAACTAGATCAAATAATTATGTAGCAATACTAGAAATACTAGAATAACGCTCACTTACCCACTACCAATGATGAGATTGAAGGCAAACAGCACCCATGGCAGATACATTGCCTGTTTACGAAATAAAAGTCATAATGATACATTTAGTAAATTTCTGTGTCAAAAATAAAAAAAAAAACATTAAAAAAATATTAAAGATAGCAAATTGATCCTCAAATAACTCCGATCCCCTTTCTTTTGAAGAGACTACCTACCCCCTATGTTTTAATCTAACTTCTTGTCTCTCCTGATGACCCTAAAATAATTTAACCGTGTCAAACGTTCAAATCTTAAATCATAATCATAATCCCCTGTAAACGGTAATAAAGATTGGTGGAACTGAACTGAACAGCATTTCTCTAGAAGAAAAAAATGCTTAAAACAATGATAATATGGGTCTTTTAAATGCAGAACATCCACACTACGGTAGTGTACTCTGTGCCATAAAAATTAATTTAAAAAAAATTCTGCACCTATACCTTGAAGCGAGTTCCAAACCAGAATTGTACAATCTGGTCCTTGTTGATCTGACACCAAATGTAAAGCACACTCAGAACCATAGGGTCCATCAACAACTGCAACAACATTTGATGAAATTATTATCAAAACTTTCCTATAAAATGCATTTTTTGTGTATAATTAATACACACACAAAACCAACAACACAATGTACTGATAATGCTGGGGGGAGGGAAAAGGGCATGGAGAAAAGAGGGGAGGGGGGGAGAGTTCAAAATCACACTTGAAAGAGCTGCTTCATTACAAGCATGCAGTTATTGTCAAAGTTGTAAAAAAAAATCTACTAAAAAACAACAATAACAACAAATAGTAATAATAATAATAATAATAATAATAATAATAATAATAATAATAATAATAATAATAATAATATAAATAAACATACCATAATATCTGCAGCCAGTCCAACGATCTATTCATCAATCAAGGAAACTACAGACCAGTTGAGTTGGTCAAAGGCAGCAACCATGAGGCAAACAAAAAGATGTCCATTATTATGAACAATGTTTGCATGACCGAGTGTGCGAGCACTAATAAGCAACAGAATTGTCTTTCAAGGATACAATGAGGCAGAACCAGTTGAAGAGCAGCATGAACAGATAGTCTGCAGGCCTACCATCGAACACACCTAAAAAAACAAACACACACACCAAAATTTTATACAATTTCATACATATTTTCTTTGTGTGTTCAAAAATTCAAGAGAATACTCAACTCAGTCAATGCAAATTCAGAGGTGCCAACCTCATAATCTTCTTCTCAGTATTTCCGGACCCGTTTATCAGTATTTTTTAACACTTGTCAGTATTTTTTTTCCTCGCAAAAACCAGCCTACGACATTATAACAACAGGCTTACCTCTGAAATAGCAGGCTATTTTCAGTCCTCTACAATCACCATGAAAATCAGCTTGTTGAACACCACACTTGTTTTACTCTAAAATCACCATGAAAATCAGCTTGTTGAACACTACACTTGTTTTACTTAAAATGAATGATACTGATAGTTTTTCCAATAAAAGCAATGTAAGCAACAAAACAGTTCTATTGTTTCAAGGAGTTAGTAGTTGCCTTTTTCAGAAGTGTTGGAGAGAGTTTTGTTTTGTAGCAGTCAGTATTTGAATTTCTTGATTTCAACTGCAGCATTGTATTCAGAGTCTTACTTCCCATAGTCCCTCTAAAGTCAGTTTTATTTTTTCTAACCAGAGAAAAGACCCTTTCACATGAACAGTTTGACACAGGGATCAGGAGAATCCTCAGTATGATCTTGGACAGTACGTAAGCTTTGTGTCTAGCAGATGCAACATGCCTGGCAACATCGTCAAAGCCACCATGACTTATCAAAAACTCGAAGCCACAGACAGTACAGCGTGCGTACTTTGTTGACAGTTTTGACACAATGATGCATGGATGTGCTTCTGTGTATGAATGCAGAAAATCTTGCAGACGTTTAGTTGCAGGCTTTGTTTTCTTTGATGTGTAATCGGCTTCGTCATCAGACTTAGCAGCTTTTCTTTTTCTGGGTCTACCACGTCCTGCCATTTTCGCGATTTTTAAACACTCTGAAAGGCAGTGAAGACTATTAAGGAGGGAACTCGTACAGGTCTATTTTTAGACTAGGGGTAGGGTAGGGATAGGGTAGGGTTGGGTAGCCCTAACCCAACCCTACCCTAACCCCAGTTGACGTCAGTTTAAAAATAGATCTGTACGAGTTCCCTCCATTATAGTCTTCACCCCGAAAGGCTAAGAACGAGTTTTTTCATTGAACAAATGGATCACGTATTTGATTCGGGTTGCGCGTACTTGCTTTCATCACGTGATTGATTAGAGTACAGTCCAAGGAGTACTGGTACAGTCATGAATCGAAAAGCGTGTCGAAAAATACCGCAGGCACACAGCGACGTTCAGTGAGTGCATGAGTAATATTCTGAGACCAGAAACCGGTACAGAAGCACCGCTGGCAAAGATAAACGTTCGGCAACTTCTCCTCTGTATTCATATAAAAGCTACCGTATTTCCGTATTTAATTCACTTCGCCGGAATTAAATACGGTCAATCCATACTGGTTGGCACCTCTGCAAATTATACACCATTTGTTGATTGTTATTAAAGAACACACTGTCTAATGATAAAATCTTCCTGCTACTGGAAGATATGAACCATTCATCATTGAAATACAGAAAAAAAAAAAAAGAAGATATAAAGTGATTTCCTATTTGAGGTAAATTATGTTATATTTTATAAATGTGTGATGGTCAAAACCTACTGCATACCTGTTTCAAGACGGGTGGAGTAACTGTAGAGGAAGTACAAGTTCATGAGGTAGTGAAAACCTCTTGGTCCTGAAATGGGGTAATACAGAACTGCAGTCAGAGGACGCCATATCTGAAACAGCAACAAGAGTGAAATTTAAAATAATGTACAGCCTACATGTACTCACAGAGAAAAATCTCTAATAAAATGTGTAGGTCCTTTATTACTGCTGCTGATGCTGATGTAAGCTTTTAAAGCGAAACATTATCCATGTCCGTATCGCATTTGTATTTATTTATTTACTTCCTTAATCGTTCTTATAATATAGCAATTTTCCTGCTCAACAGCTGCTCAAGGCGTGGGTCAATACAGGATCTAACCCAGGCTACCCAAGGTGCCCACTTGCTTGCAGCCTTTAGGTGTCTATCTGACTACCAGACAATTGAGCACAGCCTTGAGCGACTGGCTACGGGGTGAAAATGGACCAAGTGCTTACTGGGTGTATTTGTGTCTCCGGCACTCAATGGTCCAGGACATGAGCGTCAGGATCTTTAAAGTCAGTGGGATAGAATACATGCATGCACAGACTAGATTTCAGTTTATACTCCCATCCGAAGGAGCAGGGGTGCAGTGTCTCAATGTCATGTATACACAATCTCAGTCAGTCGCTACCCCCGTTGGGGTGCTGGGGGTTTCAGTATAAATAGTATCCCCACTTTCTGGAAATTTAGTGCTTTAAATTCCCACTGTCGCTGTCTTTCTCATTTGCTCTTTCTCATTCCTGCTCTTTTCTATCAATCTGCTATATAATCTTCTTCTTCGCTTGACCAGTCACTTACCTTTTTTCTTGAAAACTCTTCCGGGACAAGGCTCCTGATTTGTGTATGAGGTCTGTTGGATCAGCTTGGGAATATTGGATGTTTTCTGCCAGATGTTCGCTAGGGCTTCCTATGATGTTATTATTTAGCAATGTAGGCATTTTATATGTATGTGTTTTGTTGATAATATATAATGACTTTTGTATTCTATTTTGTTTTTGTAAACGGGGGTTCGATAAATTAGAGTACAGCCTCAGCGTCCCCTGCGTGGGATGTCTTTATTGTAAAGTGACTGGCTGGTGGAGAGCTTTCAGTTTTACCACTGGGGTTGTTTCAGCAGATCTTTTATGTGGATCAGGGGTAGTCCGGTCCTGATTTGGCTCGGAAGAGTCCGCTGGACCTAAAGCAATAATGATGTAATGTAATGTAGTCAGTCGCTGTGGATGAAGAGGCCCCACCTCCCCCAATGTCTGTTTATGAAACCTAGGGGGAAAAAAAGGGTTGAAGGTATGGTTCTTTTTTTATTTTTAATACCTTTTTCACCTTGGGTGAGATTTTTTGTGTGGCTTTTTTCGAACGATCCCCAAAAAATGTTTAGGGTTTAGCCAACAAATTGGGGTTGGTCAGGATACCGTAAGCAGACATTTTATTTTTTTTGCCTGATAAAGTTAAAAAGTTTTGGTTCAATAGATAGGATTTCTTAAAGCTCGCTAAGTTTAAACTTAAAAAAAAGCAGTTGTAGCTGAATATCAGAAATCCTTTGGAACTTCAGCCTTTGTGCATCACTGCCATTTCAAAATCACACACAGTACAATTAACAGGATAACAAGCTGCAAGATAACAGGATAATAGGAATTTATTTCGCTAATTGACATGTAATAGGTACAACAATCGGAATATTATTTGGTGTTGGACAATGGCAGAATGCTTTATATTTAACAACATCTCTCTTTTTCTCTCTCTCCTACACACACGCACACACACACACATACCTACATACACAAATACACACATGCATGCATAACCACACACACTCGCACAAGCATACCCAACAGATAAACAGATAGATAAAGTAAAACACAAATTACTAGTCTAAAGTGATCACAAAAAACATTCTAAATTATAATAGTCGCTGTAGTATCTAGATATAGATGTACGAGTATGTAGGGAGATGCAGGGCATGTGCATGGCAGTGGGATCAGCGGTGGGAGGAGGATGCGGCGTTGAGAGATCTTACATTTTGTGGGGGAACAGAGAATCTTTAAAGCGGGAAGTGTGGGATCTGAAGGATCGAAAGCGGCGGCCAGAGGGGAGAAGTTCGAACAGGGGGTGGGCAGGGTGGGAAGGGTCAGAGACGATCTTGTCGGCTCTGTTGAGAGAGCGGGTCGAGTAGATGGAGGCCAGAGAGGGGAGCTCACAGACGACAATCCTGCCTGCCGTGCGCGCGACCCGCTCCAGCCGGTCTTTGTCAAGCTGCGTTGCTGCAGACCTTGATGGAAAATGTTAGGACGCTCTCCACCACGGCCTGGTAGAACTAGAGGAGAATGTCTTTGGAAAGGCCAAACTTCCTCAGCTGTCTGAGGAAGTACAGTCGTTACATTACATTACATTATTATTGCTTTAGGTCCAGCGGACTCTTCAGAGCCAAATCAGGACCGGACAACCCCCGATCCGCATAAAAGATCTGCGGAAACAACCCTAGTGGTAAAACTGAAAGCTCTCCACAGCCAGTCACTTTACAAGAAAGACATCCCACGCAGGGGACGGCTGAGCCTTCACCCCAACTTATCGAACCCCCGTTTACAAAAACAAAATAGAATACTAACATCATTATAAATTATCAACAAAACACATACTGTATATAAAATGCCTACATTGCTAAATAATAACATCATAGGAAGCCCTAGTGACCACCTGGCAGAAAGCGTCCAATATTCCCAAGCTGATCCAACAGACCTCATACACAAACAAGGAGTCTTATCCCGGAAGAGTTTTCAAGAAAAAAGGTAGGAGACTGGTCTAGCGAAGAAGACGATAGTATAGCAGATTGATAGAAAAGAGCAGGAATGAGAAAGAGCAAATGAGAAAGACAGCGACAGTGGGAATTTAAAGCACTAAATTTCCAGAAAGTGGGGACACTATTTATACTGAAACCCCCGGCACCCCAACGGGGGAGTACAGTCGTTGATGGGCCCGCTTCACAATGGTGTTAATGTTGGCACCCCAGCTGAGGTCGTCGGAGATGAGGGAACCCAGGAACTTGAACGAATCTACTGTCTCGATGGCTTGTCCATTGATGAGCAGTGGAACTTTGGGGTCCTGGTTCCTGCGGTAGTCCACAATCATCTCGACAAACTTGGAGGTGTTCAGTTCGAGGCTGTTGTCTTCGCACCACGACACCAAGGCGTCGACTTCCTGGCGGTATGTTGTTTCGTCGCCGTTGGAGATGATGCCTTCGACCGTGGTGTCATCAGCGAACTTCACGAGCTGAACACTATCAGCACAGGACACACAGTCATTGGTGAAGAGGCAGTAGAGGAGAGGGGAGAGGACACAGCCTTGCGACGTGCCCGTGTTGAGAATAAGGGTTTTGGAAAGGTTGGAGCCAATCTTGACAGTCTGAGGGCGGTAGAGAAGAAAGTTCAAGAGCCAGTGACAGGTGGAGAGAGGAAGATCGAAGGAGCAGAGCTTGTCGAAATAGTTTCTGGGGGATGACGGTGTTGAAGGCACTGCTGAAGTCGATAAAAAGAAGTCGAGCGTATCGGTCGGATGACTCGAGGTGTTGGAGGACGAAGTGCAGAGCCAAGGCGACGGCGTCGTCCACAGACCGGTTGGCGCGATAGGCAAACTGTAGGGGATCCATCTTCTCCGTGGTGAGAGCCTGCAGGTGCTGGAGGATTAGTTGTTCCAGCACTTTCATCACCACGGAGGTCAGCACCACCGGTCTGTAGTCGTTGAGGGATGCCACCTTGGCCTTCTTCGGGACAGGGATGAATGTAGAAGTTTTGAAGCAGAAGGGGACAGTGGACAGTTCGAGAGAGAAGTTGAAGAGGGAGGTGAAGATGGGGGCGAGTTGATGGGAGCAGTGGCGGAGTGGTGGAGCACGATACCCCATTGGGGCCAGCCGCCTTCCTGCAGTTCTGCCGGCTAAACAGCCGCCGCACCTCCGATTCTTCAATGACAAAGGGCTGGGGCAGTGAAGAGGCAGGGTCGGGGGGCGTGACGGTGACAGGGGTGGTGTTCTGCCGATCGAACCGAGTGTAGAACTCATTGAGGTGGTCAGGGAGGTCTTTGTTGTCTGTGTCAGCAGGAGGGGCCTTTTTCTTGAAGTTGGTGATGGTCTGCAGGCCCCGCCAAACATGTGTCTTCCCAATCTTGGATGGCACAACACGAGGAAATGTCAGAACATTCTGCTATTGCTTCAGGTTTTTGTGCTACCGTAAATTTGTTATACTTATAGCAGTGGTGTTCCTAGGATTAGAGGGCAATAGGACAAAATGTCCTAAATCATAAAACTAATCGGACATCATGTCCTGACTACATAAAAGCAATAGGACATTCAGATTGTGAAGCGAACCGATTAATGGTGCTTCTTTAGAAGACAGTGAATGAGAATAAATATGAATAAAGTAAAACAAAAACTCTGTTGTGTAAACAGTTTAAAAATGTATTATTTTTTTAAATGCAATATTTGGCCAGATTATTTTTACGTATACACACACACGTTGCAGAGGAAGTATGATGTCGGTTATTTCCATTTCAAAAGTGTCGAGAGTTGCGGCCCTTTTGTTGTTCGATGGAATGTACTAAAGAGTGATAATAGTCTAGCATTGTCCACTATTCAAACTCGTTTTAACGGCTTTGACACTCCAGTTTGTACAGATGTTTCTTGCAGTGACCGCTCTAGTCATAATACTATCGGACAATGACCGCTAATTTCGCAATAGAATCGGAAATTTGACGGGACACAGGTGTTTGCATTCGGTCATTTTCCAAACGAATCGGACCATGACCGATGTCCGAGGCCTCGGGACATCACTGCTTATAGTGCCACATGGTATTCCTCTGCAGCTCTAGGTAAAAAGGTAAAGGTAGTCCCATAGCCTTGTGGCAGTAGGGGAGCGTGATGTTGGAGATCACATTTATCTTGGGCCAGCGTAATGAGGGTGATGCCCATCTCTCTCCCTCACTGCTTTACCTTCCCCACCCTTAAGAGAGTAGGTACTCAGTCACAGTTTAGTCAACTGGGGGCATTGTTATTTGTCGCTTCACGTTTTTGCAGTCACCCATCCAAGTGCTAACAGCACTGGATGGTGCTTAACTTGCAACACAGTAGCGAGTGCTCCAACCACTGCGCTATCCGACACCCCTGCAGCTCTACATTTTGGAAAGTTAAAATGCATCATAGAATATATTTAAAGTTTTAACACACGTTTTGTTTGGTGATGTTCATCAACAATGTGATAGCTGATTGGTCAGTTTGCACCTGACTGGGAGCAGATTTACAATATACGGAATATGATTTCGCATTGCTGCTGAACGCATGCTTGATTTTTTTCCCTCATATATTTTTGGGTGGTGGGGGGATGGTCATAATATTGTATTTTTTTGTAACAAAATACAATAAAATCGGAATTGTTGACATCTCTGAGAATAGGGATGATGATGACTTTGGTTTAAACAATGGTTTATTCAGTTAAATTTCTGATCTGACAAATACATAAAATGATAAATACAGTAACACTAACAGGAATAACAACTATCTTTAATAGTCGCAAAAATTCGTGAACAACAGCCACTATAATACTATTCTCCTGCACGGACAAACATTCGTTGTCCTGAAGTAATACTGTAACATCTTGATATATTCAAGATTCAGAGTATGTATTGTCTGTGTTCTTGCATTAATAGTGGACAGGAGAGAAGAAAGTGTTCAGATGTCTCGGCTGGATAATTACAGTTACAAGTTGGCTCGTCCAATAAATGGTGACTTTAGATGTTTTAAGCCAGTGTTTGTGGTCCATTTAGGGTGAGTTACTTGCACAAACTGACAACAGCTGTCAGAAATAAAGAACTAAAGCCCAGCTTCTATTGTTTTGTTTTGAAGTGCCACTTTCACTTGATTTTCGTATTAAACCACAAGCTCTAAATCTCGTGTTGTCTTTCAACTTAGTACTCTCTCTTATGCTATCTCTCTGTAAGGCTTACGAGTAAGTGCTCTGGGCCTGTGGTTAAACATGACATGTAGGCTATTCACTTATAATATAATATATTCTATGGTACACAAGTTGCGCTTGAGTCATGTCAATGATCACAGAGGACATTTCTATACCACGTAATACAAAATACTTCCACACATAGCCAAGTTAAAAAAAAACACAAACAAACCTGTGGGTAGTACAATTAAATGCAAACCTTACCTGAAATTTGTAAATAAATTGCTGCAGTGTGAGCACCAACCATCCAGGATTCAGAAGACCCAGTCTTGCTGCGATCGGAACCACCACAGATCCTGTAAACCAATATCGGCTGATTTGGGGAATACCCCGATACCAATCGCCAATGTCATTTGACGCCATGTTTCCTTCATGCACTCCTCTACACTTTCAGTTTTGGGTCAAAACTGCAGTTTCACTATTTTCTAACGCAATCACACAACCTGACGTGGCTAGCGTTGGTTTGCTTGCCTAAAGTTCTATAGACCAAGGGAAACAACACTACATTTCTGTGACCGGAAAAATACTCTCTAGTCCCCCCGGAAGTTAGTATTACAGAGGCATTTACATTTTGGATCCCTGACAGATCAGATGTATTGTTACACAGCGTAGCATCCACATACAGGCCCTTGTGGTTGTGCAGTGGCCTAAATAATACTTATATTACAATATAATATTATGACGATGGAATCGGTATGATATACGCTTTTGCTTAAAGAAAACACTATAATGACGAAGATAAATGAGAGTCGAACAGTTGTAAATAAATATAAAAGATGGGACGTTCAGAAAGGCTCCACGGCCTACATCTGTCCCTACTACTACTACTACTACTACTACTACTACTAGTAGTAGTACTACTACTACTAAGAGCAAGGTTGTTGTAAAGATTCCTAAAAAAAAAGAAAAAGTAACAGATTTCTGCCCTTATTGTTTTTTAAATTATTTATTTTAATTTTATCATTCTTATATCCTATCCTATCCTATCCTATCCGGTAACTCGAAAGTCGTTGGGGCACTACAGAAGATCGTTTAACCAGCGTACTCCATCATTCTCTGTCCTCAGCAACCCTCATAGCTTTCAGTTTGCTCAGTTTCAAGCCAGTCCACCATTTTGAAAGCGTACTCCATCATTCTCTGTCCTCAGCAATCCTCATAACTTTGCTCAGTGTCAAGCCAGTCCACCATTTTGAAGAAGACCATTCTTATATATACGATTTTTTTCAGCTCAAGAGCTGCTCGAGGCGCTGGCCAATAAGGATCTCCCTCAAGCCGCTCACTTGCTGTCTTCGGCTCACAGTCTAATACTCAGACGACTGAGCACAATCCTAGGTGACAGGGGATGAGTGAGAAGGGAAAACTATAAACTGAAACAACCGTCAGATTAATAGCAACAATAAGATGGCCCGTGCTCACAGCCAATGTTTATGTCTGGGTCATCAGGAATTGAACCCGCAACCTTTCTAGCACAAGCTCGTCACTCTACCAACGAAGCTATCCCATAGTTGCATGCACTTAAAAGACTAATATATAAAGGATGGAGGTTGGCTTTATCAATGTAGAAATAATTTATCATTAGAATCCTCAGGTTTAGATAGGGGTGGGGGAAGAGAAAGAGAGAGAGAAAGGATATATCCTATCCTATCCTGTAACTCGAAGGTCGTTGGGGCAAAGGAAAACTAATGACAAAGGACAACTAATACATAAAAGAAGAGTCAAAAGAAGTAAATCAGTGATAACTAGTAGACAGAAGTTGGAAACAGGTAAAACTAGTAGACACCAGCAAATCCGGAATTAATTATAAATCAAATGTATTAAAAACACACTAAGCAATCTATATTGAACACAACATAACAATCAATAATATTTTTAAAAATTACAATTTTATTATACATCAATTTAAAGTACTGTCAATATAATAATCAACAAGGACATACAACATATTTTATTTTGGCATTATTTGTATCCTATCTTATCCTTTGCCGGGAAGAAGTTGAGGCAGCAGTGCAATCGCTAAAGAAAGGGAAGTCAGCGGGAGTGGACAACATACCCGCGGAACTGCTACAAGCAGGAGGAGAAGCGATAATTGATGCCCTCACCATTATCTGTAACAAGATCTGGCAGAGTGGGGAGTGGCCTATACCATGGACCCAGTCGCTTGTCATCACTCTTCCCAAAAAAAGTAACCTTCAGGAGTGTGAAAATTACTACACCATCAGCCTCATCAGCCATCCCAGCAAGGTCCTCCTGAAAATAATACTCAACAGGTTGAAACCCCAAGCTGAACAAATCATAGCTGAAGAACAAGCAGGATTCAGGGCAGGGCGAAGTACCACTGAGCAGATTTTCAACCTCAGAATAATCTGTGAGAAATACCTACAGCACCAACAACATCTATATCATGTGTTCATAGACTTCAAGAAGGCGTTTGACTGAGTCTGGAATGCAGCTCTATGGGCAACAATGAAAGTGTACAACATCAGCCTTAAAATTATTGAAGTCATCAAAAGCCTGTATGACAAAGCTACCAGTGCAGTCCTCCACAACAGCGCCATCGGGAACTGGTTCAGAACAACAATCGGTGTGCGTCAAGGATGCCTACTCTCTCCAACACTCTTCAACATCTTCCTAGAGCGCATCATGTCAGATGCTCTTGCGGATCATGAAGGCACAGTCAGCATAGAGGGTAGAGCAATCTCCAATCTTCGTTTTGCGGATGATATTGATGGATTGGCTGGAGAGGAACAAGAACTTGAACAGCTGGTACAGAGGCTTGACATCACCTCCAGAGCTTATGGAATGGAAATAAGTGCAGAGAAGACCAAAACGATGACCAACAACACCAATGGCATCAACACGGACATCAAAGTCCAAGGCCAATCCCTCAACACAGTGCATAGCTTCAAATATTTAGGAGCCATTGTATCAGACAATGGGTCCCAACAGGAAGTCCTCTCCAGGATCGCACAAACAACTGCTGCCCTGACAAGGTTGAAGCCCATTTGGAAAGACAGGACCATCAGTCTACATTCCAAAGTAAGACTGCTGCGCTCCCTTGTCATCTCCATCTTCCTATATGCTTGCGAAGCATGGACCCTCACAGCAGATCTACAACAAAGAATACAAAGCATGGAGATGAGGTGCTACAGAAGACTTCTGGGCATTTCCTATACCCAACACATCACCAACGACGAAGTCCGACAGACCATCACACAAGCCATTGGACAGCACTATGACCTGCTCACATTGGTGAAGAAACGGAAACTCCGATGGTATGGCCACATCACCAGATCATCAGGCCTTGCAAAGACCATTCTGCAAGGCCCAGTGCAAGGAGGTAGAAGAAGAGGGAGACCAAAAAAGAGGTGGGAGGACAACATTCGAGAATGGACTGGTTTGACACTTAAAGAAGCCATCAGGGCTGCTGAGGACAGAGAAAGATGGAGTATGCTGGTTAAACGATCATCTGTGGTGCCCCTACGACCTCTGGGTTACGGGACAGGATAGGATAGGAAGGATCTTATCCTATCCCGTAACTTGAAAGACGTTGGGGCACCACATATGATCGTTTTACCAGCATACTCCTCAGTAGTCATCAAGGCTTCACTCAATGTCAAGCCAGTCCATTCTCGAATGTTGTCCTCCCACCTCTTTTTCTGTCTCCCTCTTCTTCTACCTCCTTGCACCATGCCTTCCAGGACAGTCTTTGCAAAGCCTGATGCTTGGTGACGTGGCCATACCATCGGAGTTTCCATTTCTTCACCACTGTATGTCATCGTGTTGGTCAATGGCTTGAGTGATGGCCTGCCGGGATTTCGTCGTTGGTGATGTGCTGGGTATACAAAATGCCCAGAAGTCTTCTGTAGAATCTCATCTCCATGCTTTTTATTCTTCCTTGTAGATCTGCTGTGAGGGTCCATGTTTCGCAAGAATATAGGAAGATGGAGATGACAAGGAAGCTCAGCAACCTTACCTTTGGGTGTAGACTGATGGTCCTGTCTTTCCAAATGGGCTTCAATCTTGTCAGGGCAGCAGTGGTTTGTGCTATCCTGGAGATGACTTCCTGTCGGGACCCACTGTCTGATACAACTGCTCCTATTTTTTAAAATGTTAAATTAATTAATGTACGCATTTATTATAATACTATAGTTAATTTTAGTGAGGGATCAGCTTAGTCACTTGCCGTCATCATTTTGAATCATGACTTAAAGAAAAAATTTTAAAGATTTTGGATTTGTAAAAAATTTTATTTTACTTTATTTTTAAGTCAGTCAAAATGCATTATTATGCAAAATCTTGGGATATCAACAACTATCAAATGTTTACATTTGTCATACATATACAGCTTTCAAAGGCAATTCAATAAAAGTAAATATCAATTACAGGTAAAAAGAAAATAAAAGAATCCACCATCAAGCATATAAAGAATATCAAATACTTTTTTGTTGTTTTTTTTACAAAATAGTTACATTTTAATTTTAATTTGTAATATTTTAATTTAGTTTTTCATCTTTGTTGGCCAACCTTCTATATCAATCAGTGCTGATTTTTGTTTTATGTTCTTCTTGCATAGGTGGTTTTTTTTTTGTTTTTTTTAAATAATAAAATAATGTTGATAATGCTACATGTTTAACTCCCAACACACTAGAATAATTTCATTTTATTTAAACTACAAAATAATGTAAGGTAACATTAATTAATTCTATGGAATTTTTTTGTCTAATGTTACATTGGTTAAACTTTTTTCTTGCTCATTCCAAAAATCTATGACAAAACAATGTCTGTGGCTTCAGCACTGTTCATTTCAAAGACGGTCGACCATGTAACATTTTCTGTGAGTGACAAACTGGCACTGCTTTCTGCCCCACTGGTGCTTGACACTGGTGCTTTCTTCTCCTTTCTCTTGAAAGAGCAGTAGCGCTTGTGGTGCTTTGTCAATTCTTCATGATTGGAGAACCTAAAAAAAGCACAAAAAAAACAAAATCAAATTCCTCACTGACAAATTTATGCTCAAATGCATAAAGAAAATATTGGCAAATATGAATTAAGAAGTTTTAAGTACAATAATGGATGGACTGGGGCGATTGTTGTGTGACGGTTCCTTTCTCTCCACATTCTTATGGCATCCATCCAAGAACTAACCAGGCTGGTTTCTGCTTAACCTCAACACAGTGGCATGTGGTCTAATTGTTACAAAAAGTAAAATGATCAAAGCCAACCAACCTGAGGTTGCACTTTTCACAAGCAAATGACAGTGTCTCCTTGTGAACTTTCCGGATGTGTTTCTGGACTGCTAACTGGTTCCGGAGTGATTTGGAGCAGATGGGACACAGAAAAGGGTCTGGTGCTCCGTGCGTCATCATGTGACGCTGAAGGATGTATTTCTCATGGAATGCCTGGCCACACGTCTGAAACATAACTAGTTTAATGGTCTCTCACATTCAAAATGTATTGTTCATCTGTCACACACTAATTTTCTCTCTTATACACACGCACACACAACCCCCCCCCCCCCACACACACACACAAACACACACTAATTATAAACTTGAAAATAGAAAATATTAGTTAAAAACAAAAAATCAATGTTTAAATACTTTCAATGTAGCTGTCAATAACAATCTCATTCTGCCGTTTAATGACAACATAAAGTTCCATGAAGGTCAAAAATGACTGTTACATCTTTATAGAGAACACAATGACAATGGATTTTCTTGATGACTTTTGAATGTACATAGATTGCAAGAACCAAACAAAAAAGTCATCAAAACACAGACAAGTGATAAAGCACAAAACAAAACAAACTGTTTTTTTCTCAAAACTAAAGTCACTAGACTTGATGGACTTTGAAGATTGAGGCCCACCGCCGTAGCTCAGTTGGCAGAGCGTTCGCCTGGCATACCGATGACCCAGGTTCGAATCCCGTGGTGGGGCGATATAAAATGTGGCCATTTTTACTGTTCATTTTAGCAGTATGATTGCTTTAGTGGTTCAGTGTTGATTCAGGTCCCTAACCCTCTTCCCCTGGGATGCTTATCCCCATCTGCCATATCGCCAATGGTGGGTGTAGACGTTAAACCTCAATGTTAATTCTTCTTTGAAGATTTTTCACCATTGAATCACTTTGGCATGGCAGCATTTACCTATTACCAATCAACCGAAGAAACATAACAATTTTAGATCTGAGTTCTACACTTTACTAATGCAGGTCACTGACCTCGCAGACAAACGGTGACAGTCCCTCATGTTCACGTCGCATGTGTCGCATCAGAGTGGGCCGAGTGCCAAAGCTCTCGAAGCACAAAGTACATGGGTAGGGATTCCTGCCTTCGTGCTTGGTAGCGATGTGGTCGCGAATCTCAATGACGTCGCTGAAAAAAGCTGGACACATCTTGCACTTGTACCTGGGGTCATGGACTTTCTCGTGCTCCCTCTGTAACAGAAACAGTTACAAAAATTCAAAATCTGTATTGGTGCATTGAGTTGCTGGACCCTTTTTCAAACATAACAGCAAACTCTGTTTACTACTTATACTGCTGCGATGTTTGAAGCCTAAAAGACCTGCTGGTCAATCAAAACTTACTACAAGCTGTTGGAACTGGTCAAATTAATTGCAGCCAGGCTCATACACAAAGGAACTATTCAAGCTGTGGGCATCTGATTTAGATGCGCTTAATTAATCTTTCTAATTATAAAGAGAAGTGAACTGTTTAATGCCTGTACTTAATAGATGAGACTGTTAACAGCAAAGCTTTCACAAGCTCACCCTATGCTTCTTGTTCTATTCTTTGGATCCCCACAATTTGTGAGATGTAGATTTGGAACAGGAATGTAAACTCTTAAAAGGCAGAGGAAATAGTACACAAAAGCATTTCAATATATCACATTTTATTTACAGCTCAAAAAGTTGCCAACAGTATCAAGATGCTATAGGGGACACATTATTTTCAGCTGCAATCAATCAGATTTTTATTGGAACTACAAAACCTCTGAACATTGTGGGTTCCCAAAAATAACCATTAACAAGAGGTCGTACTCTTGCAGCAAACTGAGTTTTATAGACATTTTTTTGACCATGGATTCAAATTTTGACGAACAGTACACACAATTTCTTTGTAAGCATATGTACAGAGATACAAACTGATAATACTATCACAATCCTTGTTTGTTTTGTTTTTATTAATTTATTTATTCAATTGAATGTCCAATAACCTCTGTGATACTGGACAAATAAATGAAGCTTGTATGACCGACAACAATCAAGGAGATTTTAAAAGCAATACTGCATTATTTGCAATGTACCTTGATGTGTTTGTTGAGAGAATTCTTGCCCATGTACTGTTCCCCACAGTGAGGACAGCAGTACTGGTCCTGGTTGTGTTTCACGCGGTGCTTCTCCAGTGCGCCCTGGGTCTTGAACCCTCGATTGCAGACCTGCAAAATATTTACTCTTAAAATGCAAAGGAAATAGTACACAAAAGCATTTTCGATAGCACAACTGCAAAACCATTCAACTTACCAAGTTGCTCCACAAAACGTATTGCCAAATGAAGCTACTAAATTGGGACCCAAAAAATAATATGTCTGTTTTACATGGTAAACCTTTTTCACTTTAGGTGCGATTGATTTTTTGGACTTTTTCAAATTTTTTTCCAGACAATCCCCCAAAAAGTTTAGGGTTGGGCCAAAAATGTAAGGTCAGTCGGAATACCGTAAAACTACATTTTTTTTTGGGGGGGGGGGGGCCTTCAAAGGAACAAAGCAATACCAAAACAAATTAGAGTAACTTGTTATTCGATCTCTGTAACTCATTTTGTATAAATTATCACAATTTTATGGGCTGATTTAGATATTATACAGGGTATGTTTAGCATTTGGTGATGATGTTGGATGATGATGATGATTATAATGATGATGATGATGATGATGATGATGATGATGATGAATATAATGATGATGATGATGATGATGATGATGATGATGATGATGATGATGATGATGATGATGATGATGATGATGATGACAATGACCTACCTCACAGTTGATCAGGGTTTGGTTATGCAGCTTCATGTGTTCTTCCATTGCCCTCTGCGATGTGAAATGAGAGCCACAGGTATCACACACACCAGAAAAGTCGGCAGTGTGTATGGCATGCTTGGTTCTCTCATGCCGCTTCACTCGACTCACACAGAAGAAGAAGGCGGGGCAGTATCTACACTTCAAATGACGGTTGGTGTCGTCGATGCATCCATGAGTTAACTGATGAAAACTGACTCTGTTCCGGATGTCCGGGATTTCCTCCTTGCATTGTGGACACTGGTACATCATGCGGACTCTCTTGTCCTCCCCTACTCCAAGTTTTTTGTTCAGATACGTCTCACTGCTAGCGAAAAGACGGTTGTGGTGAATGCCTAAATGCTTGATGATCTCCATGCGACTGTCATTTAGTACTGTACCACACACACTGCACCAGAACGACACTTTGTCTTTTCCCAACGCTGATTCATCTTTGAACGCTTGCTCTTCTTCCACCATTTGCTGGATTCGGCTCCGAGCTTCTTGGTCAAGCACGGAGGCGCCTTGGAAAGGAAGATCATCAGAGTTGTGGTCAAACCAAGCATGAAAGAAAGCCAGGTATTTGTTTTTGAACACTCTGTCACATGTGCAGCATTTTGTGCCTGATGGACCATCCTTGTTCATTCTTTTGGCTTTTGCGAAGGCTCTCGCCACTGGTTGGACCCGTCTTTGTGGCTTTGCTGCCCTCTTGTGAGCTCTCTGGTGCAGCACAATCAACTGAGGATCACTGAGGAGATGAATGTTGCACACCTCACACTGCTGTGTGGTCACCGAATCCAAATAGAGTTGTTCAGGGGTCAAGCCTTTCGAAATTGCGTGGCATTTCACCATGTGTTTTACCATGCCACGTTTTGATTCTGTCACATTCGGACATTGGTAACAGCTGCTAGCGGTGCTGGAGTTGTCATGGTCAAACAGAATATGAATGTTGAGAACGTCAGAATTGTGAAACATTCTGTCACACAGTGAACACTTTGCTATCTGCTGCCCTGTATAGTGTTTGAAGTGACTTTCTCTCGAAGCTTCGTTCAAAAATGGATGATAACAAAATTCACAAAAGAGCAAAGGTATGGCGACTTCTTTCCGATACACAGAAGAAAACAAGTCGAAAGCAACATTAATTCTTTTAGCAAAGCTTGCAGCCTTTCTAGCATGTCCAGATGTAATCTCTGAGTTTGCAAAATTGCCATTGGATGCATCAGATGTGTCATTGCCAATCTTCTTTGGTCTTCCACGTTTATGTTTTCTGCCTTTTGAACTGTCCTCTTCTTCCACATCCTGATCAACTCCACCTTCCTCCTCTGTATAATTGTCATCGTCTACATTATAAGCACCTACATCATCATCTTCTTCATTGTCACTTTCATCTTGCTCATCTGTTTGTGATAAATATTTCTTCAACTTTACTTTTCGTGAAGATCTTCTCAGTCCCATTTCTGAACCCTCAGCTTTCTTCCCAGAATCTTCCACTTTCTGAACCTTATCTTTCACAAGCTTCGTTCTAACTTCAGTAAGATCAAAATGAACTTTGACACCATCAGGAGTTGTTGCAGCAAAGGACTCGGAATCTAAGGAACGAGATTGAATTTCAGGAACTTCTGACTTCGCAGCTTCATCTGCCACCTTTACTCTTTGCTTCTGTGGAGTTAATGATTTTGTTTCGGCCTTATGGTCTCTAGAAGATAATTTACCATCTGCATCCAAAAAGGCTATCTTCGGTTTCGGTCCTTCAGAACTTACCTCTGGTCTAGCTCTTTTCACAGGCTGACTAATACTACTAGATTTAGTTTTAGTAGAAGTAGCTACAGGAGTAGCAACAGTACTAGTGGTCAATTCAGCTTCAGGGTGAGTTTGCGTCAAATGTACACTCAACCCAGCCTTGTCAGAGAAATGTCTGTGACAAATACGGCAAGATTGTTTCTTCTCTTTATGTTTACTAGTGATGTGGCTAGCCAGTCCCTGTTTAAGTGTGTATGAGGCAGAACAGTCAGGATAGTGACATTGATATTTATAGTCTCTCTGTCTTGGAAATGCTGACGACTGCTTACTGCCAGATGAACCTGAGTGGAATTTCTGTTGGGAAAAAAGAAAATAAATGAAAAAAAAAAAAAAAAATATTGCGGTGTTTGGAGATAGTTATCAAAGATCATCACCACCAATTCGTAAACAGTAATCTCACATTCTAGACCATGTCATCATCTAATTATCAGAACTAGTTATTCTCTTTTTGTGCACAAAGCTTCTGTCACACATGCAAGTAAATGCACACACACATACACATACACACACACAAACGCACACACAAACAAATAAACAGTGTTGTAATCATGCCTTTGGTCTGGAAATTTTACATTCAAAGGATATATATTCTATAAATAATACAGATCTACACAAACACACAAAATTACCTCAACATGCTTGACTAAATTCTTCCTGAGAAGGCCACAGTGTGGGCATTTCTGTGGTACAGTACACCCCAGCCGTGATACATTTTCTGAAGTTCCCTGTCGTTTCAGTCCTTCTGTGTCTGTTCTATGATGCTGCAATAGATGGTGACTCAACTTGCTCAAACTGTCCATGCTCAGTTTTTCGACATGGTTGCATTTCTTGCATTCCCAGCCGTCCGATGAAAACAGAATGACGGCATCATTTCGTTGTTGACACAGCATGGTAAACAAGTCAGGAAAACTAGTAGCGTTTTCTTTGTTCGATGTTTTCAAGCTGGCACTGTCAACAGTTGAACGATTGTTGCTTTTTTCAAAGGCTGACGAAGATGTTTTAACATTACTGATATTGAATGAAGCTTTCGTGACGCTATTCTTGCTGATAGCAGAAGATTTGTTGGTTTTGTTGAAGGCAGATGATACTTGACCTTTTATGTTTTTATTTTTAGATGTGACTTTCGCCCTAATGACATTCTCTGGAGTACTGCTAACAGACGCTTCCAAATGTGGAGGTATTGTTCTGACTCTGAGCTGGAAAGTGTTCTGTACATCCACTTTTGTTGATGGTTTTTCTTTATTCTTCTTCCTTCCTGGTCTATTTCCAGCTGCAGCAGCAGCAACATTCAACTTTCTCTTTCTCCCCATTCTGAGCTTGTTCAGTCACTACTCTGCAGTTTTCTGCAATGTTTTCATTGAGACGTCATCCAAATTTCAATCTTTAAAACTGTTCCTAAATCAGTTCGAGATCTATACTGGCTTATTGTGGCTGTAGGCGTAACTAAATTCAGTCAGTGCACCAGCTGTAGAAAAAATACACAACAGGTGATAAATGCATTGTGACAAAATACACACAATATATGAGTGATTAATACTGATACATTATAATTTATATGACTGAGTGACCAATGTGTGTAATAGGTATTCAGTATTGTTATGTACATTCAAATTATAAAACAATTATCGAGTCAGAAAACGTATACTTTACTTGAATGAGTCAGAAATGCTTCGTTCAGCTCTCTAATAACATAATACTTATTTACTCCAACAGTGACTGGCCACTGTAAATTTTAGAATGAAAAATAGTAAAACTGATACACAAGTCTATAATAGAAATTACACAAAATTCTGAACAGTCCTGGAGTCCGTGCGAATGATGTGTTCAGATTTTTGGAACATCGATCGACAGAACATGATCGGAAGTGACTGGGACCCCTTGATCCATCCAACACCACTACAAGCGTATCAATACAAGGCATAGTGAAACATCAACCGTGCCGCTCTGTAAAATGTGCATGATTAGGCCTACCTGCCAGTTTGCTTGAGAAGAAAAGCAGGGAAGGCGTTGTTTACAAAATGGCTACCTCGAGTCTCATGCTGTGGTACAATGGTAAAACCCTCTTGCAGAACGTGGACCCGTTAAAGTCTTGGTTTACGGCGGCAGATATTATAGATTAATGTAAGCTTATTATTCATATTGATAGCTGTGCCTTGATACTTTATTCTCTGGTCTTTTCCGATGGATCGATAGAAAGTATAAACCGAGGTTTAGTTTGTGTGTGCACGCACGCATTCCACCGCATGGACTTTAAAGATCCTGACGCTTCTAGATCGGTGAGTCCTGGCTACACAGATACACCCAGCAAGCATTAGGTCCCATATCCCCAAACCAGGATTGTGCTCAGTCATCTTGCCATCAGACTATACGCCCAAAAGCTTCAAGTGTGTGTGTATGTGTGTGTGCGTGAGAGAGAGAGAGAGAGAGAGAGAGAGAGAGAGAGAGAGAGAGAGAGAGAGAGAGCTAGAGGCCAGGGAACGCTGCACTCGTTAGCGTCCAGCACTTGTTGTTACATATTTGTTCATTGTTTACAATTTCTTGCCCTCGCATATGTTGGGTTTTTTTTTTTTTTTGGGTAGTTTTTTTTTCATCCTAATTATATTTATCAGTAATTTTCTGTCTACTGTCATTGCCTTCCATTTACCTTTGAATTATTAAACTCGTTACTCTTTTTATCTGCTTGAATCTTTATTATTGTCATAGTTACAATATTTGACTTTGTGTGTGTTATTGTATAGTTATTGTACACACTTAGAGCTGTCAAAATTAGTCATTTCTAAATGTTCATCATGATAATAATACAAGGGTCATTCAATAAACAAGGTGAATTTTTCGGTATAAGGACTTCTAATACAGATAGAAGCTTACTTTAAAAAAAAATTTTTGTTTTACTTCTTTTTCACATGGATGTAATTTCTTTTGCAGATTGAAAAAAAAACTTTGAGAGTTTTAGCGATTAACAAAGATGGCCGACCAAGAAGCATGCTCCAGGATTGAACAGCGGTCAGTTATCAAGTTTTTGGTTGCTGAAGAGTGCATAGGAGAATGTCAACTGTGTATGGTGCCACATGTTTCAGCCGAAAAAATTTCTACAAGTGGGCTAAATTGTTTAAAGAATGACAAAGCAGTGTTGAGGATGAAGACAGGCCTGGGAGGCCTACAGAAGTGAGGTCTCCTGAGGTGATCGAATCAGTCAATGACCTCATTCAGTCGGACCAAAGGTTGGACAGAAGGGTGACAGTGGATGACATTGCAAGGACTTTGAGCTTATCTGTTGGGACAGCACACAAAATTGTCCATGATGACCTTAGAAGTCCTTATACCGAAAAATTCACCTTATTTATTGAATGACCTTCGTAATATAAGTGGGCTTCCCAAGATAGAACTTGTATTGGTCAGTGAGCTGGGAAAGCGCTATATAAGAACAATGAAATAAATAAAATACATTTAGACCCTCAACATGTCAACATTTATTGTTTAAGTTTGGAGTGTTCAGTTGGTCAGTGACTGACTGCATGGTTTGCTTGAAAACTTAATACTGGGAAAAGTTGTGGAAAATTAACACTGTCGTCATTATCATCATCATCATCATCATCTTCACCATCATCATCATGTGGAAAATTAACACTGTCGTCATCACCATCATCAACAACAACTACAGAGCAAGAAAGAGG
>CM072519.1:42027810-42095310 GCA_036898135.1 Oncomelania hupensis | reverse complement strand
GGTACTTCGCCCTGCCCTGAATCCTGCTTGTTCTTCAGCTATGATTTGTTCAGCTTGGGGTTTCAACCTGTTGAGTAATATTTTCAGGAGGACCTTGCTGGGATGGATGATGAGGCTGACGGTGCGGTAATTTTCACACTCCTGAAGGTTACCTTTTTTGGGAAGAGTGATGACAAGCGACTGGGCCCATGGTATAGGTCACTCTCCACTCTGCCAGATCTTGTTACAGATAATGGTGAGGGCATAAATCATCGCTTCTCCTCCTGCTTGTAGCAGTTCCGCGGGTATGTTGTCCACTCCCGCTGACTTCCCTTTCTTAAGCGATTGCACTGCTGCCTCAACTTCTTCCCGGAGAATTGGGAGGATTTCTTCTTCTCTGTTCTCGGGACATGCTAGAACTGATGGGTCTCCATTTTGGTGTATGGTTGTAAAGGTCAGAGCAGTACTCTGTCCATCTGTCCAAGACTTCTTGTTCTTCTGTAAGGCATATGCCAGACTTGCTTAGGATCGTGGAGACTTTGGGCTGTTTGAAACTTGTCAACCGCTTTACAGTCTGGTAGGCCTTCTTGCTGTTGTTCTTGTTCAGACTGTTCTCTATTTCCTGGCATTGATCTTCTATCCAGTTCTCCTTTGCTGTGCGCATGCCTTTTCGGATGTCATTGTTGATTTTTCGGTAGACATCAGCTCCCTGTGAGGTGTTCTTTTTCTTTCTTTTTTTTTAATCTCTCTTCGTGTATCACACAGATCCAAAAGTTCAGGTGTGATCCACGGCTTCTTCTTTGGTCGGTGCTTGCCAAGGATCTCAGTGGCGGCATCTGTCACAGCTGAGTTGAAGGTGGTGGTCATGGTGTTGACATCTACTTCACCAGCCCCCAAAATGAGCACTGGTGCAAATTTCCCTTCAATTGTGGCCTGAAATAGTTCTGCCACCTCTGGGTCTTGCAGTTTGTCCAGGTCGAACTTCAGTCTAGTGCAGTATTTACTCTCTTCAAGTGGAGCCGGAAAGACATCATCAAGAGATCGTGGTCACTTCCGATGTCTGCTCCTGGAAAAGTGCGTGTCCTGCCAATGTTGATGCTTGATCTGAAGCGTTTCTTGACCATGATGTAGTCTATTTGGTTGTGATACTCCCCCCCCCCCCCCCCCCCCCCCGGGACTGTGCCATGTCCATCGTCTGGAGTTTTTGTGGAGACCAAGCGTGTTTGCCAGTACCAGATTGTTGTATCTGGCAAACTCCAAGAATCTCAGACCCCTGTCATTTGTCTCGTTGTTGCAGTGGGGTCCACATGTGTCTCCCCAGTTGTGGTGCGCATCTTGGCCAACCTTGGCATTCCAGTCGCCTTGCACTATGACTGTGTCCTTCTTCGGCACTTGGTCAAGGACCGCCTGTAGATTTTCATAAAAATCTTCCACTTCGCTGTCGTCATAGTCTGATGTTGGGGCATAGGTCTGGATGATGGTGATGTTGAAAGGGGCTGCTCTCAGGCGGATGGTAATGAGTCTACTGGAGACTTGGCGGCAACCCATGACAGTGGCTAGAATGTTCTTGTGGACCAAGAATTCAACGCCGTGTTCGTGCCTGTCATCTCTACCGCTGAAATAGAGCTTGTGGCCTTTGTCTGTCGTTGTTTCACCTAGGCCTTTCCAGCGCAGTTCGCTAATGCCTAGAACGTTCCATCGATAGCGGTCCAACTCGTGGGCCAGTTCTTTTAATTTTCCTTCCGCAGTTAGGGTCCTGACATTCCAGGTTCCTATGGCGATGTTGTTTCTCGTGCGGATCTTGCTAAATTGTCCATCAGTAGCATACTTAAGACCTCCGTCCTGGTGGCCAACGGAAGGCGCGGTCCTTGAGCCGGGCGACGACCTATCCGGTATGGAATTAGTGGATAGTTTCATCATGCATGTAGTGTGTCTTGGGCAAAAAAGGACCTGGCGGTGCCCAATCCTCTCCAGGCTGTTGGGCACAGCCGAAATCCACGAATACAGTGTGGCTCGCCTTGGCCCCGAGCACGTGGTCGTTGAACCTGTAGCAACGTGAGGTTCCTCGCCCTGGCCGGTGACTTCTGTGTAGAAGACTTTCGCCCAGTGATGCCGTGCTAACATTACCCCTGTTAGTCGCCTCTTACGACACGCCGGGAAACGTTGGGCCTATTCTATTCAAACAAACAACAACAAATATATTACAGACACACAACAAGGGCAACAAAATACAAGACATATACGTGGTGTAAAGGCAGGAAGATCGCTACAATAGGAAACTGAAAGGAAATTAGTTTTGTATTTTTAAAATTAAATTGGCTGCATCTAATATTTTTTTGAAGGGAGAGCAAAAAAAACCATGACTTCTGCATACCAACCCAGGAATATTAAGTGAAGAATGGCTAAAAACAATAAACAGGCACACATATACACTCACTGTAACTGCCGCACCCACATCTTACAAGACCCAACTTATGTGACTCACAGACTTTTTAACAAAGAAACAAAACGGCCTATGGGACTTACTTGGTTTGGTGAATTTTGAAAACAAGGATTTACTTAATAATAAACTGACAAAACCAAGCGGATTTGACTTACTTGGTTTTGTGAATTTTTTTAACAAGGATTTAATTCAATAATAAACTGACAAAACCAAGCGGGTGACTTGCTTGGTTTTGTCATGTTCTCAACAAAGATCTATCTCAAGAATAATCTGACAAAACAAAGCAAGTCCACAAATAGTCTTAAAACATCAAATCTATCAAACATTTCTTTAACATTCAAGGTATGCACTCTTAAATCGAGGAATTGCATTATAATATGCCCTTAAACTTCCAGAAACGATCGCGTTATATAGTGCAACACAAAACGTCGATTTTCTCGAAAGTAGGTTTTGTGGACTTGCTCGGTTTTGTCAATTCACGGCAGATGTGTGTCTCATCGATATCTATCATGCATCAAAGAATCATAAGTTCAATATTAAAAACTTTAAAAAGTGAAATTTTGTGAAAAATTGTAATTTTTTTACTAACATTTTTTGACCCTGCGACCTTGACCTTAAATTATTTATGATGTCTCATGGGTATACACCAACTTACCAAATTTGGTTGTGATACTTGAAACAGATTCTGAGATATTTAACCCACTTGCAAGTTTTACACAGACAGATAGCTGACAGCAGATAGCTGAAAGACCTTTTGAAAATGTCATTTTTGGACGGTTTAGGACTCATCTTATACAATACAGATTTGCACAAATCCGGGAAAAATTGTTTTGGATGAGTACATAGACTCACATTGCTATGCAATAGAAAACGAGGAAAACTCATTAACTATTAACAGTAACCTTATATATAAAAACTAATGACTCCAACACATACACACACAAACTCACTCATGCACACAGACACGAGAACTATGACTTTGCAGATCTGTTTCTTTCATTTCAATCGGTGGAAGGAAAATAATGAGTTTTACGAGAGGATTTAAATGACTGAACTGAAGATGAATTTCTAAGGGAAACAGGCAGTTTGTTCCAAATACCAGGGCCCTGTTAAGAGAAAGCACATTCACCATATGACTTTATACTCACGGATGGAACTGCAAACAGACAGGTGTCAGAAAAACGGAGAAATTTTTTATAAGGTATATAAATAAATAAATAGAAACATACATAAGTAAATAAATTCATAAATACATAAATAAACAAATAAATACATAACTAAATTTATACCTTGCAAACATATGGCGTGTCACCACCATGGGTGATGCGTTTGTGTCTGTCATAGGTGGACTGGTACTTGAACCCCATATTGCACAGCTTGCAAATGTAGTTATCCTTGTTCTTGTGCACAGCGTTTTCATGGTTGCGTCGCAATGTAGAGCCGATGAACTGAGCCTCGCAGTAACGGCACTTGTACTTCAAGTCCTTGATCCCTATGTGGTCCACCTGCGGTAAGCAAAATTTGCATTACAGTGGTCTATAATAGATTGTTTCAGTCAGATATGACACCCATCCTTGTCTACGTTCTGCACCTTACAAGTTAACCACCATCAATCATTAATTATCATCCATCATCATCAGTCATCATCCATCATCAATAATCATCAGCATCACCATCATCATCATCAGCATAAGGATCACCATCACTGTTATGGTCAAATCAAATGACATACCTGTTCGTGTCGCTGCAGACTGATCTTGGTCATGTATAGTTTGCCACAGAACTGGCAGGCGTAGGAGTCATGGCCGCTCTCATGTTTGGCCAAGTGTCGCTGCAGCTTGCTCTGAAATAAAACAACAATCAAACATAAAAACACATCAGATGCTGACGACCGCTTGCTTTGCCACATGCTGTTGTAACTCCATAAACCCCACTGTGATGGTGTGGGTGTGTGTGTGCTCATGCGTGCACATGTGCATGAGTGTGTGAGGTAAGTGTCTGGGTTTGTGTTGAGATTATTGTTGGGTTTGCCTTTTCATTTTTCTGCCCATTCAACAGTTCTCTGTACAACCAAAGCGAAGCACTAAGTAGGCAGGCTGTTGCTTAACTTCTAGAATCTGGAATGCGTTGTTCTAACAAACCACTATGTCATCTGGCCTACCACAGGCAGAACCAAAGCCAATGCTCACCTCAAATCGGAAGACTTGTCGACAACGTGGACAGCGGAAATGACCCTGCTTCTCTTGATGGAGCCTTACATGCTCCTCCAGGAGCTCCGCAGATGACATCCATTTACCACAAACCTCACAAACAAACCTCTTATCAACCTGAAACATGGATTCATGCAAACCATTTACTGAAATTATTGTTTAATCTAATCAATTAATAACCTAACAATGATTCAAATTATTGTTCAACATATCAATTAATATTCAAACCATCTGCTAGATTTGGGATTGTTTGAAAACCTTTTAGTAAGCTTACCTTTTAACATCTGACCCCACGGAAGAAGTTTGAACTTCGTAGCCTTTAGAAAACTCAAAAAAGGCTGTTAGGACATAATTATGTTGTATCATCTTGCCCTGAATAATCCAAGAACTTGAGCTCTGCTGTGTCCGACATTTGATTGAATGACACATAACAGAACTCACTGAATAGAACTGCCATTTACTTGACACTCACTTTATCGAATGTATTATTATAAAAAGATCTTTATTCGAATGATCATATGATCGAAAATCACTTTATCGAACAGATATTTTCCTGATTGTAGAAAGACATTTGCATATAATACATATAATATAACTCAATTGATAGAATTGCCATTTACTCGACACTCACTTTCTCGAATGTATTTATCAAAGAAACGCTTTTGATCAAATAATCACTTAATCAAATGTCTTAACCCTTTAAACCCTGGATGCCCCACCAATTCTGAGCCCCATCCCCTGGGCTCCCCGGAGAAAAATGGTATTTTTAGCATGCTTTTAGTAAAACAACGAAAACATAACCAAAGTGTTAGACAACCCAAAGTACATCAAATGTCATCTCTTCATCTTCATTATCATCCCACAATTGATCGATTACTTCCTGAGTTGTGTACAGTCGCTTAGCGACGCTTCCTTGATTTGTAGACCTTCGTTTCATGACGCAAAATTGAGAAAAAAACGTCACAAAAACACGCACTGTGCTGCACTAGAGCGCTGACATTTTGCTTTACCTTATTCCCAATAACCCTCAATAACCCTATTCCAAACAGCAAGTACTAGAAAGAACAGTAAGCTGTGTACGGACCGCAAGATTAACGGTAAGGTTACGAGACCGATTTATCGGTCTTTCGGGGCACAGCTGTTTAAGGGCTAGACCGATATATCGGTCTTTCGGGTTCAAGAGGTTAATTATAGAAACGCTTTTGATCAAATAATCACTTTATCAAATGTACTTATCAAAGAAATACTTTTTATTGAAAAAATCACTTTTGCTCAAAGTAGCAAAGTTCATGTATTGTTTTAATCAAATTATATTATACTGACGTATTGTAAGAAATAGTTCATTATGTACAGGTGGATGTGTGTGTGTGTGTTTAGGTGTGTATGTGTGCATGTGTGACTGGATAGACTGCCTTGATAGATGTGTTCTTTATTCCATGCACATTTTTCATGATTTTGATAATATCAATAAATAGAACAGTAGAATATGATAGTGTACAAGTGTTTTTTTGTTATGTTTCTATAAGACTGTAATGTGCTGTTCTATTATTTGTTGTTTCTATCAAGCTCTGTGGGTTCGGGCAAATAGAATAGACCCAACGTTTCCCGGCGTGTCGTAAGAGGCGACTAACAGGGGTGATGTTAGCACGGCATCACTGGGCGAAAGTCTTCTACACAGAAGTCACCGGCCAGGGCGGAGGAACCTCACGTTACTACAGGTTCAACGACCACGTGCTCAGGGCCAAGGCGAGCCACACTGTATTCGTGGATTTCGGCTGTGGCCAACAGCCTGGAGAGGATTGGGCCCTGCCAGGTCTTTTTTGCCCAAGACACACTACATGATGACACAATCCACTAATTCCATACCGGATCGGTCGTCGCCCGGTTGCCTACTCTCTCCAACACTCTTCAACATCTTCCTAGAGCGCATCATGTCAGATGCTCTTGCAGATCACGAAGGCACAGTCAGCATAGGGGGCAGAGCAATCTCCAATCTTCGTTTTGCGGATGATATTGATGGATTGGCTGGAGAGGAACAAGAACTTGAACAGCTTGTACAGAGGCTTGACACCACCTCCAGAGCTTATGGAATGGAAATAAGTGCAGAGAAGACCAAAATGATGACCAACAACACCAATGGCATCAACACGGACATCAAAGTACAAGGCCAATCCCTCAACACAGTGCACAGCTTCAAATATTTAGGAGCCATTGTGTCAGACAATGGGTCTCGACAGGAAGTCCTCTCCAGGATCGCACAAACAACTGCTGCCCTGACAAGGTTGAAGCCCATTTGGAAAGACAGAACCATCAGTCTACATTCCAAAGTAAGACTGCTGCGATCTCTGGTCATCTCCATCTTCCTATATGCTTGCGAAGCATGGACCCTCACAGCAGATCTCCAACGAAGAATACAAAGCATGGAGATGAGGTGCTACAGAAGACTTCTGTGCATTTCCTATACCCAACACATCACCAACGTTGAAGTCCGACAGACCATCACACAAGCCATTGGACAACACGATGACCTGCTCACAGTGGTGAAGAAACGGAAACTCCGATGGTATGGCCACGTCACCAGATCATCAGGCCTTGCAAAGACCATTCTGCAAGGCACAGTGCAAGGAGGTAGAAGAAGGGGGAGACCGAAAAAGAGGTGGGAGGACAACATTCGAGAATGGACTGGTTTGACACTGAGCGAAGCCATGAGGGCTGCTGAGGACAGAGAAAGATGGAGTATGCTGGTTAAGCGATCATCTGTGGTGCCCCTACGACCTTCGGGTTATGGGACAGGATAGGATAGGATAGGTTGTTTCTATCAACTGTTTTTCGATCATGTGTAGTTTGATCATTAGTTTTTCCGTCAACTGCTCTTTTAAGTATGTCACTGTCCTATTAGGTGTTGTTTATATAAACTGTCTTTCGATTGGTTCTATCAACTGTCTTTCGATTATGTCTTTCAATAATGTGGGCTTTCTTTTTGATCGATCAAGTGCTCTTCCAACCAACTTCAGGTCGATGAAGTGTTGTTTCTATGAAATGTGCTTCGATCAAATGACCATTGCTATTTTGTCTTTCGATCATGGGTCACTTCGACCAAATGGCGTTCAATCAAATATCATGTACCATCCCAAGCACATGCCCAAGAATTCTCCACAGCAAGAACTACCCGGTACAAGTGAACAAACTCCTTCTAGAAGCCTCAATCGTGACCTGTCGCCTCCCACTCTGCTACAATAATAATGACTTACCTAGTCCGCAATCTATTGAGTATATGAATGGCGCTTGATGAGATAGCTAGTGGGTCATAATGACTATGCAAACTGACCCACCTTGTAAGAGCAGTTGAGCCAGTGCTTGCAAAGGTGGTGGTTGTTGTACTCCTCAAAAGTGCTGAATGTTTGTCGACAGAAGATGCAGAGGTACTTGAAGTCCTGCAGATCATGAGACAGCATGTGGTCTGCCACACTCTGATCCATCACCACAATATCCTCACCGCACTCCGGGCAAAAGTACCTGAGGGAAAAAAGATTTTAGTCTACTCAGTTCTTAGCATACAGGAGAATCTTTTAATCCAGTCCCTTTCATCTCTGTCAAACTTTTAAACATGTCTTTCAACTAATTCCAAATTATGTCATGTGTTGAAAGAAAAGGAGGAAGGAAGGTGCCAAGGAAAGTTGACCTGACATCAAAAATGGATTGATTGGGGGCATGTCAGACTTTCAACAGATAGAAGACACAACATGGTGGAGATGACTTGACTGACTTCATCTCTCTCATTGCCCTGAATAAAATTTCCCCTCTTTATGGAATGTTAAAGAAAACAAATAAAATCAGCTATTATTTCAGAATAGTTGTTCGACTCTGCATTCTATTTATCAAAAGCCCTCAACGGGATAAGAATATAGTAGTTTTGTCGTATCAGCCCCCCTTTGCTTCACCTCATCTCACAAACCTTACCGTCCTTCGCGTACAGTCTCCAGCACCTTACGAGCGTGAGCGTCCATGTGGCGGTGGATGTTCTTTACCTGTCGGATGATGTCCATGTCACAGATAGGACAAGAAAACACCTTGGCAGCAATCTCTACAAAATCGTCACTGGTCACTTCCAGAATAATGGCATGGATCTTGTCCACAGTCTCTACAAGTTCGCTCTGCTCCAGTTCTTGCTGCGACAGCTCACTGACCAGGTTTAAGTTCCGGCAGTTCGTGTGAGCCTGCATGTGGATCATCCAGGCATACTTGTACCTGCCAAGGCAAAGCAAGAAAAAGAGTTATTAGTAACATTACCCCTTTTTTGGCAGATGACATGTTGTGAAAATGTAGAGTAGGACTTTCTACATTTCCAAATTATTATTATTATTACTACAATTTCTTTTAGTTATTCCTTTAATATCATGTACCTGTATAACACAAACATTATCATCATAATCATGATCATCATCATCATCATCATCAAATAATGGTTTCGGTTTGTTTTTTACCTGAAGGGCAGGGGACAAAGAGCACAAGGGAAGTAATCAATGCTGTGCTGTCTGTTGTGGTTGTTGATGTTGGCAGGATAATTCCAAACCTCTTTCTGACACATCACACAATGCACTTTGCCACATGCGTCTTGCAAAAACACCTTCATGCCTTGGTTCACCGATGCAGGGTGCCCGACTGGAGAGTTGCCTAGATGTGTGATAAAGTCAGTTTTGTTGTTAAACTCTATCATACATGTGAAGCACAGAGCAGGGGAGGCGAAGTTGTGAGTGAACACATAGTGTACGTTGAATGTGTCCATGTTGTGGAACTTTCTGGAACATTCGTTGCATTGTAGGAGGTGTTTCTCATTGCTGAAGCGATGGAGATGATGCCACAGCTTCCTGACACATTCAAACTCTTTCTCGCAAATCAGACACTTACAAGATTGTGTGCTGATTGCACTATTGCTATCAACGACGTTGCTATTTGTATTAGTATTGGTGTTTTCACTATCTCCAGCAGTACTATCATGGAAGCAGTTTCTATTTTCTGAAGCAGTCATCTCCAAACGTTTCATGTAATTTTGTATTTCGGATCTGCATTCGCTGTCCACTTCCACCAAACTGCAAGGAATGTTGGCGGGCACCCCATAAGACAAGTCAATTGCTTTACGCAGACTTTCAGCCTCCCTTACATTCTGTTCATTGCATCTTTGCCTGGATTGTAAGTGTGAGCCTTTCAGATGCATGTACAGGAGCTTTTTCAGCCTGAACTCTTGGCCACATTGCTCACACGAGTACATTGGCTTTAGTTTATTCAAACTAACAGTTTTGCTGCTCCCCACTGAAACAGTGACAACGTCAATAATTTCATCACTCAGTGCATCATCGTCGCGAACTTCATCTGCACCAAGGTTTCCATTACCAGCACAAGAAGAATTGGACACAGAAGCTTCACCAGTAGCTTGCTGCACATTGCTTCTTTCTTCTGGCTCACATTTGAGTAAAAGAGTATCTGCAGAACATATTTGTAGCGTCCTGCTGCTATTTACTGCTTGTGTGATGGTGGATCCACCTTCAGTGAAGATTGCATCCTTAGTCCTAGCAGCAGCTGGCTCGCTGTTAGAAGTAGTAGCCATGTCAGAATTATTCTGTTGAGCAGAAAGTAAGTCTTTGGAAGTATTTTCAGATGATCCGTGCACTTTAAGATGGCTGTAGAGCTTTCCCTTTCTGGGAAAAGATTTGTGACAGACAGGGCAAGTGAAAGGATCTGGGCTGGCATGCACGGCATAGTGTTTCTCCACGCGACCATCTCCTATGACAATAGGCTCACTGCAGATAGTGCACTTGTGTGTCTTGCAAGAGTCCTGGATGAGGTTGCGTGACGTTTGACCCTTGGCCACAGGATGGGTGAGGATGTGATGCAACAGGTTCCGTTTGGAACCACACACCTGCAAAAAATAATTGTAATAATAATTCCTGCACTCCTTTTTCTTTTCTTATTTCTTTAAGTCAATTCAGTTTTCTTTTTGGACGAAGTCCGACAGACCATTAGTCATTACACAAGCCATTGGACAACATAATGACATGTATACTCATGAAACAGAAACTCCGTTGGTATATGGCCATGTCATCAGAGCATCAGGCCTTGCAAAAACCACAGCACGGTGCAAGGAGGCAGAAGAAGAGGGAGATAAAAAAAGAGGTGGGAGGACAACATTCGAAAATGGACTGGTTTGACACTGAACAAAGCCATGAGGGTTGCTGAGGACAGAGAAAGATGGAGTACGCTGGTTAAACGATCATCTGTGGTGCCACAATGACCTTTGAGTTACGGGATAGGATTAGATAGGATAGGAAGGAATACAGAACTTTTAATGGTAATCTATTCATCAGGGTCCTTGCTTTTACTTTTAAATTTACCTTAAATGTTGCCTAAAACACAAATGGTCAAGTTTATGCAAATTTATGTGACTACCTTGTACAAGTTATGTGAGTTATTCGTTCTTTGTACACAAATGTTTAAGATGGCAAATAGATCTAATTTTTTTCCCTTATGCCTTTGTTCAGGTAAACAAATTTACAAGTGAAACTAGGAACCTCATTTGTGTATTTTATGTATTGTGTGCCCTGAACACATATCACAAAGAGAGATCATCATCAGGGGGGAGAGGAGGAGAAGAGGGAGATGAAAAAGAAAAAAGAGAGAGAGTAGGAGGATGAGGAGCAGCAAGAACGGGAGCGTAAAAAAGGAATGCTTGTCCAGCTACCTTGTTACAAGTGAGACAGACAGAGGGTTCCTTGCTTTTGTGGACATGGGCGATGTGAACGTTTAGGAGATCAAAGCTGTGAACCTTCATGTGACAAGCCACACACTCCAGCATTTTCTGCCCTTTGTACAACTCCTTGTGTTGACACCACTTTGCCTGAAAAATGTATTTCAAATTCACAAACTAATTAATAACAATAGTAATTTAAAACTAATAAAGCTGGAAAATTATTTTCAAATTCACAAACTAATTAATACTAGTAGTAATTTCAACCTAATTTTTAAAAAGAGTAATTTAAAAACTACAGCAATCAAAGTTCTCTTAAATAACTAAATGACTCACAGGCTCCTGAACTCGCAATATTTAACATGAAAATGAGTCCAGAAAAAACAAAATGGAATAGTGGCAGTAAAATGCAAAGTAATACTGACTTGATCTTTCTATGCTCTTGACCTTGAGGTGACCTTGACCTCCAGCTCCAAATACACGTTATATTACATTACATTACATGATTATTGCTTTAGGTCCAGCGGACTCTTCAGAGCCAAATCAGGACCAGACAACCCCCGATCCTCATAAAAGATCTGCTGAAACAACCCTAGTGGTAAGACTGAAAGCTCTCCACCAGCCAGTCACTTTACAATAAAAACATCCAACGCAGGGGACGCTGAGGCTGTACTCTAATTTATCGAACCCCCGTTTACAAAAACAAAATAGAATACAAAGACATATAACCCAATGTTGTTGCCTATTATGGGTTAAATTAACAGCCTTCATAACAATGCAAAAACAGAACATTAATGAAAGATCAATCTATCATCTCTAGCTCTATTATACAAGTTTGGACTTTGTAGCTCTCATAGTTTAGGGTAAAGGTCACTTCAAAGTACCTATAAAAACCGACTTTGGGCAGCTCCAGTGACCTTGACCTTGGATTGAGGTTGACACAATTTTTATAGCATGAGGTTTCATGGGTATACAACATCTTAACAAGTTTGGTTGTAAGCTGAAATAGGTTCTGAGATATTAATCCACTTGCATTTCATTTTTGGACTATTTAGGACTCATCTCTCACAGATTTGCAAAAAATTTGGATTTATTTTTTGGAGAAGGGGAGGGGGGGAGGGGGAAGAAAGAGAAAGGGAAAGGGGGGAGGGTGGCACGTACTCACATTGCTATACATGTGAGTCAAAAATTGAATTTAAACTAGAAGGGCAATGCCCATATGACTCACATGCTCCTTATGGAACTCAAAATATTTAACTTGAAAATGACTGCCCAGAAGAAAAAAAGAAAGAAACGGCAGTAAAATGCATAGTAATACCGAATTTGATCTTTTTATCCTCTTGACCTTGACCTCCAGCTCCAAATACACTCTTTATACTATCAAATAAAATACAGCAAAAGTGGTATTATGCCAAAAGACTATGACTTTGGGATGACCTTGACCTTTAGTAACCTTGACCTTTGGATGTACTTGACCTTTGGATGTACTAGTTCATGTGGCCTCTTATCTTATGCATGCATGATCAAATAACCCAATGCTGTATACTATGGTTAATAATGCACTTCACCTCTTGTAGAAACTTGCGCCCGCAATCCTGACAGTGGAAATTCCTCGGCTTCAGATTTGACCTGTGCACAACTTTCTGTGAAACAGTTTTTGTAATTCCCTTGCTTGCGTCTGATGGCCCTGAATTTACAAACTCCGCATCTGTCAACTTAGACTCCTCTTTCTGAGCTTGAAAACTGGGACTCTTTGAACCAACTGTTATTTTTCTTTTCTTTTGGGGGAGGCTCATCTCAAAAGAAGCATCGTTATTATCATCATCCAGTTCCTCTGTAGCCAATTCATGAGATTCTGTATCCAGAGTGTCAGGTTCCATTTTAATAGATGGAGATTCAAGGAACCGTCCAGGTTTTCTAATTCTGCGGCCGGAGGAACTTCGTGTAGCAGCAAACGTTGATGAACCAACATCACTTGAGCACTCTTTATTATTTTGGGGAACAGACCTTGAGATCTTGTTCACAGAACTTTTCTGTAACGAATCTTGAACCAAAGGCAAAGTTTCCTCTTCTTTCTTTATATTTTCTACAGATGATGCCTTAGGTGGTGATGTAGCACACTTGGATGCTAAATTATCCTCTTTGGATTGAGAAGTGACATTTTTCCTTGTTTTGTCCCAAACCATTATCATTCCCTCTAAACGAACAGGCTTCTTAACCTTGCGGTTCGATGATCTGATCATGGAGGAGGTACCATTTGTTTCTTGATGCAAATATTCAGATGTACACATTTCAGGTGTCATTTTTTGAGAAGACAATTTTGTCTTTTTGGTGTTCAATTCTTGGGATGTTGAAGGGTTCTGCATTCTTTCTGAATGTGCTTGATCGAGTCCAACACTTCTGAATTTTCTCTTCAAGTTTAGTCTACATGTCCTTGATTTAGACTGTTCTCCGATATCTTTGCCCGTCTGTTCTTTACTTTGTGATTCTGGCAATGAAACAGTGATTTGATGCTGATCTTCAAGAACACTGACAATTTTGGGAGACAATTTTTTCAACTGAACACTGCATGCATGCAGCACTGAATTGCTGCTGTTCCTCAAGGTGTGTTTAGCAAATGTACTGTTGTTAGGTTCTGTCAACTTTGCTGGCAGGATACAAGCCTTCTTGAAAGATTGAATACTTGATAAGCCCAAGAAATTGTCAGATTCATCAGTCAAAGAATTAGGATAAGATTCATCTGTTGTGCCAGTGTTCTGTTTTTCCAATTTAGAAGAGTTTGACTCTGATTCCTTGTGAAATTCTTTAAGTGCAGCATGAGGTAATGCCATCAAAACTGGAATAGGCTTAATCTCTGGAAAGACGCTATGCTTCATGGCTGAGGAGAAAAGGCAAGAAGGTGATGAATTCACCACGCCACTGGGTGTTTCCTGGGGAAACGTGCCAGTTTCTGAAAAGCTCCTGGATAGATTTTCAGGCGAAATGACTTGCACATCCTGACCTGCTTTGGTGACTACTTGTATTGTGGTATTGTCGTCTATAACAATGAGTGTATCCACAAGCCCATCTCCAAGAGACACCAATGGGGCTGACCCTGAAGAAAGTCCTTCTGTAATTAAAGAAGGTAGCACAGATAAACTGGTTGACACTGAAGAGGGCCAATTTGGTAGTGTGGTTGACAGCAACGATGGTAAGCCAGGGCCTGATAAAGTTATTGGAACATTCGATGGCACCACTGCTTGCGATATTGTGGGTTTTGAGAGAGGAACCCTTTTGTTCACCTCCAAAGTATCAACAATTGCTAAAGAGCCTTCACCTGCTGCCATGTTTTTACTTCCTTGCAATGTTTGTGAACAGCTTTCAACTGGCATGAAATACTTTGTCATTCTATTGTCATGACAAACTAATTGTTCTTGCACTGATCCAGCAGCCAAATGTTTGATTCTGTGCGTGCGTTGAAGATGCTGTTCCATGGTCTCCCCACAGCCAAACTTTTGTTTCACATCACAGTCTTTGCACCACCAGTAGTTAGCCTTCACCACCAAATTTACACCATCATCAATTCCATTATCATCTTCATCCTTATCATCATCTTCAGTCTGTGACTGCAGCATCTGCTGACCTTGCTGAACCTGGTAAGCCTGAATGGTCTGCTGGCCTTGACCGACCAGCTGGCCTTGCTGAATCTGCTGATTTTGAGTGATCTGCTGAACCGGCTGACCTTGAGAGACAAGCTGACCTTGAATAAACTGACCTTGAATGACCTGCTGGCTTTGCATTATTTGGTGACCCTGTACTGCATGCAGACCATGGCCTTGCACAACCAGCTGGATCTGACGGCTGTGATTTACTTGCTGTCCTTGTTGTAGTGGTTGAGCTTGCAGCACCTTGTCAACTTGCATAATTTGCTGATCTTGCTGTAGTTGATGACCTTGAACTTGTGGCAGCTGGTGACCTTGCTGTAGTTGGTGACCTTGAACTTGTGGCAGCTGGGGACCTTGCTGTAGTGGGTTACCTTGAACTTGCTGCAGCTCGTGGCCTTGAACATGTAGCTGACTCAGCACTTTATTCTGTCCCAGCATTGCCTGAAGCCTTTCAATCATCTGTTGACCCTGTGCAATCTGCTAAACTCTGGACTCCTGATGATGTTGCAGTGACTTATCCTGACCTTTGTTGACATCCATTTTGCAATGATCCACCTTCACTTGAAGTTACCCTCTGAAACTTGTTGACACCTACAAATGAAAAACAAGCACATTTTAGGCCTAGGTAAAAAAAAAAAAATTCTTTAATTGTCGCCATCTAGTACAATTATGAATAAACAAATAAATAAATAAAATGACCAAATAAATATAAAGTTGTTAATGCATGAGTATGAGCCAGCCATTACAATGATTAAAAAAACAAACTGAATTATCTCTCTTGATGACATTTTCAGCAGTATTGTATTAGCATAACAAGCCTAACATAGCACGAAAAAAGGCTTGCAGGCACAAATGCCTTTAGCCTTCATAGTTATGACTTCATGAGGGTCACTGGTCTGTGACCCAAGGCTACTGCACTACTAATTTTGATAATTTGTTAAAGTCTCCAAAATCAGTGTCCAGTACGGCAGTAGACATGCTTACTAAATTTGTATCTAAATGATTTCTAAACATATTAAGAGAACCTGCATTTACAGCCTCGTTTGGTACAGTAGTAAACTGGCTTTGTTACTTTTAATTAAAAGTTATACCCACGGGATATGACAATATTCTTTCCCCTTTAAGCATGAGTGGGCAAATACTTTTAATAATTGTGGGGTATTTGTATAGTACTATGTCACCGCCACGACTCTCCCTGGGCAGACGCCACAAACAAACAACTTCCACACGCAGACAACCCAGAAAGAATGACGATTTCCCGCAGACGGAAGTGATGAAAAACACAACAAATAATATACAACTTTCAAGCTATTTATTCATTCATACCACACACTCATACACATACAACATTTACACATGAAACGAAGAAATGGTAATGGAACAATCAATGGGTCAATGGAACGATGCAATGGTTCGTGGGTGATCGGGGGTCGCTAATCGACCAACGTCCTCAAATCGAACGTGCACAGCCAAAGTCCGAGGCACGTGTTCACAAACAGACAGGGGGGTTAAGCGTAGGAGAGGGACAACACAAAACGGGCCCACCTGGCGAAATGCAGTCCCAGGTAAAGTCTCCTCAAAAGTATCCACTCCCTTCCGTTGACGTCCAAACGAAGGAGCGTTGCCACCCGCGGTCGCCACTGACGATGATGATGGAGTGATGTTGATGGCGCTGACAACAGAGGTGGTAGACAAACGAATGGCGATGTTGATGATGTTTGGTCCACTTGACCAAGTGTCGTCGTCGTTGCTGCCTCACGTTATCCAGCGACGAACTGGCGGATTGACGAACGTTGAGCTGCGAACTTCGAACTCGATCCTCGAATTCAGTCCTCAACGACAATCCTTGACGAACCTGTAACATGCTTGTCGCATCGTAAATGTCATGTTCACCTGATTCTGTCCCCCTCCCTCCTCACACTCACCCCCCCCCCCCCCCCCGCACTCACTACGCTACTCCACTAAACTTCTGACACTTGAGGGGTCCAACTGCAGTCTATTTTCCCCGTCCTTGACTCTCTCTCGCTTTCTACTGTTATCGTCACTGGAAACAATTACATATCACACAATTCAATGAAATAATGAATGCATGGAATGAACGATGCTGCAATGAATACATGTAACCACCAACACATTATTCATATCAAGCATCCCCAACGACAACAACAGCAACCACTTCCGTCCTACCTTCATCACACTCCACCCCCTTTCTTCTCCCTCATTCTCCCTCTTTCAGTCGCACTCTTCCTTTCTTCTGCCTCTCCTCAGTGCAACCATTCTCATCCTTCCTCCTGTCTCACACACAGCTATCATTCAACACCCCAACAGCCTGCCCTTGGTTATTAGCACAGTGAGGAAAAAACCACCATTGCACTAACCCACACGGTTCGATGTAACCGCACCCCGCAGCCCCTTCTCCACTGCTCGTCTACGAAAGTACATCCAATTAGGGTAATCCGGTAGTGTGTAGTTCCCGTAGTAGACAATGCCTCAATACTACCTACCACACTACCAATAGGCTTGCTTTCCTACAACTACACTCCAACCGAGCGTATCACTTTAGAAATTGGCAATCTTTAAACTAGTATTTTTCTCAGAACCAGATACTATTTTTCGTTAATATCCGTCCCACCCTAATTCCAGAACACAGCAAAACCACAGAGCACTAGACAAACACTGTCTACACTGTACTGCTGTCAAACACGTTCTGCTGATAGTGAGCACATTCCTAACCTGGCCTAACCGGCGTATGCTGTTTACCACGCTTTGCACGCTCCCGAGACAACAATAATCACACATACGGCAACACGCAGTACCACCCCCGCCCCTATACTCTTCACACACAGACTACATGGCTTTCTTCACAGCTGCCCTGTGACATACTATTACACTTGAGGTAAAGAGATCCGTAGGATCTCATCTTTGATATGATGATGATAATCATTATTTTCAGGGTGGCGACGTGGTGATCGTCCTTAACGCTGATGCAATAGGACGTTAAGCTTCGTTGTTCCTTCCTATAGTACTATTAGTTATTTTGACATTATATTTATAGGCTGATACAGTGATAGACTTTTGCCCTCAAGTTGCTATACATGTGCATAAAATGACATTGGTATTGTCAAATGGTTTTAGGCACTGGGTGTCTGAGGAATTTGCCTATACTTACAGGGAAAAGAAAAGGTATTTTTATTATGTCATCAAACAGAAAAGTACAGTGCTGCAATATCTCTAGTTTATCGAGTCCTCAACTTTCAGGGGTATGGGGAAGGAGAATTGGACAAAGCAACTCTCTCCTCCTTTGAGCCATGTCAATGGCCTTTGCAAGCAGTGGTGTCCATTAATTGAAAGATTCTTCTATAGCCTACGAAAAACTGCTGAAATTATAGGCACTGAGCAGCGGCTGACCTATCCTATCCTATCCCATAACTCAAAGGTCATTGGGGCACCACAGATGATTGTTTAACCAGCGTTACTCCATCTTTCTCTGTTCTCAGCAACCCTCATGGCTTCGTTCAGTGTCAAACCCATGGATACTACATTGTGTCCTCCCGCCTCTTTTTCTGTCTCCTTCTTCTTCTGCCTCATTGCACCATGTCTTGCAGATGGTTTTTTGCAAGGCCTGATCATGCTGATGCTCTGGTGACGTTGGCCATACTATTGGAGTTTTGTTTTTTCACAACTGTGAGCATGTTATCGTGTTGTACAATGGCTTGTGTAGTGGTCTGTCACACTTTGTTGTTGGTGATGTGCTGGGTAAAGGAAATGCCCAGAAGTCTTCTGTAGCACCTCATCTCCATGCTTTGTATTCTTCGTTGTACATCTGCTGTGAGGGTTCATGTTTCTCAAGCGTATAGGAAGATGGAGATGACAAGGGAGCGCAGCAGCCTTTATTTATTATTTAATCGTTCTTATATAGCGCTTTACCAGCTCAAGAGCTGCTCAAGGCGCTGGCCGATACAGGATCTAACTCAAGCCGCCCGAGACGCCCACCCGCAGCCTTTGGGCGCATGGTCTGACGCCCGTACAACTGAGCACAATCCTTGGCAGCCAGGGATGGGGGAAAAGGACCTAAGTGCATGCTGGGTGTGTTCTTGTCACCGGCACTCACCCGTCTAGGACATGACTGTCAGGATCTTTAAAGTCCGTTATGATGGAAAGTATGCGCCACAGACTAGACCTCGGTTTATACTCTCATCCGAAGGAGTAGGAAACGGGAGTAAAGTGTCTTTCCCAAGGACACAACACAATCCCCGGCCTGGGCTCGAACCCGGGACCTTCAGATCCACAAGCCAAAGCTCTACCATTAGGCCACCGTGCCTCCTTGGATTGTAGACTGATGGTCCTGTTTTTCCAAATAGGTTTCAGGGCAGCAGTTGTTTGTGCGATCCTTGAGAGATTCAGATTCAGAAAACTTTATTATCTCCAAGGAGAAATTCTAACATGGATTTGCTGTCAGCAAAAGGTAATAAAATGTAACAATACTATAAACATGTAAACATGTACGTGTAATCACGCTTATGTACATATTAACAAGAACATTTCCGACACATTGTAAAACTTAAAATACATATCACACTACATGTCCTTATTGCACTTCAACATAAATAAATAAAACACCTACCCACAAACACACACACCCACACACACACATCCACACACACACATGGGTTAGACATTAGATTATTACACCAAAATTATAAACGTTATAAAGCATCTTAAAAAAATATACAATCATCAAACTCTGCGTATCATTCTAACACTGACAATCACAGATTTTAAAACTTATGCATTAGTTAACTTACATACTGAATAGTTGAAAAATTGCTGCATATTATAAAATTCATCTCTAGTACTCCCATAAACCACTCGCACCCAACTCATTCAGTCAACACTGTACTGATTTGGGTACAAAACTGTTCTTAGCTCTAACTGTAGAAACATTTGGCACTCTGAAACGGCGACCAGAAGGAAGGAGCTGGTAGTGCTGGGCTAGGATGTGAGTGGAGTCTCTTACAATCATGCTCGCTTTCTTTCTTACTTGCCTTTCGTACAACACACACAAACTCTCCTGCTTTTCACCCACCACTTTCCTACACACCTTCACAATTCTATCCAACACATTCTTACTCCTCACACTGAGACCTCCAAACCAGCAAAGAAAACCAAAGGACTTCCTGTTGGGACCCATTGTCTGATAGTGATACAATGTCAATGGCTCCAAAATATTTGAAGATCTTCTTCTTACAGCCCAGCTATGCACTGTGTTGAAGGATTGGCCTTGGACTTTGATGTCCATGTTGATGACATTGGTGTTGTTGGTCATCAGTTTGGTTTTCTCTGCACTTATAAATTTCCATTCCATAGGTTCTGGAGGTGGTGTCAAGCTGTTCAAGTTCTTGTTCCTCTCCAGCCAATCCATCAATGTCATCTGCAAAATGGAGGTTGGAGATTGCTCTACCCCCCAAGCTGACTGTGCCTTTGTGATCTGCAAGGGCATCTGACTTGATGCGCTCTAGGAAGATTTTGAAGAGTGTTGGAGAGAGCAGGAATCCTTGATGCACACCGAGGCCCGATTGTTGTTCTGAACCAGTTCCCGATGGCGCTGTTGTGGAGGACTGCACTGGTAGCCTTGTCATACAGGCTTTTGATGACTTCAATAATTTTAGGGCTGATGTTGTACGCTCTCATGGTTGCCCACAGAGCTGCATGCCAGACTCGGTCAAACGCTTTCTTGAAGTCTACAATTAAACACATGACACAGATGTTGTTGGTGCTGTCGCAGATTATTCTGAGATTGAAAATTATCTGTTCAGTGGTACTTAGCCCTGCCCTGAAGCCTGCTTGTTCTTAAGCTATGATTTTGAGCAACGCCTGACAAACGGACCAAAACCAAACGGCAAACCCCCAACCCCCGAAGTCTGTAGAATCTTAACCATGAATGCACGATGAAAGGAAAGAAGAAGAAGAACTTCAAGAAGAAGAAGAAGAAGAAGAAGAAGAAGAAGAAAGAAAGAAAGAAAGAAAGAAAGAAAGAAAGAAAGCAAGCAAAAACTGAGCGCACCTTAAAATTATGGATATTTTTTCTTGCTGTAGCAGAGTAGGAGGAAAAAGGTGAAGAGCTTGACGGGGTGGGAATCGTACGTTTGGGATCGGAGGACAAAATTTTAGGCCTATCAGTATCATAGGGCACGCTCGGTTTTACGAGTCAAGTCTTCAGAATTCCGTATTTTGACGATTTGTTGCTTTCAATATTCATAAAGTACAGACAAGCAGCATATTCGTACACAGAATGCTTTACCTTGTTTGGATGCTTTGTAAGACACTTTATAAGTCATATCTACCTTTATGGAGAAGAAGCAGTCGTTCAGATACGTATTCCGGGTTTCCCGTTGAAGTTTTGACTGTTAAGGCGAGGCTATGGACGGAAAAAGCCGACCGCACCCGAAGCTTTTACTCTCTAACACCCAAAATAAGTTGGAGATCAACAGCTTCCGGTCGGTAAGGCAATACTTGACTAATACAATTTTCCTATTTTGGAAGACTGCAAAAAATATAAACACTGTCCATGGCGAACGAAAAACACTCAAGCCTACCCGATGTCGAAGAATTCTTGAAATCAGAGGTAAATGAAGACTTGCCGCTATTTTATTTTTATATTGAGCTTAATCAAATACAATGCATTACTTAAGTAATTAATTAAATAGTGGACTAATGCTGCAGTACCACAGCACAGGGATTTGCCATTTAGAACAGAATTGTCATAAGCGCAGTTTCACAGCGTCATAATGTTTGGCCTATTCACTATAAAATATAAAAGAAATTCTGATTATGATGAGTCATGAGAAAGCAATAGTTTCATTGGAACTTGGAAGTTACAATTGTTATTAGATATGATGTTTCATTGTTTGTCTAAATCACATGTGTCAAGCTCAACGCCCCTGTGCCACATCAGGCTAGGCATACAATTGTATCAGGCCCGAGAGGTCTTGACCGACGTACAATTATATCCGGCTCTAAAGAGAATTTTAAGCAAAAATATCTTTTAATGGCCCTATGATATAAAGTGCAAATCAGATTCCCTAATTAACAACCTTGCCGAATGGTAGGCTACCTCAGAACATTCTCGTTTCAATCAGAATAAGCGAAAATAAAAGTTGTGTAGTGAGTGGATCGCTGGATGTTCGTTGTTGCAGTAACATAGCAACGTTTAGTTATTGTTATTGAATGTTTATTTTGTTTGGCCAGCAATCGTACATACGATTTGAGTTTTGGCCCGCTGAGCGATTGAGTTTGACACCCAGGTTGGTCTATATGTTTTTTGCAGTATGGCAGCTGCACAATGTGCTGTGGTTTTTATGGCAACAATTATGGGCAACCAGTGTGCAGCACATGCCATTTGTTCCTGTTCTCCAACGACATCAACAAAGAAGACGGAGAGGGCGAAGTTTTCACAGAGGTAGGTCTAAGGCAACAACACAGCCACGGGATTGCGTCCCATTGAACAATTTTCTTCTTTTGATGGCCTAATTCTAATCAACTTAGATACATGATATCATATGTATGGGAAAACGTTTATATGCCCGCCCACTTAAGTTACATCGTGGTGCTCTTCTAATGATGGACTTTAATATATATATATATATATATATATATATATATATATATATATATATATATATATATATATATATATATAGTAGAAAGACATTGACAGTGATGGATGTTGCTCAGAAATCAACTTTGATGCACCACTTCCCTGGCCAAAATAGGGATCTTTTGAAAGCGGGTGAAAGTGAAAGTGAATGTGAATCGGGACTACTTATTGTTGTGACGTCAGCAATTTATGTGACGCTTTAACTTCCCGTGGTGAAAGGTCACGAAGTCTGCCTACCACAAGGAATAAAACTTCGTGGAAAACCTGATTTCCACGAACTAATGTTAATGAGTACATTTTGGTTATTAAATCGTTTGTAAAATGTCCAAAAATGATTTGAATTTGTATATGGTACATTACTCAACCATTTTAGAAGGAATAATGGGGATCTAAACTCGGTCTCAGACTTAAAACGTATTTTCAAACGAGCTACTGAAAAGCCGTCATGGCTGTCTAGAATCTATCTATTCTGTATCACCAATCAGCAGTCCAAAAACTGTTTTATGTGACAAAAATGAAACTCGAAGCTAGAATGTAAAATATCTTCAATGTTAGAGCACTAATCCATCTTTAAAGTTCAACCTAATCGTTACATTCGTGTCAAATCATGATTTGTTAGAAGAAGCCTTACGTAGGCATAATAGTGCTCTGCCTCTGGGCCTGCCCTGTGTGTGCTCAATAAAATCACAACGAAACTAGGTGCTGGAATCGAAAGCGCACAGAAACACGTTCGTTTCGTTTCGTAATGCGGCGTAAGAATCTCCCGGCGTGCCTCTCGTTGGATGAAACGAACACACAATCACTTTCACTTTTACCCGTTCCGAAAGACCCCTAATGTCTTTCATCACACCGAGTTTTCTTATAACACAGCCATTAAATTTGGAGTGATGACAAAGCAGTTTTTCTTGATGTGCTCAGAATTCAAGCTAAGCTTCACCCACACCCTTCAGTTTACTGAGCTAACTCGGGAGATAAAATCATGTACAAGATGATGTTTGCGGAATTTGCTTGTTACAGAAAGCTGATTCAGATGATTCGGGCAATGAAGAACCCAGCGCTGAAGCAGATTTTTATCCCAGCAATGATGCGGAGGCTGTTCAAAGGGCTGCTCAGCGTACAGTGCACAAGATGGACAGACTGGCTGAACGACTCAGCAACTTAACCTTGCCTCGAGAACATGACCAAGTACCTGAAGGACTCGTAGACACATTGCCTCCTGAAGGTGAGATTTGTCTATTATATGTTATTCATTCTAATAATTGCCATCCTCATCATCACAATCACCAAGATCATCTTCATCAGCAGCATTGTCATGGTGATTTGTTATTGTTCCGGACTTTGATCTATAAATACTCTTATTATTGTTATTATTATTATTATTATTATTATTATTATTATTATTATTATTATTATTATTATTATTATTATTGTTGTTGTTGTTTACCTGGACTGGATGGTTTGTATTTCTGATGTTCAAGAAAGTTAGTTGTTGTTTTGTTGATGTGTTTGCTTTCATGTTTCTTTGCTTGAGATTATGTGCAAGTTTCTGTGTTGAATTTAAAATTGTATGCAAAATGGCCTATTGACTCACATGTATGCATAGCAATGTGAGTCTATATACTCACCCCCACCACTTCCCCCCAGACTCCTCCACTTTACCCCCTCCTTTCACTTCCTCTCACCACCACCAAAAACAAAACAACAAAAAACAAAAATTTTTTGCAAATCTGTGCGAGATGAGTCATAAATTGTCCATAAAAATCTTTAAAAATTGTCAGTCTGCCGTCTGCTGTCTGTGCAAAACTTGCAAATGGATTACTATCTCTGAACATATTTCAACTATCACAACCAAGTTGGTAAGAAGGTGCATACCCATGAAACCTCATAAATGATCAGTGAATGAAAGACTTCACTTCAAGGTCAAGGTCACAGGGTCAACAAAATGTTAGTAAAAAAAAAAAAAGACAAATTTTCACAAAATTTCTTTTTTTTTTAGGTTATTAATAGTACTGAACTTATGATTCTTTGATGCATGATAGATATCAATGAGACACACCACAAGTATATCAACTAACAAGTTAGTATCTCGTATTGCCCCCAGTCGACGTGCGGTGGTCCCGTTGCCCTTGGTTTTATCCACAAGCTATCCCAAACCTAAAAATAGAATAGAGAATTCTGGGAAATCTGTTCAAGGGAAGTAACTGATAACTAGCTACGGTTGAAGTCATGGTCGCCATTTTTCGCGAAGATGTGCTGGCTGAAATTAAACGAAAGTTGGGAGAGGAACTGCATAGTTTTGGTAGTGAACAAAGGCTTTGCTCAATTATCGAAGGAGAACACGATGGATTTATAGAAACATGCACACATATATGTGAGCTCAGTGCAGGCGATCGTGAGTCGCTTCGATGTGATGGTTCATTTATCGCTTGCATCACACTCTATAATGCACATGCAAGTTCTGTCAAAGATATGATGATTTGAGCATATGCTCGATTCCGTACCGATTGGAAGGTGGGGTGGAAAAATTCAATCATGGTGATGATCAATCCTATTTTGCAATGGTGGTTAGGCCTACTTTATTGACTGTATGGTCACGGGTACTTACCTCTTGTATTTTGTGTGCTTTTTGTTCTGTCGGCCTTGAGTGTTTGCGTCGCCTTGGTTCGTTGTACTTTGTTGTGGTCTCGCTCTCTTTTGATTTGTGAAAGCAAATTCAAATTACATTGTTTTTTAGCAGCATGCGAGGTCAAATTAGACGAATTCAGATCTAACCAATCTTCTTGTGACGCCATTTTGCGTGTGTCTCGTATGCCATGCACTAATCGCGAAGAGTCCTGCCGACGTCATTTCAGAAAATGATTTCCCTACCCATAACTCCCCTGGGTTTTGAAGTTTCTAAAAAAATTATTTTAGGCCGACGACGCTATGGAGCGCAAAGCATGTAAAGGGAAGCAACCGGTTGTACGCGCACGTCGACAGAGACATAGAAGGGAGATGCTAACTTGTTAGTTGATATACTTGTGGACACACATGCTGTACAAATTTGATCAACCTCACTAATGTCAAGGTCATTGGAGCTGATCAAAGTTGGTTAGCATAGGTACTTTGAAGTGACCTTGACCCTAAACTATGAGAGATATAAAGTCCAAACTTTTTGTATTTAGAGATGATAGATTGGTCTTTTATATGTGTTCTGTTTTTGCGTTGATCTTGAATGTCAAGGTCATTTTAGGCCTTGAGAAAACACTAAAAATTGATCATCGTACAGTGGAATGGCTATTTAACCATGCAACAACATTGGCTTATTGGATCAGACATGCATGAGAGATCATGTGAGGGTCAAGGTCATCCCAAGTCAAGGTCATCCGAAGGTCACCTTTTTTTGACATAATATAACTTTTGCTGTAGTTTTTTTGATGGTACATGAGTGTATTTGGAGCAGCAGGTCAAGGTCATCTCAAGGTCAAGAGCATAGACAGATCAAAGTCGGTATTTGCGTTTTACTTTTAGTGCTACCATTTATTTCTTCTTCTTTTTTTTTTAATGCTTTCTGGGGCCGGGCTCATTTTCACTTTAAGTATTGTCAATTCCATAGAGAGCATGTGAGTCATATGGGATTTGACCATCTAGTTTTGTTGTTGTTGTCGCAAAAGTTGCTTTTTGGAGGCAGATATTGACATATTATTATTATTATTATTATTATTATTATTATTATTATTATTATTATCTTCCTCAAGAATATGACGGAGTTCCTGGAGAATTTTTGATAAACATAATGTCACCAGAAGGTTTGTAAATTTTGTGGTTATTGTATTTGTGTGGCTTAAGCTGTTGTCATCTAGTGTCAGTGTCTTCCAGAATCCCTGTTTGTGATGGTAGTAGTTCTTTTTGTGGTCAGAATTCTGTGTTTAACATATATTTTACCTAACCACCAATTTGGTTTCAGTGTTCTTTGTTAAGACATTTTTAGAAATAATTTTTGTATCAATCCTTGGTGAGAAAGAATTATGATTTTAAGTGTAGAAATAATGTCTTGGAAAGTTAAGTATAATGCTAATAATTTGAAGCCACGATATGAAATAGAATGATGGTTTTGGACAGTTCTTGTCAGTTTTTCTCAAAAATGAAATGAAATGCAAGACAGGGATATTAAATCAGTGGTTAATAAATTGTTTTCTGCTTGCAGTGCTGTTAGTGGTGTTTCGCTACCTGGACGACATTTCCAAATGGACGGCGAGCCAGGTGTGTCAGCGCTGGCGACAGATCCTGGATGCTGAGATCTCACAGTCCAAATGGAAACATTTTATTAGTCTGCGCTGGCCACTCTTCCACCCTCAGTTCAAAGTCAGCTGCTGGAAGGCCATTTACACACGACTGTGAGTTCATTTCAGCTACGAAGTTCTAATTTTATTTAAAAGTTGCACATTTATACTAGCCAAGGGGGTATCCAATACTGCCAAAGAACATTTTTAGAAATGCCTGTCTCTTAGTAAATGTGTTTGAAAGTATTTATACCCCTAGATATTTCATAGAGTGTAGGCCCTGTTACAGGAGATTGAGTTATGAATAAAATTAACTCTTTCCCTGCCAATCGACGATATATCGTCGATCTGAGCCGCCATGTTTGTGTCAATCGACGATATATTGTCGATTTCAGTATTCCGTTTCGTTCCGTTTTTTTGCGCAGTCCAATCCAAGTTTTATTTTAACCAAAGAGAGATAACTCTTTCTACTTTCGTTCCCGATCGACACACGCGTGGTTTCTTCAAATTGATTCGTTTTTAGAGTGTTTTTTGTGCATTTTACTAAGCATATGTGATGGGCACAATCGACAGTGTGTCAAACTCTGCTAATAATCAATATAATTTCAAACTGTAAAGTGTATTTTGATCCTAAATAAATTTTCTTTCTGGTGTGTGAAGCTGATTCAGTGATTGGAATTATTCCTCCAGATTTTTTTTTATCACTGTGGTATGTAGAAATATTTTTATTTTATTTTATAATTTCAAAAAGATCAACATGCTTTCAAAACACATATATTTCAATAACATAATCAAATTAACATTTGTGTGGTTTTTTTTCTTATTCTTCACTCTTTTACCTTTATTTTGATATGAAATATGTCTATTTAACAAAGAACAGTAGCTTAAATGCCTAAGGTACTGAACTTTCTTTCCGGTGCCAGGGAAATGTCTGGCACAAACGTGGAAACATGCCTGGCAGGGAAAGAGTTAAGAAGACATTGAACTGCTTGCATGCTAGTGTTTTACGTTCAAGTAAACATTTCAGATATATTTTACAGTAGATAATGTTGCTTTAACAGCACAAAGTGATTTTATTTTTCACATTTATTTGTTTCAGAATTAAAAGTTCACCATGCCGATACTGTTTAGAAAGCATGATGCTGCAGGTATGGATTAGTGTTCTCTCTTTCTCTCTGTCCACTCCTCTCTCTCTCTCTCTCTCTGTCTCTCTCTCTTGCTGTCTCTCTCTCTTGCTGTCTTTCTCTCTCCCTCCTCTCTCTCTCTGTCTCTCTCTTTGTGACTTGATCCTTCTCCCTTCTCCCAATTTTTGTTCTGTTTTCCTTTATCACTAATAGGAGCTTGCTTCCCACTTTGCTCATCCCGTTCAATTTCTCTCAGAACACAATGCTGAATGTCAAAACATTATGACCAAAGGAATTGGCATGATGTTTTCTCTAGATTTCCACGTATCCAATGTCAGAGAGAGACCCAGTGTATTGGCTGGTGCTGATATGACAATAACCGGGCAGTGCAATAGAATATTGGTTTGGACCCATGCTACTTTTGTTAGACTAAGAATCTAGCTCACACTTAATTAGTGACTGCCGATTCTGGAAATAATGAAGTGTCGCACGCAAACAAACATCCCAAATCACATAGTTGTGAATGGGTACCTGAGTTTTGTATGGACCAGGAATGGTAAAGCAGCGAAGGAGATTGCATGGGCTCTGCCTCACAAATCTAGACCTGGGAAAAGGGGGGGGGGGAGGTTATTGCCTCTCTCACCTATGACTGAAAGTTTAGAGGAAACCCATATCTTTTCTTTTTTGGACGAGAATGTGGTGTCAGTGCTTGTGTTAATGTAACAAATAGTAAGGCGAAGGCTTATGATACACAGAGCACACCACCCATCGAGGAAAACTCATGGCGACATCGGCGACTACGCAGTGAGCTTAAGACCCTGAAGTCTGACCCCCCTGAGGGCATCCAGGCCACACCACTGGACCGGCACTGCTGTCACTGGCAAGCCTCCATTACAGGGCCGCAAGGTAGTCCATATGAAGGAGGCCTCTTTCTCATCTACCTGCAGATTCCTGTCAGGTGAGTTCATCAGGAGGAGGGTGGAAGTTGGTGGTGGGTGAAAAGTGGTGATTATGATGGTAAATGTGGGGGTGGTATTAAAGAGGAAGAGAATGATGGTGGTGGTGGTGGTGGTGACGAGGAGGAGGAAATAATGATGATAATGTTTAGACGTGTTTGATATTCTTAGCTTTGGGATGCTATGTGATGTGTATTTGAACTGCGCATTGTGGTTTTGTCTTTCAGCTACCCCATGCGTCCCCCCAAAGTGCGTTTCATCACCAAGATCTTTCATCCCAACATCAGTCGTCATGGAGACGTGGGCTTGGATTCCATCCACCACAACTGGAGTCTGGCGCTCACCATTTCAAAGGTATGGCCAGCTTTGTGAGGGTTTGCGGGTATGTTATTTTGGGGTTTGGGGATTTGTAGACCTGGATTTGAGGCTCAGTTGTATTGTATCAACTTTATCAGTCAGCTTCATGTATTGACTTCTTTTACTGTGTTTCATCCTCCCTACCCCACCCCTAACCCTCTCCCTTCTCATTGTGTTCTGGCTTGTTTCAGGTGTTGATTAGCATCCAGTCACTGCTGACAGACCCATACTGCCACGTTTGCATGGAGCCTAAGATCGGCCAGCTTCACCAGAAAGACAGGCTGGAGTTTGAACGCATTGCTCGCATCTGGACATGGAAATATGCCATGCACGACTATGTCATGCCTACAAACATGTACTTAGAGGAATCATAAAAATGCCAGACTGGATTACAATGATCTCTATGTAGGCTGGACTGATATTTGAATTTTTAAAACTGGTGGGGAGTGTAGGTGCATGTGGATGTTTGGTGAATTATTATTATTATTATTATTATTATTATTATGTTCTTATTGTCATTATTATTATTATTTAGTTTTTATTATTTTTGCTTATTATTACTTTTTTTAAACATCTATTTGTTATTTTAGAAATAAGATGAATGAAATGTAAGTCTGTGTTTTAATGCTGCGAAGATATCAGAGTGAAACTGGTGATGATGATGATGATGATGATGATGATTATGATGATGATGATAATCATGGTGATGATGATGATGATGATGATGATGATGATGATGATGATGATGATTGGAGTCTTGTTAATCTAACATGCTAAGTGTGGGTCTGGTTTGAAATAACTGTTGTTTGGTATTCTAAAGGTTTATCAGGAAAAATATGGTATGTAATTCTTTGATCAGTGAGTGAAGCAGTATTATAAAGGCAGTGGAGTTTGCCATGGAAATGTTTGGGACTGGTGCTAAGTGAAACCAGCAAACCTGTTCACTGTTGTCTGATGAATCATTGAATGTATTATGGACTGCTTAGCCATGGTTGATGGTTCTCTGTGTGAGAGGAAGAGAGAGAGAGAGAAAGAAAGAATATGTGAATTTGTGTGTTAAACTTATATGTAACAGTGACAATGACAGCTTTTGTGATGAGGTGGTGTTGTTTTTTCTTTATTGTTTGTTTGTTTGTTTGTTTTCCATATGTGTGATCTAACTAAAATCATGACTGTATTTTGTTCTTTAAAAAAAAAAAGTTAAAAATCTTTTCAAGGTTTTAATAAAAGTAATCTTGTATTTTCCAAGTTTTTAATAAAAGTAATATTTTTATATATATATATATCAATTTTGGCAGAAGTAAACTTGAGCTGCCCAGTTTGTCTTTCAGCAGAGCCTTCAGAAAACGTACCCAAAGCGTACTTATTAAAGAGAAAAACAACAAACAACTGTGCTTAAAGCTAAGTGAGTTTAGATTGTGTTTAGGGCTTGCTCACTAATCGGCACTGTAATGCATAGATTGAGACAATGAGAAGTCCGAGACAAAACAATCTGCCATGACGCATTTGACATGGCACAGCTGTATTTATCTACGACAATTTGCTTAAGGTTTCTGTGCACCAGACTGTGTCAGCTCAGCTATCTTTAATGCTAGCACTCTCCTTTGAGAAGATGGTGCAATAGTGATTGCCTTGGCATGCTCAAGTAAATGTTTGCCAACCAGTAAAATGTATTCTTTGTAAAGTTCATGTCTGCAAGCAACAAACAGGGTTGCCAACCACTAAGGAATTTCCGGAGTTTACTCCGGAGTTCACTTTCTTCCTTCAAGCGCCAATTAAAGACCCACCTTTTTAACACGCAAACTCAGTAATTTTCACTCCCCCTCCCTTCCATCCCCATATGCAATCTTTTACCAAGTCACGTCATCTGTTCATGGATGGTGGCGGCACCGGCTCGGTTCTTGGTATTCATATTATCTTTTGCTTTGCATGGCCATGTTTTTACTGTAATTATTTAACCATTCGATAACTGTATACCTGTTCTGTGTGTGTGTGTGTGTGTGTGTGTGTGTGTGTGTGTGTGTGTGTGTAGGTGTGTGTGTGTAGGTGTGTGTGTGTGTGTGATTGCACGTGTGTTGTCAAGCGCGGCGAGCTCGCATTCCTTACCGTTTGCGAGGTACCGCGCGATACAAATGTACTGTATTATTATTATTATTATTAATACGCGGCTACGGAGCTACGCAAATCGAAAATTTACTACGGAAAGTCAATTTTCGACGATAGTATTACAGTTTTAACGAGTTTTATTGAGCGCATGTGCCTCCCGTAGCACCTCAAGGTTCCGGTCATTCGGTTTACGTGCACGGTGTAATAGATCACGCTCCCAGTGCATGTTAGGAAATTCTACCAATCACCGTGAAGTGGTTTTGCAAACGGCCAATCGGTGCACAAAACCTCGACCTTTCTGTGACACTTTCGTTTCCGGTTCACGTTCTAAAGCGCGAGAAGAAAAGTTTGTGTGCGGCGTATTTTGAATCCATGATGCCAAAAAGAAAGAAAACTAGCGATGAAAGCCCAGAAAAAAAGAAGAGGACAGCAAATCAAGAGTACAGGAAAGAGTATTCTGAAAAATTTCCCTGCATCACTGCGTCATCGAGATCAAAACACAGCGTGTATTGTACAGTTTGCTTGGCAGATTTTATCATTCAACATGGCGGCTTCCACGATGTGACGCGACACGTGAATGGCAACCATCACAAAAGTCGTTGCCCTGATCCAGAAAAGTTAGTCCCTGTTCAGTCGGTAGCCACCTTCTTCAAGCCCGATATGGATCTCTCAATAATTCGTGCGGAAACACTCTTCACGACCTTCGTTGCAGACTGTGTATGCATGTCTTCATTTAACCTTTAGGCTGCGCTGTATACGTACGAAGTACGAGGTGCTTAAAGCCGGCCTAGTGCGATGTCTACGTACGTTGTACGAAGGGAGGTAAAAGCGTTTATAAAATAAATCCTTGGTCATGATAATGAAACAAAAGTTGTTTCCCTTCAACTGTAATGCTTTGGAAAGAAAAATCTTTGTGTTTAGAGGTAATTTTCAAACAAAAGTCACGTGTCGAAGCACTTGTTGCTAGGGCGAAATTTTCCGCCTCGTTCGTCGCCATCATGGCACGCAGAACATACACGGCAGAAGAGGTGGCGCAAATGTTTCCGGAAGAAAACTTTGATGATGATAGTGAGGATAAAGATTTTGATACGGGTGATGATGTTTATTTGACGGAGGCTGGAGGGAGTAATTACGATTCGGACGAAGAAGAAGATCGCCGCATACAATCTTTAGCAGATGATGATAGGTGAAAAAAACTTCGTTATTTTCACTAGATCTATAATAATATTATTTGCCTTTTACACAGACTATTTCTGTATTTATCAGACTTTCATTACAGTCCATTTTGGTTCACATAATTTTTGGTAATAACTCTTATTTCTATTTTTGCAATTCTTTGCGTATGACTTCAAGAATGGGTGTACAATTGAGTGAGAGTGAATTTGTTTGCTCAGGCCCCTAACTTTCCATCCCATAATTGTACTAACCAACAATCTTACACTTTTTTTGTCTGTTCTTTGGAATCTTTATTCAATTTCTTTTCATTTGATATATACTTTTATATATCTAGGTGTAATAGTTTAGCAACAATGGCATATATAATAAGGCATGTGTGTTTTTAATCGTAAATCAAAATTTTCTTTAGCACAGAGCAGGAAAAACGTGTCAGCAGGCTAAGGGTTAAAAAAAAGCGAGGACGTATGGCTACTGAAAATGTCATAAAACTACTGAAATTCAGAATTTTTACTACTGAAAACTTTTTGGGGGGTTGGCAACTCTGAACAAAGATTAAGAGTGTACAATTTTGAAGATATTAATTATTTGATGATGAGGTCTTATTATACTGCTGCTTTCCACATTAATTTAGCATGCTCAAGAGTAGTTTATAATATTTGTGTATTTGAATGTTAAAACAAACAGTTGGGAATGACAGCTGAGGACTGGAATTGAGAAAGGAAATATAACAGTTTGAAACAAACTGTGTAAAGCTGACTGCTGTGAAATATTGCGTGCAAATTTGAGATTGTGAGCATTAACAGTAACTGTAGTGCATATTGTTCACCCGAATTTGGGAAATTATACATCTGTGAAAGTTAAAACAGATCTGAATGGTATTGACTGCTAAATCAGTAAATGAGAAGTATATAGTGAATAACTGGCTGCGTAATGAGAAACAGAAAGTGGATATGTAGGGATGATTATGAAATTTTTGAACGTTTTGGTGAGATGTTGTCTGTTAAGCTAAAAGAAGAGTAAGCAATGGTTGTGAGTTGTCTTACAGAGGATTAGGAACGACTTTCAATACATGTAATCATCGTCGATAAATCACAAATGACTTTTAAAAAAAAAGTTTTTTAAAAGCTTCAGTCACATTAATGTTAATTTCAAAAATGTCTAGGAGACAATAGAAAAAGTAAGTTAAAATTCAGTGCGTTATCCTTTCTCTTTTTTATGTTAATTCCCCTCCCCATTCTCTCACACTTCTCCTCCTCACCCCATTTATAAAATTCTGGAGCATTGCCATACTGATACTGGTGAGATGTCTACATAGGTGGCCGTTTTGCATAGCATCATAACATTCCATTTTTAAGGATATTATTCTTTTCTGTTTCTCGATTTTTGCATATTTTCTAAGAAGATTGTTAAAAAGTTCCTCTAAGAATTAAGAACGCTCTGGTAAAAAACAAACAAACCACTATCTATTTTTAGCTTTTGTGTAGAATTTAGGCTTTTTCTTTCAATTCCAGTGTGGAAATGGCCATTATTTTGATTTCTACAGTAATGTTATGATAATCATTTGATTTCTGATAAACCCATTGGTCTTTCAATATTCATATTTTCATTAATGGCACAGGCACACGAAGCATAAAGTAATTGTGCAAGATGTATAAAGCGCTTGTGGGCATTGTATAACTTTATGATCTGCTCATGAAATTCCATATGTCTACGATTTAAATTTTTATTGGTTTTGCAATGTATATTGACAGTTTTGGCAAATAATTATTTCTGTGACATTATTGTTATTATTATTGCAAAGAGTTTTCTGTGACATTATTATTATTATTATTATTATTATTATTATTATTGTTGTTGTTGTTATCGTTTCTGTCAAGTTGTTATTAATACTATTTGCCACATTTGCATTATTTATATTTGTCATAATTAGCATATCCTCATTGCCTAGAGTTGTAAGCTAGACAAACAGATATTGGATCGAATTTGCAAATTGTGACCATGTTCATGTTTTGTTAGTACAACAATTCATTTCAATTTGAAATAAACCTGTTGCAACATTGTAATTGGTTTGTGCCTGCTAAATTATTTGACAATCTGTACTTTGTACTTATCTTTTGTGTTGTATCATCAAAACAAATTTTGTAGGCATTTCCTTCATCCCAGGCGGTGTGTGAGGTCCTATGGTGAATATGAGCCTCGAATAACTATTTACCCCCGTGGGGATGCCAGGGCTTTCAGCATAAATAGTATCCCCACTTTCTAGAAATTTAGTGCTTTAAATTCCCACTGTCGCTGTCTTTCTCGTCTGTTCTTTCTCATTCCTACTCTGTTCTATCAATCTACTATACTATCTTCTTCTTCACTAGACCAGTCACCTACCTTTTTTCTTGAAAACTCTTCTGGGACAAAACTCCTCATTTGTGTATGAGGTCTGTTGGATTAGCTTGGAAATATTGGACGCTTTCTGCTTGGTGGTCACTGGGGCTTCCTATGATGTTATTATTTGGCAATATAGGCATTTTATATGTATGTTTTTTGTAGATACTTTATAACGATGTTTATATTCTATTTTGTTTTTATAGACGGGGGTTCAATTACTTTAGAGTATAGCCTCAGCATCCCCTGCGTGGGATGTCTTTATTGTAAAGTGACCGGCTGGTGGAGTGCCTTCAGTGTTGCCAGTAGGGTTGTTTCGGCAGATCTTTTATGCGGATCAGGGGCAAGTTCTCTTTCAGCGAAGTTGTGGTCTTGATTTTGTGGTCCCGATTCGGCTATACTGGTCCTGATTTGGCTCGGAAGAGTCTGCTGGACCTAAAGCAATAGTCATATAATGTAATGAATACCTGTTTTTCTTTATACATGAACCCCATATGGGTGCCATGGGTTTCTGTATAAATAGTATCCCCATTTTCTGGAAATTTAGTGCTTTAAATTCCCACTGTCACTATTATTTCTCCTTTGTTCTTTCTCATTCCTGCTCTAATCAATCTTCTAGACCAGTCACCTACCTTTTTTCTTGAAAACTCTTCCGGGACAAAACTCCTCGTTTGTGTGTGAGGTCTGTTGGATCAGCTTGGGAATATTGGACGCTGTCTGCCAAATGGTCACTGGAGCTTCCTATGATATTATTATTTGGCAATGTAAGCATTTTATATGTATGTGTTTTGCAGATATTTTATAATGATGTTTGTATTCTATTTTGTTTTTGTAAATGGGGGTTCGATAAATTAGAGTATAGCCTCAGCGTCCCCTGCGTGGGATGCCTTTATTGTAAAGTGACCGGCTGGCAGAGTGCCTTTAGTGTTACCACTAAGGTTGTTTCTGCGGATCCGGGGCGAGTCCTCTTTCAGCCAAGTTGTGGTCTTGATTTTGTGGTCCTGATTCGGCTCTTTGCAGTCCTCTGGACCCTGTAAGGAATCAATAACTAACTAATTTTATGCATGATTAAAACTGTTTCACATGGAATCAAATGAATGATCTTGTGAAGAAACATTATAATATAATGCAAATAAAAGTAAAACAAATATAAACCACCAATATTTTAATATCTTAAAAAATATATTTATTTGAAATTTCAATAATATTGTGTAAGAATCAACTATGGCCATTCACAACTCATGACAACCATACAAGCATTTAAACTGTACACAAAAAATCCTAAAAATAATATGAACTTGCATCTTAAAATTATGTATCTTTTACTTTTACTAGCAATTATTTGTGTCATTGATTATGCTCACAAATTACAAACATTCACACACTGAAATAAAAGCACATTATTTTACCACAAGAGTCATCCCCTACCAAATCCCTTCACAGAAATATATACAACCTTCACCAAAACATAGGCTATTTGACAGGATTATTCAGCCTACAAATGATCTGCAACAGCATCTTGATAAGAAGTATTCTCCCTTGAATTCAATTTGTCTTGAGAAATTTGATTGGCTTCGCAACTCAGGAAAACCAATCACATTTGCGCAAGACTCATAGGGTGAAAACTGGTATGAAAGAATGACAACTCGTTGCGGTTCATCTTTGAATACAAATTTACAATATTATAAAATATAATACATTTTTAAACCGCCAGCTTTTTCTCTGATTGTGCAGCGGCAGCATGCAACTGTATCATTGGGGCCATTGATTTATAACTGAGAATCCAGTATTTTCTCCAGTATTTTAAAAGATTTATAAATTCTTATTTTCGTTGTTGTTGTTCTTCGTGATCTCCTTAGTCTTTTTGATAACTGATGCTACCTTGATGGTCCCACTCAAAGTTTCTAAACAATTCTTCAGACCTTATTCATCCTTTTTCTTTTCTGGGCCCAGTCTACAGTTTTTAGAGATTTCAGCTGGCCTTCTCAATGTTCGCTTAACATTCCAGCTGATCGAAATAATACAAACAAACAAAAATATTCAGCTGGCCCTATAGTGAGTGAGTAGATCTAAATTTTCCAGGTAGTTTCGGTAGTTTTTCCGAAGTAAATGGCGGTGACGATGAGGGCGACGAGAGCGATGACGAAAACGATGGCCATAAAAATGACGCACTGACGAAGAGAGGGGTGCTCCATGATGAGCAGCTCATGCTGGTGGTGATGCTTGCTGGCCACATGATGCTGATGTAGTACCGCCGTCTGTTGAGTAAACATAACCATCTCATCCATGTTTTAAACATATTCTACATTTTACACTTATGTTTGTGCAGCTGAACGGCGCTCGAATTTCTAAGTACTGTTCATAGACGAGTAAAGGGTACTAGTATCAGTCTCATTATCAATCCCTGAAGCGCGCAAAAGCATTAAGTGTCAGTTCTTCGATACGGACAGCAGCTGAATGGACTCCGCTAGACCTAACCACACAATCTGAGCTTGTTGAATCCAGACAAAGTTGAGGAGATCGTTAGAGTTGTCTCAGCTCTGACCACCCCCACTAGCACTGACTGTTTAATAGTATTGATTGCTTTCAGTGCTTTTATTGTGCTGTTGACGTTTAGGCTACATAAACTGGAATGATTTATACAATCAAAACTACCAACTACTAGAGCTATTTGGAAATATTATGACTTTCTTTTTTTAAGCTGATAAATAAGTACACGCTGCCCCACCGTCAATGTCTGAGTGGAAGCAGACTGATGGTTCCACGAATTAACATAACCTACGTCTTTACCGATTAGTCTGAATTAAACCATATTTATATAGCTAGGTCTTCTTATACCCCCGTTGGGGTGCCGGGGGTTTCAGTATAAATAGTATCCCCACTTTCTGGAAATTTAGTGCTTTAAATTCCCACTGTCGCTGTCTTTCTTATTTGCTCTTTCTCATTCCTGCTCTGTTCTATCAATCTGCTGTACTATCTTCTTCTTCGCTAGACCAGTCACCTACCTTTTTTCTTGAAAACTCCTCCGGGACAAGACTCCTCATTTGTGTATGGGGTCTGTTGGATCAGCTTGGGAATATTGGACGCTTTCTGCCAGGTGGTCACTAGGGCTTCCTATGATGGTATTTAGCATTGTAGGCATTTTATATGTATGTGTTTTGTTGATAATTTATAATGATGTTTGTATTCTATTTTGTTTTTGTAAACGGGGGTTCGATAAATTAGAGTACAGCCTCAGCGTCCCCTGCGTGGGATGTCTTTATTGTAAAGTGACTGGCTGGTGGAAAGCTTTCAGTTTTACCACTATAGGGTTGTTTCAGCAGATCTTTTATGCGGATCAGGGGTTGTCCGGTCCTGATTTGGCTCGGAAGAGTCCGCTGGACCTAAAGCAATAATCATGTAATGTTATGTAATGTAGGTCTTCTTACCCTGTCTGCGTCATATGGGTTATCGTAGCGGGCGGGGGGTCCCATTCCTCCAGTAGGCATAATGGCGCTGGGCATAAACCCTGACCCTTGACCTCCATGCCCCTGGAAGGGCAACATCTGTTGACCACCTCCCATCATGGATGGGTGACCGCCGTAAGGGGGACAGTAGCCTCCCATCTGACGTCAAACAACGCAGATTAATAGTGAAATTAGTTATCATGATGATGATAACCCATCGCACTGCCGCCTCCCAATACTTAACTTCTTCATCGATCATTGTCGTTTATCATCATCATTATCATCATCATCATCATCATCATCATCATCATCATCATCATCATCATCATCATCATCATCATCCTATCCCGTAACTCGAATGTCGTTAGGGGTACCACAGATTATTGTTTAACCAGCGTACTCCATCTTTCTCTGTCCTCAGCAACCCTCATGACTTCGCTCAGTGTCAAGCCAGTCCATTCTCGAATGCTGTCCTCCCACCTCTTTTTCTGTCTCCCTCTTCTTCTGCCTCCTTGCACCGTGCCTTGCAGGATGGTCTTTGCAAGGCCTGATGCTCTGGTGGCCATGCCATCGGAGTTTCCGTTTCTTTACTGTGAACATGTCATAGTGTTGTCCAGTTGTGTGATGGTCTGTCGAACTTCGTTGTTGGTGATGTGCTAAGTATAGGAAATGCCCAGAAGTATTCTGCAGCACCCAATCTCCATGCTTGCTTTGTATTCTTCGTTGTAGATCTGCTGTGAGGGTTCAAGTTTCGCAAGCGTATGGGAAGATGGAGATGACAAGGGAGCGCAGCAGCCTTACCTTGAAGTGTAGACTGATGGTCCTGTCTTTCCAAATGGGCTTCAAACTTGTCAGAGCCGCAGTTGTTTGTGCGACCCTGGAGAGGCTGGACTTCCTGTCGGGACCCATTGTCTGATACAATGGCTCCTAAATATTTGAAGCTATACACTGTGCTGACGGATTAGCCTTGGACTTTGATGTCCATATTGATGACATTGGTGTTGTTGGTCATCATTTTGGTCTTCTCTGCACTTATTTACATTCCATAGGCTCTGGAGGTGGTGTCATGCCTCTGTACCAGCTGTTCAAGTTCTTGTTCCTCTTCAGCCAACCCATAAATGTAATCCAAAAATACAGGCTTTTGATGACTTCAATAATTTTAGGGCTGATGTTGTACACCTTCATGGTTGCCCACAGAGCTTCGTGCCAGACTCGGTCAAACGCTTTCTTGAAGTCTGCAAACACATGATATAGATGTTGTTGGTGTTGTATGTATTTTTTATCAGTACAACTTATGTTAATCTGATGAATAAAATTTGATACAACAACAAAAAAAAGTATGTATTTCTCCCAGATTATTATGAGATTGAATATATGTTTAGGGGTACTTCACCCTGCCCTGAATCCTGCTTGTTATTCAGCTATGATTTGTTCAGCGTGGGGTTTTTAACCTGTTGATATTAATTTCAGGAGGACCTTGCTGGGATGACTGATAAGGCTGATAGTGCGGTAATTTTAACACTTCTGAAGGCTACCCTTTTTGGGAGGAGTGATGACAAGCGACTGGGTTCATGGTGTAGGCCACTGCCAACTTTGCAGAACTTGTTACAGATAATGGTGAGGGTGTCAATCATCGCTTCTCCTCCTGCTTGAAGCAACTCTACGGGTATGTTGTCCACTCCCGCTGATATCCCCTTTTTAGTGATTGCACTGCTACCTCAACTTCTTCTCGAAGAATTGGGAGGATTTATTCCTCTTTCTGTTCTGGGGACATGCTAGAACTGATGAGTCTCCGTTTGGTGTGTGGTTGTAAAGGTCAGAGCATTACTCTGTCCATCTGTCCAAGACTTCTTGTTCTTCTGTAAGGCATATGCCAGACTTCCTTTGGATCGTGAAGACCTTGGTTTTTTTTTAACACTTGTCAGCCGCTTCACAGTCTGGTAGGCTTTCTTGCTGTTGTTCTTATTCAGACTGTTCTCTATTTCCTGGCATTGCTCTTTTATCCAGTTATCGTTTGCTGTGCGCATGCCTTTTCGGATGTCATTGTTGATTTTTCGGTAAGCATCAGCTCCCTGTGAGTTTTTTTTTCTTTTTTTTTAAAATCTTTCATCGTTCATTACACAGGTCCAAAAGTTCAGGTGTGATCCACTGTTTCTTCTTTGGGCGGTGCTTGCCAAGGATCTCAGTGGCGGCATCTGTCACATGTGAGTTAATGAAGGTGGTGGTCATGGTGTTGACATCTACTTCACCAGCTCCCAAAATGAGCAGTGGTGCAAATTGCCATATAATTGTGGCTTGGAATATTTCTGCCACCTCCGGGTCTTGCAGTTTGTCCAGGTCGAACTTCAGTCTGGTGCACTTTGTTGTGTTTACTCTCTTCAAGTGGAGCCGGAAAGACATCATCACAAGATCGTGGTCACTTCCGATGTCTGCTCCTGGAAAAGTTCATGTCCTGACAAATGTTGATGCTTGATCTGAAGCGTGTCTTGAACATGATGTAGTCAATCTGGTTGTGATGCTCCCACTGGGACTGTGCCATGTCCATCGTCTGGATGTTTTGTGAAAACCAAGAGTGTTTGCCAGTATCAGATTGTTGTATCTGGCAAACTCCAAGAGTCTCAGACCCCTGTCATTTGCCTCGTTGTTGCAGTGGGGTCCACATGTGTGTCCCCAGTTGTGATGCGCATCTTGGCCAACTTTGGCATTCTAGTCGCCTTGCACTATGACTATGTCCTTCTTCGGCACTTGGTCAAGGACAGCCTGTAGATATTCATAGAAAATCACGACTTCGCTGTCGTCATAGTCTGATGTTGGGGCATAGACCTGGATGATGGTGATGTTGAAAGGGGCTGCTCTCAGACGGATGTCTACTGGAGACTGGACGGCAACCCTGACAGTGGCTAGAATGTCTTTGTGGACCAAGAATCCAATGCCATGTGCCTGCCTGTCATCTCTCCCGCTGAAGTAAAGCTTATGGCCTTTGTCGGTCGTTGTTTCACTTACGCCTGTCCAGCGCAGTTCGCTGATATGTAAAATGTTCCATCGATAGTGGCCCAGCTCGTGGGCCAGTTCTTATAATTTTCCCTCCGCTGTTAGGGTCCTAACATTTCAGGTTCATATGGCGATCGTGCGGATCCTCCTAAGTTGTCCATCAGTAGAACACTTATCACCACCGTCCTGGTGGCCCATGGAAGGCTCGGTCTTTGGTGACCCGGGCGACGAGCGATCCAGTGTGGAGTGAGTGGCTCTTTTCATCGTACTGGTCTTGTCTTGGGCAAGAAAGACCTAGCAGGGCCCAATCCTCTCCAGGCTATGGGATACAGCCGAAACCGACGAGTACAGTGTGGCTTGCCTTGGTTCCGAGCATGTAGTCGTTGAACCTGTAGTAACATAATGTTCCTCCATCCTGGTCGGTGACTTCTGTGTAGAACACGTTCGCCTAGTGATGCCGTGCTGACATCACCCCTGTTAGTCGCCTCTTACGACACGCCGGGAAACGCTGGGTCTGTTCTATTCAATGCCCGAACCCACAGGGCATCATCATCATCATCATCATCATCATCATGATCATCACCATCATCATCATCATCATCGTCGTCGTCGTCGTCGTCTTCGTTGCCGCAGGCGTCGCCGCCATCGTAGTCATCAAGCGCTTTCTCTCTGTGACCGCCTTTTGCCATCACATGTTCATCCTCCATTAAGCTAGACTGTGGATTGAACAGCGATCGACACTCTTATGTCCCCCGTTCTCGCACTGTACACTTTGCCTCGCATCGTTTAGCACCACTCGGCCAGCGCGCCCCACTACCTTCATCCACCCCATTTTCCTTCCTCCTCCTTACCTGCATCCCATACATGCCGGCGCCGTAGCCTGGGGGAAGAACTTGGCCCGGTGGGAAGCCCATCATGTAGGGATTAAATCCAGGTGGGCGGGGCACTAGCGCCAACTGGCTAGGCCCCAAACTCTCCGTATCCGACGTCGTTGTGGACGATGATGATGACGACGACGATGATGAAGAGACGGCAGTCTCAACCCCTCCTCCTCCTCCTCCTCCTCCCGCTCCTGACGGTAATGCGTTGGTGCTGGCTGTGTCTGCTCTGCGGGCATCAATGAGTTAAGAAGACATTATTGCCATATTAGGGCCCGTGAGCCAGAATGTGTTAATTAGAAACTGTATGGTTAAATAGTGGAGGTTGGTGGAGATGACAATGATTTTAACAGAAAATGACGACTGTGATATCATAAAAAAAAGATACGATTATCTTAAAAGGGAATTAAGATTTATAGATAGATGATGAAGCGTTCAAAAATCTCTATCAGTCGTTCTTTATCAAGATTCCTAAGGGATGTGAGAGACTAAATCACGGCGCTTGAGTCACATAATAATTTATATTTGTTCTCGAGTTGTACAGTATTAATGGCTCAAATAAGAAATGATTGTTGCTAGTCAGGCGACTAGCTTCATTAGACTCAAGAGAAGAAGAGCTAGTGGTCACACAACAATACAAATATAAAGACACTAGTCTATGTGATTTCAACTGTTATATATTCAACACAACTTCAAAAACTTTAATTAAATGTAATTAATAATTATAAGCTGTCCAGTGTGCTGGATAAGTTATTTAGCAAGACTCCTTCATCATGTGCTACATTTTGTGTTCTAATAGTGTTCCGAGTGGTTTTGACATCAGTTGCAGCTGGGTGGAGACTTTTGGTTTCGGTGAGTGCTTGAGTCTGGTGGTCACTCTGAGGGAGTGGTCACTCTCAGGATGATCGTGCGAGTCTTGTACCTACGGGGCCTGACGTGGTGAGGCAGACGCTGGTTGATCTCCTTCTTTCCACGGGAGTAAGCGTTCGGGCGTTGACTCCACAAACCGTCCCAGAGCTGAGCTGGAAAATCCAGAACTCTGGCTACAATATTCTATTCAGATGTACTGCTATGGTGTGACCTCTGCAAGGAGTCTACAGCATCAGACACCTGCCGAGTTTTCCATAATTAATAATTCTTAAGGTGAATCTATGTCGAGTAATATGCATTATACCATATTAGAAACAATAATCGATTTATGTAAGTACATATAACATGGCAATCAATACATGTAGGCTATATGTAAACATAAAAGTACTAGGAAACTACTAGTGTTAACTTACTTCTAGTCTCTGGGGAACGTGAAGCTGTCTCTAGTCTATCACTATGCTGGTGATGGCTGAGAGCTTTTCACTCCAGTCTGCTCCTTGACCCTCGTGGTACTACGCTTTGTGTGTGACTGCGCATTTGTTAACTGTAAATTATAGTCACACGACACCGGAGCGTATAGGCAACTACTGGTCACATTATTCTTACACCAGCGAACCAGTTGATGGTAATGGGAAAATAATATGGTCACACGTTTGCCAATCCGGGATTCGAACCAGGGACCTTTTGGTTACTAGTAAGCCGCTCTACCAACTGAGCTATCCGGCCCCACTTGGTAGTGTAGTGAGGATATTGCTGAATCTACGTCATCTCCGACCAATCATGTCGTTCTCGCGAGTACGTGAATCTTTTCTCGGACGTGCTTGTTCTCTTGTCCCACCTCTTGGACACTAACTTTTACGTGGACCGCGCTTCTACCTCTCAACTTCGAGTGCAAATGGGGAGATGCAGGGTAGATGTGATATGACTCGCGTGTCTACTTAGCGGTCCAGTAACGCCCGTCCGTTGTCTAAGTGGGCTAAGTTACAATCTTTATAGCGAGTACTAGGTCTGCATGATACTATATCGGGAGTGAACGTCTCAAGGAGGTTAATTTAATAACTGCGAACATTCCCTTAGAGAGCTGGTAAATTAACATCTGGTTTTGTTCAATACTATCTGTTTACCTCTAAGATAAGTCACAACATCTTTGTCGTCAACATTTTTGATATTACAACGACTAAATGAGAAAAAAACCAACAATGATGTTGTAATCATGTTGATCGCGCTGGTGACAACGACGACGACTGTAACAACAGTGAAGAATAAGAAGACGAAGAAGATGATGATGATGGTGATGATGATGACGACGACGACGACAATGATGATGATGATGATGATGATAATGATGATGATGATGATGATGATGATGATGATGATGATGATGATGATGATGATGATGATGATGATGATGATGATAGTGTCCTACTTGTGAGCTGTTGCTGTGCTGCTGGTGGGGATGTGACCGTCGTTGCTATGGGAACTGCGACTAGCCCGTGACGCGGAAGGTGGTGGAATGTTGTAGTATGTGACGTCAGCCTCCGTCGTCACATTGGTGTTGCTGCGGCTGGGGGTGGATGCCCTATCCAGTTTTTCTGTTACAAACAGAAGGAAAAAAAATGCTCGTTATTATTCGCTGACAAAGACTCAGCGCAGGCAGAATTTCTGAATGACACCTTGAGTTCTGGTACAACACAGCTGAAAGTAACTTTGCTTTTTTCTTATTTATTCGCTCTCCAGCCCTATATCTTGAACTGCACACAATAGTAACGTGGTTTAAATACAAGCGCTGCTTTGAATTCCATCATCTCTCTTACTCATCCTTTCATCCTCGAAACTCCCCTAGCCACTTAGCCCACCCGATCTTACCGGCTGGAAGTTTAGACCAGGCATTGTTTAAACCTAGACGATAGAAAAGAAGAAGGAAAGGAGAAAGAAGAAGGAAAAGGAAGAGGAAAAGGAGAAATTACATTACATCACACGGTTATTGCTTTAGGTCCAGCGGACTCTTCCGAGCCTAATCAGGACCAGAGAGGAGTTATCTTAAAATATTATAAAATGGATCAAATCAGAAGGAGGAGGAGGAGAAGAAGAAGAAGAAGAAGCAGAAGAAGAAGAAGAAGAAGAAGAAGAAGAAGAAGAAGAAGATGATGATGATGATGATGATGATGATGATGATGATGATGATGATGATGATGATGATGATGATGATGATGATAATGATTGTGATGATGATAATGATGATGAAATTACTAACTAAATTTGAAGGTTTAAATGTCTTTTAGGAGACTAGACATAATAAAGAACAGATGACACCAAAAAAAATTTTAAAAGTGTGATATTCACAAACTATAATATTAACATGCAGATGCGATCTTACTATATTCACCACCAGTACAACACATCAATAGTTTGATTTATGGTTGCTTTTTTTTTAATAAAGCAAGACAAACAGAAATTTATAAAGTTGATAGACCACAAAGAGTGCATACATTAACGGTTAGTAATAGAATAAACTCAACCCTCACTCCTCCCGCTCCCCAGATCTTAAATACCTATCCTTCCTATGATTCTACTGTTATTACGGAGATCCCTCGCAGTACACAGATAGTACGACAAAGATAAAACCAACACAACATGCAATACATGTCAAAACCAACCCTATCCCATCCTATCCTATCCTATCCTCCTATCCCGTAACCGTAACTACTATGATCGTTTAACCAGCGTACTCCATCTTTCTCTTTCCTCCTCCCATCTCACCTGTGTCAAACCCATGGCTCCCCTTCTGTGTCAATCATTCATTCTCTGTCCTCCACCTCTTTCTTCGGTCGCACCTACATTCTTGACATCCTTGTAGTGTCTTATAACTATGACTTTCTTCCAAGCAGCCCCCGGTTTCGTTTCTTCACCTCTGTGCAGGTCACCGTCGTCGTTGGTGATGGACTGGACTGATTGCTTTATGTCCAAAAGTCTTTCTTAAGCACCTCATCTCCATTGATGTTGAGGCAATGTCAACTGTGTTCCATGTTCTTCGAATGGCTCTGTCGTCCGCACCCCTAGCAACGAATTCCCCCCATGCGTCTGTTATCTCTTTGTGTGTTCCCCTGCGGTACCGATGTCCGTGATGGGGACATAGGTGTTATACTCTATGACCAGAATCTTCTCTGCACTTCCATGCACTCTCATTCCCTGTACCCTGTACCGCTGTTCCTCTCCTCCCTCCCGCAAACGAAGTTGGAGCAAAACGAAGGTTGCCCCTATGCTCTACTGTGCCCAATCTGCTCTTCTGACATGATGTGCTCTAGGAAGATGTTTGCAGAGTGTTGGTTTAGTCCATCCCCCCCGATTGTTTATTTCACAACCACACCGCACCATTGATGGGCAGGATGAGGATACTTTACTCATTTCATTACTCTTTAAAATTAAATGGGCAAATTACGACAATACCATGACAATGAATACACTCTTTTTTTTCTTATCGTCTAACATTCACCCCACTCCTCACCCACCAAGCCACACACCCCCCCACCCACCCCCCCCCACACACTTTCTCCACACTCTCTCCACCTCTCTCCAAACACACAACCCATTTTTATCTGTACTTAAATAGTACATCTCAACCGTTTTTTCTTTCTCTCAAATCTTTGGTGTTGTGGTGAGGTTAGCTGGACTTTGATGTCCGTGTTGATGACATTGGTGTTGTTGGTCATAATTTTGGTCTTCTCTGCACTTATTTCCATTCCATAGGTTCTGGCGGTGGTGTCAAGCCTCTGTACCAGCTGTTCAAGTTCTTGTTCCTCTCCAGCCAATCCATCAATGTCATCCGCAAAACGAAGGTTGGAGATTGCTCTACCCCCTATGCGATATGCTGACTGTGCCTTCGTGATCTGCAAGGGCATCTGACATGATGCGCTCTAGGAAGTTGTTGCAGAGTGTTGGATAGAGTAGGCATCCTTCACGCACACCGATTGTTTATTTCAAAACCAACCCACCAAAACTTTTATTCACATCATTATTCTGATTGATGGGCAGGATGAGGATACGACAATAAAACAAGCACCTTGTAAAAAGTTAATAATTTACTCTTTTTTTCAAAATTGAAGTCTCTTTAAAATAAAATAAAAATTAAGTTCTTACCAAAACCAAAGTGAAATTTTTTACAAATCGAATATAGTTTGAGCTTTGTCAGTCTAACACTCACTCCCCTCCCATCTCACACACACACACCCACACACACACACACTTTCTCTATCTCTCTCTCTCTCTCAAAAACAAACACACAACCCCATTTTTATCTGTACTTAAATAGTACATTCTGACCGTTGAAGTTTTTTTCAAACTGGTAATTTATGTGTTGTGTGTGTGTTGCTTTTAATTCCGTAAAGCATAACGTATGTTTACTGACTTTAACAAAATAGATACATAAACAAATAAATAAAGAAAACTCGTACACAAACACAAAAAGACATTCTTACTTGCCACGCAACCTTAACACCGAACAAAAATCCTTCTGGACCTCCAACAAATAATCCTTTTGTCTAAGATTGAATGATCAGAGTGAGGGATGTGTTGCTACTGCACATCTGTGTAGTCTACACGTACGTACTCTACACATCCATCTTAGTTACGCCCAGAATGTAAAACAATGTATCCTGTGTGTTGAGAACACGAGAAAGAGGCCGTGAAAAGACTGAACATTTCTCTCGGGTAATCCACAGTGACTGTGTTAGTTACTGTAAGGCAGAAGTAGCTGAAGATGACCGCAGGCCACAGACTCTAATAACATCTTGATTGCATTGTTGTTGTTGTTGTTGTTGTTTCATTGTTGTTTTTTGTCACAGGCAGCTGCCTGCCTAAACGAAATATGTGTCTATCACCACCTACCAGTCCCTCAAACGTACACACACACGCACACACACACACAAACACGCGCGCACTCACACACATACACAAGTGTTGATTTCAGACACGCTTGTATTCGTTCGTTCCCTTTTTAATATAATTATTTTCTTATTCTATAACGCGCGGTTTATACAATACAATACAATACAATACAATACAAGATTTCTTAATCACCTCAAAAGGAATTATTTTTATTCCTTTTGAGGTAATAAACAATGTGCTGTATTTTATGGTTTTAAACTGTAATGGATAGCGGGGGGTGAGATAGAACGTAGGTTGGGGGTACAAAGGCCAACAATTTACATCGACATAACGACTGAATAAAGTAAGCACTTGCAAGCCAAAGCTTATTCATCTCCTCCTCATCTGCTCTACGACCGGCCTACCAGCTAGGACGGCCATGTTTCGCTAGGGCAGTTAGCCTCGTTTTCACCTTCTTCTCTTATGATTAAATGACTAGGGATTAATTGCATGTTGTCGGACGACTATAGTCACGGTTAATTAACGATGTCGTTTGGGCTACCAGTTAAAGCAGACTGTCCAGCTGTCCCTACGGTCTATGTCGAAGGTAGAGTTTACATCAAACAAGTTTGCAAAAAACACGTGGGGTAGGTAATCTGATCTTATGGAAGGGGGTTGAAGTTAATGACTGCGTCCTGGACCTAGTAGAAAAGTTTGTTTCCGGTTCTGTTGTGAAAGTCTTCTCTATTCGTTCACTGATTCATCCATTCGTTTACTCTATTTTTACTTTAAAAAAAATTCTTTGTATCTTTCTTTCTTTCTTATACTTATAGTTCAAAGTAAGAAAGTAAGGAAGAAAGAAAGAAAAGAAAGAAAGAAAGCAAGAAAAGGAAAGATAACAGTGGTCCACCGCCGTAGCTCAGTGGTAGAGCGTTAGCCTGGCAGCACTGATGACCCAGGTTCGCATCCCTTGGATGGCAAGATAAATGGGGCATTTTTGAAACTGTCCAACTTAACAGTATGATTGCTCTGGTTGTTCAGTGCTGATTTAGGTCCATGACCCATCTTTCCAAGGATTGTTAACCCCATCTGCCATATGGCCAATGGTGAATGTAGACGATCAACTTCAATGTTCATTCATTCATTTAAAAGTAAAACAGTAACATATACCGGTTGGTCATTTCCATTTTCAAACTACGCCAACAGCAATATTAACTGCCAACAAACATCACACCTTTTCCAGCACAAGACATAAACTCTTATTAATTTTTCACTTCCATTAATTTTATTTCTTGATCATGAACTATTTTTCATGCTATTTATTTTCTTTATACTATGGTAATATTTGTTATTCATTTAGCCTTTTACCTCTGTCACAAGAGGCTAGTTTGAACCCTGCACTAAGGCTTCACGCCTCAAATGTTCATCCTTCTTTGGCCTTTGTAACTTAAATTCGAGGTCTAGCAGACGACAGTAGTGAGGATTGTTCTAAGTATATGTAGGGGAACTCTTCACTAGGTAGGCCATGGCATAATCCAGCTGACCTATATTCGTCACCCCCCGCGCCAGTGCAAGGATTCTTGGGATATCGCGCGCTTTGGCTTACCCCAGCGTTGCATTAAGGTAAGGTCAGTCTTTGTCTAAACCCGCAACCGAGAGGACGCCACGCTGAAAAATCTCTCTCAGAAGACTATGCAAGTGACGGGTGAAATTCATTCATCACAGTATATCCATAGCCTAACATTGTCAAAAAGGTAAATGATCAATCTTTTGTTTCACCGCGATTTATTGATAGTATTATTGGATTATGCTTGAGAAGTCTTGCCATGTTTTATAATTGTGAATGTTAGTAAAACTTTGCTTGACCACGTGGCTGACTCACGCGACCAGTTTCCGAGACCACGAGGTAGCCCCTACTGACCCACTGTTGTTTCTCCTATTTGTATTATTGCAGACTAGTGGCTGTACCGGAGAAGGTGTATAATATTAAATACTTCTCCCTGTGTTTATTTTAGCCATGATGTATATAGGAAGTATGTTGGAGATTCCAGTGGACCACGAACGTAGAAGATTGTTCGTCTCTTATCTGTATAAGTGGAGATGATCTCAATGAGGGCTGTTTCTGCCAACAGTGAGACGCTCTGCACTCCCTTTATAAACAAGGTGTTGCAGAAACTCGTCTTATGTTTTGCAGACGAGCAAGCTTGGTCCGCAGCAGGAGATAGACCCCACAGAGAGTCATCCCAGACACGCTGCTTGCAATGGAGCAGAGAGCACAGTGCTCCAATAGCTCAGTAGTCAACAAACAAGACGAGGAGACAACAGCACCCCACCACGAAGCATAAGCTAAGTCCATAGAACCCGTGCACGAACACTGATCTATAGGGACTGTGCGGTAGTCCACTCTTCCTGAAAACGAACATTAGGCAAAACCAAAACAAAGCCCAAGGATGACACAGTAGAAAATATCAAGAACAGTAGCAGAATAGATCCAGCAAAGATCTACCCATTCTCCGAACCACTCGAAGTGACTTTTGGACTGTTAAGTTAATCCTAGTTGTATTACATTTTGGACATTTAAGTTAATGTAGTGATTAGATAATTAGATATAGAGTAGAGCAAATAAATGTGTGATATTTACTGTTTACAAGTTGCTGGACTACCTATGATTCATAGCCGTGCGAGAGTTAGTGTGTCAGTGAATCTTTTACCATTTTCTCCCTATCTCTGTAACATTATCCTCACACAGACAGGGCCAAACATATAAATGTATAGTCATAGAGCGATCTAACTAGCCGATCCCCGCAGACGAAAGACGAGTGGGTAGTAGCATTCCATTGTGCCCAGCAACAATAGAACCCACCGTCACAACCTTGTACGTTTATTTTATTTTTTTTAAAGGTCAGGCTACTATATATAGTTATGTCATATTTATTTATGAGTTGTTGCTTTTGGTTTCAGGATGTACATCAAATATAATACTTGCACAATCTTATCGAGGACTAGTGGCTTGCCAGGGTACACAGGTTGCTGTTTAAAATGTAGACAGAGAGACAACTGTTGTCTGCGAGTTTCATTTGGACGATGATACCTCCCCATATCCCCCTTGATACCTCCCCATACCCCCCCTGATATCTCCCCGTCCCCCCATGATGCCTCACCATACCCCCTTGATACCTCCCCGAACCCACTTGATACCTCCCCATACCCCCTTGATACCTTCCGTACCCCCCTTGTAACCTACCTGTACCCTCCTTGATACTTCCCCGTTGATCGTTTCGCAGGTATGGATGAAAGGAATCGACCATCGCCATACCCCCTTATATATACCCGTACCCCCGTTATGCCTACCCATGCCCCTTTAAACCTACCCGTAGCCCCCTTTTACCTACACGTACCACCCCATCCCGATCCTTGGTACTACTACTACTACTACTACTACTACTACTACTACTACTACTACTACTACTACTACTACTACTATTGAATATAGAATAATACAAATAGAAATCATAAAAAACACCAAGGTTTTAAAAGAAAATTTGATATAATAATAATAATAATAATAATAATAATAATAATAATAATAATAATAATAAATTATTATTAGTAGTAGTTTATAAATAATAATAATAATAATAATAATAATAATAATAATAATAATAATAATAATAATAATAATAATAATAATAATAATAATAATAAATTAAAGGTAAAAAGCCTAAATTTAAAAAAAAATCCATATTGTAGTGTTAAAAAAAAAAAAGGCCCGCGTGAGGTTTGAACTTGGGTCGCCCTGCACGGCAGGCGAGTGTTTTACTAAGTAAGCTACCAAGGCTTCGTAGAAAGACTATCAATTTTTTGGTCTATATGGGAAAACATGCTGAAACCTCAATTTGATTTTTAATGAAAGCGCGCAGAATGAGGCTATTGCAGTTTGTGGACATTTTGTTTATTTATTTATCTCAGAAACGGTTAAACGTTCGGTAAGGAAATGTCGGCTATAACGATTTCGGTGGTTTTGTGACACAGCAGGCCGATCCGTAGCGCCCAGCACCTGCCCAGATCAGCGTCCATGCCGGACAAACTTTATAGTAGAGGCGAAGAAGGACTTCCGGCTAAGCAATTTATATATATAGATGAACATTGAAGTTTAACGTCTACGCCCACCATTAGCGATATGACAGACGGGGATAACCATCCAAGGAGGAGAGGTAGGGACCTAAATCATCACTGAACCATCAGAGCAATCACTGCTAAGATGGACAATGAAAATGGACACTTTTTTTTAATCTTGTGCACCCCGAGATTCGAATCTTATCGAATCGTCAGTTTTAATATATAAATGACTAAATAAATAAATAAATGAATGAATACCGCCATGGTACGGTCCACACAAGGGAGAAACGGGAAAAGATGCGCACCAATAAATTCTTCCAGAATGTTCTCCTTACTAAATTCAATGTTCACTTTCTTTTCATCTTTTTTTTTTTTTTAGCTCAATGAACGCGTTTATCTGGTTTTGTTTAGAAAAATAAAAAAAGCTGCCACGAATGCGTACGGCTTATTTAAAGAATGTGTAGCACATTTCCACTGTTTGGTAAGCTTCCGTGGGTAAAACAGATAAAATGATACAGCGCACAACGACACCCCAAGTTCACTCAGGTATGAATGTGTATACCTGGCTTTATTTACAACCGGGGAAGGTAGCAGAAAGGCCGATGATATCAATACGAAAGTGAAAACTAGGAGTCATTAACTTGCCGCGGAGTAAACATGTAAAACGCGAAGAAAACTAGTAACTATTCGACTTTAATTTTAAAAGTAATATGAACCCTTCATAAGAAAGCTGAGCCGCGTTCGACTTCGGTAATTGCCTTTTTCAGCGAATGACTGGAACTAGGTTGGAAAAAACAAGTTCGCCCCGCCGTCCTCGGGAAAACTGGAAAGTTCAGTTGGGAGAGGGAATAATAGCACGCAACGTGACACATACAGGCTTGTGAATGCTGACATATTACATACAAACAAACGCAACTCCAGTGCATAATTAAGTTAAGAAAGAAACAACGTAGATTGTATGGATGGAAAGAAGAACAGAAGAAACAATTTTTGTTATGATTATGCAGGAAAGAAGAAAAAGAAGAAGAAGAAGAAGAAGAAGAAGAAGAAGAAGAAGAAGAAGAAGAAGAAGAAGAAGAAGAAGAGGAGGAGAACAAGAAGAAAAAAAACAAGAATAAGAACAAGAACAAGGATACAGACAGACAGATAGACAGATAGAGACTAACACAGTAGGGAGTGGCATATTTATTATAAGGGAACAGTCTTAAGCATAACTTGTCTAAGAAGGAATAAAGAATGGGATGAAGAAAAAAGAAAGTTATAAAACACTGTTTATGACAGGAACAAGAAATTTGTACGCGCATAACTTGACTTTTTTTTATTTTTCTTAAAAAAGAAAGAAAAATTATAATAAAAATTGAGATGAAGGGGAAAAAATACAGAGGGATACGACAAGCACTGGCAATTACTTGCGACACATGACAAGGGCAAGAACTCGAACACTGAATAACTAAATCATACTTGCAATGGAAAATTAGAGGAAAAGGAAAAGAAAAAGACAAAAAACAAAGAAACTATAAAAATTTTAGAGCAACTTCAACAGAAGAAAAGAAAAAAGAAATGAAATAAAAGCACCTAAGAAGATTGTAAAGTGCTTGTGACATCACATATGATTACGAAAAAGACAGAAACAAAGAAACTGTAAATTCTAGTTGATTTTGATTTTTGGCACTTTATTGTCCCTTTTTATCAGGAAATTTTGGGCCGCGTCCCCTGTTGAAGGCGTTAGCGCAGCCTGTGGCGTGCCCAAACCGAACCTAATATTAGTTGTGTTTTTGAAATTTTGCTGGGGGATCGAACCAGAGTACCCGATGAAGACCCCCGATACGTTGCCCAAGTCGAAAGTAAATAATATTCGGAGAAACATAACGCCAAGAGGCGGGATCGATCCCACACCAGTCAGTCGCCATTGGTTTCTAGCCTGTGGATAAGGTAAGTTAGTCCCGCCTTTGACCACGCGGCCACAACACTCGCAAATTCAAAAGAAGGGGAAAAAATTTAGAATACAATACAAAACAATACAAAACAATACAATACAATACAATATACAATACAATATAACTTTATTGTCTGATGTTCATCACATACAGAAATTTATCTTTGGCTCGTCGTCCGCAATAAGCATGCAATATATTCATATTATATACACAAACTGCAGACACATTCATTTCTAAGAGAGAGAGAGAGACAAGAGAGAGACAAGAGAGAGACAAGAGAGAGAGAGAAAGAGAGAGAGAGAGAAAGAGAGAGAGAGAGATTTTATTAATACATAGTATATGCTGTGCTGCATATACGCTTGCAAAACATGGACCCTCACAGCAGATCTAAAACGAAGAATACAAAACATGAAGCAGAAGACTTCTGGGCATTTCCTATATCCAGCACATCATCAAAAACGAAGTCCGACAGATCATCACACAAGCCATTGGATAACACTATGACATGCTCACAGTGGTGAAGAAACGGAAACTCTGATGGTATTGCCACGTCCCCACATCATCAGGCCTTGCAAAAACCATCATGCAAGGCACGGTGCAAGGAGGCAGAAGAAGAGGGAGACAGAAAAAGAGGTGGAAGGACAACATTCGAAAGTGGACTGGTTTGACACTGAACGAAGCCTTGAGGGTTGCTGAGAACAGAGAAAGATGAAGTACGCTGGTTAAAGGATCATCTGTAGTGCCTCAACGATCTTTGAGTTACGGGATAGGATAGGATAGGATAGGATAGGATAGGATAGGATAGGATGTTGTGCTGTCGAGGCTAAACTAATTCTTTGCTATCGACGATTCATTCTACTTGGTCAGTGTCCTTGTGATGAGAGACACCGTGCCTAGAACGGGAGGAGGGCGACAGGGAGGTGGAGAGTGGGTAGGCTTGTAGTACTGGAGAGCATCAGCTCCGCGTTGGTGTGCCTAAGCTTCCCTTTAAGCTCTATTTTTGTATTGTCCTTTAGCGTTTCCGGTAAGGAGCAATATCATAGTGTGATTATGTTTATAGACACAATTGACTGCCGGTATGTTTACTGTTAATTGGACATATTTGAGGCGGACGTGCAGAGGATGTAAGTGAATGTTTTAATGTATTGTGCAGTCTCATGCGTGTGCTCGTGTGAACGCTTTGGGCAGACCTTTTATTCTGGAATCGCGCTTTACAAAATAAAGTAGTAGCTGTAGTAGTAGTAGTAGTAGTAGTAGTAGTAGTAGTAGTAGTAGTAGTAGTAGTAGTAGTAGTAGTAGTAGTAGTAGTAGTAGTAGTAGTAGTAATACACTTGCTGAAGAGTAACTTATTTAGCGAAACCTTTCTTGCGTAGTGCCTGGGCTGAGGGTCCAGTATAATAGTTCTAGGTCTGTGTAGACACCAGCGTAGAAGAGCCTTTGTGATAGAGCATGAGAGTTTAGTAATGACATCGCGCGTACTCCACATCCAAAGAAAAGGAGTCAGAGATGGAGGGTCGTGGGGGTAGGGGTGGCGGGCTGCGTGACTACTTGCTGGATTGGTTTGACAGTGATATACAGTGAGAAACGGAAACTCCGATGGTATGGCCACATCACCAGAGCATCAGGCCTTGCAAAGACCATCCTGCAAGGCACGGTGCAAGGAGGCAGAAGAAGAGGGAGACAGAAAAAGAGGTGGGAGGACAACATTCGAGAATGTCGAGAATGGACTGGCTTGACACTGAGCGAGGGTTGCTGAGGACAGAGAAAGATGGGGTACGCTGGTTAAACGATCATCTGTGGTGCTCCTATGACCTTCGAGTTACGGGATAGTATAGGATGATATACGCCTACGAGGGCTGGTCACTATGACATAGACAACTGGACATGGGCACCTTCACTGGTATGAGAAAGAGAGAGAAAGAGAGAGACATACAGAGACAGAGAGAGCGGAGGGAGGGGACAGAGAGAGGGAGCGTTAAAAGAGAAAGAGACACAGACAGAGAGAGAGAGAGAGAGAGAGAGAGAGAGAGAGAGAGAGAGAGAGAGAGAGAGAGACTTGGTGGCGAAGAAGAAAGGAAAGAAAGAAAGAAAGAAAGAAAGAGAATCTGCATGACCTCTTTATAAACGACAGTAGATCAAGTCAATACGCATAAAGGAAAGATTGCAAAAAAAAATGTATAGAAATTGATGGAACGGTGACGGATTGAAAGGGGGGATGGAGAGAGAGAAGGAGGGGGAGAGAGAAGTTTCATCAACACAGTCGTTAGATGAAAAACTATATTTGCAACAACATGCATGTCCCACTTGAAAAACATTGACAAGAAAGCCTTCTCTTCTAAAGCTGTCCATTACTTTCTTCTGCTCTTCCTGATACTGAAACTGCTTCTTTCTTCCATTCTACTCTCAGCCATCTCCTTGACACACATGCTCCTTCTTCCTCTCGCCTCATCTCTGACCGTCCATCTGCGCAGTGGTTCTCTCCCTAGATCGGCAAGACCAAACGTTAGCGGCGTAGTGCCGAGCGCATGTGGCGGTCTTCCAAACTTACAGTTCACAAACAGACCTATCAGAAGCGCAAGTGTGACGTCCAAAATGCCATCTCTGCAGCTAAAATACATTACTATAACAGGAAGATTGAGAACTCTATTTCCTCTAAAGAACTATTTTCTACTATGAATGACCTCCTGGGAAACACCAACATAGTCCACTCTTACTTGCAAGCTGTTTCTGTTCCTTCCTCTTTCAATTCTGCTATCGTGCGGCCACTACTAAAGAAATCAAACCTTGATCCAGAAAACTTGAAGAACTACCGCCCTGTCTCTAATCTTCCTTTCCTATCCAAACTCCTGGAGAAGGTTGTCCTGAAACAGCTCAACTGTAATCTCTTTTCCAACAATTTTGTTCTGTCCATCCCATCTGCCTACCGTCCTGACCACTCTACTGAATCAGCTCTTCTTCACATCGTGAACGACCTCCTCTCTGCCACTGACTCTGGTAAAGTAAAATCTCTTTGTTGGCCTTTCTCGGTCTCTCAGCTGCATTTGACACTATCGATAACTCCATCCTCCTTCAGCGCCTTAAGAACCTTTTTGGAATAAAATACCGTGCCCTAAGCTGGTTCCATTCACACCCTTCTGATCGTTTCCAATCTGTCTGCATTAATAACCACCCTTCTGAATCGTCCCGACTTGTCTTCGGTGCTCCTCAGGTCTCAGTTCTAGGCCCTGTTCTATTCACCCTTTACTCCCCTGTCTCAGATCATCCAAAACCATAACACTTTCCACCATTTCTACGCAGACGATACACAGCTCAAAAACAGTGACACTTCTCAAAAATTTCCATCTATCCTGACCAAAACTTCTGACTGCTTTAAAAACATTTTTAACTGGATGACTGCCAAGAAGCTCCAGCTCAATGCTAACAAACTGAAGTTATGCTCACGGGTACCAAACACAGCTTGTCTTCTTCTCTTGTAGACACTGTTCCTCTTGGCAAATCCACTATTCCTATACCACATTCTGTCAAAAATCTTGGTGTCATCCTTGTAAACACGCTCTCCATGTCAGAATTAATCCGCAAACCCTGTCAAACATGCAGCTTTCAGCTCCGCAGAACAGACCTTGTCCGGAAGCATCTGATCACTGACGCTACAGCCAAACTAATTTCCTCTCTCGTTCTGTCACGCTTATACTACTGTCACTCTCTCCTAGATCCTGGCTGGACTTCCTTCCTCTTCTGTTCATCTGCTTCAACGCGTTCAGAACTCAGCTGCTCGTTTGGTTCTCAAAAAGAACAAATCTGATCATATCACACCACTCCTACATTCTCTCCAAGGGCTTCCTGTATCTCAAAGGATTACATACAAAATCTATACTTTCTGTTACAAATGCGTCCATGGATTAGCTCCTCTCTACCTCACCCAGAACATTCACTTCTACAATTACAAGCCATCTAGAAATCTTCGTTCTTTCTCATGCTACGAAAACCCCGCTACAAACTCTCCTCTGCAAGCAAGCTCTCAGCGCTTGGTCCTTCAATTTGGAACTCTCTTCCTCTTCCATCCACCGCCTCCCCCCCCCTCCCTCTCTCTCTCTCTCTCTCTCTCTCTCTCTCTCCGCAGCTCTCCAAACATAATCACTTTCAAGTCCAACTTAAAATCTCATCTCTTCTTTAAAAAAATGTCTTACATCGTCTCCCATCACCAGCATCGTCCTTCTTTTGATTCAGACCAACGCCGTCACACCGCACGCCACCAACCCCTTTACTCCTTAGATGCTCTCCTCCTCCCCATCCATTTCTCGTCTTTTATATTTTACTTGTAAATACTATTTTTCATGTTTGTATTATGTCTTTGCATAGTTTATTAGTGTATTATTTTCACTTCTTTTCGTATGCATTTCGATGTTAACGTTAAGTATAAATGTATGAGACTTGCGCTTTGAACTGATGTCATTAGGAAAAAGCGCTATAGAAATACCATTCATAATAATAATAATAATAATAATAATAATAATAATAATAATAATAATAATAATAATAATAATAATAATAATAATAATATAATAATAATAATAATAATAATAATAATAATAATAATAATAATAATAATAATAATAATAATATTATTATTATTATTATTATTATTATTATTATTATTAATGCTCTATCAGTACAACTTTAAGTTAATCTGGTGAATAAAAATTGATGCAACCACAACATCAAATGAGTGGGTGGGATTTACTATTTATAGAACAACGGGCACAAAGAATACAGGTTTGGGGGTGGGCTGTATGGAGAACCTGGGGTATGGAAGAGAACAACGAATGATTTCAGTTGCATACTCAGATTTTCCAAACAATAGAGGTAACGATGGTGAACAAACACACCTTTAATGAAAGCAAATAACCCGAAAGGCTCATATATAATAACAGGAGAAACTGGGGACTCCTGTATCCCAAACGAGATTTCATTTAATATAAAAGCCAAAAAAGGTATACAGCCTTTCACACAACCTAAAACCGAAGCGATGAAACGAGCAAATACAGCTTGATCACTCTTAGTCCGCAAAGTCTGTTCACAAAGTTTATTCAAAGAACGCAGCATAAATTATTGGACAAACAATTACAACCTAAACTCACAAATCTTCCATTTTGCCCACAAAACTCAATAAAACAAAGTAATTATTTTTTAATCGTAATAGGTTTTACATATAGTTCAGTGTAATCTATTCCTGTATTTAAAAAAAAGAGAAGTTTAATCCATTTTAATCTTCTCTGTTTTACTCACCAGTCTTTTTCCTTTTGTCCTTCCTTTTACCCATTGTGGGAGCACGATAAGCAAATGCTCGCTTTTGTGAAGTTGGCCTGGCGTCTCTTGTCACAAACCCTTGCTAAATACACATCGGCTCCAATCAAATCATCAAATAATATGGGGTTGTTTGTGTGTGAAGTTGTCCTGTAATCTTTTGGTCACACACTGGCTTGCAGTTTAAATGAGTTCCAAGCTAGCACAACACGAATAATACGGTATTTGCCAGTTTTCTGACGTCCTTTTGTGACACAAACCTTTGCTCTATGCGCATCAGCTCCAATCACAATATGGATAATAAGGTCTTTCTGACGTTGTTCGGACACAATTCTTGGTCACTACACAACCATCTCAATATTACCATCAATACTATGATCTTTATGAGGTTGTTTAGACGTCTGTTTGTCACAATTCGTTGTCACTACATAACCATCTCAATATTACCATTAACACTACGGTCTTTGATAAGTTGTTTTGACGTCAATTTGTCACAAACAGGTCGTCAATCCAAAACGGTCCCAATCACAACATTAACTTGGTGTCCTCAAGATACGTCGTCCATTCAAAACGGTACCAATCACAACATTAATATGGTTTCCTAAAAATGCATTAAACTGTCGATAGAAAGTGAATAGACAAATACGTAGGGCATCTGGCGTCAACTGGTACAACAAATCTCAGTGAGATCAGAGAATGGTAAGTTCTCTAGTAAGATGTAAGAGGGGAAAAAAAAGCATAGACACCTAAACCTATATAACCTGAATTTAGAAAAACGTGAATAAATATCATAAATATAACTGTCTTCTTTAAAATAACATCAGATCAACTTTAGAAGTAACACACAATTTGTATTTTTGATTAAAAAAAATCCTTCTACTTCAACAATTATGGAAGGTATAAAACATTCGGTCTTTGCGTCACAGACACTTCATACTCATGAATAAAAAAAATAATGCGATGTATAAAAACTCTCTTCTCTACTACTACATCACTGACTATTATATCACAAAGTATATGCATAATGATAATTACGTTGATGTACTCATGTAGCAGATAAACGGTAGCACTGCTTTAGTCTTAAGAGTTGTATTGTTATACCGTCGTCAAATGATTTTTGTAACAAACTTTAATACGTCTAATATCTTTCTTTCACTTAATTCAATTTGACAGATTAGGAACGGGAAAAAAAAACACAAATATTTTTAGATCATGCAGATGAAATCCAAGGAACTCAAAGTATACCTACTACAACAGCCTTCAGCATTAGAGGCATGCGTTTAAATAAGATATATTACGTTTCTTTAATAATTATATAAGAGCGCGATACAACATAAACGCTCAACGCCGTAGCTCAATGGGTAGAGCGTTCGCCTGGTACACCGATTGACCCAGGTTCGAATCCCGTGGTAGATACAATAAATTGACAATTGTTCACTGTCCGTCTTAGCAGTATCTGCTCTGGTGGTTCAGTGTTGATTTAGGTCTCTACCCCCTCTTTCCTGGGATGGTTATCCCCCGTCTGCCATATCGCTAATGGCGCGTGTAGACGTTAAACTTCAATGTTCATTCACAATAAGCGGCATTTCTAAAACACGCATGTTTACCAGTGTTTTTAACTGTGACCAACTAACTGCCTAGTCTTGAGCCACTTTCTGACTACAAACAATGTAGTTCATGTCTTCTTGGTAGATAAATTTACAGAAGTACTGTGCTGTCTGTTCACACAATAGTATAGGCCTATCTAACTGTCCAAGGAGACCTATCAATATGCATGGCCCACAGGGAGCGACCTCATCGCCAGCCTTTGAACAGCTACCCCATTATTTTACAGAGAAAAGACTAACATATACATACACACACACACATGCATACACACATACATATATACATACGTACACATATACATACTTACGTTGCATCTTTCGCTATGGTGGGGGAGGGGGGGGGACATAATCTTAAATAGCGCACTTACCAGCTCAAAGAGCTGCCCAAGGCGTTGGCCAACATCAGATCTACACACAAGATTTGTTTTCCTTTATTATCATAAAACTTGTTTTATTGGAGAGTGAATGCGTGAGAATTGTGCTTTGAGCCTAGTTTTTATGGGGAACAGCGCTAAATAAATATCCAAATATACGAAGAGGCCACCAACTTGCAGCATCGAACGCTCTGTCAAACCCTACTAAGTAAGTAAGTAAGCCTCCTTAATAGTGGATCTACATGTATTTTTTGTATATTCGAGCCTGTCACCTTCCCTTTTGACCGAATAGTTAAGTTCTTTAACATGCCCCTCCGGCGACACGCGAGAAATATTAAAACCGCTGATTACAGAGTCGTCATAGGACATAAAGTCGACTCCCTCTACCGTCACGAGCGGGAATCGAACGCAGGTTCTCTTGTATGCAAGGTGAAAATTCTACCACAGAGCCATTCTGTTTATCCAGGTACAGATTTGTAGACAAGTCTAGTCTATACCGCGTTAGAATTTAAGGACACTTTTCATTCATTTTCTGATGGTGTCTAAGATTGCAGTGTATAAACTCTATATTGCTGATGTTGTATTGATAGTGCAGAGGTTTTATTCGTAACGTGACTGGTAACAGTACGGATACGAGATCGAATTTTACGGGGTAGTAAGGCGAAATTATTGTTTAAAAACAGTGACGTTGGATTCGATACCTTAGTTCGATTTTAACTCCAGAAGAAGCATATTTTAGCGAAATACACATCTTGAGAACATATCTTCTTAGTCTGCTGCGTTTTAACTAATTTTCTTCGTGGCATCACTACCACCCCCCACCCCCCTCTCCTCCTTTTGTTTTTCTTTTTTTTGTTTTATCCCGTCTTTTTAAGTGCTTGAGTACGAGTTGTCGTCTGTTCGTTCGTTCCACATTTCGGGCAAAACAAAACTTCATTCTCTAACATTTCTTCCATCACACATCTATTTTGGTCCCTTACTATCCTATCCAATCCACCACTCCAAACACGTGAACAGAACTAGCTCCGTGGGATGAACATGATATTAGTAGTATTTTAGTTATTTTCTATAATTATGTCATTGTTCGCTATGTTTTCTCCTTCAAATAAGTATATCTCAGGTCTATGTTATATTCATTTACGGCCCCTTCGATGTTCAGTATGAATCTTCACAAGTGCATGGCGAAATTCATTGTCGTCTTATTACATATATAGAGAAACGTTTTAACTATCACCAGAAGGAACCAAGGAACGCGGTATTTTTTGTTCTAAAACAGCTTTCTGAACAAGTGTGTGCGTGTGTGTGTATGGGTGTGTACGTGTGTGTGTGCTCTGATTTGGTCTTTCATGTTTTGCTTTTGCTTCGTTTAATTATTTTTGTATTTTTGTATTTTTTATTCTTTTCTGTAAAGCGCTATGAGCTCTAGTGAGGAAGAGCGCTGTACAAATGTTAATGATAATAATAATAATAATAATAATAATAATAATAATAATAATAATAATAATAATAATAATAATAATAATAATAATAATAATAATAACCATTATGAATATTTACCGCCCATTAGCAGTGGTGAGAAGAAAGTCTTCAGTTTCTTTCGCATCAGCAGAATTAAGAGAGGGGATTGCTTATTCATTGCCTTCAGCGTCCTGCCCGTAGACACTTCTTTAAAAACACACACACACACACACACACACCCACCCACCCACACACACACACACACACACACACACACAAACACGCTAGTACGCAATGCACTGGTAAACGGAAGTGAAAGCAAAGTCAAGGAATGTAACCATGCAGTAGTAATATGGTAGTACCCCGACCGCAAACACCCATAGGCTTTGGATGTTTGGGGTAAACATCGCAACACAATTTAACAAAAAATTCATTGAATTTAATTTTCTTTTATTACTTTTTTAATTGCTTCTTTTTTTCTCCTTTTTTTCGGAGGGAGGGGAGTAGTGTTGAAAGAGGGGGGAAGTTCCTCTCTAGATCCGCCCCTGTATTTTATTCTAGGTTCCAATGGAAACATTTGGTTTGCCATGCATTCAGGCGGTACGTATGACGGCCTACTGGCGCCAAAACCGAGAGTTACCATTATCACGAGATAATGTAAATTAACACGTGTTCTGTGTAATGTACAGAGATACCGGTAATCCACAGTGTTCATTAATAATTATCAGTACTTGCCACGCCTTCTTAGCGCCAAAACCTAATAATTACAAATATCATGAGATAATTACAAATAGTATAGGAAAATTACAATTATCAAGGGATAATTACAATTATCTTTGAAAAAATACAAATATCTTCAGTTTTGGCTCTAGCAATCCGTCTGGAAATGGGCCAAACCCGAAAATTATAATTTTCACTTGATAGTTATAAGTTGTACGTGTCAATTGTAAATATGTCGTTGATATTTGTTATTATCACATTATATTTGTAATTATTAGATTTTCATATGAGGCCGTCATAATGTGAGTTACACAGAACTCGTGTTAATTATTATTGTCACTAATACCTTTAAATGCACGTTTTGGCGCTAATAAGCCGCCTTAGTCAGAATTAAGCATGATCACGTAAAAATTGTAATTATCAAGTGAAAACTGTAATTATTATGTGATAACTGCAATTTTCCGTTTTGGCGCATTTCCAGGCAGATTACTAGAGTCAAAACTGAAAATTAAACATGATCACGCGAAGATATTTATAATTTTTGAATTATAATTGTAATTATCCTTCGATAATTGTAATTATCGCATGATATTTGTAATTATCGCATGATATTTGTAATTCTCAGGTTTTGGCGCTAGTAGGCCGTCATAGGTAGGCCTTCATGTAAAGTCTTCATGATGGTCACCGACCAACAAAAACATTTTTTATTCCTAAGATGAACATAGTAGTTTAAAGAGTAGTCTCGGGGGTTTTCTCCGGGCACTCCGGTTTGCTCCCCCAGCAAAATTTCAAAATTTCAAAATCACAACTAATGTTAGGTAGGTTGGGTTTGGGCGCGCCACAGGTGAGGCGGCCCAGAATTTCCCTATGAAAAAGGGACAATAAGCTAAATAAAATCAAAATTTAAAAAAAAATCAAAAATCAAAAAGAGAATGCCTATGTAAAAATCTGCGAAAGATCTAGATGTAGATTCGTTTAGGACAGGTCGGTGGGTCCTACTCATCTTTGTTCTGTAGGACGCAGCACTACGTTAAGTCGTGTCTTCGCTGAGAAAGCGACCCTTATCTCAACCGCATGAAATTTGTGTATCTTATTCGCATGAAACATTTATTTAAAAAAAAAAAAAGAAGGATAGCGTTGTCAACTTTGACAGGAAATCTTCTTTGGAAATTGTTTTATTAATTTTTTCTCTACTTGACAATTATATTATATGCTTTAATTGCTCTACTTAAACATTTATATTAGATGCTTCAACTGTTCATATTCTACATTAATTCCAGCAGTGAGCTTATAAATTATGTTTTTTTTTTATGAATTTTTACTTATACTAGGATAAAATGTAGACATTTATATACATTCTTCAATATTAGGCTTACTATCAGTAGTGTCCGCACCTTTTAGGAGAAATTTTGTTTAAAAGACGAAATGTACAATTATAGTTACATTCTTTAGAAGAATGCCCTTATCGACATTTTTGAAATATGAAATTTACACATTTTATTCACAATCTTCTATATTAATGCTAATTATGGACGTTGTTTATTACAATTTTTGGTGTAATTTTAGCAGAAGTTTTGTTTCAAAGATGAAATTTATAATTATAGTTACATTCTTTAGATTAATGCCCTTATTGGCATTTTTGAAATATGAAATGTACACACTTTATTCACAATCTTCTATTAGTAATGCTAATTATGGACGTTGTTTATTACAATTTTTTGTGTGTTTAAAGTTGAAAGTTTAGACATTTATATTCTTTAGATTTATGGTAAATAGGGTTACAGTTTATGGTATGTTGTTTTTTTTAACATGAAATGGGAATCTAGACATTTATACACATTCTACCAAATTACTGCCATAAGGTCAGCGTTTATGAGAGCTTTTTGCACAAGGACATTTAGATCTACGCATGTACATCGCTGTCATACTGTCAACTAGGGGCAGTTTATGCGACCCGTGGATGAACTTCGGATGCCGGATTTCTTAAAGGAGCCCTTTGTTTCGTGAACTGTGTTCACTGACATGTTGCTATGTTTTACAGTCCTCCCCTCCCCCCTCTGCCTTCGCCCCCCTTCCTTATCCCCACCCTGACTGACACTCGGCTTTGCTGGTAGAGGCAAACAGCGGTGTTGAATGAAGATGGTCAAAGTTAATATGTCTGTTTTAAAGGGCCTAATTCGAAGATTTTGTTTTCCTTTTGGCGGAAATAGTTTAGCTTGTTACAATTCGCATTGCTATTACATAAAGCATTAATAAAATGGGCTTTCGTGAATCCTCAAACCATCCACCGCTAAAGTTGGAATTTTCCATATCTGTTCTGACATGGAGTGATTTCCCTTGTTTAACGGTACACCTATACGCTCTACGATCTACTAGATGATATCGTTTAGCTAGAAAGGTAGATAGCGGTTACTATTATTAGGGAACAAAATTGTTGCCTTACCCGAGGGGAAAAAAAGAAGAAGTTGTGTGATCTTACATTTCCGTTTAGTGTAGGCCTATGTGCTTAGCGATTTTTATATTCTTTTATGAACATATTTATCTAAAAGTCTTAAGTTGTTGTATATTGATGCGATTATTGCTTGCCAACAGTGATTGTTATGTTGCAATACCTTCTATCATGACTATGACACTGAACGTAAATCATGTGATAGGTATTTTGTTTTCCCCATGTAACTTCTTATGATTACAGTTTTAAATGGTTAATTCAGTAATGTCTTCTTGATATACTTTTATCCTGTTTTACTGTTTACTGTTTATTGTTGTTATACTGTCCTTTATCGTCTTGTAACATTTATATCTGGCACCACGTGTGAATTTCTCTTTGATTGAGATAATAAAGTGATCGTATTCGTATTCGTATTCGTTGCATCATCAATTTTTATTCATCAGATTAACATAAGTTGTACTTCTTTAAAGAGGCTAGTTTGGAAACTGCAGTGGGGCTTCAAGCCTCTAAATGATCATCCTCCTTTGGCCTTTGTAACTTAAATTCGAGGCCTAGCAGACGACAAAAGTTAGGATTGTTCTAAGCATGTGGAGGGAAAATTTTCTCTGGGTAGGCCATGGCATAATCCACCTGACCTATATCCATCAACCCCGCTAAGAATCATGGGATATCGCGGGATTTAGCTGGCAGATTTCTCCTCACACTCGTCAACGCCTGTTCAATGTGGTGCGAAGCATTTCCTTTGCCAGCGATCGACAACAGGAAAATTGCAGATGCACTCATCGCCATCTTTACCATGGTGGGATTCCCTGACAGCATTAGGACGGACAACGGATCTCAGTTCACCGGGCGCCTGATGCAAGAAGTGTTTGAGTTCGCACGCCACCTTACCACCCAGTCAGAAAAACAGTCAGGTAGAAAGACTGAATGGTACCCTTCTCAGCATTCTCAGGAAAGTCGCCGATGACAACCCAGAAGCGTGGGACACCTACGTGAATGCGGCACTGTTCGCATATCGAGAAACACCCCGTGCCGCCACAGGTTACACTCCGTCAACATTGCTTTTCGGTAGACCACTATCAGGACCGTTAGAAGCACTACGCAGAAGTTGGACGGAAGCTAAAGTGGACGACACACATAAAGGTGCAATCAAGTATGTCGCAGACCTGCAGGAAACACTCAAGCCCACATGGAAGAAAGCTGGTTAAGCACTGAAGAAAGCAAGAGCCCGTCAGGCGAAGTACTACAACCGCCACGCGAAGGACCGAGAACTGCAAGTCGGCGATCAAGTGCTACTAATACTCCCAGGTGGCACCAACAAACTTGACATCGCTTGGAGAGGACCGTACCCGGTGACTGCCAAGAAATCCATGACAGTCTACCAAGTGGAGGTAAACGGGAAAGCCCGATTCCACCACATCAACCTCCTCAAAAAATATACGGAGCCTGTCA
>CM072519.1:41852810-42017810 GCA_036898135.1 Oncomelania hupensis | reverse complement strand
AAAAGTCTCGTACCTATGTCACGTAAGTTCGTCCCACGCGGGGTTGGAACTCGCGACCTTCGGCATAAGAAACCAGCTCGCTATCCACTGAGCTACCAGGCCACCGTGACGTGTGATACATATAAGACGACAGACAAAATAAGCCTTATCAAAAAGGTGTGACTGTGTAGTGACTGTGTGACGTTTTCCGGGACACGGGGACTGAGGTACAGAAGGGGGCATTAATTGTTTGTGTCATTAACACCTCTCGACCCAATGTTGTTTATCACCAGGACAGTCTTCACCTAGCAGGCCTTCCAAAGTGACAACTGCTAAAAGCAAAGTAGTAGGCCTGCTCCTACTTAAATGTTTCTTACATAGCGCATTTACCAGATCAAGGCACGGGCCGAAAAGCTCAGAAGGATCTAACACCCCCCCCCCCTCTTAACCCCCTCCTCTCTTCCTCCCCGGCCACTTAATTACACACAAAGCGTAGCTGAGACTCCGATCATATCCTCTCCCGTAACTCGAAGGTCGTTGGGGCGCCACAGATGATCGTTTAACAAGAGTACTCCATCTTTCTGTGTCCTCAGCAACCCTCATGGTTTGGCTCACGGTCAAGCCAATCCATTCTCGCATGCTGTCCTCCCACCTCTTTTATGTCTCCCTCTTCTTCTGCCTCCTTGCACCGTGCCTTGCATGATGGTCTTTATTAGGCCTGATGCTCTGGTGACACCCGTGGCCAGCTTTAGCGCTACATAGATCAACAGATTCATTACAACTGTAAGGTGATGGAAAGTCAAAAGCGGCAGGAAGCTCATCATTTGATTCGGCCATGGCCCCCACCTTGGTTGAGATCTGAAGGAGAAATTGAGGTTTCAAGTGTTGTGTGGATGAGATTAAAAGCTGTTTCAGTTTGCGGGTGGATTCCCATTATGATGTTGGCAGAGGTGTTTGCGCTGCGGTCTGTGCGTGCGTGCGTGCGTGCGTGTGTGTGGGTGGGTGGGTGTGGGTGTGTGTGTGTGTGTGGGTGTGTGAGGGGTGGATGGATGGATATAATGGGTATGGAGGGGTGAGGAAGTATCCTTAGATCAATCAAATAAATCGTAGGCATCCACTAATCAATAACAGCATGTTAACTAGTATGTCAGCAACTTCGCCCTAGTTTTCACATTTATTTAATACTTTCTTGCTACTAATTCTTAAATGGTTCGAATTCTTAAAACGCGAATGTCATCAAACCGCTCGTCCTAAAATGTTTTAGCTTAAGCGTGCAAAATGGCGGCTCCCTTGTTGTAGTCAAATCTCACACTGGTTTACTTGCCGACTGCTCGTGAAGCATACTTACGTAGACGTTTTTATATCAAACATATATATCGTAGGTGAGTTTGCAAGGGGAAAAATGCACTTATAATGTTTTATTGCGAAGTCTTCATTTTCCTTGATGTTTTGGTCCGTCAATCTTTTTTCAGTTTGAAGTTCTGCATGTTTTACTAAAAAGTTTTACTTATGAGTTACTGTATACAGTAATCAAGCTTTCAACGTGATCAAACATTCTTGGTATTACTAGTAAAATTAATGTTACACCTTATTGTCCCTGTTTTATGCATTTTAATTGTAGATAAAACTTCACTAAATAATTGTGAATATATTTTATAATATTATATTTTTAATTGTTTGCAGAAGTAACCGAGATGTCCCAGATAACGGCATCAGCAATGTACTGCATGTACAAAGAGACACACCCTGCCACAGGCATTGAACACTGCCTGCAGTGTCACTTCTTCAACTCATGGGAAACCAATCTTGTCATTGCAGGAGCCAACCAGCTGCAAGTTTACAGACTTAACTCCGATCCTGAGGTGAGTGGAATTTGATATTATATGGGCAAGGCTCTGAAATGGCGTCGGACTCGATTTTCGCCGGTACTGTTTCTTTGCGATGAAGCGGACTCGCTGCATATCATCATTTGAAACAAAATAAAATGTGAATCTGACAGAGAAAAGATCGTTCTTCATTTTGACGTCAAGGACGGATCGATAAACCACGTCAAAGGAAAAAAACTGACGATGAATGACGTAACGATCGGCGGTTTCCGTTACACTTTTTGTGACATCATAAACAGTGTGTTCGGTATTTGCCGACCGGCATAAAACTGCTTCATAGAATATTAATAAAAATTTAATTTCCGAAATTAAAAATGTATAAAGGGTACGAAACAATTTTACATTTTAAAATCGGTTCGTATTTTTTGGAGATATGCGTCGAAATCGGCGACTCCCGCGTACGTCACGTATTTTCGTGATTCAGCTTCAGGGCTTATTAATCCGCGCTGGTGTTGTAATTCACTTTATTTCTTATGCTAATATATTATGAAACATGAGTCCAAAACTTAATATAAGCAATACAATAATCAGAATAATGATATAATTAATCGAACGAATAATATAGGCAAACAAATTGCTGTCAACTTTTGGGTCATGAAAACCAAACGTGACGTACTGTTTTTTTTTGAGGCTCCAAATTTTCTAAATAATGCGGTTAGCGTCAATTTTAACACGTGAAACAATTGACCTTTGTTAACATTCAACGTGCGATGGCTGAAGAAGAAAGAAGTGAGGCGGATTCGTCCAAAAATGAAGGTAAGTCGAGTGTCATGAATTTTTCATCTAAGTTATGCACGCATATTTTTGGTGGCTTGGTCAGTGTTTTTCGACTTTTCTGTCAACATTGATGGAGTAAATCTCGTGTTTTTGTGATAAAAATGTATGTTTGTTTCAAGTCAACAGCATCGCTACAAAGGTGTTTGAGTAAACGTTCTTGTTTGTAGATATTTTGCATTATTTTTGGCACCCGTTTTTGACAATTTGTCATGAAGCAACGTACACGATTTTTTAACAGGTATTATTGTCAAATCAATTTTAAACGTTTATATTTTTATACGGATTATATTTTCGTTGCGGACAAATACACAGCTAATAATAGACAATAAAGTGGCACGTTTTGTTAGTCTAATTCGTTTGTGTGCGTAACTTCACAATCCGAAACATCTCGGTCTTATAGGTGTTTTGTTATTTTGTTTAAATGATGGGATATTTACTTCCATAGGCTAATAATTATGCATCACAAATGTTTTTATAACATTATTTTTGATTTCTTTCTTGTTGTGGTCACTATAGGCTTCAGTTTTTGTAATACCGACCACGTGCATAACGTCACACAGTTAGTGAAAAATTGTGCTTGCTCAAAGTTGTGTAAAGTGATGATCTCAACCATCCTTGACAGAAATTAGAGTACTTTAGTTTTTCCCAGTGTAGGATTATTCTGAAGCTCAATATGTGAAAACGTATCCCACTTACTTGTTTCTTCTATTCATTATGAGACCATTTCTCTTAGTACATAACTTCACTACTAACTTCCAAAACCAGAAAGTAAGTGGATTTTGTGAAATGATGAACACAATTCGTTTTTTATTTTTATTTAAAAATTTGAAGTGATACTTTTTCTTTTAAAAGATACATACATTATTTACACTTAAAAGATGATAAAAAAAATTATCAACACAGCTCACCAACAAACACAGCCTTGTTCCACTCTTTGTGCATAACTTCACATTCTTTGTCAAAGCAAGCCTGCATCAAAATGGTGAAGTTACATACACCAAAATTTTATCAACCAGAGCTCTTCAATTAATATATTTCATATTATAATAATTTAATTAAATAAGTTTTGTTCCATACATGTGATTAACTACTGGGCTTTAGTCTGATTTATTTTGCCATTCCTATGCGACTGTACATAACTTCATGACCAGACCAATTGCATATTATTGCGTAAAATTATGACCACACATTTCAAGCCCTTGAGCTTCTCTATTGTGCCAAGGTATCTTTTTAATGCAGTTTAAATTGATTCCTTTAAAAACATAGCTAATTTTAGTCATTTGTTCTTTAAGGTAAAATGCCCTTTTGTTCCACTCTTTGTGCATAACTTCACGTTGTCTCTGTCAAAGTTAGCTTACCTCAAAATGGTGAAGTTACTTACACCTTTACTTTTTAACCACAGCTCTTGACTGTACTTGACATTTTAATCAGTTTATTGTCTGACAGGAAAAAGTACAAGCAGATTAATCCCCAGAAGTGATCAATCTCAAGTGTGAACTGTCATGTGATCATATTCATCATGGAAGCATTGCATAAAGTTATGTACACACACAATTGTTGACATAAAGGGAATATTTGGCAAAGCATGTATATAATTTAATGCAGATTAGAATTCTTCCTTACCTACCGGGCACTTCATATTGGTAAATGTGGAATCAAAGAAGGAACTTCTCAATTTGTAGCACAAGAAGTATTTATTTGTGAGGCATTTTCAAGTTGTGGGGATTGTGTGGTGAAGCTGAATCAGAGATGGCCAGTTATTTTCCCCACAGCTGCATTTAGTTTCGACAACCACCATGTAAATTAAGAATAAAAAGCACAATTAGCTTCATTTCATGATTTGAAAGGGTAGCATGGTAGGTTTTTTTCTTCTGATTTATCATGATTTGCTGATTACAGGTCACAAGAGTAACCCACAATACTTGGGGTCAATACTTGATGTACGGAGAAGGCTGGAAGTTGCCAGAGAGTGGTCAGGAATACTTGCTTCCTGAATCAGCCGTCGTCCAAGTGCTGGCCGAGTATACTACATGCCAGGATCGAAGAACATTGTACTTCATAATTTGGGGTGTAAATTGCTCGTAAATGAACTTCGTATATTATTGCTTGGAAATGAACTTTTGTATTTTGACCAGTCGATACTGAAAGACTGCTTTCTGCTAGTTGTATGCTTTGCTCTTGTTTTGACTTGGCAATGTATCCTCTTTTTAAAAGATTTCTTCATCTGTGTATATAATGACAGTGTAAAGTTATGTAATGCCCTGGTGATATGTTTTTTTAATCACTTCTTAGGTAATACATTTATGATTTCAGGAGTACTCCTTGATTTTACTTCAAATTTCTGCATCACTATTTTTGGTTTCATTATCAGTTTGTTTCTATAAGTCTAAAGGAAAAAACCAACAAAACATGTCACGGCTTGAAGTTATGTACTCTTAGCACTTAGCAGAGCTTTCTGCTTGTTGTTTTTAGTAGCATTGTGCTTTTCCAACATTGTTGAATAGGTCAATATTAACCAGTGATGACCATTTTCCTTTTTTTTTTCTTTACATTTTGGATAGGGGATCCTTGTATTTTGAAAAAAATATTAATTCCCTCTCCACATGTACCCGCTTGAATTTTGAATTTAGGTCTCGATTGTGAAGTCTGACAACTGTTCATTTATTTTTACTCTGTACTACTTTCATTTATGACACATTATGTGTACTTGTATAAATGAATGCAATTACTACTTTAGATAAGTTTTCTTTAACTGCTTGTCTTCTCTTAAAGAATCACTGTGTGAGGTTATGTCCACAATTATTTGGCCTATCAACTGTTCGATAGGACAGGTTGCTCATTGGCAATTGTAGTTCAAGTTATGTCAACTGTTGACGCCCTGGCTAGTTTTGGGCAGCATAACTAATTTTATTCAAAGCAAACTGTCACTTAACAACATTTACCACTCCATTCATGTAATGAAGTTATGTACTCCACCACTAAAATGTTTATATTTAAAACCAGTTAACACTATGGTTGATTCAAGTTTGTCATAGTGTCTAGTCTTGTTAGAATTTGTTAATCCGACAAGTCAGCTACTGTCTTTCATAAACGATTAAGTTTTTATCCACACAAAAATGTTATGTCACGGCATGAAGTTATGACCTCATGAATCCTTGACAAGCATTGTATGCTTTCTAATGGTTTTTTAAAGATCTTTTTCTTTTTATCCCAAGACAAATGAACTTATATGATTGTATCTAACTGTATTGCTTCATTTTTGTTTAAATTATGTTTGTTATGGCTGTGTTCACGTATTGTGTTTATAGATGTTTGACTAGTCTCAAAGTTAATGGCAAAATACTCATGTCCATGTAAGACACATTTTACTCTGCACTACTTTCATTTATGTGTACTTGTATAAATCAATGCAATTTATACTTTAGATCAACTTTCTTTTACTGTTTGTCTTCACTTAAGGATTCACTGTGTGAGGTTATGTCCACAATTATTTGGCCTATAAACCATTCTATACACGACATGTTGGTCATTGGCAATAGTAGTTCATGTTATGTCAACTGTTGATGTCATGGATACTTTTGGGCAGCATAACTAATTTTATTCAATGCAAACTATCACTTAACAACATTCACCACTCCATTCGTGTAATGAAGTTATGTACTCCGCCACTAAAATGTTTATATTTAAAACCGGTTAACACCGTGGTTGATTGGCATTTGTCAGAATGTCTAGCCTAGTTAGCTTTGTTAATCCAACAAGTCAGCAACTGTTTTTCATAAACGATTAAGTTTTTATGTACACAAAAATGCTATGTGACGGCGTGAAGTTATGACCTGTTGAGTCCTTGACAAGCATTTCATGCTTTCTAATGTTGTTGTTTTGATCTTTTTGTGTTTACCCGAAGACAAATGAACTAAAATGATAGCATCTAACTGTATTGCTTCATTTCTGCATAAATTATATTTGTTATGGCTGTGTTTACATTTTTTAAATAGATGTTTGGCTAGTCTTGAAGTTAACTGCATAATATTCATGTACCTGTAAGACTATCGTGATGTTTTCATGTTAAAAATTTCCCTCAGGATCTGTAGAAGTAGTTTGTTGCATTTCAGGTTAAATGTTTGATGACTTGACTGTCTGAAAAGATTGTAATGCAAACGTCCCATTCTTATGTGTAATGTTATGTACACTTTTTTTCCCAGCTCTTCTAATAAACTGATTTGAAATGCAAATTTGCTTCCAAGTGTTTGTAGATTACTAACAGGACTTGCTTCATTGTTTCCATGCATTGAGGTTTTAAATTTCAGTATTCATGCTGATATGGCAGTTGATTTAGTTTGTGACATGAGGTGATGTTATGCACACAAGTTCAGATCTACTTAACAAAATTTTGGTGCTTTATAAATGTCTTGTTTGCTCAAATACCTTTTGTGTTTATGTGTTATTTTCATACTCTGCATTCTCTTTTCTTTAGACCAAGTCTTTTTATATATGTCACAATTTCTCAACTCCTTTTCTGAACCTTGCCCATATTTATCATTTATGTAATATCTCAACAGGATAGTTGAGCCTTCATACATTGCAGTGTATCTTAGCCTTTGTGGACTATTTATTTGTGCGATCCTGGAGAGGATCTCTCCAGGATCGCACAAACAACTGCTGCCCTGGCGAGGTTGAAGCCAATTTGGAAAGACAGGACCATCAGCCTACATTCCAAGGTGAGACTGCTGCTCTCCCTTGTCATCTCCATCTTCTATACACTTGCGAAACATGGACCTTCACAGCAGGTATACAACGAAGATTATAAAGCATGGAGATGAGATGCTACAGAAGACTTCTGGGCATTTCCTATACCCAGCACATCACCAACGACGAAGTCCGACAGACCATCACATAAGCCATTGGACAACACAATGACCTGTTCGCAGTGGTGAAAAAACGAAAACTCTGATGGTATGGCCATGTCACCAGATCATCACGTCTTGCAAAGACCATCCTGCAAGGCACAGTGCAAGGAGGTAGAAGAAGAGGGAGACCGAAAAAGAGGTGGGAGGACAACATTCGAGAATGGACTGGTTTGACACTGAGCGAAACCATCAGGGTTGCTGAGGACAGGTAAAGATGGAGTACGCTGGTTAAAAGATCATCTGTGGTGCCCCTATTACCTATGAGTTACGGGATAAGATAGATAGGACTATTTATAGTATTTACTCTTCAGTCTCACCAGACCTACTCAGCTACTGCAAATTTGCTTGATCAGTTGATGTTTAGTCACTTGATGTCATCACAAAATGGAGTAGCAGGAGCCACCTTTTTTTAAAATGTACTTTTAAAAGAAATTCTTTTGTAAAGTTTGATAGGTATGATCATCATTAATGTAAAGCAGATTAAATTTTTCAAATCGGTTACACATTACTTTTTTAATGATTTTTATTTTATTTTAACATTGTGCATTTTAAAAGTTTTTACAGTCAGCTCAGAAAGTGGTTGTCTTTTTAAGCCTGTTATTCTAAAAGTTTAAAATTACAAATGTTTTTGATTATCCATTCAGATACTTTAACTAGTCATTAGAAATGTAAAGCTGTACAATTTTTTGGAATCCGTTAAAATTTAGATTTTTAATCTTTTTTTTTAAAGCATGCAAGGGCAAGATTTCCCCTGTCCAGGGGTGCTGGGGGGTTCTTTATAAATAGTATCCCCACTTTCTTTACTGTGACTATAGCTCTAGGCCTATTACTGATAGCAAAGAAGCAGATCGACTCTGTGATTGTATTGGTGTTTCACAGGGTTTAGAGTTCCAAATTTCACTTAATCCTTTCAACAAACCCTATAATTTATAATATAAATATGGTTCAATGTTCAAATGCTTACAAAACTTTAAAAAACACAATTTCATTATAAATATGATCCGTCTATAGCTTTTCACGTATTGTTCTAGACACTTGACTTGATACCACAAATCAACATAGTTTCTAGGTCAACTAAGTTCAGTTTTTGAGGGTAGGTTGCTTTCATGCCTAAAATGGGACCTTTTACTTAGCAAAATTTTCCTTTTTTTTCTCGTTGAGTATTATAAATAAAATTTCCCTCTATGTTTCGGTCCCAAAGACTTTCCTCTGTGAAAAATTTGCAAAAAGTTATTATAGGTTATGCTTTGTTTGCAATTTGTTTTTCGAGTTTTGGCTAGTTCAGTTATAATGTATCTCCATGTCATTCAAAAACAAGGAAAGAAATCATTCAGAATGCAATACTTTCTGATAGAAAGGGGTCTACATTGAAAGCTCAGTGCAGGAAAGTGAAGGGGGCGTGGCTAAAATTTTATGACAATGGCTATGTACAACTACAACCTTGCCCCACGCTACTTGGAGAAAGAATGGAAACCCTCTGGCTGGCTCATGTGTGCTATTAAAGAAAATCTGCAGTAGGCTTGATAGTCTGCTATCATTGAAGAGAAACTAGACCTGAGGGGTACAACTAAGCTATGTGGCAATATCCCTATTAATTATTAGTATTAAAACGAATTAGTTTGTGGTCCAATGTCAGTAGCAACCTTTTTCTACTGATTATATTCTTATTCAATTAGATTTTCAGTTTTCATGCTAATCCTATAGTCCTCTATCGAGAAATGTTACAGTGTACTCTGGAATAAAATTTAAAGAACATCCCAGATTATTTTGTTTGCAGGTTTGATTATAAAAAAGTTTACAGTCTGATTATCCCATAAATCAGTCAATGACTGGTTGATACAGTGTTGGTATATATTTATGAATATTGTATAGTTTCTTTTCAACTGTTTCAGATTGACCTTTCCTCTGAAAACACAGATAAAACAACACCAGGTAGGTTGGTTTTTAGCTTTTTAGAAAGTTATACTGTGACACTTAAACTTTCGGGCGATAGGGAAGTTAGAAGATGCTGGCTTGAATGTAGATTGATGTTGAAAATATATCAAATTAGGCCCTTAGAGTTAGAAAATGGGGTTTATAACCAATAAAATAGGTTTTGTTTGTGTGGGATGTTGTCAATGGGTGTTGTAAGCATCTTCTAATGTCATCATTAATAAATACATTGTTTCTTGCGAAATGTCAACGTATTATCTAGATTTTGTTTTCTGATACGATAGATGTAGAACGACCACGACTGGAGTGCCTCAAGACATTTTCACTGTTTGGCAACATCATGTCCATGCAGTGTCTCAACCTGCCGGCTGCTTCTCGTGACGTTCTGCTGCTGGGATTCTGGGATGCTAAGGTACAGCTTGACAGACTTAATAGGATCTTTGATTGCCTTTAACTTATGGTCTTGAACTGTTACTACTGACTGAGAAAGCTATTTGCTTTATGCCTGTAATTCACTGCAGCATCTTTTGATGTAAATGAAAAGCACTTGTATGTTTCACATTCAAAATGGTGATGACATCAGGTGCCTTTCCATTTATTATCAGAGAGACTGAGTCACACTGACAAGCTGATTCTCTTGATAATGATGAAATAGGTCCTAAGACGTGATGATATGATGGTTGCAATCAGTCACAGGCGTTACAAAGATCAAAGTAAGCAAAGAGATGTTCTAAGTTTGTCACTGCAAATTTGGGATGATACTACTTATTTCAAGAGTTGCACAGTATCTGATACAAAATAAAGTAATAATAATAATAACGAATTATAATAATGACTGTAATAATTATATATTTTTTTACAAAAATGGATGCTGTAATTATACTGGTGTTGTATTATGATTTGGTACTGTTACATTTCCATGATATTGGACACGATTTTCGGCATTCAGGGACAAAACACTGAAAATGTCAGCATGGCCTCTTAAACAAGGCATTGAAAACATTATAACGATCTTTCACTTTATCATTATATAATGTTACAAGTTTGTAACACTAAGTATTTGACTTTCAGCTGTCAGTGGTGGAATACGACCCATCTACACATGACCTCAGAACAATTTCCCTGCATCAGTTTGAAGAACCGGAACTCAAGGTGTGTATATTTCAATAAAATTATCAGACATAAGACATTAGACATAAGATTCTTTATTCGCTTCAAATGTCACACACAGAAGAATTTGCTTTGCGCGTCTGGGAATGGCATAAATCATAGACAATAACAATAAAAAATACAATTGGTCCCGACATCTGTGAATAGCTCGGGAACTAAAAACAATTTCTTGATTCACTCACATCCACAAAGCATCAGCGAACCGCACACAAATGTCGTCAGGAAACAAAACAAAAAAGCAGACTACCATAAAAAGAAAAGAAAACAACGACACAAAAGCATGCGCTCACACACATGCACACACACACACACAGAGGGTACATCCAGCTGCACAACCCCTCACGCATGTCACGTTCATAACTAAATAACATTGGCCTATTGTATGGTGTGGTTGTAACATTATATAAAGGAGAGACAGATCAGAGAAATAGAGTTAGTGATTTTAGCAGTCTAAGGGGAATCGGACTCACGCTATGTCCCTGCCAGGAGACAAACCTCAGAAAAACAACAACAAAATAAAGCTGTGAAAAGTGAAGTTACACACTGGATTACTTGGGATACTATTACTGGATGTACAAGTACCAGGAGGGATGAGAATGCTGAAATTCCACAAAAGGGAGGATATGCCATTGTTTGTTTTCCTACTAAGGAAGTTATTCTACATTGATGGCTCTTACCGGTGACCGTGATATTTTTATGGCTTGCGCGACTTATAAGCAGGTCATGAAGAAAGGTAATGTTAGGGTGGGAAGATTGTTTTGTAAACAAATAGGCCTGAAAGACTCGTCGAGGGGCATAAGGTTGGGGGATAGGAGAATGATTCAATTAAAATAACTCAGGGTTAATACACATTACATTTATCCACAAATGCCCCCATTCGCGGATGCACACACATACACACGCGCTCTCTATCTCCCTCTCTCACTCTCTATCTCTCTCCTAAAAGAAATTCTTTAAAAACAAAATGCATAGAACATTATCAATAAATATTTATGCGTTAGATTATATTAAGTATATACATGTAATAGGTTAATACATGTACGCACACCCACATCACACGTCTAGATACCACCGTAAGAAGAATTGTCATTTTAAAATTAATAATAAGAATAATGCATCGAACCGTATCAGTAAATATTTATGCATTGAATTATATTAAATATATAATAAGTTAGTGCATGTATGCACACCCACATCACACGTCTAGATACCACTGTATGAAGAATTATTTTAAAATTAATAATAAGAATAATGACAACACATTGGTTTATCTGTAAAAACAGTAGAGCAAAAACTCTGTACATGGTCTACGAGTCCAATAAATGCCCTCACATTAAATTTAAGAATAAAAAGCTAGTTCAAAGAATAAAATACATTCTGCATTCTTACTTCTTATTAAATTCTAATATCAACACAACAGACCCTTAACTGAATAAAAAGTTTGGCAATAATTAATGTCCATTAGTATCACATCAATAATTCATTAGAATAATTATCCTAGGTTCCTGTATTAATCTATTTAACTACTTCTGCAACAGCCAATAATGATGATGATGATAACAATAATAATAATAACAATAATAATATTAATAACAACAACAATGGCAATAATAATAATAATAACAACAACAACAACAACACTAGTATTGGTTTGTTTTTGTTGATTCAAAACAGTTTATTGTCTTTATTCACACAAGAAAAGTTTATGTTTCTAGTGACAATTATATCCAGAAAAAAAAAGTGGACAGGATCATAAAATGAATCAAGCCTCAAATCCTATCCTATCCCGTAACTCAAAGGTCATTGGGGCACCACAGATTATCGTTTAACCAGTGTACTCCACCTTTCTCTGTCCTCAGCAACCCTCATGGCTTCGATCAGTGTCAAGCCAGTTCATTCTCAAATGTCCTCCCACCTCTTTTTCTGTCTCCCTCTTCTTCTGCCTTCTTGCACCATGCCTTGCAGGATGGTCTTTGCAAGGCCTTATGCTCTGGTGACATGGCTATACCATCGGAGTTTCCATTTCTTCACCACTGTGATCATGTCATCGTGTTGTCCAATGGCTTGTGTGATGGTTTGTCGGACTTCGTAGTTGGTGATGTGCTGGGTATAGGAAAAGCCCAGAAGTCTTCTGTAGCACTTCATCTCCATGCTTTGTATTCTTTGTATGTTTCGTAAGAATATAGGAAGATGGAAATGACAAGGGAGCGCAGCAGCCTTACCTTGGAATGTATACTGATGGTCTTGTCTTTCCAAATGGACTTCAACCGTGTCAGAGCAGCAGTTGTTTGTGCGATCCTGGAGAGGACTTCCTGTCTTAACCCAATGTATGTTGTGGAGGACTGCACTTGTAGCCTTGTCATACAAGCTTTTGATGACTTCAAAAATGTTAGGGCTGATTTTGTACACTCTCATTTTTGCACACAGAACTGCATGCCAGACTCTGTCATCGCTTTCTTATAGTCTACAAACATATGATATAGATGTTGTTGGTGCTGTAGGTATTTCTCACATATTAATCTGAGGTTGAAAATCTGTTGAGTGGTACTTCGCCCTGCCCTCAATCCTTCGTGTTCTTCAGCTAGGATTTATTCAGCTTGGGGTTTCAACCTGTTTAGTATTATTTTCAGGAGGCCCTTTCTGGGATGACTGATGAGGCTGATGGTGCGGTAATTTTAAGTTCTGAATGTTACCCTTTCTGGGAAGAGTGATGATAAGCGACTGGGTCCATGGTGTTGGCCGCATCCCACTCTGCCAGATCTTGTTATAGATAATGGTGAGGGCGTCAATCATTGCTTCTCCTGCTTGAAGCAATTCTGCGGGAATGTTGTCCATTCCTGCTGACTTCCCCTTCTTCAGCGATTGCAGTGCTGCCTTAACTTCTTCTAGGAGAATTGGAGGATTTATTCTTTTTTTTTGTTCTGGGGGCATGCTAGAACTGATGGATCTTCGCTTGGTGTGTGGTTGTAAAGGTCAGAGCAGTACTCCAAGACTCTTTGTTCTTTTGTAAGGCATATGCCAGACTTGCTTTCGATCATGGAGACCTTGTCTCTGCTTCACAATCTGGAAGTCCTTTTTGCTGTTGTTCTTGTTCAGAATGTTTTCTGTTTTCTGGCATTAATCATCTATCCAGTTCTCCATTGCTGTGCGCATGCCTTTTCCGACTTCATTGTTTTGTTTTTTTCGGTAGGCATCAACTCCCTTTGAGGTGTTCTTTTCTTTTTCATCTCTTCGTTTGTCACACAGGTCCAAAAGTTCAGGTGTGATCCACGGTTTCTCCTTTTGGCGGTGCTTGTCAAAGATCTCTGTGGCAGCATCTTTCACAGCTGAGTTGAAGGTGGTGACATCTACTTCACCAGCTTCCAAAATGAGCAGACTTGGTGCAAATTTCCCTCCAATTGTGGTTTGGAATATTTCTGCCCACTATGGGTCTTGCAGTTTGTCCAGTCTTGTGCACTTTGCTGTGTTTACTCTCTTCAAGTGGAGTCGGAAAGACATCATTACGAGATGTGTGTCCTGCCAATGTTGACGCTTGATCTGGAACGTGTCTTGACCATGAAATAGTCAATCTGGTTGTGATGCTGTGCCAGGTCCATCGCCTGGATTTTTTGTGAAAACCATAAGTGTTTACCAGTATCAGATTTTTGTATCTGGCAAACTCCAAGAGTCTCAGACCTCTTTCATTTGTGTCATTGTTGCAGTGGGGTCCACATGTGTCTCCCCAGTTGTAGTACACATCTTGGCCAACCTTGCCATTCCAGTCGCCTTGCACTATGACTATGTCCTTCTTCTGCACTTGTCAAGGACAGCCTGCAGATGTTCATAGAATCCTCGACCTCGCTGTTGTAATAGTCTAATATTGGGGCATAGGCCTGTATGATGGTGATGTTGAAAGGGGGTAACAAGTCTATTTGATACTGCGTGGTAACCCATGACAGTGGCTAGAAGGTCTTCATGGACCAAGAATCCAATGCCGTGATCATGCCTGTCATCTCTCGGTCATTGTTTCATCTAGGCCTTTCCTGTGCAGTTCTCTGATACCTAGAATGTTCCATCGATAGTGGTCCAGCTTGTGGGCCAGTTCTTCTAATTTTCCATCCACAGTTGGGATCCTGACATTCCAGGTTCCTATGACGATGTTGTCTCTTGTGCGGATCTTGCTTTGTTGTCAATCAGGAACTCACTCAAACACCTCTCAGAACATTCTTGATAAAGTGAAGATTGCTTTTTAATGCTTCTCATGCGATTTTCGTGGATCTTTTATCAAGCACCAGGCTATCCTTCTATTTGCCTTGGTGCTCTCAGGATTAAAAGAGATGTTTTTATTGTTGAACAGGGAGGAATGACGTCAAACCATCATTTGCCGTTGGTGCGTGTGGATCCTGATGGGCGGTGTGCAGCCATGTTGGTGTACGGACGTCATCTGGTCATTCTGCCTTTCCGCAAAGACGTTTTGCTGGATGAGATAGAAGGGGCTAGCAGTTCTAGGTTTGGGACATTTTACTTTCAATTTATGTTTTTACTTTTTTTCAGGGGGTGGTTTGCTCTGCTTTTACCACTTTCTGATATACGTAAATCATATAAATTGTACACATTTTGTTTAATCTTGTGAAGGCTGTCACCCCCACCCCCACCCCCACAACCCTTTATCCCTTCAACAAAGGGTTCTGCCCCTGTACCTTGGTCAAGACTGGCAGCCCTAGAGCCTTGTTCCATATCTGATTAAATGTTGCACTTGCAAGTGGGATTTTTTTTTTTTTTTTTTTTTAGCTTTGAGCAAAGTTGGCCTTATGATAGCTTTTGTTATAATTATTTCTTTTCTTCTGTATTCCAGCAAATCTCCAATTTTGTCTTCATACCTGATTGATCTGAGCAAGCTGGATGAGAAGATTATCAACATTCTGGACATCCAGTTTTTATACGGATATTATGAACCAACCATCTTCATCCTCTACGAGCCTCTGGCTACTTGGGCCGGGTATATTTAGTTTATATTTCTTTTGAAATTTGTGTTCTGCCTTTTTAATGTTAAGCTTGGGGAGGAAGTTGTCTGGTTCTGGACTTATTGATATGATCATGATAAGATGCTGGCTGAATAAAGTCCAAGGTTGTGCGTGTCTATATTTGAAGCTTACAGTTAGGCAAACTAATATAAGCTCTTTTTCTTCCTATCTTCTTATTTGTTTTTGGTTCTTTGATGCAGGACTAAGATTATATGGGTGTATTGTTATGTCTTTCAGTCGTACAGCCATGAGAACGGACACATGCGCGATTGTGGCCATATCTCTCAACATACAACAGAAAGTGCACCCAGTCATCTGGTCACAGAGTGATCTTCCCTTTGACTGCTCTACTGCCATGCCCATCCCTAAACCAATCGGTCAGTAGTTTGTGCGTGTGGTTGATTGCTTGGCTGGTTCCTTTCATTAACTGCTTGTTTGGTTGTCTGTTTGAGTATCTGTCTGACCAGCATTGAAATGAATGTAATATTATCATGTTCTTGGTGGCACAGGGGGTGTGCTGGTGTTTGCTGACAACTCTCTTCTTTACCTGAACCAGAGTGTGCCAACATACGGTGTTTCCCTCAACAGTATTGCCGAGCAGTGGTCCTCTTTTCCACTTCGTAAGTATCATGCTATCTTGTTTCCGTTTGTTCTCTCATTGTTGCTTGTGATAGTATAGTTCCCGCTAAAATGAACACTGTTTGCAGCTAGCAGTAAACTTGTTGTGTTTGTGAATGAGGGTTGGTATCAGCAGTCTGTGCTGAATGCGCATGAATTGTGTTATCCAATGGCTGCAGTTGGGAGCGGCCAGAGTCATGGGGCGAGGCAGGAAGGAGAGGAGTATGGATGGGTTGAGAGCAATGGAACCAGGTCCAAGACCATTTCATTCTGCTTCCCTTGAACAAGTAGTCAACACTTGGTGCCTATGTTTAGAACACTTATTTTGAGTTGTAAAGGCGAACAAGCCTGTTGAATCTTCAAACCTGGAAGTTGTTCAAACTCAAGTTCAATAATAAAGCAAGGATTTATTAGACAGAAACATCAACATTGTGTTGCAATCCACAACATCCCCCTCCTCCCCCCTCACCACCCCACGCCCCTATCCCCCACCACCACCCCCTCCTTTTTTTTTAAATCAGCCCTGGATGTGGAAGTTTAGGTCCTGAAGTAGACAGTTTTCCTGGCCATGTTCATTGTGGAGTATTGCTGAATACTTGATGTAAAGGAAGTAAATTTTCAGGGGCCCAAGAAGACGTGAAGCTGACACTGGACTGTGTCCAGGTGGCGCTTATTGACCCAGAGCGCTGCGTCCTCTCACTCAAAGGAGGAGAACTGTGAGTACAAATTCTTTCTATGTTTATTTTATTTTATTATCAACCCATGTAGGAAGATAGTTGATGGATTAGGAATAGAAATAAGATAGAGTTTGAACCGTGGCTAGGCATTGATTTGAAGCTGGAATTCACTTATAAACAAACTCGGTGGATAAAATCCACAATTGCTTGGAAATCCAAATCCACATCAAACGAAGATATGGTCTATATTGCTACTGTGAGTTTTAAAAAGAAATTGTTAAAAAAAAAAAAAAACGATGTCTAGAACTGTAGGGAACGTTCAAACGTGTTTTTTTTACTGAACACTTGACAGCAATGCAGAAACAGAACTCTTAATTGTAGGATTTGGAGTTAGCTGTTCATTTCTGCAATGTTTAGTACATTGTTGTTTTGAGAAGAAAGTGTGTATTGTTGCAGGTACGTGTTGACCCTGATCGTTGATGGGATGAGGAATGTCAGAGGCTTCCATTTTGATAAAGCTGCATCCAGTGTCATCACTTCTTGTGTAAGTTGTCATCACATTTGTGTGTAAGTTTCCATGGCAGGTCTCATTTTGTGTGGACTTTGTCTTCAGTTCTTGCGTAAGTTTCCTTCACATTCTGTATACATTTGTTCTGGTGCATGTCATTTTGTTTGTATGTTGCCATCACTTCTTGTATATGTCATCATTGTGTGTGTGTTATTGTCTTTAGTTCTTATGTTATCTTGTATTTTCCTGTTTGCATTCTTAACAAATTTGGGGTAGGTTGTCATTAACTTTTGGCATCATTTTGTGAATAAGTTGTCATGGCATTTTGGGTATGTTATCCTAACTCATTGTTGCTGAATTTGTGTTTCCAGGAATTGCATGAATCTGACTTGACATATTTTTTTATAAAACATTCACATGTAACAAAGAAAATGTTTGACGTCCAACAATTTGGTGAATTTTAAGTAGGAGTTAAGCTTGTAAAATTGTTACAATGTTAATGGTAAATCTTTAAAATTAACTCATTCATTCATGCATTTATTTATTTTTATTTCTATTATTTTTGTTTAAAATAAATTTGTTGTTGTTGGTCTAAAATCACTATGTGTATGGACCTTAAATAAATCAATCCTATCTCCTGTAAATTGTCCTTATTTTCCTTTTTTTACTCCATCTCCTCAACCTCGTTCATTTTTTTACTCACATGTGAGTCTCCCTCTCTTCATCCCCACCCAACTCCTCCGTTTTATTTTTTAAAAAGATTTTTGCAAATCTGTGCTAGATGAGTCCTAAATAGTCCCAAAAAATGACATTTTAAAAAAAGTCAGTCCGTCCATCTGTCTGTCAGTCATCTGCCAGTGCAAAAACTTAAAAGTGGCAAAGAATTCTGAACCTATTTCAACTAACACAATCAAACTTGGTAAGATAGTGTATACCCATGAGACCTGATAAATGATCAGTGAATGAACGATTTCACTTCAAGGTCAAAGTCACAGGGTCTTCAAATGTTGGTCCCAAAAGGAAAATTTTTGACAGAATTTTACTTTTTTTTTTTCTAGATTATTAATATTGAATTTATGATTCTTTGATGCATGAGACACACATACTTTGCAAATTTGGTCAACCTCAATGCAAGGTCAAGGTCACTGGGGTCTGTCCTAATTCAGTTTGTATAGGTACTTTGAAGTGACATTGACCTTAAGCTTTGAGAGATATCATATAAAGTCCAAGCTTGTTATATTTAGAGATGATAGATTGATCTTTCATATATGTTCCGTTTCATATATGTTCCATTTTTGCATTGATCTTAAAGGTCAAGGTCATTTTAGGCCTCTGCAAAAAAACATACACAAAAATAGGTCATCGTAGAGTGGAATGGCTGTTTATTTAACCCATAGCATGCAACAACATTGGGTTATTTGATCAGAAATGCATGATAGATCATGTGAGTGTCAAGGTCATCCCAAGGTCACTAAAAGTCGGAGTCATCCCAGGGTCAGTGGGGTTTTTTTTGCATAATAAAATTTTTGCTGTACTTTATTTGATAGTACATGAGTGTATTTGGAGCCGGAGGTCAGTGTTATCTCAAGGTCAAGAGCATAGAAAGATCAAAGTCGGTATTACTGTGCATTTTAATGCCACCATTTCATTTTGTTTTTTCTGGGCACTTATTTTCATGTTAAATATTGCAAATTCCATAAGGAGCATGTGAATCATATTCTTCTTCTTCTTCTTCTTTTTCTTTCTTCCTACTTTCATGAGAATGCTTCATCAAACTAAATTTATTATCAGCATGGATTTATCAATTGTAATAGTCTTCTTTTTGATATAGCAGGCAAAATTCTACAGGTTGAAGAATATGCTGCACTTCATTCATTGTTTTTTTTTGTTGTTGTTGTTAATTTGTTTTTTTTCTTATTTTACAGATATGCGTACTACCTGAGGGTTTCTTGTTTCTGGGCTCGCGGCTGGGGAATTCTCTGTTATTGCGCTACCAGGAGAAAACTTCTGGGACTGTCCTGCAGCCTGACATGGACCAACGAGCATCAGAACCACCCAGCAAGCGACGAAGAGTGGAAGGACTTGAACAGCTGGGTAAGTATATGTTGTTGTTGTTGTTGTCATTGTTGCTGATGACGGTGATGGTGGTCATGGTGGAGGGGATATTGTTTGGTGGTTGGTGGTGGTGGTAATGGTGGTAGTGATGGAGGTGATGGTATTGTTGTCAGTGTTCATGATGAATGAAAAATGCTTGCTTGAATCTTGCAAAATCTTGTACATATGCGAGAATATATATATATATTTTTTGGCAAAAATATCAAAACTGAAAATGGCGGTTGAGTAAATGTTTAAGATAAGGATTCTGGGTGAATTTTCTCTTTGTGTGTGCGCGAGTGAATGCCAACATCTGCTGTCCGTGATAAAAAAACTATGGAGGGCTGCATGTTCAAGATAAAGATTATGCATGAATTTTCTATGTCTGTCGGTGAGTAAGTCTCTGAAAACTGAGATTTAAGTAAAAGCTCTTAAAGAAGGTTGTGGATTTTCTATCTGCCAGCATCTGACGTGAGTGAGATTGAGAACCTGGATGAGCTGGAGGTGTATGGGGACAGCGAGAAAGCTGCCGGCACTACTCTGACTTCTTACGTCTTTGAGGTAATAAAGCACGTTTGTGTTTCAACCTCCTTGGGAACCATCTAGGACTGTTGACCTGGGTCCTGTAGAACACAGCAGTAACATTCATTTTGATGGTATGAGACATCGCAGTAGTTCAGCGATACAATGCTCCCCTGCCCTGCAAGAGAACTGGGGTTTAATTCTGCATGGTGACAAGAGACTTTTATTTCACAGGAGTTGATTTTCTGTAGTAACTGTTTATACAGTGGTTCAACTCTTGCTGTTATTACTTTTAACTGTTATTTTTTTCATCTTCCTTCAAACCCATAAAGCTCTGCTGCATTTAGAAAGTGCTCGGATTGCTGTTTGTCAAAATTCTTTTGCCATTTCCTGCTCAAGTGTGATTTGAAGGAGCCTCATAGTTTGATCAGATTACAACTTGTAACTCATGGAGATTTCACTGTTTAGTAACAACGTTTTAATCTTGTGATTTTTAACAAAACATTTTCTCAAAACTACAAGAGAAAAAGTTGATGTCTTGAACAGACAATGATAACATGCTGATTTTTTTTTTTTTTTTTTTTTAAAGGTTTGTGACACAATCTGGAACATTGCACCCTGTGCTAACATGGCTGCTGGAGAACCCGCCTTCCTGTCAGACGAATATGCCAATGACTTTGACCCTGACCTTGAAGTTGTCACCACCTCTGGCTACGGAAAGAACGGTGCCATCTCAGTTTTGCAGGTATGTGGAACCGAGTTCTGTTTGATTTTCATGAAGCAAAATGACCAGTTGAAGCTTATGCACTTAAAGTTCCATAACCATGCATTTTGAAAGACTAGTCTAGCAAGCTTGTCTGGAATGTTGAGAGAAGAAAAAAAAAACATATCTCTGAGTCTGATCTTCTTCATCCTGCAAGAATAATTATGTAAAGGTTCAGTTTGTCTGTGACATTATAAATTTTGTTTTGCAACAGGCCATTATGACATTAACGAATAGATATGACACATTGTGTAGAAATCGTGCTTGCCTTATAACGTTTAAGCTGGATTAGAATGTTTTGAGAAGAAAAAAAGACTTGTGGAGTAAATGCGCCAGTTAGCCAAATTTTAACACTAACATGTTGATGATGATTTATTTCCATATTTATACTGCCAGAGCCTTACATAATGTAGAATGGAGATTTAAGCAGTAAAACATGTTGACTGTTTGACGTTGTTGCCATGCGTGATTTCAGCGCAGCATCAGGCCTCAAGTGGTAACCACTTTCCAACTGGAAGGCTGCCACGATATGTGGACCGTCTGCGGGCCGCCCCCTAACCCGGATGACAAGAAAGATGAGAAGAAAGAAAAGGAAAAGAAGAACGGGGAGAAGGACAGGAAGGGCGGGGAAAAGGACCAGGATGGGGAGCGGAAGGAGGGAGAGGAGCAAGAGGCGAAGGAGGAGGAAGCACCATCACCCATCACCAACGGTCATGCTTACTTGGTGTTGAGTAGGAACGACTCTAGCATGGTCAGTGTTTTAGTCCTGTGATTTTCATTGAAAGCAGTAACAATGTTGTTTATGGTCTAATCATTTGTGGACAACAGGATTTCAGTCTTCCGCTGTGACTTTACTTGTGGTCGCGCTTAACGCAAAAAAAATTTTGTGTATGGGACTGTACTTTTTTTTGGACTGTGGACAGACTTTCCCATGCTCATGTGTGTTGATGCAAAACTGAACTCCTAGTGGAAGCTCACATCTAAGCAAATGATAATTGAGGAGCCAATCTACCAACAGTGTTAATTTTTTGTTGACTGATTGAAGTGCCTGGTTAGTGTTTTAAAATGTGTAGGACACGATTGCGAGATTTCCACTACAGTTGTTTGTGAGTCTAAGTAATTCAATGTTGGTTGCACTCCTAGGCCCTCACGCAAGATTATTGCATGCAGTTAAATGTGCTGTGCTTACTGTTTAATTTTGCTGGGATGGTGGGTGAGAGGGCATTTTTTTTTTTTTTTTTTGTTTCCAACAAATAAGGTTGGGAAGAGGAAAGAGGTGTAGCTGTCCTTTAATGAAACAATAATAATAATAATACTGGATGCTATACGCACCTTATTCCTAAATCAGACTCAAAACGCTGCGATCTGTAACCCACATACATGCTCACTTGTTACACTCTTACATACACACCAAACACACACTCATCACTCAAACATGTGGTGTAAAGGAACGTCGCTATTAGTAGACGGAAAGGAAATCAAATTTTTATTTGTGAAATTTTAGATTGACTGCATCCAATACCAATATTGAAGGGAGGGAGGAAACCGTATGCTCAGCATGGGTCTTTTGATTGATTTATTCATGCTGGCTTGTTGACAGATCTTGCAGACCGGTCAGGAGATCAACGAGTTAGACCACAGCGGGTTTTCCACAACCAGTCGGACACTGTGTGTTGCCAATCTGGGAGGTCAGAAATACATTCTTCAGGTCTCGCCATCAACCATACGCTTGCTTGAAGGAGGTCAGCATGGTTTAAAAAAGAAAACTTTTTGTTTTAATTTATTTGACTTGCTAATATTAACCCTTACTGAGGTGACATTACATAACATTATTTTAAAGAAAGAGAAACACCTCCTGACATCAGCAACATTCAGACTGAAGTGGCAAATGCTCTCAGTGACAGCACCTCTCATAATTCCCCAATGACCTTACAGGCTGAAGGATTGATATAAAGGGATTGGTCTCCATTCAGATATTTGCAAACAATGCAAAACTGTCTTGAAAACTTGAAAAACTAGTTCAAGTCAGGAATCTTAAACTGTTTCAGCGGCATTGTTCTGCCCAAAAGGTTTTTATTATGAGGGGGATTGACATAAACACCAGTGGCTCTCCTTTCACTGTTTTTTTCTAAATCAGATTCCTGTGTTGTGTTTTGCAGTGAATCAGCTACAACACATCCCTATAGACATTGGGTCACCGATTCAACGCTGTTCTGTGGCGGACCCCTACGTCCTGCTGATGGCAGAAGAAGGTCAGGTGGTCATGCTGACGTTGAAACAGAGCGACACCTTCACCTCCAACGTCAGGCTTAACGTGTTCAAACCCCCCATCCCTCAGGTAAGGTTGATGATGATGATGATGATGACCTGTCTGTGCAGTCCCCCAATCTGCAAGGTCATCACACAGACCAAGCAGCACAGACTCCTTCCATTCAGCTTTCTCTCTCAATAGCTATAATGAGAAACAAATGTGTACACAAAATTCAAGTAAGGCTAATTTATGACAAAGACAAGACAATAGGATGCAATGCAAAATTTGAAGCTAAGCTCTTCATCAGGCGGACAACACACAAGAGACTACAAAACAATACTTTCCAGCAGAACGCCAAGAAAGAAAGAAATGATATTTAGAAAGGAGGCAAGAAAAAGAAATAATAGTTATAATAAAAGGTGAGTGATAGTCAAAATATTCAAAGCATTGGAAGTCTCTCAATTGAATAGCTGTTGTGATGAAGATGATGCGTAATTCCCAGCCATGTATGTACATGCTACAGTTGAAGGGAGGTAACGCTGTTTTCCGTAACAATCGGGGTAAGGTCTATTATTGAATTGTTGCCTCCCTTACACCATTTGTTGATTTTATTGTAGGAATTGGAGGTGCACATTTGAAAAGGTGGGGATAAGGGGGAGTGGGGGCGTGGAGGGGTTTTAAAAATTTTTAAAAATCGGTAAATAGCAAAGATATTTTTATCAAACTTGGCTTTTGCTTAGCCCATTCTAATTTCTTTATAGACCTACACTTTAAATCTGTACTATAGTTCTTGTTTAAAATTTTTTTTTTTTAAATTGTAACTCGTACAAATCAGCTCTGATAGAATGATAAAAGGGATGCAACCCGCACCCATATAGAATGAGTTAATACTGGAGACAAACATAGGACTGAGTATTTATGTAATCAATTATGATATCATAACGAGCAGTACCTATAAACAGTATATGTTGTGGTGGAAGTGAATAAATTTAGCTCTGATCTTGACTTTTGCTATTTAACTCTTAGTCTCATATAGTAAAAACAGCATGTTGATCTTCTCCTTCATGTAAGGATTTGACAAAAACAAGCCAAAAATAGGTGCATGTGTTTAAAATGCTATATCTACTGAACGGTTGGTCAGAGCTTCATGGGACTTGGTCAGTGTGTAGATAATTGGTAACTATGCAAGTATTGAGTAAGCTTTAGTTCTGTCAGTGTCATCTGTCTGTGTTACCTGCTATTTTACCTGTGATTATAGGTAATTTCACAAATACCATTTCTTCGGATGATGATCTGAAGTCGGAAAGATCGCTAGTGTGCACACTAGACACAGACAAATCACTCTGATTGTCATTCTCTAACTGATCAGCCCTTTTATGTACTAATTGCTGCTACAACTGTCCATATGTAGACTAATTGTTGGAATCAGATTCTGCCATTTTTAGGGTATCCCCGCTCCCATAAACGCGACCAAAAACTAAACAAAAACTTCAATTAACACGTGTTGTCAACAAAACTGCAGTTGACAGGAAGGAAGTACGCTGCTTTTAGAATCAGCTAGTGCTCATGCGCGAATGGAACGGATTTCCGTTAAGCGGGAGAGAGGTGCTAAAAGTAGACAGTAACTAGGCGCGCTTTACCACGCTTCATGAGCCGTGAAGAACCGCGCTTCATGAGACCAACAGTTAATTGATAGCAGAGAGGTATTGATGACAATAATGATGATGATGAAGATAGGGACTTAATTACGATTATGACATTTTTTTATTATGTGTATGATGTTACTGATGATATGGGAGAGTATGATGATGATGGTGTTGTTACTAATTATATTGATGTGTGCAGACGCCCAAGATCATAGAAGTCAGTACATATAAAGACGTCAGTGGCCTGTTCACCACGGCAGACATTCGTGCAGATGCTTCACAGCCGGTTCCAGAAAAGACTCCTAAACCATCTGAAAAAACCATGCCCATGGAGGAAAGGTCAGAATATTATAAGAAATCAGAAGAAAATAAACAAAATGGAAAATAAATATCCAAATAATTTTTTTTTAAATAACTACAAATGAATAAAAATTAAATCATAATATAATATTTACATAATTTTTTTTACATTTAACAAATATTTGACAGCAACGTGCATTCAATCAGGGAAGATGTTTGACAATGCAGAGCAGCAAATATTTGCTGCGAGACTGATTATGGAAACAGAAGCAAATAGGAGTAAATCAAAATATCTGGAAGAAAAGGCCTAGCTAAAGGCTAAAGGAGGTACAACACAGCAGAATACAAGGTTCTCTATGCATGATTTTCGCTAAAAAGCTTCTTCGAGAGTTTAAATCCAGTTGATAAATACTGATAAAACTGTAGACATAATTCTGTGGGAAAAACTGTTGAATCTTGCTAGATGTGTGTTGTGTCATAGTCCAGTGAAATAAGAGATTTCAGTGTCTACAGCTATAGGCCAGGAAGCATTACTAAATAAAGGGATACTGCTGTATTGCTAGGCTTTTGAACACTAGTCTTGCTCAGCGGCTAGTAGCACAGTGCACACTGACTGCCCTCTCACTATAATAGACCAGGTTTGTAAAATCTCCCAAGTTACATAACACTTCGTAACAAAATGACCTTGAGAACTCTGCGTCTGTAGGTCTAGTGTGTTGTATTAATTTGTTTCTTTTATTTTGGGGGTGGGATGGTTAGGAGGGGGTGGATGGTCATTTATTGTATGTTATTGATATATATTGTATATTATTATTTATTGTACATTGGCTGCTCTGTCCCCAGCTGGTGGATGATGAAGATGAAATGTTATACGGGGAATCTGACACCTCAGTCTTCACCTCTTTCAATGCAGCATCCACATCATCATCGGAGAAACAGCAACAGCCAGGGTATGTGTGTGTGAGTGTGTCGCAAGTGAACTGCTTTGATATAGATTAGAGAGAGAAAGAGAGTTGGAGACCTTTCGGAATGAGAAGTAAGTTAGGCTCCCTTTGATAGAACGTCTAAAAACACTGCAGAGGTAAAATATTGATGAAGCGTGTGGAAAAGATAAACAAACCAGGATTGGCAGAAAATTGAAGGAACGTGCTTTTGCTTTGCTTTGTTTCGCAGGTGTATAGAAAATTCAGTTTCAAGATGATTATTCATGGAGAGCTGCATTGTATCGTAACAGTGAGTGGGATGGGGTGGGAGAGGGTGTGTATGAGGATGAATTGTGTGAGAAGAAGATGTGTGTATGTAACTGGCACTGTTTGGGAATGATGTTTGTAATGAGCATTTGAGAAAATGGTTTGGAGAATGTGTATATTACTAAAGTGCATTCAATCAGAAAGGGGATGTCTGTTAGTCTTTCAGTTTGTTTGTTTCTGTTGTGATGACCAAAACTGTCTTGTTTATTTGACAGTTTGCTGTAAATTGTGACTTTCACTGTTCCTCTGTACCTTTGTCTGGACGTCGATTGAGTACCACTGGACATCGACTGAGTACTACTTCTGAACGTCGACTGATAACTACTTCTGGCTTTACATCGATGGAGAGGGAGAGCACTCAGCGAGTTAACTATAAAAAAATGTAAAGCTCAAATATTTAAAAATCTAATATCACTGATTGTATTGCATTGTGCAGGGCTGACCGAAAGCAGAAGAAAATGGAACCTACATACTGGGGCTTGGTTGCCAGAGAGAATGGCGCTCTTGAGGTAGTTTTATTTTTTTTAAAATCTTTCTTCCCTGTAAACTCATCTGTATGTTCAATCTTTTACCTCATTTGTGAATAACCAAATGTTTGCTCAGTCTGTCATTAGTGTGTGTGTGTGTGTTTGTTTCTGTCTGTGTCGGTTATTACTTCATACGGACTTACTTTAAAGATCCTTATGCTCATGTCCTAGACAGGTGAGTGCAAGACAAGCAAATACACCCAGCTAGCACTAGGTCTTTCTCCCTCACTCCTGGTGGCCCAGATGGTGTTCATTTGTCTGGCCATCAGACGATGCGCCCAAGTATGCAAGTTGGCACCTGGAGCGGCTTGAGTTAGACCCTGTGTTAACCAGCTCCTTGAGCAGCTCTTGAGCTGGAAAAGCGCTAATTAAGAACGATGAAATTAATAAATATGTGTGTATTACCATGTCTGTGATGTTCAAACACAAGATTTATGAAAGGCTGTCCTATAACAAAAATAATGTTATGTATAAAACATTTGGGAGTATGTTGTCTTGGCTAAGGAGCAGTTGTACATTGTTTTCAGATCTACAGCCTGCCTGACTTCACACAAGTGTACTACGTCAAGAATTTTCCCATGGGTCACAAAGTAGTGGTGGACAGCAAGCATGTACCCACTGGGTAATGTTATTTTTAAAAAATTTTATTAAATAAAAAAATTACAGTTTGGAAATAATATTGTCGCCTATCCTATCCCAGGGTTCGTACGCTCCTTGAACCTCCTTGAATCTCCTTGAATTTTCCATGTCTTGTTCAAGGGCCCTTGAATCTCCTTGAAAATAGCCAAATTGCCTCATCTCCTTGAAAACTCCTTGAAATTTCAACCAGTGTATCTATCCATTGCTTGACCTAGAGATTTTATTGTCAAGTTTTCAAAAAAAAAAGCCATTGAAAAATAGAAATTAATAAAACAAAAATTATAATATTATTTGTGTTGTTCGACGATCGTAACTTTTGTCGTCTGCTAGTGATAAGGGAAGTAACCTGCACTGGAAATTGTTCATTTCCTTGATGTCGCGCATGCGCAGTTCTCGGTACATATTCGTTCTTCCGCTCGTACAGAAAGTACGAAAACAGCGAAAAGGACAGCGACACCGCGCATATTTGATTACTGAAGGGATAAAAATGCCTGGAGGCGATTGTGTGTTGAATCTTTTGTGGTTATCGAAATCTGAATATGCAGGGTGGCTGCTTGAAAAGAAAAAGAACAAGCATGCATGTTTCTGCCGCGTCTGCCAGAAAATTATCGACGTGAAAGTGATATGTTGGACCAGCTGTTCAGCACACACATGAAAGCAACAAAGGACTATCATGATCGGGCCCTCAGGATCTTAGGGCTGTTGTGAGGCAGCTGTTACTTTTGTCCCATGGACAAGCAAATGTGGAGAGAGGATTCTCAATCAACAAAGAGGCCAGCACTGAAAATTTCTTCCAGCAGTCCTTGGTTGCTCGCCGACAAGTGCTGAACGGTATCAGGAAGATTGGTGGAATCGACAAGGTGGACATCACCCAGGAGCTGCTATTATCAGCATCTTTTGCAAGGAGAAAGTATCACGACTACCTTGATCAACAAAAGAAAGACCAGGAACAGGCACAAGTTGCAAAGAAGAGGAAGGCACAGGAAGACTGTTGCTGATTTAAGAGAAAAAAAAAGGAAGAATGGAGAAGGATGCTCAGCACCTGACTCAAGAGGCAGACAAGCTTGCTGAACAAGCAGATAGAGGAAGGGTGCGCTGAGACTCGTGACTCAGTCAAATGCGCTGAGGAGCAAATCCAAGGAAATAAAGATCCAGTTGGAGAAGATTTCCCGTCAGATTGATTAAGAGATGGAAAAACTGAAATAACTGAAAACTCATTCATCTGTATAAAGTGTATTAGCCGGTGGTGGTACCTCTTTCTGACTTTTTACAGTTCTCTAACTTGTGTCTAAGGACAACAGGCTTCACAATTATTGTTTAAATGGGTATAGACTCTGTAATCTGCATCTTCATTATAACTGCAAATTCATCGACATGCAATATTTATGTGTGTAGATTTCATAATTAATATCAACATCAGTATCACCATCAGATTCATGACTGCAAAAAATGTATGGATATCACTGGGTAAAAGATTTTATTCTTTATTTTGACTACTTCATAGTACTTGTCAATTCTTATGTGCGTTTATAATTTTTCAAAACTCCTTGAATTTTTGGAAAAACTCCTTGAAATCTCCTTGAAAACTCCTTGAATTTTTTACAACAATTTGAGTATGAACCCTGTATCCTATCCTATATCCTATCCTATCCCCTATCCTGTCCTATATCCTATCCTATCCCATAACTTGAAAGTCGTTGGAACTAAGAGTTCTAACAGTGCTTCAACCAACTATCCTATCCCATAACTCAGAAGTCAACCATATTATGTTCGTTCAACCAGTGTACTCCATCTTTTTTTTGTCCTCAGCAGCCCTAATGGCTTGACTCAGTGTCAAGCCAGTCCATTCTCGAATGTTATCTTCCCACCTCTTTTTCTGTCTCCCTCTTCTTCTGCCTCCTTGCACCATTCCTTGCAGGATGGTCTTTGCAAGGCCTGATGCTCTGGTGCCCTGGCCATACCATCAGAGTTTCTGTTTCTTCACCCCTAATTGTCACCTACCAAGTGGAATACATAAAATTGGCCAGAACTATAAAGTAACAATCTACCGCAGTAAATGAATCAACATACTACTGGCTGCTTATTCTAAGTAGAAAGAAAAAAAGGATTGTTCTTATCTAGCGCACTTAAAAGATCAGAGAGCTTCTCAAGGCGCTGGCCACAAATATTCAGCATGCACATGGTTTGCTGAAATCAGGATTCGAACCCACATCGTCCAAGATGCACTTACACAAGGCATGAGCCCTGACAACCGAGCTATCCCTGAGACCCCCAGAGATATCCCTATTATCTAAGATTTTCTGACTAATTTTCCATACTCCATTTTCCTAGCATGTCAGGCACACCAACACCAGCATCCAGCAGCAGCAGCATCATCGACGCTCCCTCCACCTCTGCCATCGCCACCATCACTGGAATTACCGGCGCTGCTAAACCTGCCGCAGGTGAAACGCCCAGACTGAAGGAAATCCTGGTGACTGGCCTAGGGCACAACAGATCACGCCCTTATCTTATGGTGAGCACATAGGACAATAATCATTTATATTTTTTGTAGAGTAGTTCACGAATTGATTATAATAATGATAAGACAGGGACATAAGAAATCACATCAGAAAGCAGAAACATGCTTATCAGTATTGAACTGTTGATATGTGCCTTTGATGCGCTGGAAAGGTTTGCCACTCTAAATGAACAAATGTACCGATCACCATTACTACTGTCATCATCATCATCATCATTATCATTGTAATAATTATTTTAGTAATTTATTTTCTTAATACTATTTTCATTATGCTGTACTACTCAGTGCCACAATTTATTATTACCAAACTAATGTGGCAGAACAGCGAACTGAAAATTGTAGAGTACGAAATCAGGTAATGCATCAGTTGTTTTCTTGCAATATTACTTTGCAATATTACATTACAGGATTTTAAATGAGATGTATTATTATTACTGTTGTTGTTGGTTTAGTTGATATTATTATTATTAATATTATTATTATCATCTTCATCTTCATCATCATCATTATCGTCATCAGGGGTCTCAGTCTTGCAGAATGCGGGCCCTTTGAGGCCCGGAGATTATATTTTGTGGCCCGCTTCCTGACAGCAAAGTTTAATGTTAATGCAGCCTGCGCTTTTTCCCAGTTCTCATATCCATAATGTGGCCCTCAGTGATGGTTTCAGTTGAATCTCACCAACTAGTCTAATTGTGATTTTTATTATGTTTGCATAGGTTTCGACGTTGATTATATTGGTAAAAACCGTTTTAAAATCGGACTACAAGTTTTTGTTTTATAGCATTTTATGAGACAAACATGGCCAAAGGACGATTTTGAGAAAATGTGCTTCCAGTGTTGTATATACATATATCAAAAGTGTAAAAAGTCAGTTAGTGGGTAATGCACAGCCATAATTGTGTAAATCAAAGCAATCTGACGAAGTATCAAAGAATCTCCTTTAAAATTTCCGCTAGCGTGTACGAATGACGAGTGAGGGAATTCCGAGCATGTCAGCTTGGTCACTTTCAAAATAGGGTTAGTCAAAGAGGCCTTTTCTGCGATATCTAAATTCATTTCCACTACAATAGCATCGTCCTTTGCATCAATAATTCGTAAATATTGCCTGCTCATGCCTTCTGTTTGAGCATTTAAGTTTTAAAATCGCTAGTGGAAATCGCCATATTTTAATTTTTATGTTATGCTTTTTTGTCTTTGTTTACCAGAAGCTCATTATTTTCATAATATTTATTAGCTGAATATTTTTAGATCACTGGGAATTGTATTTTCTTATTAAAGATATAATGCTGTTAACCATTGTGGAATACTTGATGCAGCCTAGTCTCACCCAGATTCTACCCCCTCTGGCCCACGGATAATTTGAGTTTGAGACCCCTGATCATCCTGATCATCCTCCTCCTCCTCATCATCATCATCAACATCATCATCATCATCATCATCATCATCATCATCATCATCATCATTGTTATTATCATTATTTTTGACTCACATGCATAGCCAAAAGAAAAATCAAGATTTTTACAAATATGTGCGATACGAGTCCTAAGTAGTTTTTTAAATGACATCGAACAAAAATGTTCTTCCGTCTGTCTGTCCATTTGCTGTCTGTCTGTGCAAAAACTAGAGTGGCTAAGTACTCTGAACCTATTTCAGCTATCACAAGCAAACTTGGTAAGATGGTGTATACCCATGAAATCTCATAAATTATCAGTGACTGAATGACTTCCATTTAAGGTCAAGGTCACAGGATCAACAAATGTTAGTAAAACAATAACAATTTTTCACAAAATTTTACTTTTTTTTCTAGGTTATTGATATTGAACTTATGATTCTTTAATGCGTGATAGATATTAATGAGACATATTTACTTTACAACTTTGGTCAATCTCACTCCAAGGTCAAGATCACTCGAGCTGTCCAAAGTCAGTTAGTATAGATACTTTGAAGTAACCTTGACCCTAAACTATGAAGGATAAATAGTCCAAGCTTGTTATATTTAGAGATGATAAATTGATCTTTTATATGTGTTCTGTTTTTGAGTTGATCTTGAAGGTCAAGGTCAAGGTCATTTTAGGCCTTGCAAAAACATACAAAAATAGGTCATCGTACAGTTGAATGGCTGTTTATTTTAACCCATAGTGTGCAACAACATTGGGTTAGTTGATCAGACATGCATGACAGGTCACTTGTAGGTCAAGGTCATCCCAAGGTCATCCCAAGGTCAATGTCACTGAGGTCATCCCAAGGTCACCGTTTGTTTTACATAATACAACTTTTGCTGGATTTTATTTGATAGTACATGAACGCATTTGGAGCCGGAGGTCAAGGTCATCTCAAGGTCAAGAGCATAAAAAGATCAAAGTCGGTATTACTTTGCTTTTTAATGCCACCATTTCATTTTGTTTTTTTCTGAGCACTCATTTTCGTGTTAAATATTTCAAGGTCCATAAGGAGCACGTGATCATATGGGCTTTGTCTTTCTAGTTATTAATAGTAGCATTGTAATCCCAATGATGTTTGATTTTTCTGTGTTTAGGCCTGGGTAGAAGAAGAACTTCTGATCTACGAAGCGTTCGCATACCAGGGATCGGACGTGGCTGCAAGCAAGCGACTCAAGTTGCGCTTCAAGAAGTATGACCATGGCCTGATATTGAAGGAGCGAGCAAGAGGCAGGCAGCGCAGGAAGGGGGAGGAGGATGAGGAGTTGGCCATATCAGGCATCGACACCATTCAGCGACTCAGACCTTTCAATGACGTGTCTGGGTACTCGGGGGTGAGATTTTGTTGTTGTTTTGGTTTAATTTTTTTGTAAGTTTTTACGATTTGCGCAGTTGTAATGTTCAGAACTATGAATCAATCTTGAGAAGATTGTGAGGCTGATCTATCTATCGACCCAACATTTCTGTGCCCCCCACCGCCCCTCCCCAACCCTCCCCCTTCACCCTCCCCTCCCAAAAAAAAGAATATGTGTCATGGGCTAATCTATATCTGCCCAACATTTCTTTTCCAAAAAGGAAAGATGTTTGATCCATCTGCCCTTAAAGAAGTGCATCTCTGATTTGCTGTCCATGAATGAAACCAGTCATTTAGGTGTTTTGTTTGTAGAAATTAACTTCCTGTTTTGCAAATGGTGGTCATTAATGATCGTTTTGATTGGCCTTCGTATATTTGCCAGTGAATTGTTGTGACAGCGTGAAAGATGCTCAACTGAAACCGTTAGGTACACCCCAGCATTAAATTTTCCTCTGCTCTATGGAAGCTTTGACAATGAACTGAGTACCAAGAAGCAGTAATTATCTTAATGGTAATGATAGGGAGTGAAGTAAATTCCCTGTTTAAAGCTTTTTATTATTTTTTTTTTAAAAATCAAAAGCACTATTTAGTTCTAGCAATATATCTAGGTTGTCATTTTGTGCAGGTGTTTATTTGTGGGCCCTACCCACAGTGGCTTTTTATGACATCGAAGGGATCATTGAGGATTCACCCCATGGGTATCGATGGCTGGGTCACCAGCTTCGCTCCTTTCCACAACGTCAACTGTCCTAAAGGTTTTCTGTACTTCAATAAACAGGTCTGTATTTTTTGTTTTTCTTTCCTTGGTTGTGGTTTTCCCGAGCCTTTAGTTATCAGTGAAGTACTGAAGGCTACTGAGTGGGGTAGTGGTTTAATGGTTAAGACACCCGCTTCCTCTGGGATAAGTTTAGCAACTTTGCTTTCCTAGATAAGGTGAACTATAGCTTTATACTAGATAAGATGACCTATAGCTTTATACTAGATTACATTACATTACATGATTATTGCTTTAGGTCCAGCGGACTCTTCCGAGCCAAATCAGGACCGGACAGGCCCCAATCAGCATAAAAGATCTGCTGAAACAACCCTAGTGGTAAAACTGAAAGCTCTCCACCAGCCAGTCACTTTACAATAAAGACATCCCACGCAGGGGACGCTGAGGCTGTACTCTAATTTATCGAACCCCCGTTTACAAAAACAAAATAGAATACAAACATCATTATAAATTATCAACAAAACACATATATAAAATGCCTACATTGCTAAATAATAACATCATAGGAAGCCCTAGTGACCACCTGGCAGAAAGCGTCCAATATTCCCAAGCTGATCCAACAGACCTCACACACAAATAAGGAGTCTTGTCCCGGAAGAGTTTTTAAGAAAAAAGGTAGGTGACTGGTCTAGCGAAGAAGAAGATAGTATAGCAGATTGATAGAACAGAGCAGGAATGAGAAAAAGCAAATAAGAAAGACAGCGACAGTGGGAATTTAAAGCACTACATTTCCAGAAAGTGGGGATACTATTTATACTGAAACCCCCGGCACCACAACGGGGGTTATACTAGATAAGGCGACCTATAGCTTTATACTAGATACAAGATGACTTATTGTCCCCATTTTTACACAAGGAAATTTGACATGTATTTTATGTATAGAAAGTTAGAAGTTATGAAGGGGAGATGTTGGTATTTTGAAGTGGGAGGATCCAGTGCTTCCCCCAACCCCACCTCCACCTCCACATCCCCACCACACTCCCTTCCCCCCACCCTTGCTCCCCACCTCCCTTCCCTTACCCTCTTGCCCTCAACCTCACCTCAATGATTGAACAACTTTTGATACAAGCCTAATATTATTAAACTCAACACACACAAAAACATCTCTCAGTAAGAGAGTACCTGTTGAAGCCCAGCAGTTGTCCATCAAGTTTCTCAATACCTGTTGAAGCCCAGTAGTCATCCATCATCAAGTTTCTCAATACCTGTTGAAGCCCAGCAGTCATCCATCATCAAGTTTCTCAATACCTGTTGAGTAAATTCTGGCTGCAGGCACAATCATTGCAGGATGAGCTTGAGCCCATGTATTTGTGTAGTGATTCGTGAGTTTTCATCTCAAATATTTCCTTTGTGGCTGGTTGGTATGGTTAAACTGTACCTTTTTTTTGTTGTGTTTTTCAGAGTGAGCTGAGGATCTGCGTGTTACCCACACACGTGACATACGACGCTAACTGGCCCATCCGCAAAGTGCCGCTCAGGTGTACACCTCACTTTCTGTGTTACCATCCTGACAGCAAGGTTAAAAAAAGTTCCGTTACTGAGCCATTATTTTCTATCATTATGTCTTTCATGAAATAAATGCTCTTGCCCGGTCGCCAAATTCCAGTAAAAATCTTCTGGAGCGACCTTAACCTTGTAGCGGCTTCGTCCTCCGGCTGGCGACCTATTTTGCTGACTTTGGGTCCAACCCAATTCTGTTTTCAATAAGTTTTTAGAGTTTCAGCAAATCGCAAGCTGTTTTCTGTTGTTGCTTTTTTCAATGAAAATTGTTTACTGGACTAGCAGACCTGCCTACTGCATGTTCGTTCGCCTTATTCGTACGCATTTTAACCTTGGAGCACGGTTGTCTGCTTAGCTCACTAAAAATACGTTCAAGTTTTATTATATGTTTTTTTTCTTCTTCTGATTCAAAAATGTGCAGTATAGTTTCTTCCCTTACTGAGTTGGCGCTTGCGCACATATTGTAAGTTCACCACATGGGTGTTCAGGTTTCCTCCAGTCTGCTCAGTACTTGGGTGAAAAATGAAGCGAACTGTGATTCAGGCCGTTCCAAATAAAGATGAACCATAATCTAAACAGCAGGCCAGAAAGAAAGCTTTTTTTGAAAATCTAAAATGAAAAGGGGCCTTGTCTCCAAAAGGGCCAGAGTTTGCATGGTGCACTTTGTGCAAAATCAACTTCACCGTTTGCACATGGCAGTCGCAACGAAATCACATGAAAAGTGTGTCAAAATCACATGAAAAGCCTTTTTCCAAGTTCTAACGAAAGCCACTGGTATAGAATTCTTGCATACATTGCAACCTGAAATATGTGTGACATGTTGCTTATGTGAAAGAAAGTTGATTTGTCCTCTTTTGCAAAAACGTTGACCTGGACTATTAACTTGTCCTTTCATGTTTGACTCACATGCACAGCAATGTGAGTCTATATATTCAGCCCCCCTCCCAACTCTCCTCCATCCCCTATCCTCAACCACCTACTCCAAAAACAAAATCCAAATTTTTGCAAATCTGTACGAGATGCATCCTAATAGTCCAAAAATGACAATTAAAAAAAGGTCACTGAAAGTCAAGGTCATCCCAAGGTCACCTTGTTTTTCTCGCATAATGCAGATTTTTTTTTTTTTTTTTTTTTTTTTTTTTTTTAGTTTTATAGTACAGGAGTGTTTTTGGAGCAGGAAGTCAAGGTCATCTCAAGGTCAAGAGCATAGAAAGATCAAAATTGTATTACTTTGCATTTTAATGCCACCATTTCATTTTGTTTTTTCTGGGCACTCATTTTTCATGTCAAATATTGCGAGTTTCACAAGGAGCATGTGAATCTTATGGGCTTTTCCCTTTCTAGTTATATTTTGTACTGTCATTTGCTTAGTAAACATGCATTTTTCTATATGTATTTCAGTACACTTTGTGCACAATGTCAATATTAATGTGCTACAAGAAGATAAAAAGTTTGTTACGCAAAAATCTGATCAAGGCTTTATTACTCTAGTTTGTAGATGCTTTGGAGGACTGTCAACCAGGTTTTCAGGGAGGTAAGTCTGGCGATCTTTTGCCTGAGTCACTAGCCTGATGGGTGGGTGTACATTTCCAGATATCAGCATCTCGACGTTGCTTTCTCAGGTTGTATTATGCTTTGAAAGACTAAAATGTGTTAAAGCCTGCCAATGATGTTGGGTTGTTTCAGTTGTATGCAGTGGCCACCAGTGTACCGGAGGAGACCAACAAAGTGCCCAAAAACAACGCTGACGAGAGAGAATGGGAAATTGTGGAAAGAAGTGAGTTGCCAAGCCGCTAAAAATTGTCACTCACACGTTCCGTAGCACATCATGTTTAGTGTGGCTGAAATGTTGACTCTTTCTATGCCAGATAAAGTTAATTAGTTTGCTGCACAGAGACTAGTACATACCCTTTGTCTATTAACAGACATAGTATAATAATAATAATAATAACAATAATGCAGGATGCTGTCACTCGCTTTCTCCTCAATCGAACTCAAAGCACAGCGATCTGAAGAAATCGCTATTATAAAAGTTGGAAAAGAAATTCAATTTTTTTTTTTGAAATTTTAGATTGACTGCATCCAGTATTATTATTGATGGGAGAGAGGAAACCGGACTACCCGGGAAAACTCTTGGTATCCTCAAAAGTCTCGTACACCAGCCTCGTAAGTTCATCCTACTCAAGGTTCAAACCCTCGACCTTCGGCATAGGAAACGCTGTCAATTGAGCTACAGGACACCTCTCATCATATGCCTTCCTTCAACATAGAGAAGTCTTTGGGCTATCATACTCAGTGGTTTCAGTACCTTTGATGTCTTACAGTAAGAGGAGAATTGCACCATACTACAGGAACAGGCCAAGAGGGAAGTGTCTAGATGGTGGTCATAATAACTATAAGTAACAACATCTGTGTATCAATGTGTGTGTAGGTTGATGTGATTTATTGCTTGGTGTTACAGATGAGCGTTTCGTGTGGCCCTGCTTGCTCAAGTTCTCGGTTCAGCTCTTCACTCCCAGTACCTGGGAAATGATTCCTGGCGCAAGGTAAATTTTTGACTGACATGCATAGCAATGTGAGTCTATGTGCTCGCCCATCAGCCGTTTCGGCAGGGCTTGGCTTGCATGGTTTATGTCCGATTACGCAGTAGCGATGTTCAACTTAAAGAGCGACCAGTATGGCGCTGTGATTGCTGTAGTTGCTTTACTGGTGTATTTGGCATTTTGTTTTGCCTGAAATTGACACTCATCCTTGCTTTGGAGTTTTATTTCATGAACAACACTTGCATTCACAAACATCCATTAATTGTTTGTGATCAAGTGAGTATGCAACGAGATAAATAAAACAAAAAACAAAACAAAAAAATTGAAATAAACCACAGCTGCCACAACAGTTGGAATCATTTGAAAGATGGATTGCCATTGTCACTTTCGCTGATTTGTTTTATGTGGCAGGTGTGGCCGCAATGCACAAAGTCTGTTTTGAAACGCTTGTTTTTCATTTTCATTTTGATTCAGTTTTACCGAAGGGTGCATTCCATTACCTCTGAACTGGCCAACTTTTTATATTCTTTTGCTTTTGTGGTTAATAACCAGAAAGTAATTGTTGTTTCTGTTTGTGTGTGTGTGTGTGTGTGTGTGTGTGTGTGTGTGTGTGTGTGTTTGTTGTTAAGCTACGAGTGTGAGGAGTGGGAACACATCACTGCAGTGAAAAACGTACAGCTGACCTCGGAGGGAACGCTCTCTGGTCTCAAAGGGTTCATCACCATAGCCACCACGTACTGCATGGGCGAGGAGATCTGCGCCAGAGGAAGAGTGAGTGGCCATTTTTTAACTTATTTCTTTTACTTTCATTTCTTGTACTTTTTAAAAATTTATTTATTTATTCATGTATTCGTTCATTTATTTAGTTCCCAGTGACTTGAAATTAGAGAATGCAATACTAAATGTATCAATGTTAAATGTGTAGTACATTATGACCAAATTGGAACAGAGATGAGCTATATTGTGCTTTCAATGTTTTTATTTTGTGATGTACGTTTGAAATTGTTTTGAGTTTGTGTGGTTGTTGTTTACTGAGGTGATGTGTTATAATATTAAGTTACCCATGGTGTGCAATAAAGATTTGTTGTCTGGCCTTTTTTCCCTTCTGTTTCTATGATTATGCTATTATCATGATGTAATAAATAAGATATGACCATTGTTGTTGATAAATAAGATATGACCATTGTTGTTGATGATTACAGGTGATCATTCTGGACGTCATTGAAGTGGTGCCAGAACCAGGCCAGCCTCTCACTAAGAACAAAGTCAAGGTCAGTCCCTCTTGTCTTGCCTGCTGCTGAGCTGCAGCTGCCAATCTTTCATGACTACTTTAAAAACAGCAACAAAAAAAAGAACATTTTCAGCGGTTCCTTCAAATGTTTATTGATATTCATTTTTGAAAATCTAGAATCCCAGAAATCACAAATTAGAAAACATTTTTTGCTTGTATCCATTGGAAGAATTAGCTGCCTGTATTTTTAGATAAATGTGCTGCATCGTACAGTTTTTATTGTGATGATTTTGTGTTTTGATTCAGTCTTAGAAGGAACAGCGTAGTCAGCATTGTCATAAAAAGTTGTGACGCTTTTGTTCAAATATAAAATTTGGGGGAAATTATTATGAAAGGTTCTGATGGTTTTTGGGGAAATAATGTATTCATGTTGTGTAATTTTCAGATTGTGTATGAGAAGGAGCAGAAAGGTCCTGTGTCAGCGCTGGCACACATCAGTGGCTTTCTTCTTACCGCTGTTGGTCAAAAGGTAGCTCAAGATTTCTGTAAATAGTTATTTTCTGTGTGATTTTTTGAACTTTGAATTAATTACACATACTGTACCATGACTCAACAAGTGCAATGTTTTGGCGTTGCTAGGTGATAGTGCCCTTATAGCGGAAGCTGGCAAAAACAAATCAAACATAGAGTTGCTTCCCCTACACCAAACCGACACGTGCCCCACGTGCCACAATACGCGTCTAAGCGCTCACGGCAAAGGACAGCACACCTCAATTCTTATTTGGCACTTGGTTAGAGTGGTTGTGCCTACTGTAGCTCTCTGTTTGCTGGCTTACTGGGTTCGCCCGGTAGTTCGTTGTTGCTACTGCCGGCGGAGTTGTAAGGTTTTCTCTCTTTTTGTCTAGTTTATTATCCTGTTATCCTATTACCGCAGCGGTTCGTCGAGTTCCACCCCGTCGCTGCGTGTCTCTACTTCGTCGACCGTTCCCGCTAGTTAGGTCGGTTTACGGTCCCTTCTTCTGTTTCTGTTAGCGCAGCTCCCGCTAAGATCGGGGTTTCTTCCGTCCCCTCTTCTGCCGTCTATACTACCGCTTTGCTTCGTTGGCTTCGCTGTTTGTCCACTCCTGCGCCCCCTTCTTCGTGGTCTTCTGCCTTTCAGGTCAGTAGAAGTGGTGGTGGAGAGGTGGGGAGTGGTGGTAGTGAGGTGAGGGGTGGCTCCTTGGTCTTGCCAGAAGTGACCTTGGGGCCGTTTCTGGTCAAGGTTACGGCCAGAAACATATAAGTGGTCGCCCTAGTTTAGGACCACATAATATTTTCCAGCAGGGACGCTCCGGCACGGCCGGGCCAGCTACTTGCTGAAGCCGTTCCCTTCTGTTTCCTACGGGATTCAGACCGGGTCGGGACTTCTGGCTCATATAAGTGGTCGCCCTAGTTTAGGACCACATTAAATGTCCGGCGGGGACGCCCCGGCACGGCCGGATAAGCTCCCTGCCGAAGCCTTCCCTTCTGTTTCCTGCGGGATTCAGACCGGGTCGGGCCTTCGGGCTAATGTCAAGCTTGGGACATATAAAGCACTGCACGCAGTGTTACGTCCAGCTGCGACAGGGGGTGTGGCTTCCGGTTCGCCGGTTTGTCCCTCACCTCCCTCTTCCAGCCCCCATTACACTCCACTTCCGCTGGCGGTCGTGGGGCGGGGCCGTCGAGCTTGAGACATATAAAGCACTGTTCGCAGTGTTACGTCCGGCTGCGACAGGGGGTGTGGCTTCCGGTTCGCCGGTTTGTCCCTCACCTCCCCATTCCAGCCCCCATTGCACGCCACTTCTGCTTGCGGTCGTGGGGCGGGGCCTCGGTTTCCGGTACGGGGGTGTGGGTCACTCGTTACCTTCTCCCGTTCCCGGTTTGGCTTCTCCCTCCCACCCACCTTTGTTTTCCACTTCCGCTTGCGGTCGTGGGGTGGGGGGTCTGGGTTCCGGTTCGGGGGGTACGGTACACCCGTTACCTTTCCCTGTGTCCGGTTTGGCACCTCCCTCCCATCCTCCTTTGTATCCACTTCCGTTTGCGGTAGTGGGGCGGGGGCTCTGGTTTCCGGATCGAGGGGTTACGGTTCACCCGTGGCCTCTTCAGTTTCCGGTTTGGGTCAGGCATTCCCTGTTCACCCTTCGGTCTCTGCCACTTCCGGGTTCGGTTGTGGATACTGGCGTCCGGTTCTGATGGTACGTTTTTTTTTTTTTTTTTTGTTTTTTTCGTTTCCTACTTCCGGATCACATGCAAACGTCTTTTGCCTGTGTGTGCGCCGACTTCTGGTTGGGGTGGGCATACTTGGTTCCTCCTACCCTAGTTCCCGTTTTCACGGGTACGGGGGTGTTGTTATCTCAGGCCCTTTCACCTGATGCTTTTTAAAGAGGCCGTTCAGCGCGCTGCGGCTTTGTCCTCAAGTGGTGGAGGAGGTTTCGGTGCCCCTACCACCACTCCATTCCTTCCTAGGCGGGACTCTTGCTTCTGCCCAGTCTGTTGAGGCTTGCTTTGTATTCAGGGCGTCTCCTAGTGTTAACGTTTTTTTGTGGAATGGGCATCTTCTACGGCTAGAGGACTTATGGAGGGCGAGGCCTCTTCCTCTTCGTTTGAGGAGGTGCCTCGGTTCCCTAGAGCTTCCTCTGTGGGCTCTTTTCGAGTTCGTCCTCATTGCCCAGTGTTTCCGGGGAGTTCCTCTCTCGGTCAGAGGTCTGGCACCGATAGAGGGCTCTATTGTTAGGTCCCTTGAGTATACTTCTCTCGCTGACGCGCTGCCTGCTGCGCTGTCTTCCGCTGGGCGAGTATTCTGGGATGACGTTTCGTTCTGGGTTGCGTATCACGGGCTTTTGCCTTTGTCAACCTGCTCCTTGTGCATCGTGACGCTTTCTTCAGTCAGCGTCCCTTTTGCCTCCGCTCTTTTTGGGTTCGCACGGCTGTTCGTTAGGAGTCGGAGCGGTACCAGTCGGATGGTTTCGCCTTCTGGGCTCGGGCCATACCTTCGGCCCCGCTTTTCTTTCCTGACAGGGGTCGAGTTCGCTCGGTCCGTAGTCGCTCTTCTCGGGGTGTGCGGGGTGGTATTCACTCTTCCCGTGGCAGGGTTGCGGTGAGCTGTCGGCGTCTACGCAGTGGCGCGTTCTCCACCAGGCCTGTCCCTGCCTGTTCACCCCTCGGTGTTCTACCCCTCCGGGCGAGTGGCTCGGCCCCCTCTTCGTCGCTCCCCGCCTTTGTTCCGCCTTCTGTCTCCTCCTGAGCCTCAGGCGATTCTCGATGCGGAGGTCTTAGCCCTTCTCCAGAAGGGCGCTATAGAGGAGGTCCTTTGCCCTCACTCCCCGGGGTTTTACAACCGCCTCTTCGTTGTCCCGCAGGCTTCCGGCGGTTGGCGCCCGGTGCTCGATCTTTCCTCGTTGAACAAGTTTCTTCGCCGCATTCGTTTCCGCATGGAAACTCCTGCTGCGGTGCGTATGTCTCTGCGCCCGGGGGATTGGGCTACCGCTATCGATCTTTCTGACGCCTATTTCCATGGGTCTCTTCATCCTCTTCACAGGCGTTGGATACGTTTCTTCTGGGGAGATCGGGTTTTTCAAAGCCCTTCCCTTTGGCTTGTCTCTCAGTCCTTGGGTTTTCACAAGGATTGTCAAAGACCTCGCTGCCGTAGTCCGCGGACTCGGGGTGCGGTTCTCTGCTTATCTTGATGGCTGGTTGGTCAAGGCTAGTTCTCACGATCTCTGTCCTGTGCTCACCAGGCTCGTTCTCCTTTGGGCACGGCGCTTGGGGTTCTCTGTGAACCCTCTCAAGTCCGAGTTGTCTCCATCTCCGGTTTTCAACTACCTGGGGATGTCGTTCGACACTCGCGATTGGTCGGTCCGCCCTTTAGCTCGTCGGGTGCAGAAGCTTCAGTCCCTTCTGCTACTTTTGGAGAGTCAGGATTTCGTTTCAGCCAGTTTTCTGGCCTCTCTTTTGGGGTCGTTTGAGTCTATGGTTCCTCTGGTTCCCCTCGCGGGAGTTCGCAAGCGGCCGATTCAACGTTGGCTTTCTTCCCGTTGGAGTCAGTCCAGCGATTCCTGGGACGCTCTTTTTCCGGTCACGGCGGACCTTCGCGCTTCTCTGCTTCCTTGGCGGAATGTGGAGTGGCTTTCTTCGGGGGTGCCTATCTCCTCTCCGCTTCCGGTGGCCGAAATCTTCACGGATGCGTCTTTGGTCGGTTGGGGTGCGCATACTGGCAGCCTTTCAGCCCACGGTTTTTGGTCTCAGGACCAGCTGTCTTGGCATATCAGTCGCCTGGAGATGGAAGCCGTTTGCCTGGCTCTTCATCGTTTTCTTCATCGTTTTCTTCCCTCCCTGCCTCGGGGCCTCTTGCTCGTTCGCTCCGACAGTACCACTGTGGTTTCTCTCATCAACCACTTCGGGGGTACCCTTTCCCCTGCTCTCTTTTGTGGTTAGCTGATTTTAGTTGTACGCTTGTGGCCAAGCATGTCAGCGGCTCTGTCAATGTCTTGGCCGATCTTCTGAGTCGCCCTCATTGTGTGGTCCACACGGAATGGACGCTGTCCCACTCTGTTCTTCAACCAGTTTGGGCGGAGTGGTTTAAACCTCTGATTGATCTTTTTGCCACTCGTTACTCTTCCAGGCTACCCCTGTTTGTGTCGCCGGTCACAGATTGCCTGGCTTGGGCGGTGGACGCGTTGTCCATTTCTTGGGAGGGGTTGGAGGCTTATGCCTTCCCGCCATTCCCCCTCCTTCCGCGGGTTCTCAGGAAAGCTGAAGAGGAGTCCCCTTCTCTCATTCTCGTGGCTCCCTTTTGGCCAGCTCAGCCCTGGTTCCCCGATCTCCTTCGTCTTTCCCAGGGGCGGTGCATTCCTCTCGCTCTCGGAGCGCGATCGCTTCTGCAGCCTCGATCTGGGATTCCACACGGCAATCCAAGCGTTCTCCGTCTTCACGCTTGGCTGTTGTCCGGCCTTCTTTAGGGGCTTTCTGGGCTTCAGGAGACCTCGGCCGGTTCCAGCTTGCTTCCTGTTTCTGTCCTGCCATACTCGAGAGGATGGCTTCTTGGAGTCGGTTCTGTGGTCATGGCCCTACAGTCCCGGTCCTCTTCTCCAGCCTGTTCACGGTAAGTTTGTTTCAGATAAAGTTGCTTCCCTCCGTCCTTTTCGTGCTAATCTGCACTTGTTGAGTCATGGTACAGTATGTGTAATTAATATTAAAATTTTATCTCTAAATTTATTATTAATAAGCATACTTACCATGACTCAATTTAATATCCCTCCCACCTCCCCGCAGTTCCAAATAAGAAATGAGGTGTGCTGTCCTTTGCCGTGAGCGCTTAGACGCGTATTGTGGCACGTGGGGCACGTGTCGGTTTGGTGCAGGGGAAGCAACTCTATGTTTGATTTGTTTTTGCCAGCTTCCGCTATAAGGGCTCTATCACCTAGCAACGCCAAAACATTGCACTTGTTGAGTCATGGTAAGTATGCTTATTAATAATAAATTTAGAGATAAAATTTTAATTTTATCCATTTTGTTAGTTCCTGTCTGCATGTATATCCTAAAACAAGTAATTCATTCGCTTTTTATGTATCTCAGCATTTTTATACGCTCCGCTTTTTTTTTTTCTTCCCAACAATAATTCCGTTGATAGTCTTTGTTCCATGGTAATATTAATAAAAATAATGATTTCATTTATGTAGCATACAATCCAGACTCACACAGGACACTTGTCACAAAAAGACACTTATTACTAAAGATACTTGAACTTAGTTTGTGACCAATATAAAATCTGAGGAGCAGTTTTAGATCAGCTTCTTTCTTCTTCATGTTGATTATTCCAACGCCTACATAAGGGGTGTTGGCTGTACTCTTACACATGGGAGAACTGTGTGATTTTGACAGAAGCAGGTAGATGCAGGGATACCAAGCACAGGGAAACCGTGAACATTGATTAGTATGTTGACTACTTTTTTGTCATCTTTTTAACATTGATTGTTGTTGTTACAGATCTATATCTGGCAGCTGAAAGACAATGATCTGAGCGGCGTGGCTTTCATCGACACGCACATCTACATCCACTCTCTCGTCACGCTCAAGAACTTGATCCTGGTCGGTGACGTTTTGAAATCTGTCACGCTCTATCGCTACCAGACTGATCTGAAAGTCCTCTCCATCGTCAGTAAGGTAAGCGTCATTTTGTTTCATATGGGGGTGCTTACTGTACATTAAATTCCTTGTTGAACAAGGAGATCCTGGTAGGTTACGTTTTGAACTTTGTGACACCTGTCATAGATATCCAACATCACACCAGCTCAATGCCTATGTGAGCAGTACTCTTAGGTTCTCCCACATTTTGCTGGCTGCGGGCTATTTATAGCTTGCCTACACCCTCCCTTTCAGTGAAAGGAAAGGAAAGAAGAGCACCGGCAAAGCTATTTATAGCTAGCCTGGCTGAACTAACTTCAAAACCTAAAAGCTTTGTTTGAGTCGGTGTGACATTGGCAGGACACGCACTTTTCCAGGAGCAGACATCGGAAGTGACCACGATCTCGTCATGATGTCTTTCCGGCTCCACTTGAAGAGAGTAAATACAGCAAAGTGCACTAAACTGAAGTTCGACCTGGACAAACTGCAAGATCCGAAGGTGGCAGAATTATTTCAGGCCACAATTGGAGGGAAATTTGCACCACTGCTCATTTTAGGGGCTGGCGAAGTAGATGTAAACACCACGACCACCACCTTCAACTCAGCTGTGACAGATGCCGCCACTGAGATCCTTGGCAAGCACCGACCAAAGAAGAAGCCTGACTTTTGGATCTGTGTGATAAACGAAGAGAGATAAAAAAGAAAAAGAACACCTCACAGGGAGCTGATGTCTACCAAAAAATAAACAATGACATCCAAAAAGGCATGCGCACAGCAAAGGAGAACTGGATAGAAGATCAATGCCAGGAAATAGAGAACAGTCTGAACAAGAACAACAGCAAGAAGGCCTACCAGACTGTGAAGCGGCTGACAAGTGTTAAACAGCCCAAAGTCTCCACGATCCAAAGCAAGTCTGGCATATAATAATAATAATAATAATAATAATAATAATAATAATAATAATAATAACGGGTTTTTATATAGCGGGTACTCCAGCCTATGACCAGACTCACCACGCTTTACATAGTCATTACATATAAGTACATGCACTCGATAAAACATCACTTTTGCTACAATACACCAAAGACGGAACAGTAAAGGTACAGACTATTTACAACTATGTACATAAATTACAAAAAAGACCGAAATAGACTATTTACAACTATGTGCACAAATGACAAAAAAGACAGAAATAGAATAGCAAAACAAACCTATTCACAGCTATTTATATGCCCGGTTAGGCCCAGGAAGAAAAACAGAATAAATATTTACAGCCGTGTACACACTTACGGATCAGACATAGACAAAAGATGAGAGAATGGCAGCAGGATACAAATCAATCTGAATAATGCAGTTTGAAGAGGTGGGTTTTGAGGGCCTTTTTGAATGCTTGTGTTGATTGTATGTTGCGGATATGGGAGGGAAGGGAATTCCACTGCTTAGGTGCGGAGTAAGAGAACGCACGTTGGCCGTATGTCTTAGTGCGGGTGACGGGAACCTTGAGTGTGCGAGTGTCAGCAGAAGATCTTAAAGTGCGTGAAGGTGAGTAGACAGACAGTAGATCAGCAAAGTAGGAAGGACAAGAATCTGTGAAGAAGTTGTGACAGAGAACAGAGAGTTTGTACTCTATGCGTGCTTGCACAGGAAGCCAGTGAAGGGAATGTAGTAGAGGTGTGATGTTATCGTGTTTCTTAGCTCGGAATACTAGTCTAGCTGCTGAGTTCTGAACCTTTTGTAATTTGTCAATGATGTGTTTTGGGGAGCCAGCAAGGAGAGAGTTGCAATAGTCAAGACGAGAAAGGACGAGAGCGCAGACTAGGGTTTTGGTGGCAGGGACTGTAAGATAGTGGCGAAAAGAGCTGATTTGGCGTATGGCCGTGTATGCAGAGCGACAGACGTTGGAGATGTGGTTGTTGAGGGACAGGTCATCGGAGAGAATGTAGCCGAGATTTCTTGCTGAGGATGAGAACTGAATGTTTGTTGTCCCTACTGTAAGCGATGTTGGGAGAGGCAAGAGTGAAGAGGAGGTGTTGTGCTTGTGAATGAGGAGGGCTTCGGTTTTATCGTCATTAAGCTTAAGCTTGTTGAGTGTCATCCATGACTTAATGTCTGTGATGCAGTTCTCCAAAGTCTGAACAGTGGAATTAATGAGAGAGGGGGCGGTGGATTTATACAGTTGTGTGTCGTCTGCAAATGACTGACTCTCAACAGCATGGTTTCTAAGCAGGAGAAGCAGTGGCTTGGTGTACAGAGTGAATAACACTGGCCCTAAAACGGAACCCTGAGTCACGCCGCACACCAAGTCTGCTGTGCTGGAGAAACAGCCATCGACGGTGACTGCTTGTGATCTGTCAGAAAGATATGAGTGGAACCAAGCCAGGACCGAACCAGAGATTCCAAAGTAGTGTTGAAGAGTGTTAAAGAGAATGTGATGGTCGACTGTGTCAAAGGCGGCTGAGAGGTCTAATAAGGTGAGAACGGAGACGTTACCATTATCTAAGGCAAGCAACAGATCATTGGTTACCTTTAGGAGGGCTGTCTCAGTGCTGTGGAAGGGTCGGTAGGCAGACTGGTTGGGGCAAAGTAAAGCGTTATCATATAGGTAGGCAAACAGTTGTTTGAGAACAATTTTTTCTATGACTTTGGACAGGAAGGAGAGGTTTGAAACAGGTCTATAGTTCTTTAGATTATTTTTGTCTAAACTTGGCTTTTTAAGGAGGGGTTTGATGACAGCCGCTTTGAGCACAGACGGAACAACACCAGAGGACAGACTCTCGTTGATAATGTGGGTAATGGTCGGGAGTAGAGGGTCAAGATTCTCTATCAACATTGGGGTAGGAATGGGCTCGAGAGAGCAAGATGTTGGTTTTGAGCTTAAGATGACTTTCTTGACTTCTTGCTCTGTTATTGGTTGAAAAACTTCCATCTTTGAGGTGGTGAGGGAAGGTGAGAATGGGTTAATGAGTGGGATCTCATGGCTATCAAGAGCGGCCCTTATGTCAGCCACTTTCTGTGTGAAATAATTACAAAATACATCTGGGAGCTGACATGCTGGATGTGTGGATGGGAGTGATGTTGCATTGCTCTTACCCCTTAGCTGATTGCAAATGTCGAACAACTGTTTACAAGTTTCGCTGCTGCTAATTCTGTCGCTAAAGTACCGGGTTTTGGCAGTCTGGACTATTTTAGTGACCCGTTTTTTTGCAGCGGTGAAAATCTGCTTGCTTACTTCTAAACCCGATTTGAGCCACTTTTTCTCAGCTTTGCGTCGGTGTTTCTTAGCCTCGGAGAGCTCGTCCTTAATAGACTCGTACCAGGGTGCTGAGCGAGTTGCCTTGACCTTTTTCTGGGCCACGGGAGCGTGCCGATCAAGCACCGCATGAAGTGTACTATTCAGCTGATCCACAGTGGGGCATAGTTCTGGGGTCACTTTAGCGGTAAGCTCTTGCTTGAAAGCATCCCTATCCATGGTACGCAGGCTGCGAGCCTCCCTGAACATGGGGGGAGGAGGGGGGGCTGCGACGCTTAGTTCACACATGACACAGAAATGGTCAGATGTTAATTCCTGGGTGACTGAAGTTGATCTAACAACATTATCCTGAGGCCTATGCATAACCCAATCTATGATGTGACCACGGCTGTGGGTGGGTTCTGTGACTGACTGAGAAAGACTAAACTGATCTAAAAGTTCAATCATTTTTTAGGTGGAAGGTTGCTGGGGTTGGTCAAAGTGAAAGTTAATGTCTCCTAGAACTATGTATGTTCCTGACAGTGTATTGCAATAATCAAGCAGGACTGGAAATTCTTGGTGGAAAATTGCATCAGTTAATTTATTTTTCTTGCTTGGAAAGGTGCGATATATGCATATGAAGTGAATGTTCTGCTATGGAACGGACAGGCTAAGGTGAACAACTTCAAAGGACGAGTGAGTGAATGCGAAGTCTGTAATGAAGCCAAGGTGACGGGACAGACTGTTTCTGTAGATGATAGCGAGGCCACCACCGCGATTTGAGCGAGGCAACGAACATACAGAATAGCCAGAAGGGGTTAAATCAGAGCATTTATCCTCGTCACCAGTCTGCCGAAACCAAGTTTCTTGGATGAACATAAATGTCAGTCTGCTTGTGTGAGATGAATTCTTGCAGAGCGGTACGTTTTTCAATAGGACCTAGAGATAGAGCGTTGAATGCTGCAATGCATAGGCCTAGATGGCTGTGGCTATCGAGGTTGATGAGGGGAGAGGTTGATGTGAATGAGATTGTCTGTGTTACAGCGATGAGTCTCAGGCCTAGTGGTACACTCTGGGTGTGATGCAATGTGAAGCGTGGGATCAGAGTTGGAAAGCATAGGCGATCTGTGTGAAAGGACAACAGGGATAGACGAGATGTTTTGTTTGCGTTTGCCTCCACGACTAGTCCGTTTTCTGGGCAAATGACGGCCGATCGAGAACTCTTTTAATCGGAACACAAGGTCGGGAGCGAGCTGCGTACATTTAGACTTCAATGACAGTAGCTTATCGCGTGTGTAGCTTGTGGATGGGATGCCGGAACAAGATGGCGGACCACGTGAGTGCAAGACAGCACAGTGAACGAAGCAAAAAAACGATAGAGTAACCAAACGAACATAAAAAGAGAAGCAAAGCAATGCTACACTTACTTGAGGATCCATGAGACAACAATTACACAATACAAAACTCACAACAAAACACTGTAAACACCGCAAAATCACAAAATTCAGCAGAGCTCGGGTCGCTACAACCTGTTGGCGTCAACCGGAACCAGCTGCATCCCTGCATCCATATGCCTTACAGAAGAACAAGAAGTCTTGGACAGATGGACAGAGTACTGCTCTGACCTTTACAACCATACACCAAATGGAGACCCATCAGTTCTAGCATGTCCCAAGAACAGAGAAGAAGAAGAAATCCTCCCAATTCTCCGGGAAGAAGTTGAGGCAGCAGTGCAATCGCTGAAGAAAGGGAAGTCAGCGGGAGTGGACGACATACCCGCGGAACTGCTTTAAGCAGGAGGAGAAGCGATGATTGATGCCCTCACCATTATCTGTAACAAGATCTGGCAGAGTGGGGAGTGACCTACACTATGGACCCAGTCGCTTGTCATCACTCTTCCCAAAAAAGGTAACCTTCAGAAGTGTGAAAATTACCGCACCATCAACCTCATCAGCCATCCCAGCAAGGTCCTCCTGAAAATAATACTCAACAGGTTGAAACCCCAACCCAAGCTGAACAAATCATAGCTGAAGAACAAGCAGGATTCAGGGCAGGGCGAAGTACCACTGAACAGATTTTCAACATCAAAATAATCTGTGAGAAATACCTACAGCACCATCAACATCTATATCATGTGTTCATAGACTTCAAGAAAGCGTTTGAGCGAGTCTGGCATGCAGCTAGCTCTATGGGCAACAATGAAAGTGTACAACATCAGCCCTAAAATTATTGAAGTCATCAAAAGCCTGTATGACAAGGCTACCAGTGCAGTCCTCCATAACAGCGCCATCGGGAACTGGTTCAGAACAACAATCGGTGTGCGTCTCTCCAACACTTTTCAACATCTTCCTAGAGCGCATCATGTCAGATGCCCTTGCAGATCACGAAGGCACAGTCAGCATAGGAGGTGGAGCAATCTCCAATCTTCGTTTTGCGGATGACATTGATGGGTTGGCTGGAGAGGAACAAGAACTTGAACAGCTGGTATGGTACAGAGGCTTGACACCACCTCCAGAGCTTATGGAATGGAAATAAGTGCAGAGAAGACCAAAATGATGACCAACAACACCAATGGCATCAACACGGACATCAAAGTCCAAGGCAATCCCTCAACACAGTGCATAGCTTCAAATATTTAGGAGCCATTGTATCAGACAATGGGTCCCGACAGGAAGTCCTCTCCAGGATCGCACAAACAACTACTGCCCTGACAAGGTTGAAGCCCATTTGGAAAGACAGGACCATCAGTCTACATTCCAAAGTAAGACTGCTGCGCTCCCTTGTCATCTCCATCTTCCTATATGCTTGCGAAGCATGGACCATCACAGCAGATCTACAACGAAGAATACAAAGCATGGAGATGAGGTGCTACAGAAGACTTCTGGGCATTTCCTATACCCAACACATCACCAACGACAAAGTCCGACAGACCATCACACAAGCCATTGGACAACACGATGACCTGCTCACAGTGGTGAAGAAACTGAAATTCCGATGGTATGGCCACATCACCACATCATCAGGCCTTGCAAAGACCATTCTGCAAGGCACAGTGCAAGGAGGTAGAAGAAGAGGGAGACCGAAAAAGAGATGGGAGGACAACATCCGAGAATGAACTGGTTTGACACTGAGCGAAGCCATCAGGGTTGCTGAGGACAGAGAAAGATGGAATATGCTGGTTAAACGATCATCTGTGGTGCCCCTACGACCTCCGAGTTACGGGACAGGATAGGATAGGATAGTCATAGATATGTGAGAATGTGGTTTTACTAAGAAGCTAACAAAACTTAGAGAAGCATGCCATGCCAGTATCTGGTATTTTAACAGACAGTTCCATGCATAGGGATGCACAGTATCTTTATTTCTGTAGGGATGTGATCATTTCAAGTGTTGACTCACTCTACATTTAGCCAGATGCAGTTTACGTAGTTCTCTTTAACTATTATTTTGTTTTCTCTCTCTCTCTCTCTCTCTCTCTCTCTCTCTCTCTCTCTCTCTATTTCTCTCTCTCTCTCTCTCTCTTTCTTTTTTTTCTTTTATTTTTTTATATATATATTTTTTTTACTTTAGATGCTGCGTCTTAAAACAAATAATTGTGGATGTTGTTCGTTCGCTTTGTAAGAAAGGCAAATTTGCATATTATGAATGTTTATTTTTTACAGGATCTGAAGCCACTGGAAGTGTATGCAGTGGAATTTATGGTGGACAACAATCAGCTCGGCTTTCTGGGTACGTCTAATAAATATTTATATTTGTATTTATTTGTCTATCTGTCTGTCTGTTTATCCATCCATCTGCCCATCTATGAATATTCTCTTGACATCAACATAGATAAAGGAAAGGGTTTCCATAATGTTTCATTCATGGTGGAGAGAAAAGTTTGGGTAAAAATACATGGCATTTAAGCTTTTTTTTTTTGTACTGCTCCTTAACTGAATGAGCTATATACAACTCTATTTTTTTCTTAATTTTGGTGTGTGTATGCTGTAGCCTCCGACAGAAACAAAAACCTGATGATAATGGCGTACACACCAGAGGCACGTGAGAGTCAGGGCGGTCAGCGGCTGATCCGTAAAGCAGACTTCAACACTGGTCAGCTCATCAACACCATGTTCCGGGTCAGATGCAAGATCTGGGACCCCTCCTCCAAGAAACGCTACAGTGAAGCAATGGAGAAACGACACATCACCTACTTTGGTCAGTTGGAAAGGGAGGGAAGGGGGGTGGGGATTATTTTTGCAAGTGTTCAAAACATGTGCGCTTTTTTTCATTCAGTTCTTATGCAAAATAAACCAAATGATTTGGAGACAAATTTGTTTGTTTTGATTTATTTATTGGCAGGTGTATTCATGAGCCTTTAGCAATGAGTTGATGGGCGCACAGCAAGGTAGAAATAAGTAAATTTAGTAAGTAAAGTTGAGTGAATTCGAGGAAGCACAGAAGCTTTGAAATATTGTGTATAGATGGGAATGTGCGGTTGTGTATTTGCATGCTAGTATGTGTATGTCAGGGGCATGGATTTCAGCATGGGAAGTTGTATTCATGGTGTAGGCGCTGCTTATCATTGTGTGCGTCTTGCCACCCACAGGTACCTTGGACGGAGGCCTGGGCTACCTGGTGCCCATCCCAGAAAAAGTGTACCGCAGACTGCTGATGTTGCAGAACGCCATGGTCACCCACATCCCTCACTACGCTGGCCTCAACCCCAAGGCTTACAGGTAAGCCGCATTGGGAATGCTACAGTAGCATGAAACAGGGAAATGACTCTGGTCTCGGTGGCCTTGTCTCTGTAGCGTAAACTACATACTGAAAGCAGACCCCAGTAACTGACTCTCACTCCCCTCCTGTCATAAAAAAAAGAACGTAGGCATGGAGACCTATTTTATTGTTGTTGATTACCCACAATGGAGAATTCATACAGCACACTGCATCTCAGCAAATGAGAAAATGCCTCAAAACAAATAGAAATAATACATAAAATCACAAGATAACCAGTTATAAATCTACTTTTTTTTTCTTCTTTGTTTTTTCTTTCAAACATTTCATGGCTGCTGGTTGCTCCAGAGTAACATCCTCCAAAACATTGCTTGCTTGGTTGCGTTTCCCCCATTATCACCATCACCATCACCATGTTTTTGCCGTTGCAGGACGGTGAAACACCCAACGCCAGAGCTGACCAACCCCCACCGCCTGATTCTGGACGGTGAGCTGATCTGGAAGTTTCTGCACCTCTCCATCATCGAGCGCATCGAGGTTGCTCGCAGGCTGGGTACAGGCGTGGATCAGATTGTCGACGATCTTTTAGAGATTGACAGAGTTACCGCACACTTTTAGATTTTTCCTTTTCGTCAGGTAAAAGACGGACCATGATTCAAGGCAGCTATCAGGTCCCTTGTAACGCCCTAATCAGGCAGATACTTTGAGTTAGGCGATTTAGACATTTTGCTCGGTCCCTGTGCTTACTGATTCACTAGATAGGGCAAAAATCAAGCAAAGTCGCACTGTTTCGGAGATTTTTACTGTTACAGCAAACGTAAGATACTGCACATGAGTTTTCAAGACCTGTGCCTGTGTGTGCTCACTGATCTACAGAATTGGGCACAGGCGCAGACCAATCCATTAACACTGAACTGAAAGATTGGAAAGATTGTGGATGTTTTTACGTGTATGATGTACCCAGGCTGCAGAACTCTCCGCGGATCCGCAATTTTCCGAGTAAAAATAAAAAAAATTCTGAGAGAAAAAAAATATTCTGAGAAAAAAAATCCCGAGAATATTTTTTTTCAGCAGGAAGAAAACGGCCCTGCACAGCTGTGGCTCATGAGACGGCTGCTAAAAGAAAGTGTGCAACAGATATAATTTCTCATGATGACCTCCAAGTCCAAGCAAAGCTAACATCCATTTTCTCTTTTTTTAAGAAGTAAAACCTAATCAAAATCTTTCAGCTGTGCCAACAAACAATTATTTGAGATGTTCATGGTTTTGTTACAAATAACTTTTTCCAAAACATAACTAACTATTCATTTTTCAGTATTTTGATTCAGAAAATAAACAAAATAGTATATGAAAGTGACAATTTTCCCATATATGTGTACATAAAAGGAATACAGCTGAACTGGTTATAACTTTTTTGATGTTGAGTATTCAAGAAAACATCTGAAGGTGTCATAAATGATTTATAATTAAAAGCATTTTGCTTATTTTCCCCACCGGTTCATAGTCTTGTTGTTGTTTTTTCCAAAACATTTTTTTTCAGTATTTTGATTCTGAAAATACAACAAAATGGCATTTGAAAGAGCCATTTTCCCCTATTAAGTGTAAGTAAAAGAAATGAAACTTGTTATAACTTTTTTGGATGTGTAATATTCTTTTGATGTGAAGTTTTTTTCCTCTATCCTCAATGTTTTGAATCAGGAAATACAGAAAAATGACCTTTAATAGTGCCAGTTTTTTTTCCCTATTAAGTGTAAAACAATTACAATAAATTTACTTTTTTCACCTGTGCTTAAAAATAAACATTTTTTTCGAAAACATACATTTTTCAGATTTATTAATTCAAAAGTCACAAGTCAATGTTTTAATAACTTATTTTGATGTGAGGTATTCAAGAAGAAATCTGATGATGTCAATAAATGATTTAAACTTTAAAAAAAAATGCAATTTGCACTTTTATTTAACCTGTTCATACTATAAAAAAAAACTTTTTCCCCCAAAACATAGTTATACATTTTCCAGTATTTCCATCCTGGAAATACAACAAAATGGCCTTAAAAAGTGCCATTTTTCTTTTCCTAAAGGGGAACTTCGCCCCCCTTTGCCCCACAGGGGCCTAGGTGGCCCCTAGACCCCAGCCAAACTTCAGAGATTTTTTTTCAAAGTTGTTCTGCAGCCTGTAAACCACACTTTGTGTTTGTGAGAGGGAAAGAGAGAGTGTGTGAGTGCGTGTATACAAAATGATTGGTTTTGTGAATGTCTGCCAATACAGTTGAACGTTTCATGTTCAAAATCAAAACTATTCTCTCTGACTTCGAAGATGCGCTTTGTGTGTATATGACCGAAAATTGCTTGTGTTGTGAGATGAGATCTTTACTACTGTTTTGGCAATTTTTTTTTTCATTCCATTGGATGCACTACACAAGTGTTCAGATAAACGAAATATTTTGTATTGGAATTGTACAAACTTGGTTCAGTTTGACAGGAACTGAAGATTTGTTGTCGTAAATTATGTTTTCTTGTGGCACTTCAGTTGGGTTGTTTGATGGTTCTAAGTTGCAAAATAAACATGGAAAATTTTGATAATTGTATGAATTTCAAACTTTGATTATTTGTGTTAGCATGTTGTTGTTTGTTTGTAAAACACTTTTAGTCAAACACATATACACATAATTATTATTCTGGTATACCCACATACAAAACAAACGGATAACCTCACGCAGAGCACAAACACACGCACACACACACACACACACACACACACACACACACACAACACATTCTCTCCCTGTGTGTCTCTGTCTGTCTGTCTGTCTGTCTCTCTCTCTCTCTCTCTCTCTCTCTCTCTCTCTCTCTCTCTCTTGCGACAGTTTAATTTGTTCATGTGTGAATTAGCTTGTATATGTGTGTGGTTGTGGTGAAGAGGGGTGGGGAGAGAGGGAGTAGGGAAGGGGTAGGAGGGGGGTGGGTGGAGGGAGTATGTGCATTTCGGTACATTAATTTTCTTAGTAATTGTTTTTTAAATTCTTACCATTGTTAAGGTTTGTGTTAGTTTCAAATCAATTTTATGTGAATTATTTTGTTTGTTCTGACCTTTTTTTTTTTTTTAAAATAATTTTACAATTTTTATAGGACCTAATGCTATTATCCAATTAAAGGTTTCGACTTTCGACTTTCTTTAGTTAGTAATTAATTACTTAATTAGTCTTGTTGACCAGTGATTGAACAGGATTACTGATAATGAATTTTGTGGTGCCGTTTTTGCAGATTTTGCCAAAGCTTTTGACATCATTGACCACACGCTGCTTCTAAAAAAAAACTCACTTTATGGACTTGGGATTGATTCAGTTCAACTTGTAAGTTCTTTTCTCAGAGACAGGCATCAAACTGTGCACGGTGTTACGTTGAAACGCGAAGGATAGTATGTCTGAAACGTGCACGATAGATCTAATCGTTTCGCTTTGCAAAGTATTCAATAATAGAGTGTATTTACCTTTGATTTGAGTTTGCATTGTTGTTAGGAGAGGCTTTGTATAACGTTGATAATTTTCGTTAGTCGATATTATTGGAGAATTCTTTAGATTTGCGTGTTTACTGTCGATAGAAACTTCCCGATAAATGTCGAAGTTTGAGAACGTTCTTGGAATGTAAAGAAAGATGTATGACGTAAGTCAGTGATGACGAACTTTAATTTGATTGGTGGTAAAGCGTCATCGGGAACATTCTGACGTTATCTCGATCGAGAGAAAATCTATAAAATGGATGCTCTGTGTGTGGGTTGTGGTTTTGTTGATAGTGAGTTGGAAAGTAAAAAGGAGAGAGTGAAAAGGTGATTGTATGCAGTTGTTGATGAAAGCTGAATAAAAGTGGAAAACTTCATACGTCGACTCTGTGACTTGTATGCTGATTGAACGGGTTGCGTGGAAAAACGAATCCGAGTTTACACCTATCAGGAGAATTCAAGCATTGGGGCTGAATCAACTTCTAATAGAAAAACACCAACATCAATTGAGTGTAACACACGGAAATGCCTCAACATCGAGCATGCAGATTGTACAGTGTGGCATACCACAAGGGTCGGTATTGGGTACTCTGCTCTTCACTATATATATATATATATATATATATATATATATATATATATATATATATATATATATATATATATATATATATATATATATATATATATATATATGAATGATCTTTCCCTTCATATTAAAAATTCATGTTAACTCTTTTCAGATAACACAACCATACATTCTAGCAACACCAATTTAAGTCATATATCAGAATCACTGCATGAAAGTTTAAATCATTTGACTGAATAGACTGAGCTAAGTCATATGTTAATTAACCCCCAAGAAACCAAATGCATGATAATAACAGGGTGGAGAACTTTCCGCGAATCCGCGGATTTCCGCGAAGGCATTTGCATTTCCGAGAAAAAAATATTGAGTTCCGAGTGTGAGAAGCTGAGGGGCTACCCTTTATTGGGCATAGCGGCCAAAAGCGGCCGAAGTTCTAAACAGGCAAAACGTCCAAAAGCGTCCGTATCAACCATGTGGTTATATTCTCGCGTTGTTTGAAAGATTGCGAGACTTCCGGCAATTGACTTCCGGTTTTCCTGTTGTGAAATGCGTTCGTTTTTTCGAGTTTTTTTCCAAATTTTCTTGTGTGTGTGTCTAAAATGGATGGTTTGGATTCTTCGACTGATGAAGGGGAGTTTACAGGCTTCCATTTATTAGACATTAAAGTGAGAGAAATGGACTTGGAGTCGGAGGAAGAGATCGGTACTGACATTAGAGTTAGACAATTAGTGTCAGTAGTGTGCATGCATATGATCTTTCAGACTGGCATGAAAGTGCACTGAAGAAGAGGAGGGGGCTTGTTTGGACTTTTTAAAGCTTTTTTTTTTGTATACACATGGAGTAATAAAAAACAAGACATGACAAGAGAAGTATAAAAAGGTAGATAATCAAAAGAGAATTTATTTCTGTTCATTTTGCATTTTATTTCATTTAAATCTATACACTAGTCACTAATAGTAGTAATACCTAAGATGTGGTGTTTTTACTAACGTACCCCTAAATATCTCTAAAATTATAAAAATTCTTGCCTGTTTACAGCTAAAAACTAGACAAACGTGTGCCCAGTAAAATTGGAAATGTGGAGTTTGTGTGTAACAGTGGTGGACCTCAAAATTTGTTAGGCCTACAAATCAAGATTCTTAACTTTTTTGAAAGACATGTGCATAAAACATTCTTTTTTTTTTGTTTGGTTGTTGTTTCTATTGATGTTTACTTTGTGCTTTTTGAATTCAGGAGAGGCCCTAAATTACTTTCAAAATTGCCTAAATTCATTTTCTTCCAGGGGCGAATACCGGGGCTTGGCCCCTGGGCCCCGGCCGGTTTTCAGAGATTTCTTGATTCAGTTGTTCTCCACCCTGTAATAACTAGAAAAAACGACAGAACATAACCTTAACATTTTGGGATTTAACAATTAGTAATAACATTATTGAAAAAATCAGCCATCACAAAGTGTTGGAAGTCGACATTGATAACAACTTGTCTTGGTCAAACCACATTGAACAACTATCCAAAACAGTGTAAAAAAAGTATCAAGCACTTCCTAAATTTTTATGCAAGGAAGTTATTCTTCAATGCACATAATTTATTCAATCAGCCATTGATTACGCATCTACCTTATGGGTTTCAGCCAGTGATATTACAATTAAACCACTAATTAAATTACGCAAAAACGTGCTCTGAAAGTAGTCCTATTAAAGAACATAGCCATTTACATAAACTTAGGGATTCTCTCTTTAAACGCAAGTTTGGCTTATAATAAGGGTTCATTAACGCACAAAATTATCACTGGATATGTGCCAAAAACCATATGCTCAAAATTCACTTTGAGAACTTCATGCCAAGTCATGAGATTAAACATTCCTCTTCCTCGGATTGATCTGTTTAAGTCTAGTTTAATTTATTCAGGTAGCAGTCTCTGGAACTCTCTCACAAAATTCCTGAGACAAACTATACCAACCTGAGTACTTTCAAGAGCAAGTATGCTTCCCACCTTATGAAGTCAAAATAAACGTTGCTTTCATTGTACATGTAAGGAAATAAGAATTATGATTTTTTTTGTCCACTTATGTTCTTTGCTACTCAACATCTATTTCATGTGTTTGTAGACTTCAAAAAGGCGTTGGACCGAGTCTGGCATGCAGCTCTGCGGGCAACCATGAGAGTGTACAACATCAGCTTTAAAATTATTGAAGTCATCAAAAGCCTGTATGACAAGCCTACCAGTGCAGTCCTCCACAACAGCGCCATCGGAAACTGGTTCAGAACAACAATTGGTGTGCGTCAGGGATGCCTACTCTCTCCAACATTTTTCAACATCTTCCTAGAGCGCATCATGTCAGATGCCCTTGCAGATCACGAAGGCACAGTCAGTTTAGGGAGAAGAGCAATGTCAAACCTTCGTTTTGCGGATGACATTGATGGATTGGCTGGAGAGGAACAAGAACTTGAACAGCTGGTACAGAGGCTTGACACCACCTCCAGAGCCTATGGAATGAAAATAAGTGCAGAGAAGACCAAAATGATGACCAACAACATCAATGGCATTAACACGGACATCAAAGTCCAAGGTCAATCCCTCAACACATGCTTCAAATATTTAGGAGCCATTGTATCAGACAATGGGTCCCAACAGGAAGTCCTCTCCAGGATCGCACAAACAACTGCTGCCCTGGCGAGGTTGAAGCCAATTTGGAAAGACAGGACCATCAGTCTACATTCCAAGGTAAGACTGCTGCACTCCCTTGTCATCTCTATCTTCCTTACGCTTGCGAAACATGGACCCTCACAGCAGATCTACAACGAAGAATTCAAAGCATGGAGATGAGGTGCTACAGAAGACTTCTGGGCATTTCCTATACCCAGCACATCACCAACGACGAAGTCCCACAGACTATCACACAAGCCATTGGACAACACGATGACCTGCTCACAGTGGTAAAAAAAACGGAATCTCCGATGGTATGGCCACGTCACCAGATCATCAGGTCTTGCAAAGACCATCCTGCAAGGCACAGTGCAAGGAGGTAGAAGAAGAGGGAGGCCGAAAAAGAGGTGGGAGGACAACATTCGAGAATGGACTGGTGTGACACTGAGCGAAACCATCAGAGTTGCTGAGGACAGGGAAAGATGGAGTACGCTGGTTAAACGATCATCTACGATCTTCAAGTTACGGGATAGGATAGGATCGGATCTTTGCTACTGATGATTTTATGCAGTGTATATTGTTTCGTTTAATAATTTTGAAAATAATGCATGTACGCTAGTTAATGTGTATAATGTCTAAGCTTTGTTGCTTACAAACCAATTGATCTTTAGAATACAAGAAATATTAAATATAAATATAAAATTGATGTGCAACTGCACTCCCTATTCATTGCAATGCTTGTCAAGTAAAAACATGTGGTCTTACTCATGTGGTCTTACTGTAAAAATGTAATCGTTTTAACATTTTGTTTGTTTATTTGTTTTTTGGTAGTTTTAGTAGACTAGTCCCTCTTAGGGCTAGAGCCAGATGTAAAAAAGCAGACATCTTATCTTATCTTATCTTATCTTATCTTATCTTATCTTATCTTATCTTATCTTATCTTATCTTATCTTATTTTATCTTATCTTATCTTATCTTATCTTACACTATTACTCATTCGTCTATGTGTATAATACTAAAACATGCACGTACACATAAATATGAGTTGCTAATGTTTTGCAATATATTTATTGACAATGTCTAAATTGCATAAGTTTTTAAAAAAATCTGGATGTTACTACACTTAATATAATTATTTATTATATATGACTTCTCATTTGTGTACAAGTACATTGTTATATCAGTTGCTCGACATAGAAATTGGCGCCTTCCTCATTAAGCTGGTCCAGAGAAAAGATATCCTAAAGGGTCTCTCTTCCCAATGACCGAAAAGTTAGGGGAAAATCTTTTACCTTTTTATATACCATCGGACAGAAGAAACAAGCATTCGTATGGGTATATGCCTAATAAAGGCTATTAAAAGCTATTAACATACACACAAACCAAACAAACTTTAATATGAATGATATCATTTATTGACCTATAGTTTGAGATTCCCGTTAAGAATTAGCACATCAGATAGTCTGTTTAGAATTAGCACATATTATGATGGTCTGTTTAGAATTAACACCTAAGATGGTCTGTTTAGAACTAACACATAAGATGGTCTGTTTAGAATTAACACTTAAGATGGTCTGTTTAGAATTAACATAAGGTGGTCGTTTAGAATTAACACATCTGGAGACGTCCTGTTTGTAACGTACACATTTTAACAAGCGAGAAAGGGTAATATGAGAAATGACAAACACAAAAAACAATGGTGCGGCTTCATCAGAAGGTGTAGTACCTTTTGTCCCAAGAGACAAATCAGATGTTAGGGTTAGACTTTTGTTAATATAAAAGAAGGGTAGGTTGGGGTCAATTTGGGGGAAATGGGGTGGTCTGAGAGGTGCCTCGTGTTGACCGCCTGAGGTCAGTCCAGAGGGTTATGGGTGGACAAGGATGTGAGGTATCATCTGTTGACAAGAATGCAATAGTAAACAAATAAAGAGAAAGAAACAGAAGGCGGGAAAAGTGGGGGACAGTCGGGTAATGTGAAACGAAGTGTAATTTTAAACCCGGCCTTTCCAGCGAGAACAATACACCAAGGGTCAGATTTATGAACCGGTGTAACAGGCCGGAATATACCCCTGGCTACTTTATACCGTGGGTATAATGTAGCCTAGGCGGGTTTAACCCCCTGGGTATAGATCAGCCTAGGCCAGGTCATACCCCTCGCGCCCGGAATATACCCCTGTCACAGGCGGACTGCTCAGCTCTGGCCCTGCTCGCGGCAATTTCCCCCACTCGCCGGCTGACCACACGATCCAAGCCCCGCCCCTCCGGATAGTCCCACGTGGCCCGGGGACTGGACCTTGGGTGAATTAGGATATAGGTTCGCAGTCTCTTTCCGCATGCCCACGACAACACACTGCCTGCTGTAGACACGTCCGCACTCCACGTTGCGACCTCTGAGCTCAGCCAATATTCTTGTGTTCAACCCCGTTCTCTGGTCCAGGTAAGAGTGGAGATTTACTTCATATCATTTAGCTTCCCATCACCCGTCGATTTCCCCACATGTTCGTATGTCTTGTAGATATTTACGTCCGTGTCTGTGGTTCGTCTTGATGTATTGCTTGTGATATGCATTTTACCTTATGTACTCTCTAGCTGAAGTTTGACTGTTGTACATAACCATGACATGCTCATATTTATACATGTATTCCCCCCCCCCCCCCCTATCTACATTCCTGTATAAATCCCCCATGCCATGATTGCCCTGTTGCTTAGCATAAAGTACCCCAGTAAATCCCCCTTGCATCTAATAGCCATTGCCCTGCATTTATCCCTTTTGCTCTCCCCTGATCCGAATGTATAAATTCTCCCAACCCCTAGTAGCCATTGTTGATATTGATGGACAGTTTGGAAAGCACCGGTCATTCTTGACCGGGGCTTCCAAATTCAAAATCTGACTGGCATGCGCGCTGAACGGCGCGGCATCCAGAGTATGGGTGCCCCTCTGATGCTGAGAAATACTCCTTTGCAGAACGGGTTCTTATAAGGGCCTCTGCGAGACTCAACCACGCTGCGTGCTGCCCATACACTCCGGTTGCCACTGTGACGCGTGAAGAAATATTCAGCCCCCACCTGCCCAAGTGCAGACGACCGTTTCAACCCAAGCCAACTATTGCCTAACAACTCAACCCAGTGACCTAGACTGGTCAAACCCACGCGACGCCTGACCACTTGCACAACAGCCATCCAGATTCCAGAGGCTACCACCGCCGGCTTAACTTGAGCTAAGTTCGTCCTCTGCGCAAACCACAACTCTGCAGAGACTCCGTAGCTATCAGGCTGCCCACGCTAAGCCAACCAGCTATATAGTGCCACATGATGAAAGCAGTCCCTATTCGCCCCTATTGACTCTATACGTATAAACCAGAATAACGCCAAGATACCCTGTACCTATTTAGCCAGCCCTCGTGATACAGTTGCAAACCGACTTAATTTAGTTTGACCTACACCCAGATAATAAATTGTTCTATATTGTACTATACTACCACACTTCCCTTGTTCAAGTTTTCCACTAGTTTATTCTGTACACTTCTTGTCTGTCCTTACAACTATCTATAATTCTTTAGCACTCCCAAGCATTATTTTCCCTGAACGTCACCGCACGTCGGCCTAGTACAAGGGAGGCGACACAGCGCGGGGGAATAATTGCTAACCCTCATCCCCACAACCCCCTATATTCGTGACAACCCCCACCTAAAGAGATTTCACTCATGGGTTTGTTGTACATGACCGTTTGCGTGACCAACTCTCAGGTAACAGCCTTTTGCTTGCGTGTTAAAAAAAACAAAAAAACAAACAACCTGAGTGAACTCAGCTAACAGCCTTTATCTTGCGTGTAAAAAAAACACACTAAAAAAACACTAAAAAACACTAACCCTAACCCTATCTATCTATCTATCTATCTATCTATCTATCTATCTATCTATCTATCTATCTATCTATCTATCTATCTATCTATCTATATCTATCCATCTATCTATCTATCCGTCTGTCTGTCTTTCTATCTGAGTGCATCAGAACAATTACAACACATAAATTAAAGAGTAACGTGAAGGATAAGGTCTTCCGTAGTGGGGGGGGGGGGGGGTTATAATGGGCAGGAGAGGGTTAAACAAGCCTAGGCCAGATAATACCCAGGGGTATAGTCTGGGCTAGGCCAGTTTATACAGGGGCATAGTCTGGGCTAGGCCAGTTTATACCTTGGGTATACTTGAGGCGGAGTATAATCTGGCCTGCTACACCGGTATACGGAACAAATAGGAGTCTTGGAGACTTACACATCTAACTGTGTACATATTTTAGAGGTGGGAATTTACTATTCATTACTAACAATTTACTTACACTTCATAAAACTGGCCCCAGAGTTGAAATTGCTGTGACTTGCTGCAAATCATGTAAGATCAATATTGCACTGCCGTTTTATATTTCTGGAATTTTCTTTACTTAAAAATAATTATCCTTAAAAGAAAAAAAAAGTTTTTCACCACACCATGGAAAACACGGCAACACCCTAGTAACAACCTAAAGCAGCAAATGGATCAACGTATTGATTGTGGCTGCTCAGCCCAAGAAGAAGAAGAAGAAGAATCCTAACAAATAGTATTGCTAAGTTCTCAGTAAGAATGCACAGTTTCATACAGTACTCCTCTTTTAACGTCACTACCGTTTAAGGTCACAACACGGATAAGATCAATCAGGTTGTTGGTCCCGGCCAAACACCTTCTTTGTACCATTTAGAATTCCTCGCTTAGCGTCACCTCGCATAAGGGAAACCTCGGAAAACGTCAAGCCCGTTTTGGTTCCCAAATGGAGGAGACTACTGCTTGAGAAATTGATGTCACAGATGACATCATTTATGAGGTCACTTCCTGTTTTGAGATGGAATTCCATCCCAGAAGACCTGTCACGTCCAGCCAGCATCCGCGTTATGCGACACTCTGCAATATACACGGGAACCACTGTCAGGTTGACAGTGTTTATGTAAAAATATATTAAAGTTAAAAATGTGAATGTGTCCCTTTAACTGTAATTCTAAAAGTCGTAGTAGCAAGAAAGTGAAGCGCACGTGCGAAACGATCTTAGCGTTGCACCTCGTGCTGTTATTGTTTAGCGACGGGCTGAATAGCGTGTACAGCTTTATGAAATTTAGTAATAATATACAAGGGCACAGCAAAGTTTGACTTTGGTTTTAGAATTATCGTAGTGAGTTCTTTTATTTTTCTAGAAAGTTCGGGGTGGAAATATATATATACGTAGGTTAGCGACATTGAGGCAGGGAGACATATTTTTTGATGTGGTTGTGCGACCAACTTGGATTTAGTCTAGCACTGAAGTCAAGGACAGTAGACATCTTAGGTCTGTTGTGACCGGTCTATAGGTGTGTTTATATCTAGGTATAAGCAGACAGTCGAGAGTGTCCACAAGTCAAAAGATTCTAACACGGACTGGTAAGTGAATGTTTTATTTCTTACAGCCGTTGCTTCTTGTCTTGGTGTAAATGAAAGATAGTTTGTTTGTGTTCCTATTTATTTCTCCCGTTTTGTTTTTTTATTGCATTTTGTTAGGTTGAAATGTTGGGTCGGGAGCAGGTAGCATTTTATGTCCCCAGGTTATGTGTTGTGAATGTGATGGAATGTTTGAGAATGTAAATATATTAGACGTTGTATATATATATTCCGTCATTAAGAAAACATGTTCATTTGTAATAGAGATTATCTTTCCCGGGTTATATATCAGTGGTATATATGAACATTCTTTGGGATAATAATCGGCAGGGGGTAAATAATTGTATATTTGCACTAGGACTTATACTCGTGCCTGATTACAGGATGAGTCTTCGTTCTTCGTTCTTCGTTCTTCTTCTTCCTCTACTTCATCAATGACATCTTCATTAACCACATAGTCCATTGGTCATCTGGGCCATCACCACGTTTACCCGGTCGGCTACTGAGCTGGGTGACACCGGGCGTTTTCAGTCAAGACAGAGCGGCATTGGCAGTTACCGGTTTGACTGGGTCTGCGTCTGGAACCGTCTCAACCTTCCGCACCGTCGGTACGACCGGGTGCAGCAGCGGTTGTCAGAGAACCCCGAGGGTGGGCAGGTTGAAGCTTTCCTCGCCGCCTTCTGCGGACCGTGCCTTACCCCCCTCGGGGTGTTCTACCCTGGACCTTCGCCAGCGGTGCCGGCTCAACGGTTTTCTGCCACGTGGTCTACATTATTTATTTAGTCATCCTTCTAACTGGTTTATCAACTGGTTTTTATATTAATACTTTTGAAACAAAGAAAGGCACCTATTAACTATAAATGAACGTTTGACTTTTGTGCCTTGTTAATAACCAAAGACAATTTTGGAGGTTTTTTTCCCTAATGGTGTTTCTTCTGGCCTAAGCAGTTTAAAGTGTGAAATACCATTTGATTTACTTTGTTGTTGTTTTGGGTCATGTTTAAATAGTGCATTCCAATTCAGTCATTTATCATCTCATTTCATTTCATTTTCCATTTCACCCGATTATATTTCTGTTGATGCTTTGTTTATGTATGGTTGGTGTGATTGTTGTTTTGTGCGTATGAAAGTGTGATTTTGGGAAGTAAAACTTGTTTTTTTTTATTTTAAAACTTAACTGACGTGTTTGTTATTTATTTGTGTGTGTGTGCGTGCGACTGTTTAGTTTTGGGTAGGTAGTTAGATAGCTGGGTTGTTCGGGAGGGATCTCTGTCCTACATTAGGTCGTGACAACCACTTTGACAGAGTGCGACCCATGGGCGGTGTAGACAGGTGTAACTGTGACCTGCCGTGTCCCCTCCTAGCGGGACGTATTGCCACAGTGGACTTTACCCTGAGTTGACTTCATGCACTAGCAGTGCTAGTGCCGTGACGTAGACAAAGTGAACAATTCGTTAAACTTGTGTAAGGTTTTCTGCAAATACACCCAGTAACTGTCTTGGTGCATACTTTTTATTTTTTATTCTCATTTGCGTGCGTGCGCGTCAATGTGTTTGTGTGTGTGTGTGTGAGAGTGTGTGTATGTGTATGCATGCTTGCATCCGTTCGTTTGAGTGTGTGCTTATGCATCATACACACGGACAAAAAATACATATACAGGCTTACAGTAATGCATACATGCATACGCCCGCACCAACGTGCACAAATGTACACACACACGCACACACACACACAACTGTCACACGACACAAAAATGTAGCACCTCGTATAAGATCAAGTTTTTTACTGGTAGTTGATCTTATCAGAGGACTGTAGGGTGCCCCTTGGATAAGATCAAACAAAAATTTGGTCCCGTTGGGGGTCACCTTAAGAGAGGAGTACTGTATATTACGGGCTGGTCCTGATTTGGCTGGACCTAAAGCAACAACCATGTAATGTAATTTATTACAGGACTAGTATGAACATTTATTAAAATTTATTTTGCCATGGCATAACATTCAGACAAGCTTGTTCCTTTATAATCTGTACAGTGATGTTGTTTATTTTTAGAATATGTTTAGACTTGCTGAGGCCCATCACACAGCGGAATTCAATGGAATAAAATATGCTATTAGCCAAAAAAGAGAGAGCTAAGAATATTCCTAGTGCATTACTTGTAGATAACTTAAGTTGTCATAATGAATTGATTTCTAAAATTGAGAGGTTAATAAATAATACATATAATTTTAAAAAATGCTCAGCACTTTATTATCAAAGAAACCTATCAAAGACAGTAAGTCTAATTAAGTTAAGAATAAATTCTTGGTGTACAAAATGTACTTTGGACATTAATTTTCTGTGTTCGGGAAAAAATTCTGTACATCATATTTTGACCAATTATTATGTCGAAATTAGAAGAACAAGATATTAATACCAAGAAATGCAGCCAATCAAAGGAAGATATTTTATATGATACAGACCTTGATAATATTGTTTATGTTATTTTAAAATCAGCAGTTGGTAGATTGTTATAATTTTATTTTATTTTATATTATTTCTTTCTATTTTTTTTTTTTTTTGTTGTCTGATATCATCTACAGTGAACAGACGTAAAATTAAAATACTGAACTGAACTGAACAGTGATGTCAAAGTTGTATACTCCAATAATGTTGTCCGGGACGTTTTAACAGTGCGCATCAAGCAGCAAGTTGGCGCATTGGCCGGGTTGAGTGAGATTCTGTTTTCGGAAAAGTGGATTGAGCAACTCTTTTGCTGAAAAGTGCGTTAAAGATTAGAAATTTTTATTTCAATGTAATATACATGTGATGAATATAGAAATACTGCCTGTGCGTACGCGCTGGTGCCTGCAGCTTTTGGAATATTTAGTAGTCCAGGAATTGGCATAAACGGAATGATAGCCTGTTTACCTGGACATAATAATTAAATTGTTCACGATGTAGTGAAAAGTGGTGTGTAGAAAGACTATTGTGTCTAAGTGTGTAAGACTGGTTGTGTTGGACAGCCATATTACAGAGGAGTATCTAAACAGAAAAGGTTTTAGGGCGTAGAGAAAAGATTCCTTAAAAGTATAGTCACTGTAACGTGTGTAGGCTGCAGGTCAGTCTAAAGACTGCAGTGGCGTTGATAGTAGACGGTTACCCAGGTGGAGCCACCGGCACTCTGGGGCATCCAGTCCAGTGGCGCGTCCAACTTGGTGATATTGGCTAGACCGCACTGTACGTTGGGCGACGTCATTGTCTGCACACGGCAAACAGTCCTTATAGCTCAAGGTTTGCGAACGGCTGATTTATATATATATACATTTTTTTTTAATTTATTTTTTTTTTAATAAAAAGGAAATACTGGAGTGGCCTGGATGCTGTGTGCAGAGGATGAATGTTCTAAATTATATTCAACATTGTAATCTAGTATTGCGAATTTACCTAAAGATTACACCTAATGATTACACAGACGATGATGATGAGAATCAGGAAAAGGAGGAGGAGGAGGATGGTGACGGCAAAGACGATGCTGTCACCGCCGCTGCTGCTGCAAACGATGATGATGATGATGATGATGATGATGATGATGATGATGATGATGAAGATGATGATGATGATGATGATGATGATGATGATGATGATGATGATGATGATGATGATGATTCGTTCGGGTACTGAATGTGTCCCCACAATTTCAAATGATAATAACGACGATTATTCCTATTACTCCGATGATGATGATGATGATGATGATGATGATGATGATGATGATGATCAGGAGGAAGAGGAGAGAAGGGTAATGATGATGATGAGGAGGAGGAGGAAGAGGAGGAGGAGGAAAAGGTGGATGAGGAGGAAGAAGATAACATTACATCAACAGAGCGGCAGCTGTAGGTGGTAGCTTGGCGGCATAGTTGTAGGCAGGCATTAGCCAACAGGTTGAAGACGCTCTCTACGTTGTTCGCGTTGATGAAGTATCCTGGAATCTTCTCAAATTCCAGTCCGTACTTTGTACAATCTGAAACAGAGATTTTATGATGATGATGATGATTGACGAGAACGAGGACGACGACAATGAGGATGATGATGATGATGATGATGACGATGGCAGCAGTAGTAGTAGTAGTAGTAGTAGTAGTAGTAGTAGTAGTAGTAGTAGTAGTAGTAGTAGTAGTAGTAGTAGTAGTAGTAGTAGTAGTAGTAGTAGTAGTAGTAGTAGTAGTAGTAGTAGTAGTAGTAGTAGTAGTAGTAGTAGTAGTAGTAGTAGTAGTAGTAGTAGTAGAAGTAGTAGTAGTAGTAGTAGTAGTAGTAGTAGTAGTAGTAGTAGTAGTAGTAGTAGTAAGTAGTAGTAGTAGTAGTAGTAGTAGTAGTAGTAGTAGTAGTATTAGTAGTAGTAGTAGTAGTAGTAGTAGTAGTTAGTAGTAGTAGTAGTAGTAGTATTAGTAGTAGTAGTAGTAGTAGTAGTAGTAGTAGTAGTAGTAGTAGTAGTAGTAGTAGTAGTAGTAGTAGTAGTAGTAGTAGTAGTATAGTAGTAGTAGTAGTAGTAGTAGTAGTAGTAGTAGTAGTAGTAGTAGTAGTAGTAGTAGTAGTAGTAGTAGTATAGTAGTAGTAGTATAGTAGTATAGTAGTAGTAGTAGTAGTAGTAGTAGTAGTAGTAGTAGTAGTAGTAGTAGTAGTAGTAGTAGTAGAATAATAATAATAATAATAATAATAATAATAATAATAATAATAATATTAATAATAATAATAATAATTCTTTGGAGAAGAAACTAAGCAAGCACTTCATGACAATATATTGGAGAAAGCGGCTTCCGTCTGGAATGTGTTAAATGTCAAGATACAAGAAAGATTCTACCAGAAAACTTTATCATCATCATCATCATCATCATCATCATCATCATCATCATCATCATCATCATCATCATCATCATCATCATCATCATCATCATCCTCCTTCTCTTTTTCCTCCTCCTCTCCTCATCATCACCATCAACATTTATCATCGTCATAGTCATCATCATTGTCGTTGTCGTCGTCGTCACGGTTAACTCATCGAGTACCAAGTAAAAACTGTTGCTTTAGCTGGCAAAACAATTGAGGGCAGGTACAGACTGGCACGGAAGACATCAGCAAATTAAAAATAAAAAAAAATTCTGCGTGTTAGGCCGCCACGTGATCAGGCCATGTCACACAATCAAGCGCGAAGCGGGCCGTCAAACTGGACGACGTGTTCTTTTCTACGAAGAGGTAAGAAGTTACCCTCTGATTGGCTGCTCCATCTTGCCTGCTTTGTGCAGAACAGTTTAGTAGCTCGGGCCCGCTCGGGTCTAGCCCTGTTCATCACCCGGTCTAGCCCGGTTCTTTTTTTTATTGGTTGCGCATCGACCGGGCTAGCAGCCCGGGCCATATCGTGAAGGCAAAACAAGTAGTTCACTTGCTGGAGATAATTTGGGTAACTAATACAATTTATCTACTCCAAGCTTCTCTTTTGCGCCGTTTCTAATTACTCACATCGTTTCCTGTTTTTTACTTGGCAGTAGCAGACCTAGGGCACTGTCTTTAGTAGAAATGCAGTTCCTCTAGCTCCGAAGATCAGAATGGGTGCACGGGCCTGTTCAGTTTCAACAGAGGCCGCATTAAGTAAAGGAATGCGACAGGCAGAACGTCCACATACAGTTGAGACACATCTCACAATGGAGAGGTGAACGTTGTTAGCTTCGCTTGTCTTAGCTATGCATTGTGGTCAGATGGACGTTTGTTTATCGTCCGGCGGTTAAATAAATTAAAAAAAAAAAGAAAATAATAATAATAAAATAATAATAAACAGTTGAAGATGAATCTTGCTGACTTTCTGAACGACAGGACGCCGCCGCCTATCAACGTCACAATAACCTCGTTCCCGATGTTCCATCCAGCTAACAAATGCTGCGCGATGCGCTATTCCAGCTTGGTCCCCACTGCTAGGTCGAAGCCTGCAGCAGTCTGCGTGGCTAGCGGTCGAACAAGACGACTTTCAAGTTTCTGCATGAAGTTGATTAGACCCGGTTACCTATCCTATCCTATCCTATCCTATCCTATCCTATCCTATTCCGCAACTTGAAGGTCTTTGGGGCTCCACAGCTGATCGTTTAACCAGCGTACTCCATCTTTCTCTGTCCTCAGCAAACCTCATAGATTGTGGTCACTTCCAATTTCTGCTCCTGGAAAGTGCATGTCCTGCCTATGTTGGTGTTTGATCTGAAGCGTGTCTTGACCATGATGTAGTCAATCTGGCTGTGATGCTCCCCGCTGGGGCTGTGCCATGTCCATCGTCTGGACCAAGCGTGTTTGCCAGAATCAGATTGTTGTATCTGGCAAACTCCAAGAGTCTCAGACCCCTGGCATTTATATCGTTATTATAGTGGGGTCCAAATGTGTCTCCCCAGTTGTGGTGCACATCTTGGCTAACCTTGGCATTCCAGTCGCCTTGCACAATATCTCGGTACCTCTTCGGCACTTGGTCAAGGACAGCCTGTAGATGTTCATAGAAATCCTCCACTTCGCTGTCGTCATAGTCTGATGTTGGGGCATAGGTCTGAATGACGGTGATGTTGAAAGGGGCTGCTTTTATTCGGATGGTAATAAGTCTTCTGGAGACCGAGCGGCAACCCATTACAGTGGGTAGAATATCTTTGTGGACCAAGAATCCAACCCCGTGTTCGTGCCTGTCATCTCTCCCGCTAAAATAAAGCTTGTGACCTTTGTCGGTAGTTGTTTTACCTAGGCCTTTCCAGCGCAGTTCGCTTATACCTAAAATGTTCCATCGATAGTGGTCCAGCTCGTGGGCCAGTTCTTCTAGTTTTCCCCCCGCAGTTAGGGTCCTGATATCCAGGTTCCTATGATGATGTTGTCTTTCGTGCAGATCCTGCTAAGTTGTCCATCAGTAGTATATTTATCACCTCCGTCCTGGTGGCCAACGGAAGGCGCTGTCCTTGGTGACCCGGGCGACGACCGATCCGGTATGGAGTGAGTGGTTCTTTTCATCATACGGTGTTTCTTGTGCAAGAAAGACCTGGCAGGGCCCTATCCTATCCAGACTGTTGGCCACAGCCGAAATCCACGAGTACAGTGTGGCTCGCCTTGGCCCCGAGCACGTGGTCGTTGAACCTGTAATAACGTAAGGTTGCCGGCCGGTGACCTCTGTGTAGAAGACTTTCGCCAAGTGAAGCCGTGCTGACATCATCCCTGTTAGTCGCCTCTTACGACACGCCGGGAAACGTTGGGTCTATTACAGTGCCCAAATCCGGTTACACAGTCAGACCGACACAAAGAACGAGATAGGAAGAGGGAGGAGGAAGGAGAGAGAGATAGAGAGAGAGATGCGTACATGCGATACATTTTCGTTGACTGGCGTCGAAGCTGTACCCTTGCAGGCAGTGACACCTGGTCTGGAAGCAGTACGTGTTGTTCTGCTTGCAGTCCGAATTCACTGCACAGGTCGCCCCGTAGTAACCACCCGCTACAAACACAACATCATCATCATCATCATCATCATCATCATCATCATCATCATCATCATCATCATCATCATCATCATCATCATTATCATCATCATCATCATCATCATCATCATCATCATTTTGTCGTCGTCCTCCATGTCGTCGACTTATCATCATCGTTCTCGTCGTCTCCATCATCATCATATTGTTCTTCTCCGTTTCTTCTTCTTCTTTTTTTTCATGAATAGTATTTACAGAAGCAACATTGAAAATGATTATAATAGCCCATTAACAACCACTCAAATATGTGTTCATACTACCCCCGCGCGTGGGGTACCGGGTGTTTCTGTATAAATAGTATCCCCACTTTGTGGAAATTTAGTGCTTTAAACTACCATTTTCATTTGTTTTTTCTCGTTCCTAATCTGTTCTATAAATTACTATCTTCTTCGTTAAACCAGTCACCTACCTTTTTTCTGGAAGACTCTCCCAAAACTTTTTATTTGTGTATAGGATCTGCTGGAGGCAATTGGACGCTTTCAGTGACATTGTCATTAGGACTTATTATTTAGCGATGTAGACGTAGACATTTTCTAGGTTTCTGTGTTTTGTTAATATTTTATTATGATGTTTATATTCTATTTTGTTTTTGTAAACGGGGTTCGATAAATTAGAGTAAAGCCTCATCGTCCCCTGACTGGGATGCCTTTTTTGTAAAGTAGCCGGCTGGTGGAGTGCCTTCAGAGTTACCGTTAGAGTTGTTTCAGCAGATCTTTTAGCAGATCTTTTATACGGATCAGGGGTGAGTCCTCCTTCAACCAAGTTGTGGTCCTGATGCGGCTCTTTGCAGTCAGCTGGATCCTACAAACAATGACTAACTAACTAACTAATGTCTCCGTACTTCCTTACCTCTGCAAGTTTCATAGTATCTGTAGCCCGTGGCCACTGACGTAAAATCCTCTGACGCTTTCACCACCGCAAATAGATGACAGTAATTCATAACGTCATTGTGCAGAAACGTCACACAGCGTTCTTCTTCCACACACAGCATGCTGCATTTTACCACGCCTTTTACACCTTCGAGACGCGAAATCAGCCATGATGACGTCATAGAGTTCTTCAGGGACGTCACTTGCTTCGACATGCACGTGACGAGAGCGCCAGTTACGAGTGGTGCCGCCAAGAGGAAAGGCACAAACGTGAAGAACACCACCAAGACCCCCATGGTGACTCTGGGCAAAAATGAAATTAATTGAAGGTTAAATATTGTTGGTTTGGTCTGGCCACCGGGGAACACTTGTCGCACACCCAGCTCTCAATACATATTGACGCTTATACATAGTTTCCTTCGAATAAGAGTATAAACCGAGATCTTGTCTGTGACGCATACATTCTCACAGGGTCTGCATGGCTTGTCTTAATTGGAAAGTTCGTGAAGGTTCACGAACCTTTATTTGTATTTTTATTTTTTTTCGAGGAACTTTGATCCCGAACATAGGTTCATCAATCTTTGTTGTTGTTGTTGTTGTTGTTGTTGTCCAAAATTTTCAAGAGCCTTATTTCTGGATCTGAGAACCTCGAAAATAAGGTTCGTGAACCTCCACGAACCTTCCAATTAAGATAGGCCATTAAGGATCCTGACGCTCATGTCACAGACGGTTGAGTGCCAGTTACACATACCAAGACGCCCCGGTCTTTCCAGGATTGACTGGAGCGTTAAACGACGCGCCTTGAGCAGCACTTGAGCTGGAGAATCGCTGAATATAAAAATCTTAAAACAGAATAAATAAATAAATAAATAAATAAATAAATAGTGTGCGCGCTTACTTTTGATAGAATTAGTTGACGGGGTTCTCCTATTTTCCAATGTGGAAACACGACGTTAAACGGATGAGATTGGAAAATGCCGATTTCTGCTATAATCCGACTAGCGGCTTAAGCTTCTCTTTCAACTTGTAAGTCAGCCATATCAGGAAGATTAAACTGTAGGAATATTGTCATACACTTAAGATGTTCCATCTTGGATTGTCATATATTGAAGAAAATTCTGTAAGCTCCTTGAATGAATTTAATTGTGTTCTGAAATTGAAAAGTTGATTTAACTACAATTGTAATGTAATTTTTGTTTTAATTTATTAGCTTCATTATTGTAATATTTCTTAATGTTGTTTTTGTCTAAAATCATTAAATTTGTGAACAGATGGTAAAATAAATTGACTGAATTGAATTTAATTGAATTCAAATGGTTTTTTCAAAAATTGCTGAGGGTAAAAATATCGCGATTTATGGATACTTTTCAATCAAAATTAAATGTCCGGTTAGGGAGGAAGTATTATTGTTGGTGGTGGTGTTGGTGTTATTGGTGTTGTTGTTGGTTTGTGTTTTGTTTTGTTATGCATAATTTTAAAGATGAAACTAAACAAAATATCACGACAAATTAAGAGAGAATGCGGCATAAGTAATGGTGTCCGTCGGGAATGTGGTAAATTCGCAACTATAGACAACATTTTATCATAATAAGTCATTGCGTAAGTGAATGTTCACATCGTCAATAAAAAACAAAACGAACAGTCACACAAAGTCCACACACCACCACAACATCGATGCTACGCAGACACACAACCCTTCCGGGGATAATACTAACATGCTCCCTCTTCGACCAAACCACTCACTCTCGATATGTCTTCACAAGATACCGAGATACCGCTATAGTGTAGCATCCCATAAGTACTCCCCTCCCTAAATGTATTCCCCAGGGGATTACTTCTGGGATAGCTCAGAGAAAGGTTCCTGGGAAGTAAATCCAGAATGACTTCCTCCTCCTCCCCCTCCCCCATTTTCCAGTAGTACTCCCTTTGTGAAAAGATGCATATTTGTGCAAAAATAAAATTAAATTAAAAAGACATTACATAAAATATAAAAACCAACGTTACAAACAAGCAAGACATAACAGTTTTGTACAGAAATGTAGAGGGGAGTTTTTTTTGGGCCTCCCCAAATTACTCTTTCTTTGGTCCAGAAATACTCTCGGGGGAGTACTTCTGGGATGACCTAGATTTACTCCCGGAGTAGTTCTGGCCCCTCCCAGAAGTACCCTCATCCCCCAAGACTAGGGGAGAGGGTGGGGAGTACTTCTGGTTAAGCCTGGCTGTCCCGAGAGTACTCAAGGGGCATTGTGGGAGTACTTTTGGGATATCCCATAAGTACTCCCCACCCATTTTTTTTTAAATTCTTCTGTAATGGTGTGTGTACTTGTGAGATTTCGTAAATACTCCCCGCACTAATGAGTTTATTCTTTTTCTCGCAAAGTTGGGGGTGTGGTGTTGGGAAGTCGGGGAGGAGGAAAGTATATGCTTATTACACAACGGTACAATAAACATTGTAAATTTAAATTTAAAAAAGTGTTGGACCGTAACGGGTGCTGAGTCCCTTCGCATGCTGTTTCTCTCTCTCAGTACAGCTTATGTTAATATGATGAATAAAAATTGATACAACAAAAACTCTCTCTTTCTCTCCCTCTCTCACATACAAACACACACACACACACATACACACATCCTATATGTGAAATAAATTAAAAGGTGTCATCATGATTACATCACTCCATTTGCATAAGTTTGATTTGACGGTGAAGGCATAGGGACAGTCCTAAGTATATACCAAATTTGAACCAAATCCCTCCATTAGTTTGGGAGGTAGTATGATTATGGTGTTGATGATAATCAGGTTAAAGGGCGCTCATTTTGAGATAATTGAAATAAATAAAAATAAGTACTGAAAATGGGTGTTTTAGGTCTTCATAAAGCGCGCCCACAGAAAAGTGTCGTAGACGGACTCGGTTTTTCTTCTTCTTCTTCTTCTTCTTCTTCTTCTTCTTCTCTCTCTCTCTCTCCAACTCTCTTTATGATTGCTAAATATGCCTCTAGCATTCGTATGTGTGTTTATAATATATGTTATAAAGGAAATAAGAGCTAAAAAGTGAAAGAAGGGAAATGTTAAAGATGAGAACAAAAGAGAAATGGTGGGGAAAGTGAGAAGAAATGAAATGGAAAGAAAGTATTAAAAAAAGGAAGGGGAAGAAAAAAAAGAAACTAGAGGTAAGAAATTACCAAATATTTATAAAAGTTACATACAAAGTGAAAAAGAAAAGTTATCGAAAGAAAAGATAAGAAAAAGATAAAAATTAAGTAAACGTAAATAGAGAAAGTCCTTGAATGTTACTTATTCTGCAATTGAATTGATATCGGGTGTGTATGCGTATTTGTGTGTGTGGGTGTGTGTGTGTGTTGATTTATGTGTATTTCTACCCATTGTAAACCCCCTCCCCAAATTGTATGGGCGGAGGCCTAATAAAAACAATGTCAAAAGTCGAAAAGTCTCTCCAACTCTCTCTCTCTCTCTCTCTCTCTCTCTCTCTCTTTCTCTCTCTCTCTCTCTCTCTCTCTCTCTCTCTCTCTCTCTGCACAAGCAAATGTACAGAGAGACAGAGACACAGAGACAACAGAGAGAGAGAGAGAGAGAGTGAGAGAGAGAGAGAGAGAGAGAGAGAGAGAGAGAGAGAGAGATGAAGAATCAAGAATTATGACGAATAATGAAGAATCAAGAATGGGCTAAAGGGACAGTAAGATGTTAGAATGCAGTTGGGGAGGGGGGGGGGGGAGAGTGTATATCATATTAAATGTCCCCTTAAGCGAGAAGGAATTTGGGGGAGGTAGAGTATATTCAGGATATCCCAAAAGTACTCCCCTTGTGAAAACACGGACCATACATAAATAAACATTGCAAATGAGGAGTATTTCTGGAATATCCCAGAAGCACTCCCACATCCTCGCTTAAGAGAGGGGGGGGGGTATATCTGGGTTACCCCAGAAGTACTCCCCCCTTGTGAAAAACATGGAATCTACATAAGGAAACATTAAATGGGGAAGGAGGAGGGGTGTCACGAATATAGGGGGTTGGGGGATGAGGATTAGCAATTATTCCCCGGCGCTGTGTCGCCTCCCTTGACTAGGCCGACTTGCGGTGACGTTCAGGGAAATAATGCTGGGAGTACTAAAGAAAGATAGAAAGCTATAAGGGCAGACGAGAAGAATACAAACTAAACTAGTGGAAACTATGAACAAGGGGAAGTCGAGTGGTATATCACAAGATTAGACAATTTATTATATTGATGTAGGCCAGACGTAGTGGGTAGGCTTACGACTAAGTCACTAGTGACAGTCTGTTATCGTCCAGAGTAGCTGGGAGAAGTTCTGGTTTAAATATTTAAAGTCAACAGGGGAGATCTCGGACTGCTATCATCATTTGGCAACGGGGTATCTGGCTGCTTAAGCGTGGCTAGCCTGATATCTGCAGAATTGTGGTGTGCGCAGAGTGCACACTTATCTGTGGGGACGTAGGCGGTGGTAGCCTCAGGAGACTGGATGGCGGCTGCGCAATTGGTCAGTAGCGTGGCGTCAGTTGCCGAGTCCAGGTCACTGGGTCGGGTTGGTTGAGCAATAGGTAGCTGGGTCGGGAAACGGTCAACGGTACTTGCCGGTTGGGCTGTATTTTCTCTTTTCATCGCTTCACAGTGTCAACCGGAGAATATGGGTTGCACGCAGCGGGTCGGAGTCTCGCAGTAGCCCGGTATAAGGACCGTTCTGCAATGGAGTATTGGCTCAGTATCAGAGGGGCATCCATACTCTGGATGCCGCGCCATTCAGCGCGCATGCCAGTCAGATTTTCGAATTTGGAAGCACCGGCCAAGACTTGACCAGTGCGTTCCAACTGTCCAACAATATCAACAATGGCTATTGGGGTTTGGTGGGATTTTACGGCGGCCGATAGCGTATAAGAGATTCGGCGCCTAAGATGGGGTTATGGACAGCAGGGGTGGATATTTACACAATAGGATCAGGGGAGAAAGCAAAAGGGATAAATACAGGACAATGGCGATTATATGCAAGGGGGATTAAATGGGGTACTTCAGTCTAAGTAACAGGGCAACATGGCATGGGGGATTTATACAGGGATCTAGACAGGGGGATATACATGTATAAATACAAGCATGGCATGAGCAACAATCAGACTACAGATAATGGATACATGAAGCAAAATGCATATCACAAGCAATACATCAAGACAAACCACAGACATGGGCGTAAATATCTACAAGACATACGAACATGTGGGGAGATCGACGGGTGATGGGGATGCTAAATGATATGAAATAAGTCACCACTCTTACCTGGACCAAGGAACGGGTTGAAACACAAGAATATTGGCGAAGCTCAGCGGTCGCAACGTGGGTGCAGACGTGTCTTCGGCAAGCAGTGTGTTCTCTCGGGCGTGCGGAATTTGACTGACGAGCCTAAGTCTAACTATTCCAGGGTCTAGTCCCAGGGTCACGTGGGACGGTCCCGAGGGGCGGGGCTTGGGTCGCTTGGTCCGCGGGCAAAGAGATGGAAAGTGCCGCGAGCAGCGCCGGGGCTATGAGTCCGACTTGTGACAAGGGGAGGAAGTACTTCTGGGAAAAGGGGAGGGGGAGTATTTCTATGATATCCCCTGGGGAGTACTTTTGAGAGGGGGAATACTTCTGGTATGCTACACTAAAATCCAAGGTAATGGAACGCGCGCTCAGAGAGAAGGATACACAACCACACAGAAAATGACAGAGAGAGAGAGAGAGAGAGAGAGAGAGAGAGAGAGAGAGAGAGGGAGAGAGAGAGATACGTGATACGTGATTTATTCCCATAGGGCACACCCATCAGGAAGGGATGTGTGAAACAAACAAAATGTACATCATAATTTATAACAAACAAAATAAAAAAAAATTACAAATAAATGGTCACAATATCATAATAATCAAGAAAGCGCTATTTCCTTTGCCTTGAAAGCTTTATACAAATAAATACAGACATTTTTAATGATAATTCATGTTTGTTGAAGACAAAATTAGATGCATATGAGAGAGAGAGAGATAGAGGCAGACAGACAGACAGACAGACAGACAGAGAGGCAGAGAGACAGAGACATTGACAGAGACAGACATAGAAGGTTTGCAAAAACAAAGTAGTGAGAGAGAACATTGCACATTGAACTGTTTAATAGATAAAGGTCATAGGCTTTAAAAAAATGATTCTTCAGTTAGTCTTACGATCTGTCCTAAACGAGAATTAATTAACAGCGTTAAAAAGATCAAACACTGAAAAATAGGCATACAATTAAATACGATCAAAATATTTTAAAATATTGCAGCTCATCCATTATAGTCTTTGTCAGACAAACTGTGCAACATACAACTCCATGCCGAGACGGTATTCTCGGGACTCTGCATTAACTCCGCGCAAAGTACGCGGCCAATCAAAGGCTGTCACCCAGTTATATCATGCAGCCGTAAAACAGAGAGCTGGAATAAAGAGAGAGCCTGCTTTGCGTAGCGGACAAAAACCTCTCACCGCGCATGCGTCAAAGCCCGGTAGAAATGGAAACATCCGATTTTATGTTTTGACAGTACATGACACGGTGACAGTGGTGGTATACTTACAAAATGCCGAAAAACTAATGCGACAATCTGTTCTAGGTATTTTAAGGAAGAATGTTTCATACGCAGTAAGCAGGAGCGTTGTGGCCAAGTGGGCTAAGGCGGGACTAACTTGCCTTGTAACCAATGGCGCCTGACAGGTGTGGGTTCGATCCTGCATCGGGGCGTTATTTTTCTCCGAATATTATTTACTTTCGACTCGGGAAACGTCTCGGGGTACTCCCCAGCAAAATTTCAAAAAATTTCAAAAATTTAAATTTTTTTTAAATTTCAAAAAATCACAACTAATGTTAGGTAGGTTGGGTTTGGGCGCGCCACAGGCTGCGACTACGCCTTCCACAGGGGAGGCGGCCCAGAATTTCCCGATAAAAAAGGACAATAAAGCATTAAAATCTTTAAAAAAAAAAAATATAAATTATATTGTAATTATTTATTAAAGTTATTTCTTTAAAAGGTAACAATGCTATAGCAATGTTCCAGACAATAGTATACATAATAATTTATAGTAATAGTACGCTATCTATCTATTGCTAAACTTTATAATTATTAGTAGCCATGTGCATGTAGCTAATAATAATATCCCTAAATAACTGGTTAATTATAAGACAACATAAATTTATCGACCTACTTGGGACAAAAAACGAAAATATTAAATAAAAGAACGGAATATATTTCTAACCTCAACGATTTCGTCGAAGTTACCCATGAAGTTTGCTGACACATCCATTGTTGCAGACTAAACCGGAAGTGTTGATTTCCATCGGCCTTGCACTAAGGCTCAAACACGACCTTTTAAGCAGAGAAGCGTAGGGCTACACGCAAAGCAGGCTCTCTCTTTATTATAGCTCTCTGCGTAAAACGTGGATAGCGCTGTTTCATAATGAAAGCGAAAGTGGTGGATCGGTTGCGCGCCTTGGGTTCGGCTTGTTCCGGTTGAAGCAAGAAAGATGGAGGGTTATATAAATTATATTTCTCTTGTACAATCGTTCAAATTTTACTCAGGATGGCTGCTTGCCTAAACATTGATTGCTGATTTGTTTGTTCAGTAGGCCTAATTCGTTTGTCAGTGACCTACATTCACGAGAAATTCGAAGTCTCCTTCTTTTTCTTTGCTTTAATTTTTTAATTGAGAAATTTTAATTTTGCAGTTTATCTAGAAGATAACATTATTATACAGTAGAATAATTTTTGTTTTTAATTCAGTGAAGCAACTGCAATTATGTCTTATTATTTTCAGTCTTTCAGTTGTTATTATTATTAGTTGTAGTAGTATTGTTATTATTATTATCATTATTACCATATATTAATTATTAGTTGTCTGTTGGTGCTGCTGTTGTATTATTATTATTATTATTAGTTGTAGTTGCATTGTTATTATTATTATTTTTATAATTATTAATTACTCTAATGATTACGATTATTATTAATATTATGATGATTATTTTGTATTATTACTCTTATTATTCTAATGATTTTTATTATTATTATTATTATGATCTAGGATGGATCTAAGGCATGGAAGAATGGGTGAGTGTTGTAGTTGTGTATACATATACTGTATGTATGTATGTATGTATCAGTTTATAGTCCCCTCTCTTCCCGATAAGGATTTTCAGAGAGGAGACTCAACTTTGTGGAATAATTATCTGTGTGTTAAATGTGTACGCATGGGTATGTGGCTGGTGATCTGTTTATGCATGTGTGTTAGTGTTTATAGATTTGTATTTCAGTATGGAAGTTGTTTTTGATAGAATATCAAATGTATCAATATTGCATGTCCATGTTGGTAATAATTTTGATGTTGTTATATCCTTCCTTATTGCACTGCTAAACAAATATCCATGCCTTGTGTTTGGACAATAAAGAATCTTGAATCTCGAATCTTGAATCTTATTTTACATTGTTGTAATCTTTCCGAATCAGTCGCAAACGTTGTTCCCACAGTCGTTTCAGTGTTTTGTTAGCTGGCAATGTGTGTAACTTGACAATGCGCCCTTCAATTTCTTTTCCTGCGAAATTAGGGCAGCAAACGCAATACTGTTTTCCTCCACCACAAGTCTTCCGTCTATGTTCGGCCATGCTTAATACTCAACCGGAACTAGCCGGTGTCCTTGGCATAGGTGAAGGCAGGGACGGATAACTCTATCTGCACTAGTTTTGCAACAGCGCTATCAGACCACATGGGCACACTGTCTACCGCGTTGCTATCGAGGGTGTACTTTTAGAGTGTATAATGCCTGTATCGATGTACATGTTGCCATCGCCCTCGTTTGGCGCTTTTATTCCATTTTTAACGTTTTTTGGATCCCGGTCCTTAATCGGTCCTGGTTGTTATATTAAACATGTTGTTGTTGTTGTTTGTAGATTATAGTCACACGACACTTTCGCATATAGGTGACTACTGGACCGATTTATACTGACACCAGCGGGCCAGTTGTTGGTAAAGGGGAAAATAATATGATCACACGTTGACCAATCCGGGATTCGAACCAGCGACCTTTCAGTTACTAGCAAGACGCTCTTACCAACTGAGCTACCCGGCCCCTCTTAAACATGTTTGGGCCCTTTGGCCTCTTATCTTTATATATTTTGTGTTTTTTTTTGCTTTTGGGGTCCCCCCGTTGGCGGCTCACACGCCATTTACATTTTAACTTTTCCGGCACTGTGCTGGTTTTTCCTATAGTCTTTTCCAGACCTGGTCTGGTTACTGTTTTGGCGGCATTTTTGCCTACCCTTTCCAGTTTTCCCTGGCTTTTTGCCTGTATTTACAACCCCTTATATCTCTGAAAATACACTGGTGTCTTCCTCGCTGTGATGCTCCTCACTGAGTGGCTCCAGCCTCACGGGTTCCTGTCGCCTCCGCCTTGACCGTTTACGCCTCTTCCTCGTCACACTCCTGGGCCTGTTTCCTTCTGATGTCGCCTAGAGCGCTCCGCTTCTACACACCTCCTCTCCGACTTTATTACATCTTCAGTACTTCCATCTCTCTATCTACAGCTGCTTGTCGGCGTTTTGTGTTTCCTCGAGAGCGATATAGCTCACCAGACTTATAAACATTATTAACAATTGAATTTCTTATTCACGTCCCCTATATGCCTAAGATGTCCGGGGACACAAATCTACTCAACAAACAAACATAGGGCTGCACGAGCGCCTGTGAGCTATACCCTATTCTACCGCTTTGATATCGAGGATCCACTTTCAACGTGTAATGCCCCTGTGATCACAACTGATAGGGGATCAATCGACTACGTGAAACGCGAGCCTCTTACCACTTGGCCACGTACTTGTTCATGCTGCTTTTTACAATAGTTACCCTTTCCACTCCTTTATTTTATTGTATTGACTATTGAGGCCGGGCAAAAAGGAAAACAAAAAACACAGAAAAAGGTAGTCTGTGTTAAACAGTGACAATGAATCAATGAAATAGAGTCCAGACAAGAGCATAAAATGGAGATTTAACGGAGGCCTTATAGATTTCGTATTATTTTTCAATCACAGGCTACATTTCAATTCTGAAGTAAAGAACTTCGTAACGGTTTCTATACCCGAGCGACGGTTCTTTGTTCTGTATAATTGCATGGTTCGTTTAAGTACTTTTCATTTCCATTTTCTTTTCTTCTCCTCCTCCTCCTCCTCCTTCTTCTTCTTCTTCTTCTTCTTCTTCTTCTTCTTCTTCTTCTTCTTCTTCTTCTTCTTCTTCTTCTTCTTTTTCTTCTTCTTCTTCTTCTTCTTCTTCTTCTTCTTCTTCTTCTTCTTCTTCTTCTTCTTCTTCTTCTTCTTCTTCTTCTTCTTCTTCTTCTTCTTCTTCTCCTTCTTCTTCTATTTTCTTTCCTCCTCTCCTAAAGGTTTGTAGAATCGTTCTGTCCTTTATTATTGTACTAAAAATGGTTGGGATTGTGCATAGTTCGTTTTACAGTTTAATAAGAATGCTTAAGGCGCATAGCAGCGAGCTCTCCAGGAGGTGGTTGAAATGTTACTTCCTACTGAAAGTTGCTTATAACGCTTGCAAATAATGCCGCCTTTGCATCAAACAAACATAGGTATTACGATCCTTACAATGGTACAAGGTTTTTATTGTATTGCATGTTACAGTGACGATAGCAGCTCATAATGGTGCGTTGTCGGACACTGGGTGAACGAGCTCTACTGACATGACACAAAAAGACACAAGACCTAGTACCAGGCTGAAAAGATCGTTATTACAGAAGGCAGAAAAGAAAACATATTTCTAAGTTTGGAAATGTAGTTCGACTGCATTCAATCCATTATTGAAGGGAGATCAATCTAAAGCAAAATATTACGACAAACTAGCCCTTGTAAGATAAAAGCAGATCAGTAAATCAAATACCACCCTTACGAAAATTATAAGCAACTTTTAATATTCGGTATTAAGCCTACCTTTCAGCCCACACCGAAGGTTTGTATACCCAAAACTTGCCATCCACAACCATTCTGAACATTTCATGGCCTGTTTTATTTGGAAGGTTCGTGGAAGTTCACGAATCAGTTTTCGAGGTTATCAGACCCTGAACCTATGTAGGTTCCTAAATTTTTTTTTAATAAATAAAATTTATAATAATAATAATAATAATAATAATAATAATAATAATAATAATAATAATAATAATAATAATAATAATAATAATAATAATAATAATAAAGAAAAGGTTCAAGAACGCTAGGTTCGGGATCTGAGAACCTCAAGAAGAAGTTCATGAACCTCCACGAGTGAACCACGATCAGATGGTCCAGAACAGGACCATCTGATCGTGGTTCACTCGTGGAGGTTTATGAACTATATATATATATATATATATATATATATATATATATATATATATATATATATATATATATATATATATATATATATATATATATATATCATGAGAGAGAGAGAGAGAGAGAGAGAGAGAGAGAGAGAGAGAGAGAGAGAGAGAGAGAGAGAGAGAGATTTATATGACAACGTGGCGCCATGGTTAGAAACGCGCACTTGCTGTAATGTGGTTGTCTCTGACCACTCATCCACTCAAAATAACTTGACTCTATAGTTTTTTTTTTTTAATAAGAATTAATTGAATTAATTATACGCTTCCTTTCGTCCTTGTTCGCCATGGTAAGAAGTGTCGGGATCATGGACGAGAAGCTGGTCAAAAACTAGATCTATATCAAGCCATCTATAGCGCCAACTTGCTGCTAATCGTCTATCGCCTTGTACAACGGGGTAATCTTGAACGACAGAGGAAGGATTAGAGCCTGTATAGTGCTAGCTGGTGTTTTTGTGTAGGCTATGCGTTGCGCCTGGCACTCACTCATACTAAGACACGAGCTTCAGGACCTGGTAAGAAAGAGCGTTGGAATTGTTTAGTCGCCTCCCCACCCCCCAACTCCATTCGGTTATAGGGGGACCTCTTAAATTTAAAACGAGAGAGAGAGAGAGGGGGGGAGAGAGGGAGAGAGAGAGATCTACATACGAGTACATTAAGCCCGATTTCTGCACTTATGGGGTTTTAACTTACTTTTACTTCGTAACAGTAAGTTTGTCTTCTGGAGGTGTTCTTGCAATGTTGCACCTGTAAACATGGACGAGGCGATGGTGTGCTGTCGCCCTAGTTCGGCGCCAGAGGCACTTTCGTAGTAGAGCGTCCCACCCAATATAAAAACCTCCCGCTGCCGTGCGGGCAATAAAGTCCCCTATAAGCTTATAGTGTCCGGGGACGTTAATCTACCTGCCTACCTGCGGGCAATTATAGAGATGAGGCCGTTTTTGCGCATCTGTCTGTAGTATGCTAAGTAAGTAGACCTTTTCAAGCAGTCAGCAAACTGTTTAAGGCCTACGTATACCAAGATACAGTAGCTTACCGGAATAGCAAAGGACAGAACTAAAGGCAAAGAAGTCTTGGCCCTTCAAACGCTAAGCTGATTCCCCGGCTAATGTACCTCTGTGTTCTAATTGTCCATTCAGTTACTGGTCCTTGATTCCAGAAACCGAGTGACTGAAATGATAGGGACAGGTAAATCAGCGTATCTTTGACACTCCGATAATATCGACTATTCACGTGATGGATTGGTTTATTGATTGACCTATTTGCTATTGTTTAACCAGGGGAGAGAGAGAGAGAGAGAGAGAGAGAGAGAGAGAGAGAGAGAGAGAGAGAGAGAAAGAGAGAGAGAGAGCGCAAAGGATGTGGAAGGGAAGAGGGGGAAGGAAGATGAAACAAAGAGGGGCGAGAAAGATAGAGTCGGCTGAAGGATGAAAGAGAGAGACAAACAGAGACAGAGAGAGAGACAGACAGACAGTGATAGACAGAGATAGAGACAGAAAGACATAGAGTATGCGTATTATGTATATACACGTATGTTGTATGAATGTGTGTGTGTTCGTGTATTATGTATTCTGGGGTAGTTGCATAGAGAACATTGTTAATGACTTCGACGACACATGGCCAAAATCGCCGTCGAGCCCTTTCGCGGTGACCGCCGGACTCCAGATGTCAACATCATGGCCACGTCCATTCACCGAACACTGAGATCACAAATAACGTACTTATACGGACAGTCTGGAAGACATCATCGTGTCCTACACGAAGCACTGGCTTGGCCTGAACAAATCGCGCCCCATGTTTCCCGCTGGAACGAAGAAGGTTAATTGGACTGGTTCTATCTATCCCCGCACAGTTCTTTATTGTATGCTTAGTATTGTAGAATGTGATGTACATTATCAATATTCATGTCGGTATCTCGTGTCACGGGCATGCATGCGGTATTTGCTAAGTATACCGATTCTTTTGGCATTTATCCATCCATTCACAATTGTGTGAGTAGAGTGTGTACAAATCATTCGACCATACAATAGAGCTTTTCCTGAAGACGGAAACGATTTCATCGGTCCTTTCAATACTGACTGATAGAAGTTCAAGTTCAATGCAAACTGTTTGCTGTGGGTCAACTATTCCCAAGTTGTTTTGAGATCATGTGTGAACCACTCCACATGCCTTTTTGTTTTATCACTTACAAAAACACACACACTCTAAGTGACAGGTGCACTGAAGCCGGTTTTTAACAAAATTCTGCAAGTGTTGTCTAGGTAAGGTTTGGGTGAAGAGTAAAGGTGCATGTAAAGAGAACCGTTTAATCTGGTGGGTTTTACCTCCTCTGGCAGTCAACCATCTGTTTCGTCTACTTGTATAACGAGTATAAACTTATGGTCAAGGTTGCACTAAACCTTAGGCTCCTAGGTAGATCTAAGTAAGAGAGGCGTTGGGGACCTCACTTTTCTCAGGGTCAGTTTAATGGAGATGATGCCTTTCTTCTCTTCGTTCGTTGTTCTCGTGTGTGGGTTATTATTTAAAAACAGTAAAATCGCCAGTATAGTCCTCACTGGCTTCTGTGACGTACCGGCCTTCAATCCAGGCGATCCCTAGAGATCCAAAGAAAATGTACAATACAATGCAATAGAATACAATACCATAGAATACAATACAATACAATACAATTATTGTTTCTTTATTTCATTTAAAGTCTATTCACCGAAGAATAAAAGAAAGGGTATAAGAGTAGACCTATAAAGAGAAGAAGGGGCATCACTCTCGGCATTGTTGACAAGCTCCGTGGTATGAGTAATGGAGTACATCCCTTGGCAACACAACACAACACAACACAACACAACACAACACAACTTTATTCATCTCAATTTTAGCAATAGCAATGCTATAGGTTTCGTCATAAAATATCACGTCTCTCATTTCAGTCCAACAAACGGAGCAGAGTTAATAATTAACAAAACGTTTTACCGCTAGTATAAAACTAGTGGCTTGACCACAACTCCAAGCCTGGTAATAATAATAATAATAATAATAATAATAATAATAATAATAATAATAATAATAATAATAATAATAATAATAATAATGCTGTATCTGCAATTATTACGTACTAGTACTTTTTGGGCAGCGAAATGGTTCAGGATCAGTCTTGAGCGATCTGCGTTAACTAGGTAAAGCTGCACCTTTAAATTAAATTAAATACGAATAAGTAAACTCCACAATTGGAAATGTTAAAACAATGCCTTCAAAATCCGTGATCTTTGAAGTAAATCAATAGAATTCAAGCAGATCAAATAGACTTATCCTTGAATGAATGGCTGAAGTGTAGGCTAAACGCTATTTTTTTAATTCATTATGCTGAAAGAACTAAAGATAATTTTCTTATAAAATTCGGTTAAGTATGCCAATAAATTGTGTTTGTACAACAGAGTGACTAATTTGTGTGTCAACACTATTTGTACTTTGAATTCGTGGAGATGAATTTAATTCTCACAATCATCATATTGGATGCAGTCAAACTAAAATTCAAAGAGTTTTTTTTTTTAAATATAATAAAAGCTAATTTTATGTCCTCTAAAATCGATCTTCATTCCTAGACGCCCAATGTCTGAGTAATAATCTGAGCGTGTAACATGTGAGTGTGTATTTTGATTTAAGATAGTAGTAGTAGTAGTAGTAGTAGTAGTAGTAGTAGTAGTAGTAGTAGTAGTAGTAGTAGTAGTAATAACAATAATAACAATAATAATACTGGATGCTATATACACGCTTTTCCCCAAATCTCTAATGAATCTCAAAGCGCGGCGATCTGTACCAATATCCACGCTCAGATGTTTCACCCACTCTCACACACAACTACACACCTGTCACAAAGAAAGGGGTGGGGGGGAATGGAGGGTAAGCTCTTAATCTCTAGCGCTGTATTACCTCCTTTGTTAGGCTAATGATGCGATGACATTCAAGAGAATTAAGGCTAGGGCTACTAATTAAATGAGAGACAGTCAAAGGGTAGACGAGAAAGATGGTATACTACACTAGTTGAGAAATTCGAGAACAAAGGCCAGTCTGGGTAAGTGCAATTTCTAACTATGAAGTATTTATTAAATCGAATTGGGTAGTCTGGGTCAAATAATTCTAAAAGTGAGTCACTGGATAGCGTCTATGTCAGTAGGGAGTAGCTCGGAGATATTCTGGGTGGTTGACTTCTGGGGTACTAGTGCTACTGTGGACTGATATCGTCATAGGGCAAGAGTGTATCTGGCTGGTTTCTGGCCAGATGATCTTCGAGTGGTGATGCTCGTGGGTCAATCACTTAGCTGGCTATAGGAGGGCGGCGGTTGATCCAAGATAGTCTGGGTGGTCACTTGACCAGGCTTTAGCGTGGGTTCAGCAGCGATGCGGGTCAGTCGGTCACGCTATGACGCAATGACCGTGTATGCCAATCTTGTGGGAGGTACAGGCACAGATTTCAGCTTTCGTTGCTAGCTGTCTAGGAGATGATGAAATTCAGAGTAACGCTTCTCGTTGACTCCCTGGGTTGTCAGGGGCCTGCAGCGGGTCAGCGACTTAGAGATGATACAGGGCCGGGGTAATTCGCCCGGTACAGGAGCCGTCTGTAACGCAATACAGACTCTGTATCAGCGGGGGATAGGTATATCCTGGGTTCAGGGCCTGTGGCGCATTTTACCCATTCAGTATTTCAAATTGGTCTGACCGGTCAAGAGTTGACCGGTGCATTCCAACAGTCCAACAATGCAACTAGGTTTACAGGGCCATAGTGGAGTTTATTGGCAGCCGCTAATATGTGATACCTTCGGCGCATTAAGATGGGGTAGTGGCTAACAGGGGCGAATATTTATACATTGGGAGCATGGAGGAAAGCAAATGGAATAGGTACAGGGTAAAGGGGTTGTAGGCAAGGGCTGTACTGGGGACTTTAATCTATGTGGAGGGGCAGCATGGCATGGGATATTTACACATGGGGCTAACATGGAGCATACAAGTATAAATTCAAACATGTCATGAGTCATATACAAGGTAGAAAATATGTGCAAGGAATAAATACATGTCACGGCAACACATCAAGGCAAAACTATAAACACGAACATACATATCGACAGGACGTATGAACATGTTGGGCGAACGACGGGTGATGGGTCTGCTACATGACCAAGAGTAAGTTTCCTCTCTTACCTTGACTAAGACGGGTGGAAGCACACGAGTACTGCCGTAGCTCAGAGGTCGCCCGGTGATGGAGACGTGTCTTCGGACAAGTTGTTGTGGCTTCAAGGCTGGGTGGTTTTCGACTGACGCTGAGTCTAACTGTGTGTCAAGCTTTAACAGGGGGTCCCCGAGGGGCGGGGCTTAAGCTAGTGAGCCAGCGAGCCTGTTAGGGGTGACTGGATGTGTGGACGGAGTAGCTGGCTGTGTGTGTGAGGAATGACTGTGGGCAGCCTAGCTCAGAGGTCGATTGTACGCCTCGTCACAGAGGCCCCCCCAAGGAAAAAGGCGAGGTCGTAGGCCTCGACTGAGACGCGGCCAATCAGCTCTGAGGTCGGCTGCCGGGTGAAACGATGGTTTGAGATGATCCGGGTGATGCGGGGCGATGCAGGGTTCCGGGTAGTAGATGGCGGATGCCCAAGGCTGGGGTCCGCGGAGCTGCCGGGTCTCGGCTACGGTTAGTGGGCGGCGGCGGGTATGAAGGCTGGGGCGTCGGCCCTCAGTGGCGACTCGATGGAGTCCGTTGCGGGGTGGCGGCTGAGGAAGTCTGCGCCGTGGTTGTCTTTTCCTGGGATGTGCTCCAGCTGGAAAGAGTATGCTTGGAGCAGCAGAGCCCACCTCATCAGCCGGGCGTTGAGCGATTTAGATGTCGCCAGGAAGGAAAGCGGCTGATGATCCACTTGGACAGTAAAGTGTGAGCCGTAGAGGTACAGCTGGAACTTCTGGACTGCCCAGACGAGGGCGAGACACTCCTTCTCCGACGTGGCGTAATTCTGTTCGGCCGGCTTTAGCTTCCGGCTGGCGTACGCGACGGGGAAGAGCGTCGGGGCGTCCGCGGAGTCCCGTTGGAGCAGAACGGCTCCGAGGCCTACGTCGCTGGCGTCCGTGCGCAGGACGAAGGGCTGTCCGTGGTTGGGGAGTCGCAGGACTGGCTGTGACGTCAGCTTATCCTTGAGCTCCTGGAAGGCAGCTTCACATTGCGGGGTCCAGACGACTCGGTCTGGTGCTGATTTGCGGGTTAGGCTGGATAGTGGCGCGGCAATCCCGTTGTAGCCGGGTACAAACTTTTGATAAAAGCCACTCAGTCCCAGGAAGGACTGGACATCTTTCTTGGTCTTGGGGCGGGGCGCGTCTCGAAGGCGCTGGACAGTCTTTTCCAGAGGCCGGAGCTGTCCATGGCTGATGGTGTGGCCAAGGAATTCCAGCTCTTGGTAACCGAACTGGCATTTGGTCGGCCGGGCAGTGAGGCCAGCTTCTTTGAGGCGGCGTAAGAGTTGGCGCACCACTCGCAGGTGCTCCTCCCATGTCTCCGTGGCGACGAGTATGTCGTCCATAAAGGAGTGTAGGGACGGACAGTGGAGGGGGTCCAACAGCTTCCGCATCATCGTGCTGAAAATACTTGGGGCATTGTGTAGACCAAACGGCAGAACGTTAAACTCATAGTGGCCGTCCATCGTGCTGAAGGCCAGGTACTGGCGGGATGAAGGGTGCACGGGAATCTGGTAAAAGCCCTTGCTCAGATCCACTCTGGAGAAATATCTGGCGGACTGTACCTTTGCAAACAAGTCCGTCGGGTCGGATAGGGGTCCGGGCACGAACTGGGTTACGAGATTCAACTGTCGGAAGTCGATACAGAGGCGATGCTCTCCGCTGGGCTTCCGTGACAGCACTATGCCTGCGCTGTAGGGGGAACGGGAGGGAGCGATGACTCCGGCTTGTAGCAGAGCCTCTACTTCCGTCCTTACTACCTGCTGCTGGGAAAGTGGGACGGGGTATGGTTTCTGTCGGACGGGAGTGGGGTCCGTCAGGGTTAGTTGGACTTCTTCTAGGTCCGTCCTCCCAGGTATGTCGGTGAGGACTTCCCTGTACTCGGCTACGATGGCGCGTAGTTGGCGTTGCTGGCCGGCGGGGAGTGAGGGGTCCAGAGAGACGTCCCGGAAGGATTCCTTCCCTTTTAGCGGAAATTCGGCGACGCCGGTCTCTGTGCCATCCACTTCGACGGCCAGCGCGACCGTGAGTAGCGAGTGGGTGTCTGGGGCGGGTGTGGGTTGCTCCAGGTACCTCTTGAGCAGGTTGATGTGGTGGGTCCTGGGCTTTCCGCCTACCTCGATGCGATAAGTGGTACGTGAGAGCTTCTCCAGCACCGGGTAGGGTCCTTGCCAAGCTATGTCTAGCTTGTTCGTGCCGCTGGGGAGAAGCAGTAGAACCTGGTCTCCTACCTGTAGTTCTCGGTCCCGGGCGCGGCGATTATGATAGCGGGCTTGCCTCTCTCTCGCCTTCTTCAGGTTGGCGGAGGCTGCTTTCCATGTGGCCTTGAGAGTTTCCTGGAGCTTGGTGACGTATTTCGTGGCGTCGACCGGAGCCTCGTCCAGTTTGGCGTCGGTCCAGCTACGTCGCAAGGCGGCTAGAGGTCCAGAAAGGGGTCTCCCAAAAAGCAACGTGGAAGGCGTGTATCCGGTGGAGGTGTGCGGGGTCTCTCGATACGCGAAGAGCGCTGACGCGACGTAGGTGTCCCACGCTTCCGGTTGTTCGTCGGCGATCTTGCGGATAATCGAGATGAGAGTCCCGTTCAGGCGCTCGACCTGTCCGTTGCTGGCGGGGTGGTAAGGTGGAGTTCGGATATGGCGAATGCGGAGTAGTTGGAAAACTTCCTGCATGAGTTTTCCGGTGAACTGGGACCCGTTGTCGGTCAAGATGTTGTCCGGGAATCCGACTCGTGTGAATATGGTGACGAGCGCCTCGGCGACTCGGGCGGCGTCAATCTTCGGTAGTGGAACGGCCTCACACCACATCGAGCAAGCGTCGACAAGGGTAAGTAGGTACTGGTTCCGCTTCTTGGTCCGCGGGAGGGGTCCTACTATGTCGACGGCCACTCGTTGGAAGGGCGTTCCGACGACGACGGTGGGGCTGATAGTGACCGGTACGGTGTGATGGCGGGGCGAGTATCGTTGGCACTGGCGACAGGACTTGACGTAGCGCTTCACGTCTTCTGTCATCCCGGGCCAGTGGTACTGAGCGCTGATGCGTAGGGTGGTCGCTCCTATGCCCATATGTCCACTTAGGGGCATGCTGTGGCCAAGTTCCAGGACTTGGGGGCGAAGGGTCGCAGGTACGACGAGTTGCGAATGGTCGTCCTTCTGACGGAAGAGGAGTCCGTCCTCGACGAAAAAGTCCCCGGACTTGGGTGGAGTGCGTGCGGCGGGAAGCTTTCCGTAGAACTTGCGGAGGGTGACGTCGTCTTCTTGGGCCTTCCGGATCTGTTCCGGCATCTGGTTGGGGATCGGGGGTGGTGTCGCGGCTGTTTTCGCCTGGGCGCGCGTCTGGACGGCGGCCATCGACTCCACAGGCTGGGGCGGCATACCCAAGAATACGTAGCGGCATCCTAAAATCAGGTCATACAGGGGCTGGTCCATCACGGCAGCTTGAATGGTTCCCGTGACGTATCGGCTGGTGACTTGGATCCGGGCTATAGGGAGCGTGGTGCTGGGCTGAGACGCGTCGGCCAACTTCAGGGTGATAGTTTCGCCGGTCAGGTCCTGTTCCCTGATGAGCGAGCGGCGGACGACGGCGTCGAAGGTGAGTCCAGTGTCGTATAGACAGTGGGCTGGGCGATCGTTGACGGTCACTTGCTCGGTGACGGCCGGTCGATCGGTGGGAGTGACGACGGGGGTTACCGGGTTCCCGTCGGGAGTAACTTGGCGTAGGGCCAATACCGTACCTTGTTTGCGACGCTGGTCGCTGAGGCGGCGAAAACACTTCTCGCGGGTGTGTCCTCGGCGCTGGCAGTAGCCGCAGTAGAGCTCTGAGCTCCGCTTCCCTGGCTCTGCTCCGGGGTTTGGGCGTCCTTTAGGCGGGTGTGGACGGTGGTTCGCTGGCGGGACTGGCCGGCGAGGCTGGTGGCGGGTATCTGGTGACGAGGGTGCGGGGGGATCCCGGCGAGGCTGTCTGTCGTCGGGGTGGGCGGTGAGGTAGCGGTCCGCGACGATGATAAGGTCCTCTAGTCGGGCGGCTCCCTGTTCGGCGGCGAAAGTCCGAAGTTCCGCTGGCATTGTCCCTCGGAGTTGCTCGGCTAGCATCAACTCGAGCAGTCCGTCGTACGTCTTTGGTTCGTCCGTTTGCTCTATCCATTTGTCCCGTAGAGTAGCTAGCCGGTCGGCAAATTGCGTAAACTTCTCCCCCTTCTCTCTCCGGGAGTTCCGGAAATTCTTGCGGTAGTGCTCACCTGAGAGCTCAAATCCATGCAGTAGAGCTTTCTTGAGGGCGGGGTAGTCGCCCTCCTCGGAAGTCGGCGTCTTGGCCAGGATTTCATAGGCCTTCCCCTTAAGGCCATGACTAAGCTTGCGATACCAGTACTGGGGGTCAAGGCTGTTTTCTCCCGCGACTCGTTCGAATCGGGCGAGGTATACTTCAATCGATTCGTCTCGTTCGACGAATGGGTCCAGGGGGAAGTTCATCCCCGGAATCGGCGGGGGGATTGCGGATATTCCGGCGCTGGCGGCGAAGCTGGGGGCGATGAGCGGGAAGTCTTCGCTCGCGGGCGATGCGATGCCTAGATCGCGGCGTTCGCGCTCAAGCTGGAGGAGTGCTTGGCGCCGTTCCAGTTCCTTGTCCTTCCTCTTCTCCTCGAGAGCCGCGACCCTCTCGTCCTCCTCCTTCCTCCGTGCGGCGGCCCTCTCCTCCTCTGCTATCCTCTCCTTCGCCTCCTCTCTTCTTCGCTCGGCGGCTCTCTCCTCCTGGGCTACCCTCTCCTTCTCCTCTTCTCTCCTCCGTTCGGCGGCTCTCTCCTCCTCTGCAATCTTCCGGGCGGCGGCCCGTTCCTCCGCGGCGATACGCTCTTTCTCCTCCTCTTTTTTCGCCTCTCGCTCTTTAGCCCTCTCTTCCCTCTTCAACTTTTCCTCGGCCACGTCCGCATCTACGTTAGCCAGGACGTAGTCCTTGAGTTCGGTGCCGGCGAGCCCTAAGCTCTCGCCAATACTCTTGTATTTGAGCGCAAGCTCTCCCCGGTCGGCCATGGTAAGGGAGGTGACTTACCCTGAAAAGTCCTAACCGGAATGAGGGGCGCACACAAGGGGGTACACTGACGGGAAACAAGGGGGTGGGCTGAATGAGCTACGATGAAACTGCACAGGGGCGAATACAACACACCACAACCACAAAGACAAAAATGCAATCAATCAAAATACAAAAATGAATGCAAGAAAAAAAAACCTTTTCGAGACACCACCATTCGGGAAAGCCAGTAAGGGGCCTATGGGGCTATGCTATCTCCTAACTAGGCTTAGAGGGCTGGGTCCTATCTATACTGGGCTGGGGTGGAATTTAAGCTAAGTCCTTAGTCTCGTCAGGTTGGGATGGGAAACCTAAGTCTTTGGTCTCGTCGGGTTGGGATGGGAAACCTAAGTCCTTGGTCTCGTCGGGTTGGGATGGGAAACCTAAGTCTTTGGTCTCGTCGGGGTCGCCAAAGTTAATGTCACAAAGAAAGGGGTGGAGGGGAATGGAGGGTAAGCTCTTAATCTCTAGCGCTGTATTACCTCCTTTGTTAGGCTAATGATGCGATGACATTCAAGAGAATTAAGGCTAGGGCTACTAATTAAATGAGAGACAGTCAAAGGGTAGACGAGAAAGATGGTATACTACACTAGTTGAGAAATTCGAGAACAAAGGCCAGTCTGGGTAAGTGCAATTTCTAACTATGAAGTATTTATTAAATCGAATTGGGTAGTCTGGGTCAAATAATTCTAAAAGTGAGTCACTGGATAGCGTCTATGTCAGTAGGGAGTAGCTCGGAGATATTCTGGGTGGTTGACTTCTGGGGTACTAGTGCTACTGTGGACTGATATCGTCATAGGGCAAGAGTGTATCTGGCTGGTTTCTGGCCAGATGATCTTCGAGTGGTGATGCTCGTGGGTCAATCACTTAGCTGGCTATAGGAGGGCGGCGGTTGATCCAAGATAGTCTGGGTGGTCACTTGACCAGGCTTTAGCGTGGGTTCAGCAGCGATGCGGGTCAGTCGGTCACGCTATGACGCAATGACCGTGTATGCCAATCTTGTGGGAGGTACAGGCACAGATTTCAGCTTTCGTTGCTAGCTGTCTAGGAGATGATGAAATTCAGAGTAACGCTTCTCGTTGACTCCCTGGGTTGTCAGGGGCCTGCAGCGGGTCAGCGACTTAGAGATGATACAGGGCCGGGGTAATTCGCCCGGTACAGGAGCCGTCTGTAACGCAATACAGACTCTGTATCAGCGGGGGATAGGTATATCCTGGGTTCAGGGCCTGTGGCGCATTTTACCCATTCAGTATTTCAAATTGGTCTGACCGGTCAAGAGTTGACCGGTGCATTCCAACAGTCCAACAATGCAACTAGGTTTACAGGGCCATAGTGGAGTTTATTGGCAGCCGCTAATATGTGATACCTTCGGCGCATTAAGATGGGGTAGTGGCTAACAGGGGCGAATATTTATACATTGGGAGCATGGAGGAAAGCAAATGGAATAGGTACAGGGTAAAGGGGTTGTAGGCAAGGGCTGTACTGGGGACTTTAATCTATGTGGAGGGGCAGCATGGCATGGGATATTTACACATGGGGCTAACATGGAGCATACAAGTATAAATTCAAACATGTCATGAGTCATATACAAGGTAGAAAATATGTGCAAGGAATAAATACATGTCACGGCAACACATCAAGGCAAAACTATAAACACGAACATACATATCGACAGGACGTATGAACATGTTGGGCGAACGACGGGTGATGGGTCTGCTACATGACCAAGAGTAAGTTTCCTCTCTTACCTTGACTAAGACGGGTGGAAGCACACGAGTACTGCCGTAGCTCAGAGGTCGCCCGGTGATGGAGACGTGTCTTCGGACAAGTTGTTGTGGCTTCAAGGCTGGGTGGTTTTCGACTGACGCTGAGTCTAACTGTGTGTCAAGCTTTAACAGGGGGTCCCCGAGGGGCGGGGCTTAAGCTAGTGAGCCAGCGAGCCTGTTAGGGGTGACTGGATGTGTGGACGGAGTAGCTGGCTGTGTGTGTGAGGAATGACTGTGGGCAGCCTAGCTCAGAGGTCGATTGTACGCCTCGTCACAACACCTATCACTCAAAAATGTAGTGTAAAGGCAGGGAGATTGTTATTCAAAGGCGGAAAGAAACTCGATTTTTTAGTTTTTAAATTTTATATTGACTGCATCGCCGCGCTTTGAGCCTGATGGGTTAACTGGAGGACAAAATGCTTACGTATTTAGCATCCAGTATTAGTTTTATAATGATGATGATGATGACGTTAATAATAATAATAATAATAATAATAATAATAATAATAATAATAATAATAATAATAATAATAATAATATGAATCATCATCATCATCATCATCATCATCATCATCATCATCATCATCATCATTATCATCATCATTATTAGGGTTGTCGGATAGCGCAATGGCTGGAACACTCGCTACTGTGTCGCAAGTTAAGCACCGTCCAGTGCGGTTAGCACTTGAATGGGTGACCACAAAACGTGAAGCGACAAATAACAACCCCCCAGTTGACTCAACTGTGACTGAGTACCTACTCTCTTAAGGGTGGGGAAGGTAAAGAAGCGAGGGAGAGAGATGGGCATAACCCTCATTACGCTGGCCCAAGATAAGTGTGATCTCCAACATCACACTCCCCTATGGCCACAAGGCTACCTTTACCTTTTTTTTAAAATTATTACTATTATTATTATTATTATTATTATTTTAAATTTATTATTATTATTATTATTATTATTATTTAATTTTCTTCTTCTTCTTCTTCTTCTTCTTCTTCTTCTTCTTCTTCTTCTTCTTCTTCTTCTTCTTGCTCTCTTTCATCATAATTAGAACTTATGTTTTGAAACCGTATCTTTAAATTTAAAGCACTGCCCTTTTCTCTTAAACTAATGGACTAATTTCTTTGAAACATGGTATTTGTTAGGAAATAGTGAATCCTACTAGATGATAAAAAAAAGTATGCATATGTGGTGACGGCATCTTGGTGATGTTAAAATTTGTTGTGTGTTTTTTTCTAATCCTATTTTCTCCCAAACTACTGGACAAATTTAGTTCAAGTTTGGTATTTACTGCCACTTTAACTGTGCCTCCAAGATAACACCAAACTTATTCAAATCAAACGAGGCACATCCCCGTGACGTAGTTTTTTAAAAAAGACAATTTTTAAAGTTGTTTTATTTAATTTTTTTTAAATTCAAAAATGTAATTAACAAAACTATGGGTATATTGAGTGACGACATCGTGTGATGTCATCATAGTGACGTCACAATTTTTTTCCTATTCTCCCAACTACTGGATCAAGTTTGGTATATACTTAGACTTTACCTATGCCTTCTACGTAAACCCAAACTTTTGCAAATCAAGTGACGTAATCGTAATAACATCACTTTTTAATATTTTTTGTTATTTTGCGCATTTTTCACTAAAACTAATGGACGGATTTCTTTAAAATTTGGTATTTTTGTTACAAAATAGTGAACCCTACTAGATGACAAAAACGAATGCATATCGAGTTAAGTCATCATGGTAAGGTAAAGGTAAAGGTAAAGGTGGTCCCATAGCCTTGTGGCCGTAGGGGAGCGTGATGTTGGAGATCACACTTATCTTGGGCCAGCGTAATGAGGGTGATGCCCATCTCTCTCCCCTCGCTGCTTTACCTTCCACACCCTTAAGAGAGTAGGTACTCAGTCGCATTTGAGTCGACTGGGGGCGTTGTTATTTGTCACTTCACGGTTTGCGGTCACCCATGCAAGTGCTAACCGCACTGGACGGTGCTTAACTTGCGACACAGTAGCGAGTGCTCCAACCACTGCGCTATCCGACACCCGTATGGTGAAGTCATAATTTGTTGGGTTTAATCATATATATATAATTATATATAATCTTTTTTTCTCTCAAACTACTGTAGGGATTTTTAGTTCAAGAGCTGCTCTGGGCATTTGTCTAACCAATAAGCTTTTGGGTCTAACTCAATCCGAACGAGGCGCCAGTTTCCATGCTTAGTCACATCGTCTAACGCCTCAATCGTCGTAGATCTTTGTATGTAACTGGCTCTCACCCACCTAGGTCATTTCTCGTTAAAATCCGGTCATAGTATCGTCATAATCCTCCTCTTCCTCTTCCACCTTCTTCTCCCTTTTTGTTCTTCTTCTTTATTCTTCTGTCTAAAATGCCTTGTGTGTGTGTGCGCGCGTGGCGTGTGTGTATGTGTGTGTGTGTGGGTGGGTGGGTGGGTGGGTGGGTGTGTAAGTATGAGAGAGAGTGGGTGAGATAGAGAGAGAGAAAGAGAGAGAGAGACAGTACGCAAGGAATTTCTGCACCTGTTAGGATCCAGCACTTGTTATTATTAATTTTTTTAATTTATGTGTGGCATAAGGGAAGCAACCAACGCTCGCGTACTTTCGGTTTTGTTTTCTATTAGTATTCTTGATTTTGGAAATAGGGGTGGTTTAAAAAAACATTATTATGTCAGTTTCATTAAAATTAAAAAAACAAAAAACAAATTTGAGGTTTGGGAATGATTAAAGTTTCATTTCATATTTCAAAATTTATGTCAGAATTAATAATAAGGGGTTGAATTAGTTTTAAAACATTGTCAGTTTATTTTAGATTTAATGTTTCCCCCATCCTCAGATCGTTTATTTGAATTTGAACGAATGGTTTTGCCCAAAAACGGATGAGAAAAACGACAGAACGCAACCAAATATGATGGCAGTTCGGTAGATCTGTATCTAGTTGCCGTTACAATTCATTTTGTGCCAGGTAATTATCATTTTTATTTTATTTATTTTACCAAAGAAATGTTTGGGTGCATGTCTTGCGTTTTTTTGAGAGCAAGCAGAGACTAAGATCTAAGAGTCTAGAGATCACAGATTTTTATCCCTGACCTTTGTTGTGGGTGTGCAGCGGCGTGGCGGGTCATTTGTCACTTGTCATTTGTTTATTTTTGAAGAGATTTGATAGTCATTGTTTATATTCATAAAAATAAATTTGTTTCTCTTATTAATAAAATGTGACTTTGTTTTCTTTTGGTCTTATAGGCCTTGTTTAAACCTATCTCGTCCACTTGGTTTCATATGTAATGTTTGCTATATAGCGCCTTTTTAGACCAAGAGCCGCCGAGGCGCAGGCCGATACAGGAAGCCAACTTAAGCCGCGCGAGGCGTCCTCTTGCAGTACTGTGCGCATTGTATGACGGGCAGACTACTGAGCACTATCCTGGGCAACCGGGTATGGGCGAGAAAGGACCTAGTGCTTGCTGGGTGTATTTGTGTAGCCGGCACTCACCATTCCAGGACATGAGCGTCAGGATCTTTTAAGTCCGTGCGATAAAATGCGTGCGTGCACAGACTAGACCTCGGTTTATACTCTCATCCGAAGAAGTAGGGGCGCAGTGTCTCAGTGTCATGTTCACAGGCGCTTGTATCTGGATTCGCCAGCTCCTATGCCTGTGACGCGTCTCCTTAACCAAAGGGAGATGCGTCACAGGCATAGGCGCTCGCGTGTCCAGATACAAACGCCTGTGGTCATATTAATTTTGCTTTAGCACTCAAGGCCGTCAACTAGATACGAACCACTGACGTATTGTGAACCCCGCTATTATAGTGTAACTGTTTATTATAAACAATGGACAAAATACAAATACATGTATACTTAGCAAATACAATTTGAATGTCCATTAATATACTTGATAGGGCTTTGAATATATTCATATATTAATAATGTACGTAAGACTGATGCTAAAATATTAATAAACAGTCCATTTTGTTCAATTCGGTCTGACCAAGCACCTGAGACATTGGAATAAGCGCTATATATGCAATAGGAAATGAACTGGATTTTATTTTCTTATTGGCAGAACTCTGTCAAAAGTGAGGACATCTATATTATTTGTAAAGTCTGTCTTGAACTGGGAGATGTAGGTCTCATCGTATTAACTTCGAGATCATATTGGAATAGTATGAAAGATTAATGCATAGAAAACTGTCCTTAGAACATACATACTTCAAACGTAAATATTCTTTCTTTTCTTATATAAACAAGGAAGTTTTCTTCTTCTTCTATATATTCTGATGTATTATTTTATGAAGACAATGACAGACCGATAAAATCAATGTATTGTATTTGTATAATTTCTAGCTGACAGCATTACCCTGTCATTTGTCTTTCTGTCTTCCATCCTTCCTTCTTTCCTTTCTTTCTTTGTTTCACTCCTATTTTTTTAAATTATTATTATTATTATTATTATTATTATTATTATTATTATTATTATTATTATTATTATTATTATTATTATTGAAGATTGTTATAGCGCACTTATTTCGCTGTACGTGACCAGACTCTAGACGCTGGCCGATACAGGATCTAACTCAAACCGCCCGCAACCTTTGGGCGCATGTTCTGACGCCCGGACAACTGAGCACTATCCTGGCCAGCCAGGGATGAGGGAGAAGGACCAAGTGCATGCTGGGTGTGTTCTTGTTACCGGCACTCACTCTAGGACATGAGCGTCAGGATCTTTAAAGTCCGTTATGATGGAATGTATGCGACACACAGACTAGACCTCGGTTTATACTCTCATCCGAAGGAGTAGGAAACGGGAGTAAAGTGTCTTTCCCGGGACGTTCAGATCCGCAAGCCAAAGCACTACCATTAGACCACCGTGCCTCCTTTGGGGTTGTGAAATTAAATGACGAGAGAGCAAACAACAAACACTGCGATGACGACATTACAATAAAACAACGAGAGAGAGACAGAGAGGGAGAAAGAGAGACAGAGACAGAGAGAGAGAGAAAGAGAGAGAGAGAGAGAGAGAGAGAGAGAGAGAGAGAGAGAGAGAGAGAGAGAGAGAGAGAGAGAGAGAGAGAGAGAGAATTTTGAATTTGAATTTGTAATTTATTCATTAAGGCATCGCCCCTTTATGAAGGGTGTATAAAATGTCTTCATGCATTTAATTTTACAAAGTAAGGACATAATTACATATATTCATAATTTACCATATCAGCTATCAGTCTGTTACATATGCATATAAGCAATATCATGATAGTACAATTTCTCTTAACCTAAATGCTCTATATAAAAAGATACATACATTTTTTATTGTGACCCGGTGACATAATGACATCAAAATGCTCAATTTAAAAATACATGGGTTTCTATAATATTTGGCAGCAATGAACTGCGTTTTTAAATTATGCAGCACTGGACAACATAATACAAAGGGCAATTCATCTTGAGAGAGAGAGAGAGAGAGAGAGAGAGAGAGAGAGAGAGAGAGAGAGAGAGAGAGAGAGAGAGAGAGAGAGAGAGAGAGAGAGAGAGAGAGAGAGAGAGAGAGAGAGAATTTGACAATTTGATTCTGTAGTGTCTTTAGCAAAACGGCCCTCAAACTGGGTTTAAAACCATTTCCCAAACATTTTAAGGACATTTCAACATTTATAATAATTAGTTAATGTTAATTATACAAATATAAATATGCATGTACTCTATAAGCCTGCAGGCTGTGGCTAAATATAATACTAAACATCTAATAAACGCGTTATTACGTTATTTTTAATACTCGTGAACAAAATAAGCTCTCAATTTATTCTTCAACAAACAAAAAAACAACCATATATACATTTGTTCAAACAGGGCAACGTGACCAGTCTCTCATTTTCTCAGTTATATCATTCAGTAATAAATCTGGAGAAGCGGAAAGAAGGAGTGAGATAAGATAAGATAAGATAAGATAAGATAAGATAAGATAAGATAACAAATTTATTTTGCAAGGGTAAAAGAGTAAGCGCTGGGTGCGCTATTTTACATCTTGCCCTTGAGGCTTGTAACAAGAACTATTAAATACAGCAAATTAATGTTATAATATTAACATCATGGAACAATAACAAATAAATAATATCCTCATCAGAAACCCCCCAAAATTCAAACTATTGTTATTAATATTAACAAAAAAAATGTTTATTTCATTTTTAATGTGTTTTAAGAGACGTGTTGTAAATGATGTAATTTTATATTCTGGAGTGCGGAGATCGTCAGGAAAGTTATTCCACAGAGTTGAACCAGAATAAGCTAGACTAGTTTTGAAAAGATCAATTCTTGGAATTGGAACATTTAATTTTGTGGACGATCTGGCAGTTTTTTTGGGGAAAAAAGAGAACAAAGATAGGAAGGTGGTGGTGGTGGTGGAGGTGGTGGTGGTGGTGGTCGTCGTCGTCGTTGTCGTCAACATCATCATCATCAACATAATCATCATATCATCGTCACCAATCGTCGTCATCATCATCGCCGCCGTCGTCATAAATAGCAGTAGCAGAATTGTCGCCGTCGTCGTAACTATCGTTGTAATTGTCATCGTTTTATGCACAGTAAAAGTCCTTAACCTAACAGGTTTTTGTTTAAAAACAGCATGTCATTTCGTCGTTATTGTTGTTGTTGCCGTTGTTGTTGTTGTTGTTATTCAGTTAAAACATTAATTTCGATTGTGTTTCATTCGGTGCTGTGCAGGTGTAATCACGTTGCTAGCGTCCTCTATATGACCAAACTGAGAACACATGGCGCTACACAATAACTACATACTTTCCAGAACATCTTACACTAAGGCCCAAAACCAGTTCTGTTACGTCTACCAGTCACCAGAATCAGCGCTGTCACCACCAGTCTCCACAGCTAGCGAGGTCACCACCAGTCACCACAGCTAGCGAGGTCACCACCTGTCACCACAACCAGCGATGTCACCACCAGTCACCACAGCCAGCGATGTCACCTTTAGTCACCACAACCAGCGATATCACCACCAGGCATCACAACCAGCGATGTCGCCATCAATCACCACAGCCAGCGATGTCACCGCTAGTCACCACAGTCAGCGTGTTACGATTGAGACGCGCACGATAGATAAAATCATTTTGTTTTGCAACGCATGCAATAGCAGAGTGTATTTAGCTTTGATTTGATTTTGCGTTGTTGCTAGAAGAAGCTTTGTGTAATGTTGATAATTTTTGTCGGTCGATTTTGTTGATAATTTTTTGGATTTAATTGTTTATTACCGACCGAAGCTTCCAGATAGATTTGGTAATAGCTAAGCGATTCTCTTAACCTAATGACGTAAGACATTGCATAGTTCCGGTGACGAGTTTTGTTTTCATTGGGTGTTATTGCGTCATGGTAGAATGTTGGAATTTTTCTCGATTGCAGAGAGGCTATACATGTAATGCACTGTCTGCTCCTTTTTGATATGATGATGATCATCATTGTTGTCAAGGTGGCTACGTGGTGATTCGTCCTTAAGGCTAACGCAACAGGACGTTAAGCTTCGTTATTCCTTCCTCCCTCCCCCCTTCCATCCCCTTCTCCTCCAATGAGGGTGCCGGGGGTTTCAGTATAAATAGTATCCCCACTTTCTGGAAATTTAATGCTTTAAATTCCCACTGTCAGTCTCTCTCCTTTGTTCTTTCTCATTCCTACTCTGTTCTATCAATCTACTCTACTATCTTCTTCTTTGCTAGACCAGTCACCTACCTTTTTTCTTGAAAACTCTTCCGGGACAAAACTCCTCATTTGTGTGTGAGGTCTGCTGGATCAGCTTGGGAATATTGGACGCTTTTCTGCCACATAGTCACTGGGGCTTCCTATGATGTTATTATTTGGCAATGTAGGCATTTTATATGTATTTGTTTTGTTGACATTTTATGATGATGTTTGTATTCTATTTTGTTTTTGTAAATGGGGGTTCGATAAATTAAAGTATAGCTTCAGTGTCCTCTGCGTGGGATGTCTTTATTGTACAGTGAGCGGCTGGTGGAGTGCCTTCAGTGTTACCACTAGGGTTGTTTCGGCAGATCTTTTATGCGGATCAGGGGTTAGTCCTCTTTCAGCGAAGTTGTGGTCTTGATTTTGTGGTCCTGATTCGGCTCTTTGCAGTCCGCTGGACCCTGTAAGCAATGTATAACTTGTGGGAAGATTTATGGATGTTTTTTGATGATGATCTCTGTAGTGATTTCCGGAAAGCGATGTTGAATGCAGTTGTTGATGTTTGCTGAATAAAGTTGGAAAACTTTATACGACGACTCCTGCCTTGTTGCTGAGTGAACGAATTCGAGTTACACATATCAAGATTCAAGCATCGGAGCTGACTCGGCTGTTGATATGTTAACAGTTACTGTGCATCACACACAAATATCCTTGTGCAAATGGGGACAATAAAGATTCGTTATTCGTTATTTGTTATTCGATACATAACCGTGTAACACTGCGATGTCACCAGGACACCACAACAAGCTTTATGGATCGTAAGCTTGGAATTGTGGAGTTTTCTGTAGTGTAACTGGCATTTATTGCATTAAATCACATTATACCGTTTTTATTGTAAAGTGAATATCTGTTGTAGTCTACGACGTGTTGTCGTCTGTGATCAAGACTCCGATGTTTTTTTTGGGGGGGGATTGTATTTACAAGTTTGCAAAAGGCTTTTTTGTTCGCTCGTGTAGTACGGACATAAAGAGTCGGTCGTCAATCATTCATACACAACATGTTATTAAAGTGTGTCTGAGGTCATTTTCAGATCTTTACATTAAATAGTATGATCATAGAAGAGTGTAATTAACCCAAGTTATTGAGGTGAAAGCTCTAAAATAACCTTAAATAACCTTATAACTAACCTTAAAAAAAAAAACATTCGGTCCCTAGATAACGTCACCCCGCGAGTCTTACCAAAGGGGTCCTTAATACAGGTCATTACGCATCACCCGATACAACAGGCCAAGAGAGTAAGGCCTCCAGCACACGCTGGTAGCGTTGGGTCACACACCGGTAACTCCGTGTGTTATCCAGTATGAGATGAGTCACCTAATGCCTTTAGCAGACGACCGTTTGAATGTTCGGGCACGACCGACCAACATTTGGTTGGTTTGATTCCCGGCTATTTCAAAGCATTTTCAGATATTACCTGGAGAGGAGAGAGAGAAGAGAAGAGAAGAGGAGAGAGAGAGAGAGAGAGAGAGAGAGAGAGAGGGAGGGAGGGGGAGAGAGAGAGAGAGAGAGAGAGAGAGAGAGAGAGAGAGAGAGAGAGAGAGAGAGAGAGAGAGAGAGAGAGAGAGAGAGTCGAAGTCGAAATCGAAATTTTAATTTCTCTTGGAAAAATGTTAACGACGACATGCACCCACATACACGTACACACCGGAACGCACTACCACAACCACACACACACAATCACACACACACCTACACACACCCACTCACATACACACACACACACACACACACATAATACTTGCCAAAGGTTAGCTAGTGTTTGACAATTTTGAAGTGCTTTAATGTAACAATGGCAATCGTTGAGTCACCGCGCTCAAAGTTTGAGACAGACACCTCTTGTCTGGATCATTAGGAAAATGTAGGCCTACTTGCAGAAATTATACTACGTTTTCTTTTGTCTGGAATTTTAATAAATTGACCAGCTGCAACTGAAGTGAAACATGTCTCAATATGAGAGAGAGAGAGAGAGAGGGAGAGAGAGAGAGAGAGAGAGAGAGAGAGAGAGAGAGAGAGAGAGAGAGAGAGAGAGAGAGAGAGAGAGAGAGAGAGAGAGAGAGAGAGAGAGAGAGAGAGAGAGAGAGAGAGAGACGGACTCCGCAGATGCCAGATAGACAGGATAGAGTCGCGTTGACTAAAACCGGAAGTGGGAAATGCAGAGAGAATGACGCAGAAAGTTAGAGGCTAGCTGACATTGATTTCGAGACTCTGTTCAGCGGAGAGTGGTCTTTCGTGTATTGTCGTCGGTTTTACACCGGCGCCGACTTTTTAAAACCCCACCCCCACCTTTTTCCTACCCAACCCTCATTTCTCCTCAGTCCCACCTCCCGCACTCCTTTCCCCATTCCACAACCTCTAACTCTGAAACTTTAGGACAATTACAAGCTTGCTGCTTAAATCCTAATCTATCCTATCCCGTAACTCGAAGGTCGTTGGGGCACCACAGATGCTCGTTTAACCAGCGTACTCCATCTTCCTCTGTCCTCAGCAACCCTCATGGCTTCGCTCAGTGTCAAGCCAGTCCATTCTCGATTCCACCTCTTTTTCTGTCTCTCTCTTCTTCTGCCTCCTTGCACCGTGCCTTACAGGATCTTTGCAAGGCCTGATGCTCTGGTGATGTGGCCATACCATCGGAGTTTCTTCACCATCGTGACACATTGTCTGATACAATGGCTCCTAAATATTTGAAGCTATGCACGGTGTTGCAAGAGCATCTGACATGATGCGTTCCAGAAAGATATTGAAGAGTGTTGACGAGAGTAGGCTTCCTTGACGCAAACCAATTGTTGTTTTTTGAACCAGTTCCCGATGGCGCTGTTGTGGAGGACTGCACTGGTAGCCTTGTCATATAGGCTTTTGATGACTTCAATACTCTCATAGTTGCCCACAAAACTGCATGCCAGACTCGGTCAAACGCGTTCGTGAAGTCTACAAACACATGATATAGATGTTGTTGGTGCTGTAGGTATTTCTCGCAGATTATTCTGAGGTTGAGAATCTGTTCAGTGGTACTTCGCCCTGCCTTGAATCCTGCTTGTTCTTCAGCTAAGATTTGTTTAGGTTGGGGATTCAACCTGTTGAGTATTATTTTCAGGAGGACTTTGCTGGGATGGCAGATGAGGCTGATGGTGCGGTAATTTTCACACTCCTGAAGAGTACCCTTTTTGAGAAGAGTGATGATAAGTGACTGGATCCATGATTTAGGCCAATGCCAACTCTGCCAGATCTTGTTACAGATAATGGTGTGGTAATTTCTTTTCTTGCTTGAAGCAATTTCGCGAGTATGTTGTCCACTCCCGCTGACTTCCCCTTCTTCAGCGATTGCACTGCTGCCTCAACTTCTCGGAGAATTGGGAGGATTTCTTCCTTTTCTCTGTTCTGGGGACATGCTAGAACTGATGGGTCTCCGTTTGGTTTGTGGTTGTAAAGGTCAGAGCAGCACTCTGTCCATCTATCCAAGACTTCTTGTTCTTCTATAAGGCATAGGCCAGACTTGCTTTGGGTCGTGGAGACCTTGGGCTGTTTAACACTTGTCAGGCGCCTCACAGTCTGGTAGGCCTTGTTAGTATTGTTCTTGCTCATACTGTTTTCTATTTCCTGGCATTGATCTTCTACCAAGTTCTTCTTTGCTGTGCGCATGCATTTTCGGATGTTATCTTTTTGTTTTTCTGTAGGCATCAGCTCCCTGTGAGGTGTTCTTTTTCTTTTTCATCTCTCTTCGTTTATCACACAGGCCCAAAAGTTCATGTGTGATCCACGGTTTCTTCTTTGGGTGGTGCTTGCCAAGGATCTCATCAAGGCTCTGCATCTGTCACAGTTGAGTTGAAGGTGGGGGTCATTTCTAAAAAGAACCATGCTGCTTAAAACAAACAAAAATGAACTCCCCTGTTTTTCCTTCACCCCTATTCTTTGCCATTGTTCACCCACCGAGCCGTAATCGACTGTCAAAACATTCCTCTCCCCGCCCCCTCTATCTCCCCCTCCCCTCCCCACATCCCCAGCCTCTTAACATCCCCATCCCGTCCACTATCTCTTTATCTTTGGCCACCCACCGAGCCACACACGATCACGTTTTAATTAACCTGCCACCCCTCCCCTTCCCTACTTCTTTTACCCTTTGTATCGACTGATGTTGCGCGAAGCACGCTAACAACTCTATCAAGGTTAGGCTGGTGGGGGAGGAGATGGGGGGGGGGGAGGGGCGGGTGGAAAGCAGGAACACGTCAATGAATGACGTAAAAACACAGGCGGAGACATTTAAAAAAAAGAAAACCGCTACAAGATATTTTAGCACTGGTCACTAGATCTTCGGCCTATTGTAAAAACAATTTTACTGCCAACAGTTAACAGCAGACAATTATAGGTTAAGTGTCATGGAAGGGAGATTATCCATTAACGCCAACTGTGGTTGATATTGTCTTCTTTTGTTGTAAAATTTAGCTCGGTTTAGGATCGTAAGAAGAAAAAAACAATTATATGGATAAAATGCGGATTTCATATAAGGGGAACACAGTTGTGGGTGTGGGGGTGGGGGTGGGGAGGCGGTGGGGGGGGGGGGGGGGGGGGGGTGGGGGGGGTGGGGGGGGGGGGGGGGGGGGGGGGGGGGGGGAGGGGGGTGGGGGGGGGGGGGGGGGGTGGGGGGGGGGGGGGGGGGGGGGGGGGGGGGGGGGGGGGGGGGGGGGGGGGGGGGGGGGAGGGGTGGGGGGGGGGGGGGTCACCGAGGTATAGCATCAACCATAACCAGAACCTAGTATCTCTTTTGAGTTTTCGCCTTCACCAAATACCTAAAACCACTATGCAGAGAAACAAAGTTGGTCGACATAATAATAATAATAATAATAATAATAATAATAATAATAATAATAATAATAATAATAATAATAATAATAATAATACAAACATAGATTTATATAGCGCACATATCTTAAACACAAGAGTGGTAATAGTGTAACGGAATGGGAGGCGACTGGTTCAAGCATGGGAGAAAGGTTGTCTACCGTCCATTTGTTGGTTAGACTAGCCTTGTGTGGCTCCTGCTTTGCAGAAACCTTTGAAGTGGCCATTGGGTTATGCAGGACAAGGAGACACGACATTTGTTCTCCCAGGCTGACTATTCGTCTTCTGCTTTTTGTGGTGAACAGGACTACATTGTCGGCAGGCATTTTATGCAAGTCAGTGGCAGTGACTTTGCTTTGCAGAGAGTGTCGTGATACTTGTAGCCAGCAAACCAGTTTATAGCAACATGCGATACACACTTATAATCTAACAGAGCCAGACCAAATGGTCTGGTAAATATGTATGATGAGGGCTTTTTAGCAAGTTAGTTATTAGTCCTTAACGCTCATGCAATAGGGGACGAAGTATAAGCATCAAATACTCCGCTCGGCTACAAGTGGTGAACAACGACCGGGAACAGGATAATACTGGATCGTGGTAACTGTTGAAGGCAGTGTTTCACTGTTAAGTCAGTGAATGGAGACTGACAGGGCATAGTCAGTGTCGGTTCCAGACATACCTGTTGCGAGCTGGGAAACCATGAGGACATGGTTCGATTTGAGCTGTGGGGTCTGTGGCGGATTGGAAGGCGACTGGTTCAAGCTAGGGAGAGAGGTTGTCTACCTTCCATTTGTTGGTTAGACTAGCCTTGGGTGGCTCCTGCTGTGCAGAATCCTTTGGAGTGGCCATTGGGTTATGCAGGAAATATTTTTATGTCCCTTTTACAAGGAATAAATGAAAATAACAGTTCGATTCGGGCTGTGTTCTCAATGGTATGGCCGAGAGGTGGCAGTCGAATACTCCGCTCGGCTACAATAGAATAATGGTAAGCCTAAATCAAAAAAAAAATTAATGGTGAAGACAGTACAGAAATCAACTAAGTGCAATTTGTGGTTTTTTTTAAATCAGACTACATAATTATCAGATTTCTAGCGATTGACGTCGAGTGTCATTAACATATGAATTGTTCTTGTTTAGCGCACTTACCAGCTCAAAGAGATGCTCAAGGCGCCGGCCGAAAACCATAATTATGATCTCATCCAAGACGCCCCCAAGACATCAACTTGCATCATCATGCACTATACTATCAACTGAGCAGTAAAACTCGTGTGCCTACTTTTGATAGAGCTGACAGCCGCAAACTTGGATCGATCCGCCATTTAAATTCTCTTCTCGGACGCCCATCGACGCTCTACCGACTGATCTTTTTCTGTCCCACACGGTTCCTGCAGTTTCATCCCTTAGATCCACGCTGTAAAACTGAATGGAAAGGGAGATTACCCATTACTCGTCCAACCGGTGCGGATATTGTCTCCAAATTGGAAAATGACACCCCGGAAATGAAAACTGCATGTTAAAAAGCATACGCCACTGCAGCCACCACCACCACCATCACCATCCTCATGGTCCACCCCTACCTCCCCCACACCTTCTCCACTACCTACCTGAAAAGGCAGGCTTATCAGAAATTGATTAAAAACTAGTACTATAATTATACGCTAACACCACCACCAACAATAACAAATAAGGAAGGAAGGAAGGAAGAAGAAAAAGAAGAAGAAGAAGAAGATGATGATGATGATGATGATGATGATGATGATGATGATGATGATGATGATGATGATGATGATGATGATGATGATGATGATGATGATGATGATGAAGTTTGCCTTGTACTAGCTTGTACTTGCGGTTGAAATCATTAGTGCCTTTATACAGCAAACAAGTTTGATCACCTTTGACGACACGACATGGCAATCACACACAACATTCGACCGTCGTCTTTGAATTCAATGCACCGTGAAGCATTAAGTATCTTCAACCGAACACAAGTAATTGTAGATTATAGTCACACGACACCGAAGCGTATAGGCGACTACTGGTCACATTATTCTGACACCAGCGAACCAGTTGATGGAAAGGGGAAAATAATATGGTTACACGTTGGCCAATCCGGGATTCGAACCAGATACCTTTCGGTTACTAGTAAGACGCTCTCTCTACCAACTGAGCTACCCGGCCCCCCGACCGAACACAACTTAGAATTGCTACAGTTTATAGGAGAATCAGCTCACAGTTCCAGGGTCGCCTACAAACGCGTACGGGCAGCCTTTGGGCAGATTCCTCGCCGAAACCTGCGCGCACTCAGTAGAATCTGAACATTATCGACGGCGTCTCGATTAATAAAATCTGAAAATAAACTGCAAATATTAATTTTACTTTACGCTTTAGAAACACGCTGTTTCCTTCTTTGAAAGAAGGACGAGAAGAATGAGGAGAAGGAAGAAGAAGAAGATGAGAATGATGATGAAGGAGGTGGTTCTTTTATTGAAATTTTAGTTATTGGAAACTAGCGTGTGCTTTCTTAAAATAATAAACAAGACGAGCTTTGGTTTAGCATTTTTACGCGATCAATATTACGTAATAATTATGGAACATCCGTTTTCCTTTTTTTATATTTATTTTCTTTAAATTTATTATTATCATCGTAATGCATTTATACTGATGTTTTAAAGAAATTCATTTGAATTCAATTCAATTCAATGAAACAAACCTTTGTATTACCTCTCATCAAAGAATTTAGACCGGCGCAGAGATTTCAAACTTATTCCCTGTTTTTCCAGATCTCTTTTGGATCAATAAATTGCATTAAAAGTCCGCATTGTTATTTATTACATTTAACGCATATATTTGCTATTAGCTATTATTTGCAAGCGGAAATGTGTTAAGCTGTGGGGGACAAAAATGCTGCTTTGAAACGAGTAATCGTCACCATAAATTTAATGTTACACGTGTGTATTCTGTGATGAGCAAAAAAGGTTTCTCGGTGTTTTTCTTTTTCTTTCTTAAATACAGAGAGAGAGAGTGCTTTCAAGTACAGTGACGTCAAAGTTTTATGTACGTACATGTAGCGCCTTGGGCCCGCAATATATTGGGGAATTGCGTGCTACAAGAGTGCTTATTATTAATATTATTATTATTATTATTATTATTATTATTATTATTATTATTATTATTATTATTATTATTATTACTGTATAGTAGTAGTAGTAGTAGTAGTAGTAGTAGTAGTAGTAGTAGTAGTAGTAGTAGTAGGAGAAGGAGGAGGAGGAGGAAGAGGAGAAGTAGTAGTAGTAGTAGTAATCATCATCACAATTAATTTCAATATTGGACTTGATAGCTTCAGCATTTAATGCACGATGAGATTTCTATTGTGTGGCAAGGAGTTTCACTGCACCATACGCTGAAGAGGTGCCTGCCAACCCCCTACCCCCTCCTCCTTCTCTCCCAACCTCCAAAAGACCGTGTGTGAGAACTTCATTCAGGCGTCTTCTCAAACCTTGGAAAATCAGTCCGTTGATTTTCACCAAGCTCAGCTGATAAACTGACGAGCTGACAACACAGCGACATGGCCATCTGTATCTATGGCACACATCCACGAATGGCCATCTGTATCTATGGCACACATCCACAAATAGCCATCTGTATCTATGGCACACATCCACAAATGGCCATCTGTATCTATGGCACACATCCACAAATGGCCATCTGTATCTATGGCACACATCCACAAATAGCCATCTGTATCTATGGCACACATCCACAAATGGCCATCTGTATCTATGACACACATCCACAAATAGCCATCTGTATCTATGGCACACATCCACAAATGGCCATCTGTATCTATGGCACACATCCACAAATAGCCATCTGTATCTATGGCACACATCCACAAATGGCCATCTGTATCTATGGCACACATCCACAAATAGCCATCTGTATCTATGGCACACATCCACAAATGGCCATCTGTATCTATGGCACACATCCACAAATAGCCATCTGTATCTATGGCACACATCCACAAATAGCCATCTGTATCTATGGCACACATCCACAAATGGCCATCTGTGTGTATGGCACACATCCACAAATAGCCATCTGTATCTATGGCACACCTCCACAAATGGCCATCTGTATCTATGGCACACCTCCACAAATAGCCATCTGTCTCTATGGCACACATCCACAAATAGCCATCTGTATCTATGGCATACCTCCACAAATAGCCATCTGTATCTATGGCACACATCCACAAATAGCCATCTGTCTCTATGGCACACATCCACAAATAGCCATCTGTCTCTATGGCACACATCCACAAATAGCCATCTGTCTCTATGGCACACATCCACAAATAGCCATCTGTATCTATGGCACACATCCACAAATAGCCATCTGTATCTATGGCACACATCCACAAATAGCCATCTGTATCTATGGCACACATCCACAAATAGCCATCTGTATCTATGGCACACATCCACAAATAGCCATCTGTATCTATGGCACAAATTCCACAAATAGCCATCTGTATCTATGGCACACATCCACAAATAGCCATCTGTATCTATGGCACACATCCACAAATAGCCATCTGTATCTATGGCACACATCCACAAATAGCCATCTGTATCTATGGCACACATCCACAAATAGCCATCTGTATCTATGGCACACATCCACAAATAGCCATCTGTATCTATGGCACACATCCACTAATGCCAACCATGGGCAGCAGAGAAGGGGAGAGAGATCTTTCCTATCATTCCCTCATTCCACTGGGGACAGCAACTAATAAGGATTTTATCCAAGATGTTATCAATAAACTCCAGCCCACTTCTTTAGGCCAGCCACCTTTATCACTGGTGTTTTACACAAACATTTTGTCTCTATCCAAAAGACCATGTCCTAGCTTACTGAATCGGAAGTGAAGAGGACACGACTAGTGATTATAATTTATTTATTCATTCATTTTATTTATTTATTTATTTATTTATTCATTCATTCATTGTTTTTTTTTTAATTTACTAATTGTATCTTCAGTTTCATTATTTTGTTGTTGTGTAAAATCCCATTGTTGTAAACATACCGGAATTGAAAATATCGAATTGAATTGTGAGTGAAACAACGCTTGCACAGAAGCCCAGTTGCGGATCTACATTATGTAGGTCTGTGTTTCTTGCATAATGACGACTCGATGGAGCCGTTTATATATATATATATATATATATATATATATATATATATATATATATATATATATATATATATATATATATATATATATATATATATATATATATATATATATATATATATATATATATATATATATATATATATATATATATGTAGAAGAATGAATATATAAATGTCCCCAGAAACAAGGTATATTTGTTTTTGTACGGTTATCTGGGGACACAGTTTGGTCCAAGGTAACTTTGAAAATGCAAGGAAAAGTAAGTTTTGTCTCCTCTAAGCGACGAATTAGGTCAAGCTGTATTTGTTTCTAGGTCAACTGTTTTTTACGAACCGTTTGACAATGTTTTCGAACCGTTTCTTGAAGCCGGATAGTGTCCTCACTTGGTTTCATACAATTTAAGAATCCAAGAAGGCAAATGGGTTTTTCAGACGGAAAAATCGCAATTTTGTAGAGAAAAGGGTTAGGGCAAGGGCTAGGGATAGATCTACAACTAACCCTTACCCGAACCCTTAATAGTAAAATTCCGCTCTTTCCGTCAGTTTTTAACAGTTTTTTAGCATGTCCCCAGAAACAAAGTGGTTTATATATATATATATATATATAAAAAACTTTTTTTTTACATGTACATTTATATTTATTTCACAAGTAGTTTAATAATGCACTATCATCATTGCCCAATTAGCAAAGGAAAACAATGTACAGGGAACATCGACATTTGCCGAATTCCACCTGTATTTGGCAAACACATCAATAATAGAAAGAGAAAGAGAGGAGGTGGGGTGGGTGACGAGAGAGAGAGGGAGAATATCGTTGTCACCACCACCGCCACCATCAGTAGTAAGCAACAGCAAACAACACTTGAACATCAACAACAACAACACTAACAACAACAACAACAAAGACGTAGTGGTCACCACCAACACCATCTTAATAATCATTATCATCGTCGTCGTCGTCGTCTTTGGATTAGCTCATCACCCGGTCGGTGAGTGGTTGATTGGTCGGTCAGCCACATCTCGCACGTCTCAATGTTGAATGGCGATACAGAGTGGATGCCCACATTTGGGGTAAGTGGATCTGGATCTCGGTGGCTACGAGGCACGGTGGTCTAATGGTAGTGCTTTGGCTTGCGGATCTGAAGGTCCCGGGTTCGAGCCCAGGCCGGGGCATTGTGTTGTGTCCTTGGGAAAGACACTTTACTCCCGTTTCCTACTCCTTCGGATGAGAGTACAAACCGAGGTCTAGTCTGTGCCGCATACATTCCATCATAACGGACTTTAAGGATCCTGACGCTCATGTCCTAGACGGGTGAGTGGCGGTGACAAGAACACACCCAGCATGCACCTAGGTCCTTCTCCCCCATCCCTGGCTGCCCAGGATTGTGCTCAGTCGTCCGGGCGTCAGACCATTCGCCCAAAGGCTGCGGGTGGGCCTCTCGGGCGGCTTGAGTTAGATCCTGTATCGGCCAGCGCCTTGAGCAGCTCTTGAGCTGGAAAAGCGCTATATAAGAACGATTAAAATAAAATAAAAAATACGAGCAGCTCTTAAAGCTGTATATCTCGTTGTATAAGAACGACCGTAAATTACTTCCTACATAATTATATAACCACACACAAACATTACACACCTGAGGGTACTCGCATAATGATATTATTCCACACTGTTAATTTTGTGTCCAGTTTCCTCTCAACGTTTCCTCTCTTCTGTCCGTGAATTTCGTATGGCTGGATACTTACCCTAAAAACCTGTGCTCACAAGGTGAAAATAATCGGAAACATTGCAACAATAAAGTACAACGGGAAAAAAAAAAAAAAAAAAAAAAAAAAGGATTTTCATCCCAAAAGAAAATTACGTACATTTGAAACCGATTTTCATTTCTATTACACGATTTTAAATATCATCATCATCATCATCATCATCATCATCATCATCATCATCACTTTAAAAAAACAACAACACAATCTTCTTTTTAAAATCTTTTAAAGAAAAATAACTCTACAGTTCTTTATTCGTTCTGTTTATACACGTTTATCTCCCTTATACATAACAACACACTCCTCTTTAATTCGCGGTCTGAAAAGAAACACAAAATCCGTCAATTCCTTTATACGCTCACGTGTATGGGGACCTTCATTTAACTAACGAACAATATTGTAAGCTAAACGCTTACTGTGAAGTAACTTTTTTTTTTGTATGATAAACTGATGCGCTATCTATCTCCTGATGAAACTATGTGATGACAATGATATTCGGAAAACTGATTAACCCGATGTGTAGATATTCTTCTATTGTAAATTATATGCAGAAACTGAATATTGCAAGAAAGACATTGATGCATGAAGCAAATATAGATCAATTTGTTATTATTGCATGTTTTAATCTTATTCCAAACAAATTCTAAATTATGGGATTTGAGTGGAACTTATAATATGCATTGCTGAATAGGTTATAGATCTGAAAAAACAACAACTTGTGATTCGTAACAAGTTCAAACAGATCGATAATAATTAGATTTGCATGTTGTTCGTTGAAGTTATCTAGTTCATTCTTTACCTATTTCACTTGTCTGTTAGTATACAAAAGAATTACTTTGAAATATAATTGATTTTAACCAGTTTCCCTGGCGATGATAGATTTTGCAAAATGGTTGCCAATCGCGGTTGTCACTGTTTTTGGCTGGAAGGAAACTTATAAAAGTAGAGAAATGATTCTTATGATTCTCATTATTCTTCTCTTGATTTTTTAGACACGCAGGGGCGGATCTTTCCATTGTTGAGGGGGTGTGCACAGCTAATGCAAAGTGGCATGCCCCCCCGGAAAAATTTGAAAATAATGGTTAAAATCTGTGCAATCTGGTGCATTTTGGGCATTATTTTAAGGACTGAAAATAGTATTGTTTTGTGCTAAAAGTCCTCTTTTAGTCCCCCCCCCCCCCACACACACACACACAAACACCCCTCTGCAAACTCTGATGATAAAATTTACAATAGTTTGATTGATTGATTGATTTATTGTTGCTTTAGGTCCAGCGGACTCTTCCGAGCCAAATCAGGACCGGACAACCCCCGATCCGCATAAAAGATCTGCTGAAACAACCCCAGTGGGAAAATTGAATGCCCTCCACCGGCCAGTCACTTTACAATAAAGACATCCCACGCGGGGGACGGCTGAGGGTTGACCTCAACTACGCGAACACCCCGGTTACAAAAACAAAATAGAATACAAACATCATTATAAATCATCAACCAAACACATACATATAAAATGCCTATAGTGCTAAATAGTACATTCATAGGAAGCCCTAGTGACCACCCGGCAGAAAGCGTCCAACACTCCCAAGCTGATCCAACAGACCTCATACACAAACAAGGAGTCTTGTCCAGGAAGAGTTTTCAAGAAAAAAGGTAGGTCATTGATCTAGCGAAGAAGAAGATAGTATAGCAGAGTGAAGGACAGAGCAAGAATAGGAAAGAGTAAATGAGGAAGACAGCGACAGTGGGAATTTAAAGCACTAAATTTCCATAAAGTGGGGATACTATTTATACTGAAAACCCCCGGCACTCCAACAGCAGAACATCTTGCATAAAGGCTTATACAAAGACATATAAAGTTACTGCAAATAAAACAAGAAATAGCCACTCACATCAGTTTTATTCAAAACTGACCTGATGCATGTACAAGTTTGGTCACAAAAAACAACCCCCCCCCCCCCCTCTCTCTCTCTTCTTTCTTCTCCTTTTTTCCCTCCTTTTTTTTTTTTTTTTGACCGCCAGGGGTGTGTGCACGTGCACAAGTGGCACAAGAACAAGATCCGCCACTGACACGTTACCTGTTGCAGGTAAAGTTTAGTTTTCCGTAGGTGACACGCTGATAAATATGCTGTGTCCTATCTAGAACCACTAGAGTTGCGCGTCATCCGATATTACATGTTTGGTCACGCCACGGTAATATCGGAATAGTTCTATACGTGTTGTTTGGTTACGCCACTGCACGACGTAGGGGCCTATCAAACTTATTAGGAACCTTCCTGCAAGCTGCTTATAAGTTTGATAAGATGAATAGGAAAGAAAACTAAACACGCATCACACGAATAACGATAGCAAATGTAGGAATTTTGTTCTGTCTTTATTTCTACTATTCTAGTCTTTCTTTCTCTATCGTGTTACTTTCACTTTGTGCTACGTTTGGGGCTTGTGAACCAGTAAAACATGTATGTTGTGCCCTATTGTGTTGTTCCTTCTTCTTATGATTTTAATGATGCGCACGGAAGTTTGCACAACATCACTGTGAAAATATGAATTGAAAAATAACTACAAAGAAGCTGTACAAAATGTTTCCAGAGGTTGCAAGATTGAATCTGTGTGAACTCTGTCGAATTTTCTAAGTGTTATCTGTTGAATTCGTTAGCTTTTCTCGTCTCTTCATTCATTCTTCGTCAAATCTATCAAACTTAGTAAGTCTTCCCATTGAATAGATCGAGCGCGTTGATTGTCAAGGCCATTCCTGACAAGAACAACGCTGGACAATTAGCGCGGCCGATCTGTCACACCGTAACTATGGTGCAGGGAGGCTTACAATATCGAACATTCCGACTGTCATGAATATAAATTTTATTTTGCAGATCACACACACACACACACACCCACCCACACACACACACACCCACACACCCACACACACACACACCCACACACACACACGCACACACTCCAGTCCACAATATAGTTTTGATGAATTGTACTGCCTCTGACCAGTTCAAAGAACCGCCGACCAAGAAAGCGACTGAGGGAAAAGCTATGACAAAATTAATTATGGTAGGACAAACACAGCGTAGCTGAGACTATAAGCCTTGGAGAGTCTCAGATGCGCTGTGTGGATTGGACGCCCTAGTTTGGGTCCGTTTTCGAGTCTGTGCAGTATTAGTAAGTAGCCCATCTGTACTTGTAGGCCTATTATATGTGTACGAGTTCATGCGCGTGTGTGTGTGTGTGTGTGTGTGTGAGAGAGAGAGAGAGAGAGAGAGAGAGAGAGAGAGAGAGAGAGAGAGAGAGAGACTTAAAAAAAGAAACTTAAAAGGATTTTATTAGGGATAAAGATTTTAGGCTAATTGCAAAGTCTAATCATCCAATCTGTCCCCTAACAATTTAACATACTGCAGAACCATGGAAATCATACAACACCACACACAAACACACATACACACAAACACCCATCATCATCATCATTGACATCATCTTTAAAGAATATTAGACAACCCCTGTTCCCTTACATCATTCTTTTGGGGTGTAAAAAACATTTATAATTATTTTAACAGATAAGAGAGAGACAGAGACAGAGAGAAACAGACAGACAGAGAAACAGAGAGAGTAAGAGGTGAGTGCGTGCAAACCCCCTCCGCGTCTGTATTGGTTGAGCATGTGCGTGTGAGTGTATGTGCGTGCGTGCGTGTGCGTGTTTATGTGCTGTTTGTGTATTATTCCAGTGTGTCTGTCGCCTATATCAGCCCAAGAACTACAGTAAGTTGGTCTGTGGTTTTTCACACTGCCAACTGAACAGTAATCTTCACACCTTGGGTTTCTGCTTTGTGGTACTTAGTAGTTAATGGTGTTTCTCTGCTGATTCTCATACATAATAATTTCTTGTTGTTGTTAGCTTTTAGTTCATATCCTATCCTATCCTATCCCCTAACTCGGAGGTCGTAGGGGCACCACAGATGATCGTTTAACCAGCATACTCCATCTTTCCCTGTCCTCGGCAACCCTGATTGTTCATATATATTGTTCAAGCCCGCGCTACAAAACGTAAAAACTCCGATGGTATGGCCACGTCACCAGATCATCAGGTCTTGCAAAGACCATCCTGCAAGGCACAGTGCAAGGAGGTAGAAGAAGAGGGAGACCGAAAAAGAGGTCGAGAATGGACTGGTTTGACACTGAGCGAAACAATCAGGGTTGCTGAGGACAGGGAAAAATGGAGTACGCTGGTTAAACGATCATCTGTGGTGCCCCTACGACCTCCGAGTTAGGGGATAGGATAGGGTAGGATAAGATAGGATAGGATATATATTATATATAGTTCGGAAACTACTGTTTTTGGTTTTGGGCGTCCGGCGTCCGTCCGTCCAGTGTCAAGGGTCCATCCGGAGTCCCGTCCGTCCGGCGGTCACATTTGAGCACTTTTCTCTGAAACCAATGGACGGAGTTAGTGCGATGTTTAGGAGGAGGGTATGTTGTAATATAGATGTAAACCCAACATTGAACTTTAACGCTCACCGTAGGCAGACGGGGATAACCACCATCCCGAGGAAGAGGGGTCAGGGATGTAAATCAACACTGAACCACCAGATCAATCATACTGCTAAGATGGACAGTGACGAATGGTCACTTTTATCTTGCTCACCACGGGATTCGAACCTGGGTCATCGCTGTCCCAGGCGAAAGCTCTTACCATTGAATTACGACGGTTTGACGTAGATGTACACAACGTGGTATATCTCCAAAGACATTCTGGCACTGCCATGGCCATTATATATATAGATGAAGACGAGACAGCTATGAATATCACGGCAGTGGTATAAATGGTAATATTGGTCTTCAGATTCCTGCACAGACAGAAAAGATTTGAAATGAGGAGAGGCCAAGAGAAAACAGACAGAGGACGGTTGTAGGATGGGAAAGACATAGACAGATCTAGAGATGGGAGAAATGGAGAAAAAGAAACAGAGCGAGCGAGAGAGGGCGAGAAATAAGGGATATTGTGTATGCGTGTGTGTGTTGCAAGATGGCGGATGATGTAGTCGGGTCTATCCTACTGAGTCCCCTATACGCTATTGTGTCCGGGGACGTTAATCTAATACAAGACAATGAGTACTACCATCACCCTTCTTGCACGTCGACCCGTCGTGGCTGTCGTGGACAATACAGCGTCGAAGTATGGAAAACTTCAGAATCAACATGCATCTTTTTTCGAGGTAGTCTTCAAGTCCGCGCTACAGACCTGCAAAATAGGGCAAGTCGCCCAGCCATTGCAGAAGAATGTGAACAAAATAGAGGCGTCCATACGGACCGCAAGGGCGGATCAGCAGGTTCACGCGGAAGGGTGCACTTTTTTTTTTTTTTTTGGGGGGGGGGGAGGGGGGGGGATAGAGAGAAGTTTTTGTATCTTACCTCAGATTCATAGCAAAGAACCGTTATTCTTTCAAAACAACAGTTTATGGGCAAAACGCCCTGACATACATGTGTTACACTTTCTTTTGTTGTTGAGTTGCTACCTAATTGTACTTAGATCAAGCTGTTGCTATAACTGCTGTAAATATACATTTTAGGAATAAACAGGATTAGAATAATATTAACAAGAATAAACGACAAATAAAATAAATTATAAATATCTTTATCTCTATCCCTATCATCATCATCAAACAAAATATGTACATACCACTTCAGTGTGAGGTAGGTCACAAAATGGTTCAGCACAATATAAAATGTCTTTTCACAAAATAGAAATACTCCTAAAAACTGGTAACTAACACTAATGCTGTGCAACAACGCTAGGCTGTTGCTTCTTTGACGTCTATCTAAATAATGAGTGACACAATATAAAATGAACTCTTCTACATAGAGCTGGAATGAGAGGAGTGTAATTAAACGAAATAAGCAGAGGTAGTAGGGGTCTTTCGGAACGGGTAAAAGTGAAAGTGATTGTGTGTTCGTTTCGTCCAACGAGAGGCACGCCGGGAGATTCTTACGCCGCGTTACGAAACGAAACGAACGTGTTTCTGTGCGCTTTCGATTCCAGCACCTAGTTTCGTTGTGATTTTATTGAGCACACACAGGGCAGGCCCAGAGGCAGAGCACTATTATGCCTACGTAAGGCTTCTTCTAACAAATCATGATTTGACACGAATGTAACGATTAGGTTGAACTTTAAAGATGGATTAGTGCTCTAACATTGAAGATATTTTACATTCTAGCTTCGAGTTTAATTTTTGTCACATAAAACAGTTTTTGGACTGCTGATTGGTGATACAGAATAGATAGATTCTAGACAGCCATGACGGCTTTTCAGTAGCTCGTTTGAAAATACGTTTTAAGTCTGAGACCGAGTTTAGATCCCCATTATTCCTTCTAAAATGGTTGAGTAATGTACCATATACAAATTCAAATCATTTTTGGACATTTTACAAACGATTTAATAACCAAAATGTACTCACTAACATTAGTTCGTGGAAATCAGGTTTTCCACGAAGTTTTATTCCTTGTGGTAGGCAGACTTCGTGACCTTTCACCACGGGAAGTTAAAGCGTCACATAAATTGCTGACGTCACAACAATAAGTAGTCCCGATTCACATTCATTTTCACTTTCACCCGCTTTCGAAAGATCCCTCGCCCAATTTCCGGTCTTGTCATCATGCGCTAATCATTGACACTGTGCTTGTTTAGTCTACAGGCTGGACAGTCCCCGCTTCTATCAACAATGAGCCCAGCACACAAGGAAATAAATGTTTTACATTGAAAATAAACCTCTTACATAAACGCAAAATGCAAGCGGCATAAATGACGTTTTAGCGGATGTTACACGTCATAATTGGCCGGCGTTCTTTGAAGTTGAGCTGTTACATGTCTAACATGTGTAGGCCGATTGGTGAGTGTGAGTAAACGAAAGAAGAAAGGAGGGAGGGGGTGGGGGTAACAGGAGATTGAGGCGTGAAGAGGGCAGGGATTGATATGGGAAAGAAAATAGGAGAGAATGCATTATTATTATTATTATTATTATTATTATTATTATTATTATTATTATTATTATTATTATTATTATTGTATCACTTTGGTGGAAAGACTTTAAATAAATTATTATTGTATCACTTTGGTGGAAAGACTTTAAATACATTAAACAACTTCTTCTTCTTCTTCTTCTTCTTCTTCTTCTTCTTCTTCTTCTTCTTCTTCTGATTATTATTACTGTCCTTTATTATTATTATTATTATTATTATTATTATTATTATTATTATTATTATTATTATTATTATTATTATTATTATTATCGTCCTCTATTCTTCTTCTTATTCTTCTTCTTCTTTTTATTATTATTATTATTATTATTATTATTATTATTATTATTATTATTATTATTATTATTATTATTATTATTATGCTGCTGTTGCTGCTGCTGCTGATGATGATGATTAGCATGATTATTAGCATGATGATTATTATGAATATTATGGATATTCTGAATATTCTTCTTCCTCTTCTTTTTCTCCTTCCTCTTCTTTCTTCTTCTTCTTTTCCTTCTTCTTCTTCTTCTTCTTCTTTTTTTTTTTGGGGTCGTCCGTGGGGGGGTGCACGTGCACCCGGTGCACCCCACCCCTGGACCGAGGCTACAATCAACCACAGCCGACAATAGCAACATTTTTCACTAGTCAGCTAGTGAAATCGCTTCGCCCGGCGCTTCTCTAAACCACAGACCTTCCACAGCTTTTTTTGTTGTTTAACATAAACTAAAAGACAGTATCATCAGTTTTGCCATCAGATGTAGACCACAGGCGCATTTTACCAAGAAGAATGGACCCTCGGAAAGAATTTTGTGGATCTCCGGTAGCGAACGGAGCTAAGACGTTACGTATCGCTATCGGCTATCCGCAAAATTCTTGCCGATGGGTCCTTTCTTCATTGTTAATGCGCCTGTGGGTAGACTACAGTTCCTATCACTGACTTATCCATGGTTCCTATCCTATCCTATCCTATCCTATCCTGTCCTATCCCATAACTCGGTGGTCGTAGGGGAACCAAAGATGATCGTTTAACCAGCGTACTCCATCTTTCCCTGTCCTCAGCAACCCTGATTGTTTCGCTCAGTGTCAAACCAGTCCATTCTCGAATGTTGTCCTCCCACTTCTTTTTCGGTCTCCCTCTTCTTACTACAGTTACTCCAGTGTAATAGATTGATGGCACTGTGTACTACCCTCAGGAATGCTGTCGGCTGTGTAGCCTATAATTAGGGCTGGACGGTTTTACCGATACGTAACTGTATTCAGGTTCGGAAACGCGACGGTACGGTATATACCGGTGAGGGTGTCCAACATCCGGTTTACTGGGAAATCTCGACAACACATAACGCGACAGTGGGCGACATCCTGTCCGCACAGAGAGCGAGTCTAAAGTCCAAACACGTGGATAGGCAGCTGTTCTTGAAGAAGAACTTATAATAAGAACAGCAGCTCATCCACGTGTTTGGGCATGGGACCAGTCGCCAATCCTTCTGAACTCTTAAAGTTCTTAAAGACCTTTCCCGTTGAATGTTTTTGTTTTATTTTGATTTTGTGGTTTCAAGTTGGCTGATGTTCTAAACAGTGATTTATCATAATTTGATTTGAAGGCGTTCAAGCAAAAATAAGCTTCAGTTTCTATGGAAATGTGGTTCTTTGAAACTGTTTTGAAGTGTATGACAATCTTTTTTTGCGTCGGTCACTACTGTCAGTGTCATATCCCATTTGATTGTAACACTTAAAATCGCGGTATACCGGTACGAAATACCGATACGACCTAAAAATACCGCGGTAATACCGGTACGACTTTGACCCACGGTACCCAGCTCTACCTATAATGCAACCAGCCAACAGAGACGGTATCGCAAGGGCTGAATGGGTGTACACGCTACCAAACCTTCTATCAGAAAAGCACAAAACAATCAAACTGGGCATAACAGAATTGTTGATGTTGAAATTTTCTAACACTTCTGTAGAAAGTGTAATGATAATTATGTATAATCTGTACTGCATTGAATTTGAATCCTATCCTATACCATAACTCAGAGGACGTATAGGGGCACCACAGATGATTGTTTAACGAGCGTACTTTATCTTTCCCTGTCCTAAGCAACCCTGATGGTTTCGCTCAGTGTCAAACCAGTCCATTCTCGAATGTTGTCCTCCCACCTCTTTTTCGGTCTCCCTCTTCTTCTACCTCCTTGCACTGTGCCTTGCAGGATGGTCTTTGCAAGACCTGATGATCTGGTGGCGTGGCCATACCATAGGAGTTTCCGTTTCTTCATCACTGTGAGCAGGTCATCGTGTTGTCCAATGGCTTGTGTGATGGTCTGTCGGACTTCGTCGTTGGTGATGTGCTGGGTATAGGAAATGCCCTGAAGTCTTCTGTAGCACCTCATCTCCATGCTTTGTATTCTTCGTTGGAGATCTGCTGTGAGAGTCCATGTTTCGCAAGCGTATAGGAAGATGGAGAAAACAAGGGAGCGCAACAGTCTTACCTTGGAATGTAGGCTGATGGTCATGTCTTTCCAAATTGGCTTCAACCTCGCCAGGGCAGCAGTTGTTTGTGCGATCCTGGTGAGGACTTTGTCTGATACAATGGCTCCTAAATATTTTAAGCTATGAACTGTGTTGAGGGATTGGCTTTAAACTTTGATGTCCGTGTTGATGCCATTGGTGTTGTTGGTCATCATTTTGGTCTTCTCTGCACTTATTTCCATTCCATAGGCTCTGGAGGTGATGTCAAGCCTCTGTATCAGCTGTTCAAGTTCTTGTTCCTCTCCAGCCAATCCGTCAATGTCATCCGCAAAACAAAGGTTGAAGATTGCTCAACCCCCTATGCTGACTGTGCCTTCGTGATCTGCAAGGGCATCTGACATGATGTGCTTTAGGAAGATGTTGAAGAGTGTTGGAAAGAGTAGGCATCCCTGACGCACACTGATTGTTGTTCTGAACCAGTTTCCGATGGCGCTGTTATGGAGGACTGCACTGGTATCCTTGTCATACAGGCTTTTGATGACTTCAATAATTTTATTGCTGATGTTGTACACTCTCATGGTTGCCCACAGAGCTGCATGCCAGACTCGGTCAAACACCTTTTTGAAGTCTACGAACACATGATATAGATGTTGTTGGTGCTGTAGGTATTTCTCGCAGATTATTCTGAGGTTGAAAATCTGTTCAGTGGTACTTCGCATTGCCCTAAATCCTGCTTGTTCTTCAGCTATGATTTGCTCAGCTTGGGGTTTCAATCTGTTGAGTATTATTTTTCAGGAGGACCTTGAATTTAAATCCTCTCTATGTAATCAGTATCCCACACTGCACTGAATAAAATAGGTACTGTATTGCATACATAATCCACTCTACATTGTACCAGATTATATAATATTCCCTGCATTTTGAATAATTATATTCTCATCTGTATTTTTCCTATGTATTTTGTACTTACTGATATATGTTCTGTGGTCTGCGCTACATAATTAAGCTAAGAAGAATTTTGAATGATTAATTTGGTAATAATTGACTTGTCTTGCTACTTAGCCTAATTTAATTTAATTTATTTATTTAATCGTTCTTATATAGCTCAAGAGCTGCTCAAGGCGCTGGCCGATACAGGATCTAACTTAAGCCGCCCGAGACGCCCACCTGCAGCCTTTGGGCGCATGGTCTGACGCCCGGACAACTGAGCACAATCCTGGGCAGCCAGGGATGGGGGAGAAGGACCAAGTGCATGCTGGGTGTGTTCTTGTCACCGGCACTCACCCGTCTAGGACATGAGCGTCAGGATCTTTAAAGTCCGTTATGATGGAATGTATGCGACACAGACTAGACCTCGGTTTATACTCTCATCCGAAGGAGTAATTTTAATATAAATAAATTGTTATTGTTTTTCCAATAACGATTGTGTGTGTGTGTGTGTGTGTGTGTGTGTGTGTGTGTGTGTGTCTGTGTGTTGGGGGAGTGTTCGAACAATGGTATGTAATTAAAAGCAAATAATGTCTTTCATTTGTAACCTCCGTGGGGGTGCCGTGGGTTTCTGTATAAATAGTATCCCCACTTTCTGGAAATTTAGTGCTTTAAATTCCCACTGTCGCTGTCTTTATCCTTTGTTCTTTCTCATTTCTACTCTGTTCTATCAAACTATTATAAGCCTACTATCTTCTTCGCTAGAGTAGTCACCTACCTTTTTTCTGTAAAACTCTTCCGAAACTCCTCATTTGTGTGTGAGGTCTGTTGGATCAGCTTGGGAATATTGGACGCTTTCTGCCAAATGGCAACTAGGGCTTCTTGTGGTATTATTACTTAGCAATGTAGGCATCTAATATGTATGTGTTTTGTTGATAATTTATAATGATGTTTATATCGAGTATAGCCTCAGCGTCCCCTGCGTGGGATGCCTTTATTGTAAATGACCGGCTGGTGGAGTGCCCTCAGTGTTACAACTAGGGTTGTTTCAGCAGATCTTTTATACGGATCAGGAGTGAGTCCTCTTTCAACCAAATTGTGGTTTTGATTTTGTGGTCCTAATTCGGCTCTTTGCAGTTTGCTGGACCCTATAAGCAATGAATAGCTAACTAAACTTTCATTCGTATTTATATATTTCTGTCATAATTTAGCTTGTTCCCACCCATTTGTCCAGTTGGTCAATTCAAGTTAAGACATTTTAATTTTTTAAAAACCTGCTGTGAAAATGTGTACGACGTGTTTATATTACATGCGTTTCATGCGGAGTGGCCACTGTAAGGAGTGAGGAACTGTTTACTGTATGAAATGATTAGCCTTTAGAATAATTACCTCCCGTGTTCGAGCAGAATGCCTTGATTCTGGTTGTTTAAGTTTTCATTATTTTCTCAAAATCATTACATTACATTACATAATATTGCTTTAGGTCCAGCGGACTCTTCCGAGCCAAATCAGGACCGGCTTAGCCTATTCGTCCTTCTCCGGAAATTTCAAGATTCGAATATTATAAAGTATAGGCCTAAATATTATCAATTAGAATAGATATAGTTTATACATTTATTTACGTATAAAACAAACAATACAGGTCTAATAATTATATGCAGCTAGTGAGCTTCTTCGCTGCGCGGAGACGGACTTATAATATAATAATGTAGATTAAGCCTATGTATACTGTATAACAGTGTCTACTTGGTTCTAGGCAGGAAATGGGCAATGCTATTATTAGCCTTTACTGCTGAGAACTAACAAAATGCAAATCAAGGAACGCAACTATTAAATATGGTCGATAATAATTATGCTCATATTATGCTCATATTAACAAAGTATACCGTTGCGAAATGCTAAATCTGTGTAAATCGAACAGAATTAGAAGCAACAGCGATCATTTTTAATGTCAGCTAGTCGTAGTCATGCAAGCATCATTTCGTAACACATCGGAGAGCTTCGTTCGACTTCGGTGATTGCCTTTTTGGGCGAATGACTGGAACTAGGTTGGAAAAAACAAGTTTGCGACCGGGGGTGTAACAGCAGAAATATTGACGACAATATGTAGTAAAGTAGCTTAGCTCAAAATAGATATCATCGAATAAAACTTGACGTTAATTCACGAGTTATCTAAAGAGAAGCACAGACATGTTAAATTAACTTCCCTCAGACAGTCACGAAGACAGACCTGGCTAAACCAAGAATTTTAACTAGCTTACTTTAAGCCAAACTGACCAGGACCTCGTCCCCGTTAATTAGCCAGGCGCCGCTTATCGTTAGTGAATCTATCCTACACTGTGCCTCTGACACTCCAGTTCAAGGATAATTGTACGTGTTTCATAAATAGGACAGGTGAGGGAAATATTCAAATAAAACCGCAGAATCCCGTATAATTTATGCGAGATTAACTAAAACGAGAGTTAAACGATTGGTCAGAAGACCGGTGGCCCCCTGCATAGTATCCTTGAGCCCCAGAATCTTAGCTTGTGAGTGGGGCTGGGTAGCTCAGTTGGTACAGCGGCTTACTAGTAACCGAAAGGTACCTGGTTCGAATCCAGGATTGGCCAATGTGTGACCATATTATTTTCCCCTTACCATCAACTGGTTCGCTGGTGTCAGAATAATGTGACCAGTAGTCGCCTATACGCTCTGGTGTCGTGTGACTATAATCTACAATAACCCTTAGCTCGTCAGTCGAATACTAACTATGAAGCCGCGAGGGTCAAACCAAGGAACAAACTGCAGTGTCTGCTTATCTCCACCTCATCGAGAGAGTGCTAGAGACTAAAAGACGGTTTCACGAATCCCAGAGTCTAGAAGTAAGTTAACACAGTTTGATACGTGTATGTTTTATATATTTTACATGTCTATTGATTGCCATGTATTAATAATATGTTCATTATATATATATATATATATATATATATATATATAGAGAGAGAGAGAGAGAGAGAGAGAGAGAGAGAGAGAGAGAGAGAGAGAGAAAGAGAGAGAGAGAGAGAGAGAGAGAGAGAGAGAGAGAGAGAGTTACAGAAACAGATTATTGTTTCTGAGACATTGTGCATGTGGATTGATGTATCTTAGCCTTAAGATTCGGATCGAAGTGTGCATATGGGAACCTTGCAGGTGTCTGATGCTATGGACACTTTGCAGAGGAGACCCCATACTCATATCTGACGAGAATATTGTAGCCAGAGTTCTGACTTTTACAGTTCAACTCTGGGACGGTCTGTGGAGACAAACTCATGACGCTTGCTCCCGTGGTACAGAAGGAGAACAACCTAGATTCTACCTCTCCACGTCCAAACCTCGGAGCTACAAGACTCACCCGACTCACCAGATTAACCTGAGAGGCAAGACCCCTCAGACGGACTCCATCACGTAGATAAGTCGCCAACAAATGCAAACTGAGTTCTAAACCTCGAGAAAATAGTCAACCACTTGAACAATAGTAGACTCGCTAGCATATGATGAAGACCTGCTGAACGACCTACCCAGCACATCGAACTATATTAATTATTAATTTAAAGTTTAATGCAGAAATGTTAAAGTTTTGTTGCCCTTATAAAAGTTGAAATCACATACATACGACTGGTGTCATTCTATTTGTATTGTTGTGTCATTACTAGTTTTCTTCTCTCGAGACATAATAACCTAGTCTTTTGATTAGTAATAAGTGTTTCTCAAATTGAGCCAAATGATATTAAAAAGCCCGAGAACAAATATAAATTTTATGTGACCAAGCACCGTGATCAGTCTCTCACATCGCTCTGGAATTCTGGTAAAAGAACGATCGATAGTGATAGCCTAACGCCCCTATATCAATAAGTCTTACCCCCTAGTACGATAAACGTATATTCCCAAGAATATCATCACAGGGAAACAGCATGGGGTGAATTGTAATCCTAATGTAGTAAGCCTCTTCTCTCAGCCGGATCATCGCGTAATCCAAGGACAAGCCATTGTGAGATGTTTATTGTGTGTGTGATGCGTGTGTTAGTGGGGGTGTGTGCGCGGGTGTGTGTGTGCGTGTGTGTGTGTTTGTGAAGTAAATGTGTTTAGCCTATATGTATGTGTTAGCGTGTTTTGCAAGCGGTGTGCAGATTTACGTGGCTGGATTTGAGAGAGGAGTGATGAAGATACCAAAAGTGAGACTTTTGTTGATGTTCATCATATTTTATTTTTAAAAAAACAACAACAACTCGCCGTCGTGGATATGTTTCAAAACAAAATGCCATATGAAGAACGTCACACCCATTCTTTTTTATTATTTGTTTTAAATACACAATCTGTAATTACCGGAACCTGAAAGTCATAATCAGCGGAAACTTGAAAACACAAAAGCAGATTGGTTATACTGAACATATTTCCCCTTTTAACACTACAAATATTTCGGTCTTTCCGGGTGGAAGAGGGAGCTAATCTTGCGTTTTGACATTCGTATAGCCTACATCGCATTACATAATAAGAAATAAAGATTGCATTTGTAGACACATCCTTTCTTTTTTTTTCAACTCAACACAAACTAACTATACGTCATACATGAACAAATCAACAAATTTTTGCACACACAAAATAACAACAACAACATTACAAAGACATTTTTCATAAAAAAGAATTTTTGTAGAAAACATCTAGAGAGTCCTTTACAAAAAAAAGTCAAAATAATGTGCACAGCACAGAGTAATAATATGTATTGCAACGCAAGCAGTCTGATTTTTTTAAAAAGGAAACACTGCTAAGAATAATACTTTTTTCATGAACAAACCTTTTCACACACAAAAGTCAAATCATCGGGCTTACAAAGCATATAATTATTACAATATTTGTTTGTTTTTTAACCCACACGCGTAACACATAAATAAATCTGTCTAAAATGGCGAAGTATCTCTAAACTATAGAATTGTCATTTAAAGAACACAATACTTTAAGAACGCGCTACATGGAAATAAATCTGTATATATATTTACAAAGTAACTTCTAAACTATAGAATTGTAATTTAGAAACATACTAAATTGTAAACTCTATATCAAAATGATACAGGTCAAGTTTCTAAAATCTTTCCATCTTAAGGAGGCTTTACTAACGTCCTTTTTCTCGCAGTGTGTGTTTGGCGAGAGCGGTGTCCATCTCTCTCAAACCTCTCAACCCCGGTTATAAAAAAAAAAAAGTCAAGTAGTCAATTACTCCTAGATAACCAGACGATAACTTTAAATGAACATCTCTTTGCGCACAATATGGTCTTACTCATCTTAACCATATTGAAACACTTTATTACACAATTATTTCAAAATTCACTGGATTTTTTTCCTTTTTCATATAAAGGACTATCTTTGTTTAACAAAAATAAAAATAAAAAACACCAGTTCAACTCAAGATAAAAACAGTTATACATCATACATGAAAAAAAGCATTTTCCATAATTTATAAAAGAAGAACAATAATAAAGCTTACGCAGCTTTTCTTACGTTATCTAACACACACAAAAATGTTATCGGCATAACATGATACAGGCTACCTGCTACTAGATGTTAGTACTACAGAAAATAAGTTCTTGATTACACATTGTTTGTGTGAGTCACGTGGTTTGTTATAGTTTATAAGGAGTATTTAATTATGTAGCCAAACCAGTCTTTGTCCATTCAACTTTAAAACATTAACGTTGGGAATTGACTTCCAGTAATTCAGCAACAACAAAAAATGAAGCAAACGGTGAAATAAACAAACCAAAGACTCTTTTTAACAAACAAACCAACCAACGAGTGCTTTCTTTTACTAACAAACAAACAATGGGTTATACCTTTAAAACCACTAACACCAAATTTGAAAGCCCATATGACTCACATGCTCCTTATAGAACTCGCAATATTTAACATGAAAATGAGTGCCCAGAAGAAAACAAAGAAAAGGTGGTATATTAAAATGCAAAATAATACTGATTTGGATCTTTCTATGCTCTTAACCTTGAGATGACCATAACCTCTTGCTCCAAATACACATGTATTATTTCAAAAAAACAAAACTACAGCAAAAGTTCTATTACGTTAAAAAAACTATCACCTTGGGATGACCTTGACCTTTAGTGACCTTGACCTTGGAATTAACTTGACCTTCACGTGATCTCTCATTCATGTCTGATCAAATAACCCAGTATTATTGCACACTTTGGGTAAAATAAACAGCCATTCCACTGTACGATGATCTATTTTTTTATGTTTTTGCAAGGCCTAAAATGACATTGACCTTCAAGATCAATGTTAAAACAGAACATATTATAAAAGACCAATCTATCATCTCTAAATGTAACAAGTTTGGACTTTATATGTCTCGTAGTTTAGGGTCAAGGTCACTTCAAATATCTAAACAAACCGACTTTGGACAGCTCCAGTGACCTTGACCTTGGATTGAGGTTGACAAGTTTGCAAAGTATGTATGTCTCACTGATATCTATCGGGCATCAAGCTCAATGGTAATAACCTGAAAGAAAAGTGAAATGTTGTGAAAAATTGTCATTTTTGGACTAACATTTGATGACCTTGTGATCTTGACCTTGAAGTGAATTCATTCATTCACGTATCATTTTCGAGGTCTCATGAGTAAACACCATCTTACCGTGTTTTCTTGTGGTTGTTGAATTAGGTTCTAAGTACTTAGCCACTTTTAAAGTTTTTGCTCAGACAGTGGGCGAACGGCGGACGGACAGACAGACATTTTTTTTCAATATCATTTTTGAACTATTTAGTACTCATCTCGCACATATTTGCAAAAATCGGGATTTTAAAAAAATTATTTATTGATTTTATTTTATTTTTTGGGAGGGGGAGGGGCAGGAGGCGTCTGTGTTTTCTTGGGGTGCGTACATAGACTTACATTGCTATACATGGGAGTCAATAAAGGTATTGGTATCTCATTTCATTTCCAACATAAAAACTCTGGGATGCTACTCGATCAATGAAGACGACAACGAGGACGATGATGATGATAATAATAATGGTGATGATGATGATGATGATGATAATGATGATGATGATGATGATGATGATGATGATGATGATGATGATGATGATGATGATGATGATGATGATGATGATGATGATGATGATGATGATGATGATGATGACGCTTTTAAACTCAAAGAACAAGGCCGGATATGAGGTAGGAGGACTCTTACAACTGACAATCACAGAAACCTTCGCTATAATTTTATATTTAATTATGTGTTAATGTATTCATTCATTCATTCATTCATACATTTATTTATTTATTTATTTATTTATTTATTTATTAAACTAGGTGCTCTGAACACTGGCCAATGAATTAATTAATACATTAACACATCAATAAATTTAAAATGATAGCAAAGGTTTCCTTGTAATAAACCTTCGCTATAATGTTATATTTATTTATGTGTTAATGTTTTTATTTATTTATTTATTTATTTATTTATTTATTTATTTATTTTATTAAACTAGCGGCTCTGAACACTGGCCATCCTACTGGGTCAATCAGTATGGGTTATTTCAGTATCCAATGGTTTGGGCATGATTTTGTCCATAAGAGCCGATTGTTACCCTTGTTACCCTTGTGGTGGATGGCGCTGCATGGCATCTACCATGCTTTCGCTTGAAAAAGCTACCCGCATTCACACATATATATATAAAAGAATTTTAATCTTAATTTGGAATGGTTAACACTCAATTGTATTTATTTATTTAGGACGCAGAAGACGCTGAGGCTATACTCTCATTTATCGAACCCAGTTTACAACAAAACACTTACATTTTAAATGCCTACATTGCTTAATAGTATCATAAGAAGCCCTAGTGACCATTTAGCAGAAAGCGTCCAATATTATATTCCCAAGCTGACCCAACACAAATGAGGAGTTTCGGAAGAATTTTACACAAAAAAGGTAGGTGACTGGTCTAGCGAAGAAGAAGATAGTAAAGTAGATTGATAGAACAGAATAGGAATGAGAAAGACAGCGACAGTGGGAACTTCAAGCACTAAATTTCCAGAAAGTGGGGATACTATTTATACAGAAAATCCTGGCACCCCACAGGAGGAGGGTTGGGAGGGGAGGGGGAGGGGGGCGAAACACACTAAGTGTATGTAGGGCATAAATATTTTTTTTAAGTTTTTATGTATTTAGTTATTTCATTATTTAAGACGATTAACCCAGTCCCTCAATGTATGAAGGGCATGTACAGGGTGGGCAAATAAAATGTTACCACTTTTTAATCATAAATAAGTTTTTTTAATGAGAACGTTTTCGAAAATTTTATTCACATAAATGTCCAAATTATCATTTGATACCAAACATAATCTTTTTTTTTTAACTGAATTTCCTCAAACAATTCTTTCCTGGAGACAGGCTTATGTCATGGCGCACAGACAACTCATGGCCTGCCCACTCCCTCGATCGTTTCCCCGCAGACTACTTCCTATGAAGGTACATGAAGGAGAGAGTGTACTACAACAACCCACAGACCATTGAGGCCCTGAAGACCAACATCCGTCATGAAATTCGGAGAATCCCACTTGAGATGTGTAGCAATATCATCACAAACTTCAATGTGCGTGTTGCAATTGTAATCCAGAGAAGAGGAGCGTGGATTGAGCATACCATCAATTATTAAACTGTGTACAGAACGAGTGAAAAAGTGGAGAAAAAAAAACCTTTGGCATCAAATGATACCGTGACATGTCTGTGAAGAAAATTTTCGAAAACGTTTTCATTGTAAAAACTCATGTACAATTAAAAAGTGGTAACATTTTATTGGCCCACCCTTGTAACAGGCAATTTAATACAGTACATATGTCTCGCAGAACAATGCACTCAAAACAACGTGTCCAAGAGACGGGACCGTTCAGTAAACGAGAACGGCTTCATGGACTGTTTTATCCTCAAAACTACTTACCACAAAAAACGTGAGATTCGCACATGGGTGGTATTTTTGAAAGCCCTGTCTTTAGGAGTTAGCTTTTAACTCCCGAAGACGCATTTTTAGAGAGATACATGTATTGAGACAAATTTTGTTTTGGTCTGCGACGTTTTATCTCGCTTTCTCTCACACTCTTTAGGCAAATTGTTTTTAACCGTCCTAAAAAGTACTGCTAGTTAAATATCAGATTGTCAGCTGTAGGGTGAAAGTACTTTTGCAAGCACAGTTCACATTCATTCTTGGACATGACAACGCTGCACATTATGACTCTATGTACACCAATATCCAATGCAATCCTTTTTGTCCACCTTTACAGCGCACCGCTTCACGCCATGTAGAGGTACTCAAGGCGCCACACTGTACAAATGTCGTTATATACAATCTTGTTATGTACAGCAAAAATATTGAAAGGCCATTATATACGTATTTTTTTAAATTCTTCAAGAACAAATCACTGCAAAATATAGAGAATACATGCAAAAAGTACATAATTATATGAGCAACCCAGTGCAATTTAACATCAGCGAAACAGCCATGGAGAATGTGTTAAGTGTACGTAAATGGTTAGAGGCTAGTACTTGCTAACCCAAACTCAACCTAAAAAAACACACACTGTCTGCAACTTTACTGTGGATGATTTCCTACAGACGCACATGGCAGCCAAACAGCCGTTTGGGATGAGGTGCTTTAAGTTCACTTTTAACAGGAAAAAATTCATTATTTAGCACAAACGTGAACAAGTGTTATGTTTTTTAAACAGGTAACAACAATCCTCATAACCTTTTAATATACAGGTAAAAATCTGTTTATACAGTTGAAAATATATATATATATATATATATATATATATATATATATATATATATATATATATATATATATATATATATATATATATATATATATATATATATATATATATATATATATATATATATATATATATATATATATATATATATATATATATATATATATATATATATATATATATATATAAAATATCTGTACATAAAAATACATTTTTAATTCTCATTTAGCAACAGATTACATGTAGAGTCTTTGGGAATGCCGAGACAAATGTATATTTATATGAATATTCAGATTTCAGATCTTGATTACAAATGTACATGGTTGGAACTGTCAGGTAGCAACAGGCATCCATTTACAATTAATCTATCCTCAATTACACATCAACGCCCAAAACATTCAAATAGCAATCCATCAATCGCCTATGTCATGACATGCTATACTATATAGTATATAGACCATGCCCGGAACTACGATGGGAAACATGATACAATACAAAAGCAAGATAAGATAAGGCGTTCCTCTAATCTTTCTGACATTAGAGAGACAAAGAAAGAGAGAGAGAGAGAGAGAGAGAGAGAGAGAGAGAGAGAGAGAGAGAGAGAGAGAGAGAGGCGTTTGGGACCTCTCTTTTCTGTGAGCGAGCATAATAAAAGGGTTTTACCCATCTCCTCTCCCTCGCTATCCCTTTACTTTCCCCGGGTCCAAATAGCTAGGTCTACCCGTTCACAGTTTGGTGGACTAAGGTATGCTGAGCGCGTTGTTTCTTTTTTGTTCCTAATTCTTTTTAGGGTGGGTGGTTGAGGAAGGGGGCGGGGTGAGAAGGGTGGGGGCGGGGTGAGAAGGGTGGGGGCGGGGTTGGCCTTTGGTGGTTTGCTTTCCAGTTATTGTCACCTATCCAAGTAGACTACTAACTGCGCTCGACATTGCCTAACGACACATTTGTAGCGTAGGCCCAAAACCATTATGCTTCTGCGCCACGCCCTGTGAAACAAACATTTACTATAACATACAAACAAACAACCGAACCAACAACAAATGCACCAACAACTACAATTAAAATTACCACTGTGAGCATTAATGTCAATATTACATAATCTAATTGGTCCTAAAACAACTAAATATATAGAATTTTAAATTTAAAAAAACAACCGAAGATGAATAACACATAAAATAAAACACTTTGAAACGACAAAATGGTATATACGCAATGTGTTTAATCTTCTTTTGCCATATATATTTAAAACCCGAAGAGATATATATAGTTGTTATATATAGAGATAGATATAGTTGTTATATATATATATATATATATATATATATATATATATATATATATATATATATATATATATATATATATATATATATATATATATATATATATATATATATATATATATATATATATATATATATATATATATATATATATATATATATATATATATATATATATATATATATATATATATATATATATATATATATATATATATATATATATATATATATATATATATATATATATATATATATCTTCGGGTTTTAAAAACCGAAAATTTGGCAAAATGAGATTAAACAAATTGAGTGGATAACATTTTGAAACTCCGATGGTATGGCCACGTCACCAGATCATCAGGCCTTGCAAAGACTGTTCTGCAAGGCACAGTGCAAAGAGGTAGAAGAAGAGGGAGACCGAAAAAGAGGTGGGAGGACAACATTCGAGAATGGACTGGTTTGACACTGAGCGAAGCCATCAGGGCTGCTGAGGACAGAGAAAGATGGAGTATGCTGGTTAAACGATCATCTGTGGTGCCCCTATATATATATTCAAAGTGTTTTATTTTGTATGTTATTCTTCTCTCAGAACACAAACACACGACTTTGTGGTAGTGTGGAGCAAAACAAAATAAAAGTAAAATGGATTCTGAGTCAATAGACTGACCTTGTGTACAAATAACCCTTTTTTCAATTATTTCATTTTTTTCCATAATTATTGTTTGTTGTTGTTGTTGCTGTTGTTGTTTGTTGTTTGTTTGGTTAACATTTTAATATATAATATAGAGTTTTTCCTCTGGAATTGTAACAATGCACGTCATGATTTTGTTAATATGCATTATTCCCTACTATACTCAGCAGTATGTTCGAGAACAATTTCTACTACAACATCGCATTGGCCATAAACAAATATTCATTAGCCTAGTTAAGAAAATGAAGACGCTCGTTAGCTTGATTAATAAACGGAAGAGGGTCAAGATTTTCAATTATTATCACTATTATTGTCATGGTATTATCAGTATCATCATTAACAGTATCACAAGAATTATCATTATTCTGATTGCTATAATCAGGCGGTCATGTCCTCATTCACGTTAAGGTAAACAAAATATTTACTTCGCTATATACGTATTTTGTCCTTTTCGTTATTCTCCTGTCTATGTCTGTCTATTTGTCTTTCTGTCTGTCTGCCTCTCATCTTTCACTCCTACCTGCCAATGTATTTATCTGATCATCAGAGACTAGCTTCTGTTGGTCCTATCGATATATCCTATCCTGTCCTATCCTATCCCGTAACTCGAAGGTCGTTGGTAACTGAGTCAAATTTCCTTCTCTTATCGCGATATATCTCTCCTTCTTTCATTTTTTTTCCTTCAAAATATACAACTGATATTTACTCATTAAGTAACTCCACCATCTAATAACAGCGTAACATAACGACAATAATACAATGTTTATCACAAAACCCATATTTTCCTCAAACGTAGGTCTTCTTGTTATTAGTAAAAAAAGAGAAATGTCACCGTGTATACAAAGCGCGTCCTTTATGCATCTACATCTAACATGATGAATAAACAAACAACGAATGCCATACTACAGTTGCCAAAACTGTTTTTTTCTGTTTCTGTAACAGTCTGTTTAAATAGCTGTGAACCTTTTATTCAAACTCTACAGTCGTCATAGCATCCTCGTTTCTAATAGCGATTAAAAAATAACTCACATCAGCAGTTCTATGTTTAACCGTTAATCAAACCTTGGAATCGTTGAAGTCGCCGTTTTTGGTCACGTTGCTTGCTCTTCCTTTGGGGCGCGCTCCTGACACCGCGACGGTATGTAAGTCGTCGATGGTGAAGGTCACGGGTCTTTCCGGTTCCTGTCTGAGGTCATCGTGGTCAGAGTTCAAGCCCGAATCGCGATCTTCTGACCTGGTGGAGAGGGTGCTGCCGATGAACCTGGCGGTAGACATGGTGTGGCCGTGTGTGTCGGACTGCGCCGCCTTCGCTCTGTCGTATTTCAGGATTCCCACGCGCCGTAAGATGGCCACGCCCGGCATGAACAGTACTGACGATAGCACTAGAACGGCGCACAGCATTCCAGCGTACCATGGATAAGCCCTGCCTTCCATCATGCCCTGTGGACAAATACATCATTATGGGGTTAGTAGATATGCAGTGGACGGTTTATTTAGTTTTAACGATTGCCTTCTGCGCCGGAACGATCGGACGACTTCACGGGAAAAATACAGACAAACTTCACCGGAATGATCAAGCAACTTCACCAGAATGATGAGATAACTTCACAGGAATTATCAGACAACTTCACTGAAATGAAAAGACCACTTCACCGGAAAGATCAGACAACCTCGCCGGCATTAACAGACTTAACGGAATTATCAGATCACCGGAATGATTAGACCTAGTGGAACGCTAAACACATGAGGTCAGTAATCATAGTGTCCACTATAACAGTTAAACGTTAAAGGAGGAAGATGAAAAGAAGAAGAAGGAGAAGAAAGAAGAAAAGAAAGAGGAAAAGAAGGAGAAGAAGAAGAAGAAGAAGAAGAAGAAGAAGAAGAAGAAGAAGAAGAAGAAGAAGAAGAAGAAGAAGAAGAAGAAGAAGAAGAAGAAGAAGAAGAGGAAGGAAAACCATTCAACACAGAGCATCATGATAGAAATACGGAAGAAGAATTAGAAGAAGAAGAAGAATTAGAAGAAGAAGAAGAAGAAGAAGAAGAAGAAGAAGAAGAAGAAGAAGAAGAAGAAGAAGAAGAAGAAGAAGAAGAAGAAGAAGAAGAAGAAGAAGAAGGAGAAGAAGAAGAAGATTGAGAACCATTCAACCCAGAGCATCATGATAAAAATATGGAAGCCCTCTTCACATTGTGCAGGAAAACACACACTGGCTTCTTCATTCACATCATCCTATTCACCATAGCAGGAAAACTGACTGACAATAATAAAAAATAATAACAATTGCTACGCCGTCGATTATTTTCACAACGACGACAAAGATGATACGTTTACGCTCTCCTTATATAGTCTACCTTTTAGAGGATGGAATTGACACTAATGAAGAAATTTTTTTTTAATTGTGATGATGATCTGTGGGTTCGGGCATTAAATAGAATAGACCCAACGTTTCCCGGCGTGTCGTAAGAGGCGACTAACAGGGGTGATGTTAGCACGGCATCACTGGGCGAAAGTCTTCTACACAGAAGTCACCGGCCAGGGCGGAGGAACCTCACGTTACTACAGGTTCAACGACCATGTGCTCAGGGCCAAGGCGAGCCACACTGTATTCGTGGATTTCGGCTGTGGCCAACAGCCTGGAGAGGATTGGGCACCGCCAGGTCTTTTTGCCCAAGATACACTACATGATGACACAATCCACTAATTCCATGCCGGATCGGTCGTCGCCCGGCTACACAAGGACCGCGCCTTCCGTTGGCCACCAGGACGGAGGTGTTAAGTATGCTACTGATGGACAATTTAGCAAGATCCGCACGAGAAACAACATCGTCATAGGAACCTGGAATGTCAGGACCCTAACCGCGGAAGGAAAATTAGAAGAACTGGCCCACGAGTTGGACCAGTATCGATGGAACGTTCTAGGCATCAGCGAACTGCGCTGGAAAGGCCTAGGTGAAACAACGACCGACAAAGGCCACAAGCTCTATTTTAGCGGTAGAGATGACAGGCACGAACACGGCGTTGGATTCTTGGTCCACAAGAACATTCTAGCCACTGTCATGGGTTGCCGCCCAGTCTCCAGTAGACTCATTACCATCCGCCTGAGAGCAGCCCCTTTCAACATCACCATCATCCAGGCCTATGCCCCAACATCAGACTATGACGACAGCGAAGTGGAGGATTTTTATGAAAATCTACAGGCGGTCCTTGACCAAGTGCCGAAGAAGGACATAGTCATAGTGCAAGGCGACTGGAATGCCAAGGTTGGCCAAGATGCGCACCACAACTGGGGAGACACATGTGGACCCCACTGCAACAACGAGACAAATGACAGGGGTCTGAGGCTATTGGAGTTTGCCAGATACAACAATCTGGTACTGGCAAACACGCTTGGTCTCCACAAAAACTCCAGACGATGGACATGGCACAGTCCTGGCGGGGAGCATCACAACCAAATAGACTACATAATGGTCAAGAAACGCTTCAGATCAAGCATCAACATTGGCAGGACACGCACTTTTCCAGGAGCAGACATCGGAAGTGACCACGATCTCGTGATGATGTCTTTCCGGCTCCACTTGAAGAGAGTAAATACAGCAAAGTGCACTAGACTGAAGTTCGACCTGGACAAACTGCAAGACCCGGAGGTGGCAGAACTATTTCAGGCCACAATTGGAGGGAAATTTGCACCACTGCTCATTTTGGGGGCTGGTGAAGTAGATGTCAACACCATGACCACCACCTTCAACTCAGCTGTGACAGATGCCGCCACTGAGATCCTTGGCAAACACCGACCAAAGAAGAAGCCGTGGATCACACCTGAACTTTTGGATCTGTGTGATAAACGAAGAGAAATGAAAAAGAAAAAGAACACCTCACAGGGAGCTGATGTCTACTGAAAAATCAACAATGACATCCGAAAAGGCATGCGCACAGCAAAGGAGAACTGGATAGAAGATCAATGCCAGGAAATAGAGAACAGTCTGAACAAGAACAACAGCAAGAAGGCCTACCAGACTGTGAAGCGGCTGACAAGTGTCAAACAGCCCAAAGTCTCCACGATCCAAAGCAAGTCTGGCATATGCCTTACAGAAGAACAAGAAGTCTTGGACAGATGGACAGAGTACTGCTCTGACCTTTACAACCATACACCAAATGGAGACCCATCAGTTCTAGCATGTCCCGAGAACAGAGAAGAAGAAGAAATCCTCCCAATTCTCCGGGAAGAAGTTGAGGCAGCAGTGCAAGCGCTAAAGAAAGGGAAGTCAGCGGGAGTGGACAACATACCCGCGGAACTGCTACAAGCAGGAAGAGAAGCGATGATTGATGCAATCACCATTATCTGTAACAAGATCTGGCAGAGTGGGGAGTGGCCTATACCATGGACCCAGTCGCTTGTCATCACTCTTCCCAAAAAAGGTAACCTTCAGGAGTGTGAAAATTACCGGACCATCAGCCTCATCAGCCATCCCAGCAAGGTCCTCCTGAAAATAATACTCAACAGGTTGAAACCCCAAGCTGAACAAATCATAGCTGAAGAACAAGCAGGATTCAGGGCAGGGCGAAGTACCACTGAGCAGATTTTTAACCTCAGAATAATCTGTGAGAAATACCTACAGCACCAACAACATCTATATCATGTGTTCATAGACTTCAAGAAGGCGTTTGACCGAGTCTGGCATGCAGCTCTATGGGCAACAATGAAAGTGTACAACATCAGCCCTAAAATTATTGAAGTCATCAAAAGCCTGTATGACAAGGCTACCAGTGCAGTCCTCCACAACAGCGCCATCGGGAACTGGTTCAGAACAACAATCGGTGTGCGTCAAGGATGCCTACTCTCTCCAACACTCTTCAACATCTTCCTAGAGCGCATCATGTCAGATGCTCTGGCAGATCATGAAGGCACAGTCAGCATAGGGGGTAGAGCAATCTCCAATCTTCGTTTTGCAGATGACATCGATGGATTGGCTGGAGAGGAACAAGAACTTGAACAGCTGGTACAGAGGCTTGACACCACCTCCAGAGCCTATGGAATGGAAATAAGTGCAGAGAAGACCAAAATGATGACCAACAACACCAATGGCATCAATACGGACATCAAAGTCCAAGGCCAATCCCTCAACACAGTGCATAGCTTCAAATATTTAGGAGCCATTGTATCAGACAATGGGTCCCGACAGGAAGTCCTCTCCAGGATCGCACAAACAACTGCTGCCTTGACAAGGTTGAAGCCCATTTGGAAAGACAGGACCATCAGTCTACATTCCAAAGTAAGACTGCTGCGCTCCCTTGTCATCTCCATCTTCCTATACGCTTGCGAAGCATGGACCCTCACAGCAGATCTCCAACGAAGAATACAAAGCATGGAGATGAGGTGCTACAGAAGACTTCTGGGCATTTCCTATACCCAACACATCACCAACGACGAAGTCCGACAGACCATCAAACAAGCCATTGGACAACACGATGACCTGCTAACAGTGGTGAAGAAACGGAAACTCCGATGGTATGGCCACGTCACCAGATCTTCAGGCCTTGCAAAGACTATTCTGCAAGGCACAGTGCAAGGAAATAGAAGAAGAGGGAGACCGAAAAAAAGGTGGGAGGACAACATTCGAGAATGGACTGGTTTGACACTGAGCGAAGCCATCAGGGCTGCTGAGGACAGAGAAAGATGGAGTATGCTGGTTAAATGATCATCTGTGGTGCCCCTACGACCTTCGGGTTACGGGATAGGATAGGATAGGATAGGAGGAGGATGATGAGGATGATGATGATGATGATGATAATGAGGAGGATGGTAATAATGATGACGATGAAAAGGACGACGACAACAACCACGACTACGAAGACGATGATACTGATCAAAATGACGACTAAATTGATGGTGATGACGACGACGTTGGTGATGATAAAACTTACAATGTCCTTGTTGTAGGCTTTATAGAGGATGGGGTTTGAGAACTGACTGACGAAAGTGGCGATGAGAAGACCGACGATAAGTACGGGAGCGACAAACTTCCAGGAGATTCGCCAGTAGATGTTGGGTTTCTTCCCGATCATCAACTCGATGTCTTCGGAAAACCTGCACAACAAAGCAGCAATCACTACTCTGTACAGTAAACTAACTTTTAGTGAATTGGGTACCTGATTAATCATCGAGTTAGGGTAATTAGCTAGTTAGTTACAGATTCGCCAGATGGTGTGTTGAGAATGCAATTGGGGAAAATTTAATCCATTTGTAAAATCTTGACATTTAGTTTGAATGCATCCAATACTATTAGACTGAGAGAAGAAAAAAACTGATGTAACGGGGTAGGGGATGAGGATGGGGCGTGGGAGGATGGTTAACCTGGTAAATGAATCAAGTAATAAATCTGTGTGTCTATCTATCTATCTATCTATCTATCTATCTATCTATCTATCTATCTATCTATCTATCTATCTATCTATCTATCTATCTATCTATCTATCTATCTATCTATCTATCTATCTATCTATCTATCTATCTATCTATCTATCTATCTATCTATCTATCTATCTATCTATCTATCTATCTATCTATCTATCTATCTATCTATCTATCTATCTATCTATCTATCTATCTATCTTCTAATCCCTCAGCCTGATGGGCCGTTTCGGGAGACATGAGGAAAGCTGTCGCGGAGAATTTTGGACACTTCGGTCTGTCTGCTGCTGCTGTCAGGAGGACTAACATGTCCAGCGCCGACCACGTAAATCTCATACCAAAGTAGAAGAGCTACAGGTGTGTCCCTGTATAGGGCACAACACCCTACAACCGCGTGAGATATCTCTTTTACCTGTTGACGCCGTAAACCCATCCAACGCCGATGGTCTCAGCCAGGGCGATGAGGATGAGAGGGAAGGAGCCAGCGAAGGCGTCAAACAGAGCGACCCAGTATGAACCGCTGCCCAGCACGAACAGGAATCCAATCAGGCAGCATGACCCGCACAGAACGCCTGACATGCAAGAGAAAAGCATCATTGCCTTATCTCCCCTTACTAAATACAAAACAAGACATTACCACGTGACCTGCAAGAGCAACCATTACCACATGAAATTCTACAAAAAAAACATCAATGACACATATATTGGATTCTTTAATTTTACGCATGTTCACTACAAAGTGATATTAGGCAACTAAAACTCTAAACACAAGAAATACAAGATAAAATATAAATACATTAAATACAAGACAAATCACAATTACGTTACCACATAGAATACAAGAACAAGCATCATAACCACATGAAATACAAGATATAACAAGAAGATATAACAGCAAGGAGAAACAACAGCAAAACATTACAACGTAAGTACAAAAAAAAATCACCACATGAAATGCAAGACACAATATCATTACATTACCACATAGAATACCAAACAAAACAAGAATTTACTTTTTTCTGTAAATGAAAATATTACTATGGCACCCTCAGTGCGGTGTTTGTAAACACCTTTGGGTGTCTTTACACGAGTAATCAACCAGTGACATGAAGCACAAGATCCTGCCTCTGTTGGGTTTTTCGCCCGCATGCAGAAGGCGTGTTTTATTTGAGCCAGCTTGCCTGTACTGTTTGACAACGGGGTGGAGTTCTTTAATGTTCGCTAAAACGTCACAGTGAAGGGATGTGGGGTTGTGAATCACGGAACAAAGAGTCATTCGAGAAAAGGGAAGAAACAAAAAATAGATTTGAGCTGCAGTCGCTTTGCGCGCCTTGCAAACCAAGTGACTATTTCTACCTACAGCAACATTAAGTTGTCAAATTATATCTGTCCACACAAAATCCCCGTCCTGACCTGACACTAGCCACTTCTTCCTCAAGATAGGGTGAAGGTCGAGGTCGTACAGCGAGGTGGCCACACCCTCTATCGTGCCGAACTCTGACCCCAAGCCAAGGGAGAGAAGCATGAGGAAGAAGACGATGGACCAAAATGGCGATGAGGGACCGAACTCCACAATGGCCTGGGTGAAGACGATGAACGCCAGACCTGTGCCCTCCGCTCCCTGTTAAACAAGTAAACACCATACTGGTCAGTGTAAAAGGAAGAAATTACATTTTTATTTTAGGCTCCGGAATAAAGGATATGTTGATTGTTGAGATTCAGTTCTGTATTTTATTTTATTTTATTTATCGCCTGTCATGGCAATATTAAACACACACGCATGCATAACACCCTTACAATTGCTCACACTCACGCATGCATTTGAAAACCATCATAATTATTACACAGTTTAACAGGAAAAAAGTTAAATAAAACTTATAACAATATTCCAACTGAACTGGCGATCTGATCAAAACACTAATAATTTTAGCAATAATGTGGATGAGATATTACCTATACCTCCTTCAACTAAAACAACTACTATCATCACCACAAACAACAATAAACAAACAAACAAAACAAAATAAGGCTCTGCGCAAATCACACCTTTTCTAGATCCTCCTCCAAGCTACAGGTTCGGAAGTTTCTCACAGAGTCTGTGAAGTTGTACTCGGTGAGGTTGTACTGCGTCAGGTTGGCCTCAAACAACTCGTGGTACACTGCCGGCGTCAGCGTAGTCTTGTTCCAGCCCTCCACCTCCACTACCTCAGTCAGGATGTCGATGTTGCTGGCCAAACAATCCATCAATCAATGAAATTAATCAATGAATTAATATATCCATCAATCAGTGTTAATATCAATCAGTGAAATGGAGTATGTGAAGCAGAGGCAAAAGATGTGATTTAAGTATTAGGGAAAGATACTTTGGACAAAATATTGTATTTCATTTTATGTAAACGTTCTTATGTAGCGCTTTTTCAAGCTCAAGAGCTGCTCAAGGCGCTGGTCGATACAGGGTCTAACTCAAGCCGGCTGAGGCGCCCACTTGCAGCGTTTGGTCGCATTGTCTGACGTCCAGACAACTGAGATAGGAACAAAATATACAAGTCCACGGTTAGCATTTGGTCTGTACGTGGAACAGAAAATGAAACATAATAAACAGCGATTATAAACTATAGGGTAGTACAATACTGCGTGTAAATTTAGCTATTTTAACTTCTTCTTATCCAACAGTAAAACATTTTGTTTTAAGTTTTGCATACAAATGTATTTATACCGTATTTATACATGCAACGTTGGCCTATGCCGGCGGTATACTGGTTTCGATTGGCCCTTCCTTTTCTGTTTCCCTCTATTGTCTACCATATACATAAAGAGTCAGTACGGGAAAAAACCACGAATAATCCTGTGAGAAAAAAAAGTCAAGATGCCGCCAATTCGACTGCCGCACGCCTATTACTGAACCACCTGGTACTGCAATGACTAACAGGAACAACAGTTATAGTTTGTTTGTTGTTGTTGTTGTTGTTGTTGTTGTTGTTGTTGTTTTTCAAAATATAATGGTTTTACCATAGCCGCACCCATACGAATCTAACTATAAAAAGGAGGAAAAAATACAGAATACACATATATCTCACACCGAACATGAGTTCACAACAATTCTAATACATTTTCATAATACAGTCATAAAACATTCGATATTGGTGTTGTTAGTAGACGTTTTGCTAAAGCCACAACAACCAAATGATCTCCAATTCAAAAAATGTCTTCAACATTATTTTTCCTTTACATAATCAGAACGCATAGGTACTATATTATTTTACGAAACAAATAAAAGATGTAAAGAATAATTTGTTCGCCACACACACACTTCACTTCAGGTGAAAATTTTGTTTGAAAAAGTATCTATTTCATTCAAGAAATTACTTTTTAAACATGTTTTTTTACTTGTCCAATTATTCTTGCATAATTGCCTGACTACATTGTTTGCACCATTGGAAGTCTAATATTATTTTGTTCCTGTTGTTTTCCAATATTTTAGAACTCCCATCAATCTTAACATTGGTAACAACAGGTAAACCTACTGCTGCACACAGTGCTCAAACATCAGCGTGGCCTTGAAGCCCATGATGGAGAAGATGACGGTGCAGGCGTAGATGGCGGTGAACCAATTGGTCAGCGACACCAAGATGGCGTCCTTCTGCACGTTGTTCTTACTGGGGTTGTAGCTGGAGAAAGCGATCAGCCCGCCGAACGCCAGCCCGAACGAGAAGAAGATCTGGGTGGCCGCGTCCAGCCAGCATTGAGGGTTCATCAGGTAGCTCATCTGAAACAAGAGCAACGGCGCCTTGCAAGCGTAGAATCATGATCATCATCATCCTGATGATCATCATGATTATCATCGTCATCTTCATCATCATCAACATCATCATCATCATCATCATCGTGGTCGTCTTTGTAACTCATCATCATCTATGAGCATCATCATCATCATTCTGCTGATTATCGTATATTGTAGTTTGAAGAAACCGATGACATCTTACATTCATCGGGCAATAAGCAAAAAAAAAAAGTGACACCAAGAAATTTTATTAGGCAAATCATGCTGCAAGTGCACAAAAAGTATTAAAATGCGTTGCAAAACTGTGAATATCGTTATGGGCTGTTTTTTGTTTGTTTGTTTGTTTGTTTGTTTTGGTTTGTTGGTTTGTTTATTTTTTGTTTTTTTTGGTTTGGTTGTTGTTGTTTGTATTTATTGACGTATTTGAAAATGCTTTAAAATAGTGGTGGAGGGCAACAGAACGAGCTGTCGGTAGGTCTGTCGTTTCATTGGACACCATATCTTAAGAACCACTGAAAGGATTTTGGCCAATCCTCACAAAAACATTACCCAGGTTACCTAGTCTGCCTGCCGTCCCATCATATTTTTGCTCTACCACAAAGGTCAAGGTCACTGGAGTCATTTTGTTGCTAAACACGTTTTGCTGAATATCTCAAAAACGGCTGAAGCGAATTTGCTGAGTTTGGGAATACAGGTGCTTCAACTCATGGGCCATCCTTCAATAGCAGTTCGGATGTCGGTCAGTTGGTTGGCCCGTCGCTCCAAATGTGACTTTATTTGTTCAAAACATACTATTTGCCTTACCTCAAGAATAACAGAACCGAAATTCATCCTTTTTACTCTGCGGATATTTTATCTGCTACTAAGAATGTTAGATCATTCGTATGTGTACTTTTTCAAAGGGCAAGGTCATTATCTAAACACGTTTTGCGCTGTGTCTAAAAATTGGCTCAGCCGATTTTGAAAATATTTTGTTTGCCTATAGCTCAGATAGTGCCTATTGTTCCATGTTTTCCATTTGCTTGGTTAAGCTTAGGTCTGACGACGAACGTTTTGATTGCAATCATAGGGAAAATTATGACTTGAACCACTGATTTCGTCAGACTATCACCGAATCATCTCAGTCAAATCAGTTCGCAGCGTGATTTGCGATGATTTTCCACGTTTAGAACATACCCTAATTTTGATGAACTGATTGCGAGTCATTCAGCATGGGAACCAATGAAACGCGCTAATTCTTTGTTCACGTGATCTTGAGAGAATGGCTAATAATTATAAGACCGGCCCCATAGGAACGTTGAGTGCGAAAAATACCTGTGAAGTAATCGAGATGGTACATAGTAGAGATTGAATGTTTATATAATATCGTCTTTTTCTCTGAACTTGACAAGTGATATGCTACCGTGTAATGCAAACATTCTTCGTCTCTGCTTTTTCCACATTTTGACATGACTTTCGGCGCAGCAAGGGTAACAACTCTTGTGCATTTGTTTAATCGCAGTGACTGTGCACATGTTTACCAATAATCAAACGTTTTAGTGTGACTACTGACGATTCAAAGCGTCAATCCTCCCATTCAAATCATGACTCGAAACATTCCCTGTCATTGTGATTGCAATCAAAACGTTCGTCTTTAGGGTAAAGCTCAGTCGCAACACTGCCAAAAAAAGTAACATTTTTTGAATATGCTTATTTATCGGTTATGTGTATGTGTGTGTGATTGTCTGAAAATACACTTGAATGGCTTGCCATCTTGTTTTTCACCACTGCTACTTAGCTCTTTTCTGATAATCGTTCGCTGTTCTTTCTGACAGAATAATCGCCGAGGCTTCTCAAAACGGATGTCCTCACGTCCGCTATTTTCAACTATGGGCCCTTGCTCTCCATCAACGAAACGCCGTACCACCATCATCACCCACATTTTTCCCAACCCTGAAAAAAAAATGAGATTGCGGGGTTGCGGTGAGAGGCAATGTGAAGGAAGAGGAGATGGATGGAGGGATGGGGAGGGAGTTCAGATGTGTTACTGACATCCCCTGTTCTCCTATTGTTCCTCCACCCTCCTCCCCCATTCCCTCCCCCGGTCCCACCACCACCTTCTTCACCCAACCATCCAACATAGTGGGCAAGAAGTGTGCGAGTGTGGACAAAGAAATGCATAATAATTTGGTAAGCGTGTACGTGTGTGTGTGTGTGTGTGTGGGTGTGTGTGTGTGTGTGTGTGTGTGTGTGTGTTTGTGGTGTGGGTGGGAGCGGCGGGGCGTGCGAATCCACTTGTATGGGTGCACGTGTCAGCGCATGTGTGATCAAGGTGATTGTCCCCTTAAGAACGAGGCGTTGCTATGATATAAGGGGGCAAAATGGCGACTACTTGCGCTTGGAAACTAACCGGGGGTCATAGTGAAGATGGTGAGCACACAAATAACACATATTCTCGTGAGACCCTCTTGACTGTGACACTGGAACACTAGTGCTCCTAATGTTTTCATGTAGGCTCACTAACAGAAGAACGGGGCAGTTGATAGAATAACATTTTGGCCTTTACAGGGTACTTTTGCTGGGCACAGAAAGAGCTGAAAACGATACATGACAGCTGGACAAACAAACTCGATCAGCATGTCATCTCTGCTTCGCTGCAAGACAGTGTTCTACGAGTTTGATGTCATTACAGTTTCGTGAATATGATGTCATTGGTGTTCTCACTATCAGTGCACCTTTTAGAGCACAATGTACTCCACGAGGGCTATCATCAGTGCAATGTCAAAAGCACTTTCGCCAGGGACAACTAGATATCAAGTAACCCTTCCCTAATCGAGTATATGCGGCACATATTTTACTCTTCCCTAAAGCGCTGAATCAGCAGAATAAGATGGATGAACTCGAGTTCACCCGACACGGGGACACACGCAGCACTGCATCCCATAATAGCATCGGCTGGATACAGATCTAATACCAAACTATTTAAGGGGACCAACATCAAATTTTATAATCAATCAAATCCCTCGATGCTTTTCTTTTCTTTTCTTTTTTAATTGCCGGGGGTTTCAGTATAAATAGTATCCCCACTTTATGGAAATTTAGTGCTTTAAATTCCCACTGTTGCTATCTTCCTCATATACTCTTTCCCATTCCTGCTCTGTCCTATCACTCTGCTATACTATCTTCTTCTTCGCTAGATCAATAACCTACCTTTTTTCTTGAAAACTCTTCCTGGACAAGACTCCTTGTTTGTGTATGAGGTCTGTTGGATCAGCTTGGGAGTGTTGGACGCTTTCTGCTGGGTGGTCACTAGGGCTTCCTATGATGTTAGTATTTAGCAATATAGGCATTTTATATGTATATGTTTCGTTGATGATTTGTAATGATGGTTGTATTCTATTTTGTTTTTGTAACCGGGGGTTCGAGTAGTTGAGGTAAACCCTCAGCCGTCCCCCGCGTGGGATGTCTTTATTGTAAAGTGACTGGCCGGTGGAGGGCGTTCAAATTTCCCACTAGGGTTGTTTCAGCAGATCTTTTATGCGGATCGGGGGTTGTCCGGTCCTGATTTGGCTCGGAGGAGTCCGCTGGACCTAAAGCAACAATAAATCAATCAATTGAAAAATGGTGACGCGGTTCAATTAAAATATATTCGTACCTAAAACATATAAATACGTTAATTTAAGATCTATCCAAAGACACCAAGTTTGAGTCAGATCAGTTTAGTTAGAACAGCGCTATGACAGAGGTAAGTACCTTCAATTTCTCCGCTGTCGTTCATTCAATAATGTCGTTGTTAATCAAACGGGTACGCAGGGTGGCCTCGTGACTCAGTGTCGCCGGTTTCCTAAGCCGAAGTTCACGGGTTCGATTCCCGCAAGGGGCGAAATGAAATGACTTAGATACGAGACTATTAAGGTCACCGAAGGTTTTCTCAAGGTACTCTGGTTTCCTCCCTTCAATAATGGTATTGGATGCAGTCAATCTAAAATTTCACATTTAAAATTTCGTCGTTTTCCGTCGTCTAAAAGCGGCTTTTCTTTATTCCACATGATTGAGTGATGAATGTGTGTTTGTTGTGTATGTAGGAGTGTCTATAAAATGTGAGCGTGTATATTGGTTACAGATCGCCGCACTTTGAGTCTGATTTAGGAATAAAGCGCGTTCAGCATCCATTATTATTATTATTATTATTATTATTATTATTATTATTATTATTATTATTATTATTATTATTATTATTATTATTATTATTATTATTAACCTACTGTGTCTCTTGGGAACACTTTCCCATTCTTGACTGTGCATAAAAACAATATCCGCCATTGGTGATTGTAGATCACGCGATTGGTGATTGTAGGTCACGCGACAAAACCACGTGACCGAAAGTTGGAACAAAATGGCCACTAGCTCAGTAGTGAATGTAGCAGCGGTCACTATGGCGATCATCGGAGTAACAATATTCTGTAGTGCTAGTGTTTGTGATAAAGTCTTAAAGACAAACCAACACATATGGGGAAATTAAATGCATTCTTTTTGTTACATTGTAGAAGATAGCGGAATACAAAATGGCTCAGTTGTAAAAAGGTGTTGTTGCTCTAAGCACAAACTTTCAGCTAATGTGCGGGTTTTAGGAAATCTCGGGCTTCGTTCTTACTGAAGCATTCTAACCATGACCAGCACCTTCAGAAGCTCTTTGAACTAAACGAGGCGCGCTACCAAAGAACAATAAGCTTGGCCAATGGGAGTCGAGTGGCTCGGTAAAAGGAATATAAGCTTACAAACTACACTCTTACCCGTGGCGTCAACATGTACATCAGGCCGTCGGCTGATCCGCGAAGCGTCAGTCCCCGGATGAAGAAAATGGTCAGCACGACGTAAGGGAAAGTAGCCGTAACATACACCACCTGTATACAGGGAAATTATTAAGTGAAACGAAAATCAAATCAAAGGAAATTAAAATCAAACAGAATAGAATAACACAATGGAATATGACATAACATAAAAACCAATGAGATTATTGACGGGTGAATATCGGCTCTAAAGGTTCGCCATCTTTCTAAAGACTATTACATTTTACCAACAAGCAATACTATAATCGATCACCACACTAATGCTGCTGCTACTACTACTACTACTACTACTACTACTACTACTACTACTACTACTACTACTACTACTAGGCTTACTACTACTACTGTACTGCTGCTGCTACTACTAGTACTACTACTGCTGCTGCTACTACTATTTCCCCCATTGCGGGTGCCGGGGGTTTCAGTATAAATAGTATCCCCATTTTCTGGAAATTTAGTGCTTTAAATTCCCACTGTCGCTGTCTTTCTCATTTGTTCTTTCTCATTCCTACTCTGTTCTATCAATCTGCTATACTATCTTCTTCTTCGCTAGACCAGTCACCTACCTTTTTTCTTGAAAACTCTTCCAGGACAAGACACTTTATTTGTGTGTGAGGTCTATTGGATCAGCTTGGGAATATTGGACGCTTTCTGCCAGGTGGTCACTAGGGCTTCCTATGATGTTATTATTTAGCAATGTAGGCATTTTATATGTATGTGTTTTGTTGATAATATATAATGATGTTTGTATTCTATTTTGTTTTTGTAAACGAGGGTTCGATAAATTAGAGTACAGCCTCAGCGTCCCCTGCGTGGGATGTCTTTATTGTAAAGTGACTGGCTGGTGGAGAGCGTTCAGTTTTACCACTAGGGTTGTTTCAGCAGATCTTTTATGCGATCGGGGGTTGTCCGGTCCTGATTTGGCTCGGAAGAGTCCGCTGGACCTAAAGCAATAATCATGTAATGTAATGTAATGTAATGTAATGTAATGTAATGTAATGTAATGTAATGTAATTTCTTCACCTTGCCAGACGATTTGATGCCTTTGTAGATACAGAGATAGACCACGAGCCATGAGAAGAGCAAGCACAGCAGCATTTTCCACTTGATGCCGCCTGATTCGTCAATTCCGGAGGACGCATCCAGTGCTGTACGATACCAGAAATATGACGTAGGGCCCGCCACGTCACACTCTGGAACAATCTGAAATAACGTCATTGTCAAGTTTCAACTTACAAAGACGTTTTCGTATCTTAACTGAAGTTGATTAGCGTTCATTTTCTTACAATCCCTTAACATTATTATTGCAACTTGGCCTCTCCACTTCCTTATTGTTCTTATTAATCTTCGGTGTCCTTCTTCTCTTTCCTATGTTCTTCTTCTTCTTCATCATCTTCTTCTTCTTCTTCTTCTTCTTCTTCTTCTTCTTCTTCTTCTTCTTCTTCTTCTCCTTCTCCTCCTCCTCCTCCTTCTTCTTCTTCTTCTTCTTCTTCTTCTTCTTCTTCTTCTTCTTCTTCTTCTTCTTCTTCTTCTTCTTCTTCTTCTTCTTCATTTTCTTATCTTTCACATAATAATATGATCTTTTTTCTTCTTCATCTTCCTCTTCTTCTTCTGCCCTTTCCAAGATCTTCTGTTTTCTTCTTGTTGTTGTTCTTCTTGGGCAAGATTTTAAAAAAGCATTTTCAATGTCTATTTTAGCATTATGATTGCTCTGGTGGTTCAGAGTTGAATTAGGTCCCTACAACCCTCTTCCACTGGGATAGTTATCCCCGTCTGTCGTATTGCCAAAGGTGCGTGTGGACGTCAAACTTCAATGTTCTTCTTCTTCTTCTTCTTCTTCTTCTTCTTCTCCTTCTTATCCTTCTTCTTCTTCTTCTTCTTCTTCTTCTTCTTCTTCTTCTTCTTCTTCTTCTTCTTCTTCTTCTACTCCTCCTCCTTCTACGCTTTCCTTCTCCTCTATTAACACATCCTCTCTTACCCCATCGAAACGGCTGACTTACCCTTGTGACATTTTCAGAGACTTGTTCGGTGGGGCAGTCCGCCCAGGGCAAAGGGTACTGAAAGGAGTGGAAGAGGTAGAAGAAACACCACATGATGATAGCGTTGTAGTAGATGGCCACCATGTACGACGTCACTGCGCTCGCTAGGCCCACGCCTCCCATCAGAGGGTGGACCCTGTTCCACACCCCCACACTGCCCAATCGCATCTTCTGACCGATGGCCAGCTCCAAGTATAGGAGAGGCATACCTTCCACGAACAGCATGATGAGATAAGGGATGAGGAACGCGCCTGGAACAGAGAAAATAGGACATCATTTTAATTTTTTTTAATAGTGTTAGCATTACAAGAAGCTGAGTTAAAGGTATACTGAGAATAACTTGTAAACAATGGGGATGGAGAGCGTATGCAGTGCCGTTAGTTAGGAAGGGAAATGGACAGAAAATCTATTTCAGGCGACTGACAGTCAGACATGTACACGATTTTGTTCACGTTGTTTGTTGCTGTACATAATTTGACGTGAAACTGATCTTAATGCGATTACTGATGCAGGACGACGTCAGTGCACGTGACACTTGTAGATTGAAGCTGATCTCGAATGTAAACAATAAAATGACTCACGCTATTTCGAACAAACCAGCTGCCCTCCCCAAACCTTCCACCCTTCTCCATCCCCCACACCCATCCGTTCCTCAACCTCACACCATGCCTGTCAGTACCCAGCATCTTCATCACTTCCTGTCTTATCCATTCTTTCCTTCAAACTCCCCGATCTGTATTCATTACAATCATTACTATCACTCACATTTTCAGTTGCACTATACAGCGGAATATAATAATATTGCCCTTGTTAGAAATCTCAGTTGTCCACGGCATTACACAATCAGAATGTTGGCTGCAATTGTGAATTGCGCTTCTTCTTCTGCTTCTGCTTCTTCTTCTTCTTCTTCTTCTTCTTCTTCTTCTTCTTCTTCTTCTTCTTCTTCTTCTTCTTCTTCTTCTCACACCAACAAATTAGTTTTTGCCGCGCGCGTTCTGCGTCTTTACTTGCGTTAAATTATGTAGATCTGTCAATGAGAAATCCAAGTACGTTTTCATTAGAGCTTCGACGTAGACAAATCAATCACTTCTTCTTCTTCTTCTTCTTCTTCTTCTTCTTCTTCTTCTTCTTCTTCTTCTTCTTCAGCATAATAATGTGTAAAAACTACGGTTCAACAGTAACGTTACACTGGTCTCTCGCTAGGTTCGGATTTTAGGATTTCGAGCTGCGCATTGAGCACCGTTTTTTGATTTTTTTAAGTGGTAAGTGCGCTTTAAAAGGACCACGACTTTTAATTTGCGGAACTGTAATAGGCCTAGGAGCGTAACAATTGGGAACACAGGCGCCCGTATGGAATTCAAGCTTAGTATGAATAGTAGCACATATAATAGGTCTATATAGTAGAAGTAAAAATATAATGGTACAGTTCATAGACTACGCTTCACATTCCGATACGGATGCCTGTGGTTCGGAAGGATACTAGCGGCGTGTTTAAGGTACAACAAACAAAACCCACCTCATGCAAGCGTAACAATAATGAAAACAATAATTAATCTTGGACAACGCGGTTCTAACCCCTTTTTAAGCATTGTGCCAGTGCCAGAAAAACAAAAGAATACAAAACAGTGTCGACCAAACTTAATTTACAACGGATTAAATTTTAGCCCAAGATGTTATTTCCCCGAGAAATAATTGTGTCCTGCCCGACAAATCGCTTTTTAAATTTTATTTACTTATTTATTTTTGCTATAAAACTAAGTCGGTCAATTACCTATTTAAAAATCGACAACTTGATCGGAAATGGAAAGATTAGGTTGTCAGGTGTCTGCAGATTAAGTTGTTTTGTTAGTATGTTTTTTAAATTGTAATCTGGAATTGATTTCTAGCATGCCATATTGCAGTACAACCTATGTCGTGTTCGTGTTTGTGGGGGGGGGGGGGGGGGGGGGGTATGTGTCTGTGTGTGGGCGTGTGTGATGGCAAAACACAGCAAGTCTTTTTTTTAAAAGCTTTTTAATGCTCTGTCATAGAGACAATATTTTACATGTACATTTAGAAAAGTCAGGTCTATGGATTTCGAGATCTGGACAAGTAAGTCATCAAAATATAAAACAGACATAGAATGTCAAGATCATACAAAATTTCAAATTGTGTCCAGACAGACGTCGCACCTAGGCTTGCTTCGTTTCCTTCCTCCATTCAATAATGGTATTGAATGAAGTCAATCTAAAATGTCACACATAAAAATTCCAGTTCCTTTCCGTCTTCTAAGAGCGACTTGCCTGTACACCACATGTTTGAGTTATGTGCATGTGTGCACAGATCTTGATTATATTGTTACATTATGATGTTATTGTTATAAAGTTATCTTGTTATACTAATTATTATTGTTGATCAAGCCCCCTCCCCCACCCACAACCCCCAGCGCCACCCGTGGAGGTGCCGGGGGTTTCAGTATAAATAGTATCCCCACTTTCTGGAAATTTAGTGCTTTAAATTCCCACTGTCGTTGTCTTTCTCCTTTGTTCTTTCTCATTCCTACTCTGTTCTATCCATCTACTATACTATCTTCTTTTCCGCTAGACCAGTCACCTACCTTTTTTCTTGAAAACTCTTCCGGGACAAAACTCCTCATTTGTGTGTGAGGTCTGTTGGATCAGCTTGGGAATATTGGATGCTTTCTGCCAAATGGTCACTGGGGCTTCCTATGACGTTATTATTTGGCAATGTAGGCATTTTATATGTATGTGTTTTGTTGATATTGTATAATAATGTTTGTATTCTATTTTGTTTTTGTAAACGGGGGTTCGATAAATTAGATTAAAGCCTCAGCTTCCCCTGCGTGGGATGTCTTTATTATAAAGTGACCGGCTGGTAGATTGCCTTCAGTGTTACCACTAGGGTTGTTTCTGCAGATCTTTTACGTGGATCAGGGGTGAGTCCTCTTTCACTTCTCTGGTCCTGATTCGGCTCAAAAGAGTCCGCTGGACCTAAAGCAATAACCATGTAATGAAATGTTCAAGCCCCAAGGGCAAGATGTAAAATAGCACACCCAGTGCTTACTCTTTTACAATTACAATTTTAAAATTGTTATCTTATCTTATCTTATCTTATCTTATCTTATCTTATCTTATCTTATCTTATCTTATCACAACACGCCAGGTTTACTGGTCGTTGGCGTTTGCGGGCTGCGTCATCACTTGCTGCTAAATGATGTAGGGGGTGGCCTCGTGTCGCAGTGGATTAGTCGCCGGTTTCCTATGCCGAAAGTGGCGGGTTCGATTCCCGCAAGGGGCGAACGTATGTGACTTAGGTATGAGACTATTGAGGTCACCGAGGGTTTTCTCCGGGCGCTCCGGTTTCCTCCCTCCCTTCAATAATGGTACTCGATGCAGTCAATATAACAATTTCAAAAATAAAAATTCGATTTTCTTTGTCTTCTATTAGCGATCTTCTGCCTTTACACCACATGTTTACGTGACGGATGCGTATTTGGTGTGTGTGTGTGTGTGTGTGTGGGTGTGTGTGTGTGTGTGTGTGAGAGAGAGAGAGAGAGAGAGAGAGAGAGAGAGAGATCGAGAGTGGATGAAACAAGTGAGTGTGTATGTAGATACAGATCACCGCGCTTTGAGCCTGATTGGAGATTTGGGGAAAGGCGCGTATATAGCATCCAGTATTATTATTATTATTATTATTATTATTATTATTATTATTATTATTATTATGCATCGCTACGCCGCAGATGCAGCAGACACTGCTATTCTTCTTTGTTGCAAGTTGATTCGCAATTTTGTTGTTTTTACTTCCAACCCCTGAAGTTCCATGTCTCAGTGTGATATTGTCTGTGGTACCACTTCTATGTGTGTCAAGGTTGTCTCTGTGCTAATATGATAATCCACAAAGTGAAACCACAATACGCATGCTGCCAGCATAAAAAATAGACAGACACACGCACGCAAGTACATAAGTAGGGCAGAGAGAGAGAGAGAGAGAGAGAGAGAGAGAGAGAGAGAGAGAGAGAGAGAGAGAGAGAGAGAGAGAGAGATCTAAAGCTAACCTAATGACCTTTAGTGTCATTGACAGCTTAAAACAATTCTTTAGTGTCCACGATAAAGAACGCAATTTACTTTCTAGGCTACATATCCTATTGCGCGTCAGTTATGATGAACACGTTCTCCGCACATACCTTTATTACACTGGACCCAAAATTGGCTTGCTCCGCAAACCATGTTTCTTTTACTAATTTCATATTCCAAAGTTCAGGGACAGTCCAAGAAGCGGACGGGGGACTTCAGGAGTAGAGACATCTATAAATAGTTATGATTCTCCAACGCTAAACATTACAAAAAAAATTAACAGTAGCCTTCTTGACTAAAACTTTTTTTGGAAGCACAAAGGACAACCCGGAATCAGACACGTTAGGGCTTGACGCTGGGCTAATTGTCCAGAACTCTAGCTCCGTATACATGTATATCCCCTGTGAAACCAAGGGCAGTCCCTGTGTGCAGGAAGCCCCAGTTATTCCAGTCCTGGTAACATAGATTCATTGTGTTTTTTTAAATGGTCTTGGCTGGGTAAGTATCGAATTCCACACACCTACGTTGAGTCTAAAGCCTAATGGTCCATACAGTCAGCACTTAGCACTATGGGGTCAGCTGCATGTTCCCTTCGGGTGAGAGCAAAAACCGAGGACTGGGAACTGACGGTCATGACCTAGTAGAGTATGTGAGTGCAGGTGCTACACAAATACATCCAGGAAGCACTAGGTCCATTTCCCCACTCCTCCTCTCCATCACAATCCCCTTCTTCACCATGCCCGGTCGACCAGGATTGTTCTCAGTTGTCTGGGCGTCAGACGATACGCCAAAAAAATAAATTTAGCACAAAAAAGAAGAAGAAGAAACAACATTTAAAAAAAGAAAGAAAGATGCAAGAAAGTACGAAAGGAATAAAAGATGCATGAAAGAAAAACAAAGAAAAAAGAAAATAAGTCTGAAAATATAAGCTTACAAAAGAAATAAATAACCAAGAGAACCAAAGAAAGAAAGAAGAAGAAGAAGAAGAAGAAGAAGAAGAAGAAGAAGAAGAAGAAGAAGAAGAAGAAGAAGAAGAAGAAGAAGAAGAAGAAGAAGAAGAAGAAGAAGAAGAAGAAGAAGGAATGTTTGTGTTTAAGTGGCCTGTTAAACGTGTATTGATCTTAGCTGAGCATATTGCTGTTGAACTCTTCTATAGCACAGCTTGCACAGTAATCCCTGGTCGTGTTACGTGTTAGGACCAGTAAAACGGATCAGCGAGCATGGCTACTGCCAAATGGCCTAACAAACGGCCATCAACAACCACAGTTAGCCAAGAAACAGGGGGATAAAATACATGGTAATACACGATGTACGCAATAGGAAAATATATTCCGTCCTTCTTTACTAATAGTATATAGTATGCAAGCTCCCGCACGCGCGAACAAGCGCGCAAAAATACACACACACACGCACGCACACACACACATACACACACTTTGTTCAACAATTCGCACTAAACACACATACACATCATATATACATACAGGAACATACATACACATCTTGTTCTCACTAATTGTACAATACATGCGCTCGCGCGCCACACACCCACACACAAACACACAGAGTGATCCAACTATTCGACCAGTTTCTGAATCTGATCGAATGCTGTTTGCTATTCGTCGAACGTGAAACTGAAAGCAATATGGTATACAAAATTAATGCGGTTAACAGAGAGAGAAAATCGGACTGATGTAAGAGAGAGAGAGAGAGAGAGAGAGAGAGAGAGAGAGAGAGAGAGAGAGAGAGAGAGAGAGAGAGAGAGAGAGAGAGAGAGAGAGAGACTCGGATTCAGATTCAAACATTTTATTCACAACGATACAGATTTTAGGCGGGAAACTAATCTTACAATCGTTCCTCGTGTCATTCACACTCACATTCTGCGATTTTCAGTCATATATGCCAGCGACAAGACAAATAACTAGAATAACACGACAAAACAAATACTTGTAAAAACTATTATGCAGCAGACAAAAAAACTATTTATATTTTTTGTTGCAATTACACAATACATAACATAAACAACCCAATGTATATCAAGTAATCAGGTAGTACAATTACACATACAGGGAGAGGGAGACAGAAAGACAGACAGACAGACAGAGGCAAACAGATTTCGAAGACAACCTTTTAAACTTTATGGCAGGATACTAGAGAGTGAGGAAAGGAAAAAAGGAGTGGGCAAGGATGGTAGGAGTTAGGGTTTAGCGACAGATCTATAATGATACTAACTCTTGGTAATAACAGCCTCTTAATCCCATGATCACGATGAGCAGACGATACGGTTAAGGTGTAGTTTGTATTACGTGTGCAACTAGTTCAAAACCGAAGATCAGTCTTCAGGTGTGCAGGAACAGAGAGCGAGAGAGAGAGAGAGAGAGAGAGAGAGAGAGAGAGAGATCAAGTCAAGTGTGAAAAGGTAAAGGGAGAGGGAGAGTGTGTAGTGTGGCGGGGTGGAGGGGTGGAAAGGGGGAGGGAAGAAAGATAATGATGCCTGGGTGCTGTCTAATGACTGAAATCCAGACAGTGCGGTCTAATTTCGTCCCGTGATCTTGCCATGAATACGGAGGTTTCAACTGCAACGAACGAACATACGAAGAAGAAACAAAACTACGACTATCGTAACACTTTTTTTTTTTTTTTGCTTTTGTTTCAAACAGTTTTATTTATCGTCTCAAGCTGAAACTAGTTTTGTTTGTCTTTTTTGAAATACTGTTTTGTAAATTTTTTTTAACCAACTTCACCTCACACGTAGTAACTTTCGACTACGAGTTTGCGCATCCGTAGTTTGCAGAGTTCGACCTTCGAACTCGTGCGAAAACGAAACCTCCTAATATTGATTCTGAGTAACGAACGCCGTCAGCTGTGCAGCAGCGGCCTGACGCATCTCTGAGGGCGCGAGATGGGCGCAAAGGTGAGAGAGAGAAAGAGAGAGAGAGAGAGAAAGAGAGAGAGAGAGAGAGAGAGAGAGAGAGAGAGAGAGAGAGAGAGAGAGAGAGAGAGAGGTGTTGGTTGGACAGAAAAAAGAGTTTTTCAAGGCATTGTTCACTGCACTGATACAATTTTCCCCCTTATAATCAGTTTGCTGAAGTCCAGATTCGAACCCACGTCGTCCAAGATGCACATACAGATTAAAGGCTTGCACTCTGAGAACCACTAAGCCACCTCTGCCCATAATAGAAGTGGTCCTGATTTGGCTCGGAAGAGTCCGCTGGACCTAAAGCAATAACCATGTAATGTAATGTAATGTAATGCCCATAATAGAATGGAAAGAAAACTGTTTTCCAGGACTGAGGAGTAGGTCAGCTAGCAGCATCATTCTTTCTTGGTAAAATGACTTGGGATATGTGTGAGTGTGTGTGACTGGTGTTTAATGAGAGAAAGAGAGAGAGGTAGGGGGGGGGAGGAGGGGAATAGTGTGACATTTCGTCATTTGCATGAGATTGAGGAAAAAGAGCGTGAATCCGCCTATCTTGTGAGATGCGTGTGCATGATACATTCTATTATTATTATTATTATTATTATTATTATTATTATTATTATTATTATTATTATTATTATTATTATTATTATTATTACTATTAACATGCTTCCGGACGGCAATGTTGGGGGAGGAAAGGGGAAGAAGATTGAGGAGTATAGGAGGGCGCAGGAAGAGAAGCAGGTATGATAAGATAAGATAAGATAAGATAAGTGAAGAGAAGAGAAAAGAAGATAAGACAACTTTATGATCTCTTTAAAGAAATTACATTATGGTGTCAGCACTTACATACATCACAATAACAATGACTAATAACTTACTGTAAGAATACAACTCTTTAGCCGTTACAAATACAACTGTACATAACACTACTTGCTGGCTCTCAGGCAATAAACACACGCATCCGTAACTTACATTAAAAATTCATTTTAAAGTGTACAAGTATCATATATACACATAAACACACACTCATACTACTACTGGCTATCACGTGGCTATCAACAAATTAAAACATGACGCCGTATCTCTCTCTCTCTCTCTCTCTCTCTCTCTCTCTCTCTCTCACACACACACACACAACTACACCCAATCACTCATTCACATTTCCGGTGCTCCCACACAAACATCATTTATTAAGTAGAGACACAGACTTTGGGATTAATCAGTTTTTTGTTCTAATCGTTCTCAATTTCGGAGTACGATAGCGTCTTCCTGAAGGCAGAAGCTGGAAGTGATGCGCAAGCACGTGGGTACTGTCCTGTGTACAATGAACCTGGCCTTGTGCACAACTCGCCTTTCATACAACACACGCAGACTCTCTTGTTTCACACCCACAACCTTCCCACAGACATTCCTCACTCGATCCACCACACTTCTAGTTTCCACACACAAGCTTCCGTACCAACAGATTAAAGAAAAGGTAAGAAGGGACTCAATAAAAGAGGTGTACACAGTCTGAAGGTTGCGGCTATTCACACTTTTCTGCTATCCTATGCACCAACGGGAATCCCCTCTATGAAAAATACTTCCGGTTTTATTTCTACGCGTGTTTTAGTGAGTTATTTCCAAATATTCAAGAATAATAACATATGTCACTGGCCACCTGTATCGTACCCTCACATATTTTTATTTTTTTTGCTGCAGTTTATTATCCCTTTCCATCGCCAGTGGCGCGCCTAAACCCTACCTACCTAACATTATTTGTGAATTTTTGAAAAATATTCGGAAAAACATAACGCCCAGATGCTGGCTCGAACCCACACCTGTCAGGCGCACAGCTTGTGGACAAGGCAAGTTAGTCCCGCCTTAGCCCACTTGGCCACAACGCTCGCCTAAAATAGTCAGTTACTTCGTGTTTTGTGAAGGTTGCGACGGCGAAGCTATGTTGTTTCACTTTCTGTCGATGATCGACGCACCTCCGAAGTCGCCACAAATACAGGCCTCTACGATTGTTTTTTTGCATTCTTTCACTGAGCATGTACTTCCTCCACCGTTTTTATACTTATCCCACTCGTTTTCTGGCTCTAACAATCGTCGTTTTCGGCAATTTGCCATATTTAAAAGTCACGCATCAAGCTTTGATAAAAGCAAAACAAGCCATACCGGAACTTGGTTTCATATAACCTCGTTTTAATTTATAATGGCGATACCCACGAGTTTTTATGAGAGGTGCCGGAAAGTTGTGAATTGAACTTGAAGGTTCCTGAGATTTTGAAAGGTGATGATGACGTTTAGAGGCGA
>CM072519.1:41827810-41847810 GCA_036898135.1 Oncomelania hupensis | reverse complement strand
TGATGGTGTTTTCTATCAGTATTTGATTCAGCCCCAATGCTGAATTCCTGATAGGGTGTAACTCAGATTCGTTTATTCACACAGCCTGCTCAATCAGCATACAAGTCACAAAGTCGACGTATGGAGTTTTCCACTTTTATTCAGCACACATCAACAACTGCATACAATTCTCAATTCAACTCAACAACTTTCACAGCAACTCTCCAAATCACTATCAACAACTTTACTATCTCTCAACAGCAACTCGGCACACGATTAAATAACCTCTCTCTTTTCTGGAACAATTTGGTACATGGTAGAAATGACGCACTGCCACCAATCGAACTAAAGATCGTCATCACTGGCTTACGTCATACATTATTATTTCTCCTTCCCGAACGTCCTCTTGCCTCGACATGCATCGGGAAATTTCTATCGAGAGTAAACACGCAGATCCAGAATATTCTACATCAATATCGACTAACGCAAATCATCAACGTTATACAAAGCCTCTCCTAACAACAATGCAAACTCAAATCAAAGGTAAATAAACTCCATTATTGAATACTTTGCAAAACGAAACGATTAGATCTATCGTGCGCGCTTTAGACACACTTTCGTTCGTTTCAACGTAACATAACCCCCCACTCAAGAAGAAATTTACTTAATTTCTTTCAACAACGTTGAAACGTAATGCACAAACAAAGTCCTCAATTGAAACTAATTTAAGACTTTCTGAATACTGTAATTGCGCTCAGCTTATCTACACAGAGTCAATGGTTTTCATCTTCAAATCTGCCTGGATAATGTCAATGTTAACAGTTCATTCACACAGAGTCAAAGTTTCTCATCTGCAAGTCTTTCTGGATACTGTCAATGTTCATAGATCATTTACCCAGTCAACGTTTTTCATTTTCAAGTCTGTCATTACCAATATTCTTAGTTCGTCCACACAGTCAATGATCTTTCATCCGCAAGGAAACGTCGCCCTCGTCAGTTGCGGTCGTCATCGGCCCAGGGTCAAAGACAGTGATCTCGTGGGCTTTCCTGGAGTCAGTGCATCCTCCGTTGTCTTCCTCTCCCGTCGGATGTCCGACGCAGTCGACGTTGTCAGCTCCCAGAATGCATTCGCTGGGGCTCACGGTCAAGTTGGCTTCTGCGGGACGGTGGAACAGCTCTCTCAAGGTCTGCAGATGCTCCTTCCAGGTCTGGGTGTGGACTTCATGTTCGACCAAAGTCGTAGAGCCTGGGACATCATTGAAGCTATGGGGAAATTCGCCCATAAGGTCCTTGAGCTCAATCTTTTGACCTTCCGTCAAGCTTGGTCCTAGCTTAACATCATCAATGCCTTCTTTGCTATCGAAGTCTCCCAGTTCCAACAGTTCTTCGCTGTCAAAGCTGTCGTCGGTCACAGCTGCTGTGGCTGCGTGCACAGTCTCTGATGGCCTTTCCACGTACAGCTTAAGGAGGTTGGCGTGGTATATCTTGGAATGCTGGCCGACCTTCACCTTGTAGTCGTTGATTCCCACCACGGTCTCCACTTCGTACGGGCCTTTCCACTGCATCAGCAACTTATTGTGATCAGTAGGTAGCAGCACCAGCACTTTGTTGCCAGGTTTGAACTTCCTGTTCACAGCCCTACGATCATAGTAGTGCTTCCCACAGTCTTGGGACTTCTTCAGGTTTTCTCTGGCTATCTCGAGAGTCTGCTCCAGCTTCTCCCGTAGCTCAAACACGTACTGGTAGCTGTTCTTCACCTCTGGGGTGTCTACTTCTTTCGTCCACAGTTCTTTTAGGATGTGCATCGGCCCTCGGATGGTTCTTCCGTACAGCAGCTCGAACGGAGAAAAGCCGGTGGACTCCTGCGGTACTTCTCTGTAGGCGAAAAGTAGGGCGTTGATGTAGCGATGCCATTGTCTGGGCTGCTCGCTGCACAGTTTCTTCAGGGTGGACTTCAGTGTAGCATTGAACTTTTCGACAAGCCCGTTGCACATCGGATGGTAGGGTGTCGTAGTCAAATGCCGGATGCTCAGCAGTCTGTTGACTTCCTTCATGCAGTCAGAGACGAACTGCGTCCCGAGGTCTGTCAGGATCTCTTCAGGCACTCCAAGTCTACTGAACATGTCCACTAGCGCCTCTGCAACAGTTTCAGTGTCAATCTTCTTCAGAGGCACTGCTTCTGGGTACCGAGTCGCATAGTCCACTAAAGTCAGTACCCACCGATGACCTTCTTCACTCGGAGGTCTTATTTCGCCGATTAAGTCTAAGGCCACCCTCTTGAAAGGTCGGTCGATCAGAGGCATCCTCTGCATAGGCACTTTCGGGACCCTTCCTCGAGGTATGGTTTTCTGGCAAATGTCACACGATCGGCAGAAACGGCTGACGTCCGCATGAAGTCCTGGCCAGTAGAACACCGCCTGGATTCTGTCTGACGTCTTCTTGATACCTTGGTGGCCTCCCATAATTGAGTCATGCGCTACTTCCATCACCTGGCGCCTTAAGGGTAATGGTACCAGTACTTGACGTAGTGGTTTACCTCCGTTGACCCTCGGGTGCTGGAAGATTCTGTACAGGATCTTGGCCTTCACCTCGAAATAGACCGTGCCACTGCCCTTGGTCACGTGGTCTTGGCGGTTCCTATACTTGTTTAAAGTGCTATCAGCTTCCTGGAGCTGGATCAGCTTATCTCTGTCCACGATGGCAGCTTTAGAGTTGTCGGCGACCTTCAGTGGCGTAGACGTCTTGTCTCTCTTGGCCTGGGCCCTGGTAGTAACAGCACCGACGATCTCTGGTCGGCAGGGCTGAGCCGGAGTAACCACATTGTCCCGTAGCAGCTCTGTAAGGTCTCCATCGGGAAACGGCAATGGATCCTCCTCCACAACTTCAACGCGTTGGGTTGAGGCAGGACTCCATTCTGGATCGGGGTCGTCGGGTCGTCTCGCGCCGTCGATATTCCCGATCATCAAATCATACAGCGGCTTCTTCAGGCAAACCGCTTCGACTTCGCCTATGTAGAAAGGGGTGTTGACATGAATTTTTGCAACTGGCGCTTTCACACATTTGCTGTCGGCCATGAGTGTCCATTTTGAATCTCCAGTGAATTGTTCTTTAGCGATTAGGTCTTCTCTGACGATGACCCCACTGCAGCCAGAATCTCTTAAAACAGTCACTTCATGATTTCCGACGCGTCCCTTGGAAACAGGCATGTTCTGTACGGTCACAGCTGCGCTGGCGACGACGGGGATGGATTTCCCGTTGGCAAGGAGAAGTTGGCCATCGGTTATGCACTCTTGCACGTCCGCGGGAGTAGCTGCGCGCTCGGTCTCACTCGGAAGAATGACGCTCCCGCCGCACACTTGATGGTCAGATCTACTGGTTTGCCGTTGGTTGGAGAACCGCCTCTGCCGGTTGCCCGCCGCTGCGTTGTCCGTACTGCTCCGCTGTCCGCTACTTTTGTTTTGAGGACAATTAGCCGCCCTGTGGTCTGTAGCGTTGCAGGTGAAACAGCCTCTTGAATGCCCTTCCCTGGGAGGTGGCGTGGAGTCCGTCTGTCTCTGGCTCGTCTGGCTCCCTTGGATCTGGTTCCCATGGTTTGCAGTCTTCTGAAAATGTTTCGTCGCGCTGGGTGGCCCCAGGGTTTTCCCATGAGCGATGAGATATCTTTCAGCAGCCTCAGTCACATCTTTAAGCGTCTGCAGCTTTTGTTCTTCTAAGTAGGTCGCTAGGTCCTTGTGACAGGCATTGAGAAATTGTTCTTTCACAATCAGGTCATGGAGACTGTCGTAAGACTTCATTTCGCCTGATAACTCCACCCACTTGTGTAGATATGACGACAGGCGCTCCACAAACTGCTTTGGCGTCTCGTCTGACTTAGGCCGGCATTCACGGAAGCGTTTACGGTAGCCCTTCTCTGTAAAGTTGTAGCACTGCAACAGGGCCTCTTTCAAGACGTCGTAGTTTTTGGCGTCATCGTTCGACAGTCTGGTGTAAACTTCGAGAGCTTGCCCCGTCAGAAGTGCACTCAGTCGAATTGCCCAGTCTTGAGGTTGCCAGTTAGAGCTGTCAGCGAACCTTTCGAATCTCGCCAGATAACTGTCGATCTGGTCCTTCCCGTCGACGAAAGCTGGCAATTTTGGAGCCGTATGGTCGTTGGTGACTTGTGGCGCATGCTGATTGTTTTGGATACGCGCCAACTCTAGCTGGTACTGACGCTCAGCCTCTCTTTCCTCTCTTTCTTCTTGGCGACGCTGCGCTTCGAGCTCTCTTTCTTCTCGGCGTCGTTGCTCTTCTATTTCTCTTTCTTCATGACGTCGTTGCTATTTAATTTCTAGACGCTTCTGTTCTAATTCTCGTTCTTCGCGGCGACGCTGCTCTTCCTTTTCTAGACGCTTCTCCTCTAATTCTCTTTCTCTTTCTTCGCGCCATATTCTCTCTTGAGACTTGACGTACTCCGTCAGCTGTTTGCCTTTTAGATTTAGTTCAACCCCTCTCTGCCAGAAGTCAGCCATCTTGATGCTTCTGGAAAGTTCTTTTCTAGAAAGTTCTTTTCTGGAAAGTTCTTGACTGTAGAGTTCTTTCTTCTTCTTTTTTTTTTTTCTGGAAAGTTCTTGACTGTGCTGTACCTTTCTAGACTGTTCTAGAACAGCACGCTTTCTGCAGTAGCGCTGATGCTTGTCACTAGTCGCTTTCGCTGACGCAGGCCCCGCTGTCCTCGTCGTATGCGACGCTGCACCACGCTGGTGTTGATGTACACGCTCCTGTGCTGAAGTAGACGCGACGTCCGTTCGTCGCTCTCTCTAATACTGGCGATGTAGCTCCGAGACTGTCCCTCGACGTAGTCTAACGGCAGCAACGTAGTCCCGATCTGTTGTTCGCTCACGAAGCAACTCTTCAGCGACTACACGCCCTTGCAGTCAACTCGAATCTATCGGATGTAGTCCCAGTATGTTGGCCCCTCTCGACGCAACTCGTTGGCGGCTACCCTCGATGACTGCTTCTCGTAACGTTGACTCGCTTGTTGTAGCAGTTGAACCCTAGGCTATGGCGTGAATCGCGGCTTGACCCCCAAAATGTTACACTCAAGTTCGATGATGGTGTTTTCTATCAGTATTTGATTCAGCCCCAATGCTGAATTCCTGATAGGGTGTAACTCAGATTCGTTTATTCACACAGCCTGCTCAATCAGCATACAAGTCACAAAGTCGACGTATGGAGTTTTCCACTTTTATTCAGCACACATCAACAACTGCATACAATTCTCAATTCAACTCAACAACTTTCACAGCAACTCTCCAAATCACTATCAACAACTTTACTATCTCTCAACAGCAACTCGGCACACGATTAAATAACCTCTCTCTTTTCTGGAACAATTTGGTACATGGTAGAAATGACGCACTGCCACCAATCGAACTAAAGATCGTCATCACTGGCTTACGTCATACATTATTATTTCTCCTTCCCGAACGTCCTCTTGCCTCGACATGCATAGGGAAATTTCTATCGAGAGTAAACACGCAGATCCAGAATATTCTACATCAATATCGACTAACGCAAATCATCAACGTTATACAAAGCCTCTCCTAACAACAATGCAAACTCAAATCAAAGGTAAATAAACTCCATTATTGAATACTTTGCAAAACGAAACGATTAGATCTATCGTGCGCGCTTTAGACACACTTTCGTTCGTTTCAACGTAACATCCTGATTTGGCTCGGAAGAGTCCGCTGGACCTAAAGCAATAATCATGTAATGTACTGTAATGTTTGCCTTACTGGTGCAGAAATGAGCATAGGCCTAAGCACTTGTAACTATGATGGCGTTGACCCTAAAAGCTTAATAAAGTGTATTATTTGGTTTCTTTGCATTATTTTTCCTATGTTAAGTTGTTCAGAACAAAAACAGAAGATGAGGTCCACTGAGGTAAGTCTATACAATATTGATAATACTGTCACTGAAATAGTTTGAAAGTCTATCGTGTTGCGGTTTTATTTTTTAATTACATGATTATTGCTTTAGGTCCAGCGGACTCTTACGAGCCAAATCAGGACCAGAGAGACTTTATCTTAAAATATTATAAAATGTTTCAAATCTTAAAAAACAAGCCTGTTACTCTTAAATACCCAAACAAACTTTCACATGACATAAAGACATCGCGAACTCTAAGACAAGGGTTTATTTGTTTATTTTTTTTAAAGTCTATTTAGTTCAAGAACAATCAAACACAGACACAGACATACACACACACACATACACACACACACACAAACAAACAAATACTCGTCTACTTCCTCACACACAAACACGTACACACAACGCACACAGATTCACCCACACACATCCATACAATTTTTCCGCTTTTTTTTTTAATAAAGAGACCCAAAAACATCCAAAACTCCAATTGCAGTGAATCACTTAATGCAATATAATAGTCGACACAAAACGTGTTGGAAGCGAAAATATAAAACCCATCCACAAGATAATAAATCGCTGCAAAGTGTCGGAGCTGCCATGACGCAGACGCCAATGTCACGTGATCTCAGGTCACCTTGGGGAATGATTGTCGCCCCTGACGCAAGCGGCGCATCCATTCACAAAGCGTAGAGAGGGCAGGGCAGTCTATGTAGAGATATACAACTCGAAAAGGGAGGAAAGTTGATTGGAGATGGAGGGGAATGTTTGGTGGTGGGGAGAGCGAAGGAGAGAAGGGGGAAGGGGAGGAGGAATGCATAATTAGGCTGTGGGAAAATGAAATAGTGTGTGTGTCTCAATTTTTAACATTAATAATACATAGATAAGCTTCATTACGTTGTAGGCCGATATTCTGTGCACAAACGCATAACTGTGTCTGGCTAACGACAACAGCAATGCCAACAACCAACCAACCAACCAAACAACAACTTTCTCACACAGTCAGACGGCACATTTATAACCATATGTCCTTTGGCCTGTTTCAGTCGCCAAACTGCGAAAAGCACAACGAGGTTGCACACCAATATTATTTTAGTCAGCTAACTATCAAGCGTTAAGTAGCAGAGGGAAAAAAAACAGTGCCACATCTGTGTGAACTTTTGTAACAGTAACAGGAATGTGTTAGACTACGTACGTCTCATACAACAAATGATTCTGTCGTTGAAAGAAACCTTCACACTGCGTAGCAGAGTGCAACCGAGGCTTACGTTCGCTTCTCCGCCAGGTTCTGTGGCTGGTTACAAACAGATTGCAGGTTTTCTCGAAGTATTGTTAGGTCATCGCAAGTGGGCTCCCCGGGCGGATTGAGTTAGATCCTGCCTCTGCCAGCGAATTGAGCAGCTCAGCTATTCACACTTTTCTGCTATCCTATGCACCAACGGGAATCCCCTCAATGAAACATACTTCCGGTTTTTTTCTCCGCGTGTTTTAGTGAGTTATTTCCAAATATTCAAGAATAATAACATGTGTCACATGTGTCACTGTATCGTACCCTCACATATTTTTTTTTGCTGCAGTTTATTATCCCTTTCTATCGCCAGTGGCGCGCCTAAACCCTACCTACCTAACATTATTTGTGAATTTTTGAAAAATATTCGGAAAAACATAACGCCCAGATGCTGGCTCGAACCCACACCTGTCAGGGGCCATTGGTTTCTGGCTTGTGGACAAGGCAAGTTAGTCCCGCCTTAGCCCACTTGGCCACAACGGTCGCCTAACATAGTCAGTTACTTCGTGTTTTGTGAAGGTTGCGACGGCGAAGCTATGGAAAACTACAAGAGTCTTCAGGTCCTGTTTCACTTTCTGTCGATGATCGACGCACCTCCGAAGTCGCCACAAATACAGGCCTCTACGATTGTTTTTTGCATCCTTTCACTGAGCATGTACTTCCTCCACCGTTTTTATACTTATCCCACTCGTTTTCTGGCTCGAACCATCGTCGTTTTCGGCAATTTGCCATATTTAAAAGTCACGCATCAAGCTTTGATAAAAGCAAAACAAGCTAGCCCGGAACTTGGTTTCATGCTAACCTCGTTTTAATTTATAATGGCGATACCCACGAGTTTTTATGAGAGGTGCCGGAAAGTTGTGAATAAGCTCTATGAAAGAGGGATAAATAAGCAGATACATAAATTGCGTTCTCCGTCTCGAACTTTAAGAGAAAAAAAGGGGGGTAAACGTCAGAGTCGCTCTACGTTACGTCACCCGGCGCAATAGGTAGGCCTGCTAAACAGCTGCTGAGACTTGTGAGAAAAGTACTCGGCGAGTCTTAGCTACGCTGTGCGAGAGGCGCTCAGTTCTTGTCTATCACCACAAAGAAATACGTCAAATGTATGCGTAATATGACACGAGTGTATTCCTACACTCTCGTCATGGGCTATGAACAAGCACCTTTACATTAATGCATTTAAATGCGAACTATTAACAAGACTTGTAATGTGTTATGTTATGTTACAAACTGTTTCATGCATACCATTATAAAGGTTGTGTGTACATGTGCGTTTAAATTTTCGGTCTGAGAGAAGAGTTGTGAATCTCTTTTCTTTTTCTTGTTTCTCTTTTTCCTTCTTTTCAGGGTCAGCTTCAACACGGCAGAGAAGGTCCCCTCTCCTTCGATGCGTTCCTTTCTATATATTATATCCAGGCAGCAGTTTATAGCTTAGGTACTCACACACAAATAATTGAAAAACGAAATTGAAGATAAGGGAAGAGGGGGAGAGGAGGAGGAACATGAGGAGGGGAGTGAGGGAGGATTTGAATTGCGCAATAATAAATTCTGTCAGGGAAATCCTTGACTTTGAAACACTAATAAAAGATATATTAAACACACTCGTGTGCAAACATAACATTAAAAAAATAATTAAACGGTTTCCAGTATCAAGGATGTTCTTTGTAAACACATAAAATGAAACTTAAAGAAAAGGTGCGCTGCTCCATATCAAAAGCTGGAAAAGAAATACGTCCTTGACCTTGAAATACTAACACCTACGTCCTTCTTGACTACACTATCAGTGCAGAAGATGGCACCCAACACAGATCCTCTATCTCACATCCTTCCCCTGCCAATGCTACTCTTTCTCCCGTCTTCCCCAACTGCACTCCAATTCAGGGGCGCAGTGGATTAGTCGCAGGTTTTCTATCCCGAAGGTCGCGGGTTCGATTCCCGCAAGTAGCGAACGTAGACTATGTGACTTAGGTGCGAGATTATTGAGGTCACCGAGGATTTTCTCTTGGTACTCCGGTTTCCTCCCTCCCTTCAATAATGGTATTGGATGAAGTCAATACAAAAATTTCAAAAATAAAAATTCCATTTCTTTTCCGTCTTCTACATTACATTACATGATTATTGCTTTAGGTCCAGCGGACTCTTCCGAGCCAAATCAGGACCGGACAACCCCTGATCCGCATAATTCCGTCTTCTAATAGCGAAGAAGAAGAAGAAGAAGAAGAAGAAGAAGAAGAAGAAGAAGAAGAAGAAGAAGAAGAAGAAGAAGAAGAAGAAGAAGAAGAAGAAGAAGAAGAAGAAGAAGGAGGAGGAGGAGGAGGAAGTGGAGAATGAAAAGAAGAAGAAGAAGAAGAAGAAGAAGAAGTAGTAGTAGTAGTAAGTCTGGTGGTAGTTTCACTGCTTTAGTGCTTGAGAAGGCGGTGAAGAGTAGCATTATTTGGGGCGTTTGCCCTTCGTGAGAAAGAGACACAACTTCTTTACCCACATGTGTAACACATATTCTCCAAAATTCTATCCAAACACGAAACCTACCTTAAAAAAGGAAACATAAAAATAAAAAAGAAATGTGGCAGTATATCTTAAAATATGTCCTTCTGCGTAAGCAGTGGACTTAGATTACGGTTTTATTTTTGGTCTGAAATATTAGCCCAACGTCTTCCAACTGGGTCTGATCTAGTGTAAAACCTAAAATATAAGTCCGTTATCTGGTCTCTGAAGGTCCGACACTGAGAAGACGAAATAAAAACCACACAGTGTACACGAGTTGGTGCCTATAAAACAATAGTACTCGTGTAATGTCTTTTCACTATGAAGGTCCAATCCTTCAAAAACAGTGTATATAAGCTTACCTGTTCTGGCGCCTATTAATAACCAGACTATGGGTTCAAACTTAACAGGACATAAACTAATACTCCAATACCTCTATAATATTAAAGGTCGTTGCTTCTTGCAGTAGTTATGAATGTCGTGTACTTACATTGGAATGGGGTGGAAAGGGATAGGTGGAGTGAATTGTTGGGCGAGGGGAGAGCGGGGGGTAGGTGGGCAGGCAGGGGAGGGGGCAGGGAGGGAAGGGGCAATGTTCTTAAGTTTCATGGTTAAAGTTCCACTGCATATTAAAAGAAGCAGAATAAACTACTTGCCAAAAACGTAGGCTAGATTTTATAGTCTATACCTCTTCATTAAAGGTTATTGTCTTTGTTTCGTACAGCTAAATATTCACTGTGTGCATCTTTCAGGATATATCAACTAAAGCGCAAACATCGGCAGTGCACAAATCAATATTGCTAGACCTTTTCAATGTCGATCCCATACAAAGAGCGATACATATAATAGTAAAGGTCAGTTTGTGATATAGAAGAAGAAGAAGAAGAAGAAGAAGAAGAAGAAGAAGAAGAAGAAGAAGAAGAAGAAGAAGAAGAAGAAGAAGAAGAAGAAGAAGAAGAAGAAGAAGAAGAAGAAGAAGAAGAAGAAGAAGAAGAAGAAGAAGAAGAAGAAGAAGAAGAAGAAGAAGAAGAAGAAGAAGAAGAAGAAGAAGAAGAAGAAGAAGAAGAAGAAGAAGAAGAAGAAGAAGAAGAAGAAGAAGAAGAAGAAGAAGAAGAAGAAGAAGAAGAAGAAGAAGAAGAAGAAGAAGAAGAAGAAGAAGAAGAAGAAGAAGAAGAAGAAGAAGAAGAAGAAGAAGAAGAAGAAGAAGAAGAAGAAGAAGAAGAAGAAGAAGAAGAAGAAGAAGAAGAAGAAGAAGAAGAAGAAGAGAAGAAGAAGAAGAAGAAGAAGAAGAAGAAGAAGAAGAAGAAGAAGAAGAAGAAGAAGAAGAAGAAGAAGAAGAAGAAGAAGAAGAAGAAGAAGAAGAAGAAGAAGAAGAAGAAGAAGAAGAAGAAGAAGAAGAAGAAGATACTCATAGTTTAACATTTCTTTTGTGCACCAGTCGCCACACAGAGATATGCGTCGTTCACAGAATCTAGAAAGGAAGTAACGGTAGAAAATAACTTCATTAAAGTTACGACATTCCTTAATGAAAGACGCAAAGCGGAAGCTTGGGAACATGAAATAAAATTTAAATAAAGCTGGTAGCTCGTGAAGACAGAGATTTTATTTTTATTTTCTACTGTTACGTTCTTCCTAGATCCTGCAAACTATTTATACCTCTAAGTGGTGACTGGTGCACTAAAGAAATACATATGTATTAGCCTACCTCATGACATAGAGTCATTTCTTCTTAAAAGCAGAATAATCATAATAATAATAATAATAATAATAATAATAATAATAATAATAATAATAATAATAATAATAATAAGGTAAAATGGTAAAGGTGGTCCCATAGCCTTTTGGCCGTAGGGGAGCGTGATGTTGGATATCACACTTATCTTGGGCCAGCGTAATGAGGGTGATGCCCATCTCTCTCCCTCGCTGCTTTACCTTCCCCACCCTTAAGAGAGTAGGTACTCAGTCACAGTTGAGTCAACTGGGGGCGTTGTTATTTGTCGCTTTACGTTTTGCGGTCACCCATCCAAGTACTAACCGCACTGGACAGTGCTTAACTTGCGACACAGTAGCGAGTGCTCCAACCACTGCGCTATCCGACACCCCAATTATAATCCCAATAACCCCAATAATAATAATAATAATAATAATAATAATAATAATAATAATAATAATAATAATAATAATAATAATCGCTATATTCGCGTTTTTCCGTAAATCCCCATTCAGGTTCCAAACTGTACCAACACACGCGCTCTCTCGTTATACGCACTCTCGTGATATACTCAACATACGCAAACATGTGGTGTAAAGAAAGGGAGGTCGCTATTAGAACGCGGACAGGAAATCGGATTTCATTCTTTAAATGTAGATGGACTGTATCCCCATCCTTATTGAAGGGAGGAAGTAAACTGGAACACACTTTTAAAAATCCCTAAAAAAATCTCGTACCTAAGTCAAATTAGTTCGTCCCTTACGGACTATTTAATATATACCGCATGCATGGTAGACCTTTGGCTTGCGGATCTGAAGGTCCCGGGTTCGAGCCCAAGCAGGGGCATTGTATTGTGTTCTTGGGAAAGACACTTTACTCCCGTTTCCTACTCCTTCGGATGAGAGTATAAACCGAGGTCTAGTCTGTGTCGCATACATTCCATCATAACGGACTTAAAATATCCTGACAAGAACACACCCAGCATGCACCTTGGCTGCGCACGCCAAAAGTTGTGGAACCATTTTCCTCGAATACGGGGTATCAAAAGTATTACGAAGAAGGAGAAGAAGAAGAAGAAGAAGAAGAAGAAGAAGAAGAAGAAGAAGAAGAAGAAGAAGAAGAAGAAGAAGAAGAAGAAGAAGAAGAAGAAGAAGAAGAAGAAGAAGAAGAGTGGAAGGGAAACGGCAGGAGAGGGGAGCGAAGGAGAGGGAGGCTAAAGCTTACAATGGTCAAAACAGACACCAGTATTCCTCCCACAGTCTTCCACACAAGGTCGTTGTGACTTCGTTGACAATATTAGCGGTTTTGTGGATAATGAGGGACGTGGAGGTAGAGGGGAGGGGTGGAGGGAAGGGGGAGGGAGAAGAGGGATCAGGCAAAAAGAAGTTAACGCATGAACCCACCATCCCAATAGTTCTTAACCGAAAGTCAAAGTCAATGCTACTTGCAGCTGAGTACATTTTGCGGTGAGGTACGAGGATCCGGAGGGCGTGCGGGTTAGACGGGACAAGTTGGAAGTGGGGTTGGGGGGAGGAAAGGGTGGGTAGGCGAGGGTGGAGTGAGGGTCACGCACAGAAGGCACAGAAAAGAACGAACTCGTCGAGTCATATAAATGTAATTTCTTCATCCTTACATGGGCGCAAGGACCCACAAAACACACACACACACACACCCACACACACACACACACACACACACACCAAAAAAAAAACCAAGACCTTCCAACATGGCGGAAATACCATAAAAGGTAAGAAAAGCGACCGTAAATTTATTTTACTTATTCAAAAAGTTCAAAGACGTCACGACATTTCTCAGATCATTCTTCTATTTAAATTGAATTCGAATTGTACCTTTGACGAAAACGGGTTTTTATCCTAACATTCGCATTACTATACTGATAATGATACTGTGTGCTTTCTTTGCTCTAACCAACCGCTAAAGTTTAAATTTTCCATTTCGGTTCTGAAAGGGAGTAATTTCCCTTGTTTTTAACGGTAAATCGATACTATCGTGTGACCTTTGACCCTATTTCAGAGTGAACTGCGCGGCTTGAAGAATGCGTCTTGGGTGTCTGGGTTAGGGTAGAGTAGGGTAAAGTAGGGTCTATTTTTATCAACCTATAACGAAAACCCTAACCGAGCAATTAGGGGTCTTTCGGAACGGGTAAAAGTGAAAGTAATTGTGTGTTCGTTTCGTCCAACGAGAGGCACGCCGGGAGATTCTTACGCCGCGTTACGAAACGAAACGAACGTGTTTCTGTGCGCTTTCGATTCTAGCACCTAGTTTCGTTGTGATTATTATGCCTACGTAAGGCTTCTTCTAACAAATCATGATTTGACACGAATGTAACGATTAGGTTGAACTTTAAAGATGGATTAGTGCTCTAACATTGAAGATATTTTACATTCTAGCTTCGAGTTTCATTTTTGTCACATAAAACAGTTTTTGGACTGCTGATTGGTGATACAGAATAGATAGATTCTAGACAGCCATGACGGCATGAGGGTTTGGGCACTCTTTTCAGTAGCTCGTTTGAAAATACGTTTTAAGTCTGAGACCGAGTTTAGATCCCCATTATTACTTCTAAAATGGTTGAGTTATGTACCATATACAAATTTTAATCATTTTTTGGACATTTTACAAACGATTTAATAACCAAAATGTACTCACGAACATTAGTTCGTGGAAAACCTGATTTCCACGAAGTTTTATTCGTTGTGGTAGGCAGACTTCGTGACCTTTCACCACGGGAAGTAAAAGCGTCACATAAATTGCTGACGTCACAACAATAAGTAGTCCCGATTCACATTCACTTTCACTTTCACCCGCTTCCGAAAGATCCCTAATGTTTTCACGGGTTCTGTTTCTTACTGGTTTTGGTAGCTGCTATTTTTAGCTCCAGAATGTTGGCTGGCTAGTCAACGGCTGTTGCTATTAATAGGCACCAAAAAGTACGGAATTTATTCATTAGAATCAATAACTAAACTTTCGAAAGAGTTCTTTTTTGTTGTAAGCTTTTTTTTTTTTCAATGAGGCAACATTCAATGTGAATGTTAGAAGGACCTGTGGAGGGGGCGCGGTCACAGTGGATCCCTTTAACTATTATTGTGAGAAGAAGAACCGCGTATTGTGGAAAGGCTGACGGCATTATCTGCATGTGAATAACTTTGCACACGCACCACGTTGTCCGAAATATAGGAAAAGATCTAACACGTTTGAATGATATAGGAGTTTATATCTTGCTAACACCTAACGCTATTTAGCATGCTCAGTGTTTGTTCAGTGGTGGGTGAGTGAGTGTGTGGGGGTGTGTCTGTGTGGGTGTGGGGGTGTGGATTTATCTGTAAATATGCGTGTGTATGTATGTGTGTACGTATTTGTCAATATGTGTGTGTTTGTGTGTGTGAGGGTGTGCGTGTATGTGTGTGTGTGTATGCGCGCGTTATTTTTTTCCTTTGCAGGCTTCCTTGACCGACATTTTGATCAAAAGAAGTCATGTTGGAGATTGAAACATATCACAATGACCTTTCCCCAAATATGCAGTAGACTAATATTATTGCCGTTTGGCAAGAGATTGTGTTTGCTGTACAGTGAGCCAAGCCTACCTATCGATCTTTAACCCCAGAGCACATAAGCGATGATCAATCCATCAATCATTGACTGATTGTCTTTCCTAATAATTTTAAAATAAAAGAAGCTGTATGAGAACAAATAACCATTTACAACCAATTTGGCTCACATTTGATACACTTGGTGCAAAGTTTCGTTAAGGTCTTCGAGCATTCAGGTACCAATAATACGAGATCAAAGATCCTTTGGCATGTTAGAAAATCCTGCTGAATGTTTTGTTTGTCCCGTGGTAATTTCGTTCGTTCGTTCGTTCGTTCATACAGAAACTCAAAGGACTGGGTCTATTACCTATGTCTAATACAAGTTTGGGCGACACTACTATCACCATCACACCACGGTGATTTTGGTGATTCTCTGTATGACAAAACACGGAAAGAGACCTATGTTTCTCAGCAAAGGCCTCCCTGACTGGTAGTCAACAGCCTTTTCCAGCTCAGGAGTATGTTACTGATCCCACAAAACAACTGTAATTGAACACTACACTTGTTTTTAATTCATTCAAATACCATACAAAACAGAGGGTGCGTAGACCCTACGTATCAGTGTCGCACACACTTATGCAGCTTCGGAAAGGCATCCACGCATGCTCGCAAACATGCACACATACGTGCACTCGCACACAATGAGGCACGCACGCATTCGTGCAAGCAAAGGCTTACCTACCGCAAGGAGGTACAAAAAGATTCGCGCGCACGCATCCACTCATACACACACACACACACACACACACACACACACATCTCACACGCATTGGCTTGTCCTTGAATTACGCGATGATCCGGCTGAGAGAAGAGGCTTATTACATTAGGATTACAATTCACCTCATGCTGTCCCCGGGTCCTATTAATTTGCTTAACTGACGGTGCACTTTCGTTTATGCACCACCAACCCCTGTTGCCTTTTCATTTCTTCTCTCTCTCTCTCTCTCTCTCTCTCTCTCTCTCTCTCTCTCTCTCTCTCTCTCTCTCTCTCTCTCTCTCTCTCTCTCTCTCTCTCTCTCTCTCTCTCTCTCTTAATTTTTAAGCGTGTAGGCTTAAGTCTCGCTATTCGTCTTCTTAGCTTGAACATGACGTGACGGTGATCGTCCAAGGACATTGCCTGAATGCGATGTAAGGTTTGTGGTATGGTGTGAAATAAGCTTTTTTATTTTAATTTTATTCTATATTCTGTTTTATTTTATTTTAGTCAATATTATTATATAATATTCTTATCTTATTGTTATCAAAATCTGCTCACAGCGCTGGCGGACACAGGATCAAAATCAAACCGTCCGAGGCAAGCACTTGCTGCCTCAGGGGCACTGTCTAATGCCCCAGACAACTGAGCGCAATCCTGTGCGATTGGGGATGGAGGAGGTAGTATCTAGTGCCTGCTGAGGACAGGGAAAATATATATCTGCCCTGAAGAAGGTGTAAAAACCGAAAATTGTGCATTAAAATTTAGTGGATAATATTAATTTCGTTTTCGAAGTGTTCCATTATTTGCTATAGTTGGTTCTTCTTGATACAGACCATCACCCCTTGTCCTATAGTATTACCAAACTGCTGTTGCACCTTTAAGCTCCCCACTCACATATCAACGATCGAACATTGAAAACCTTTCAATGGGTATGTAATTGGGGTGATCAACGAAGACGGGCTCAATGCTATGCAAGTTTTGACGGGCCGGAAATAGAACGCTTATCTATTCGCGGGCAGCAGTACTCTTGTCAACGTTGAAACGCCGATAATCAAGGATGACAAACATGCAAATTCAACCTTAAGACGAGCGTTTGTGTTTTCCTTCAACACTCTTCCACAGCGCTTAAGACGCCATTCGTCGTGGATCATCCCATTTTTCTATTTCATTCGTACTGAACGGCGTTCACTGCTCAAGCACTGACACGAGCGCATATGGGATTAGATCAGTACTCGATTGTATCACTTTTATACCGGGAATCTTTTGCAAACCCAGGCTTCTTTCAATATAAATATTATGTCACTTAAACTTTCCCGCCCCTCAGTGTTTGAGCAGATATATAGGCAATAATTTATTCTAAGACTTGTAACCTTCACAATTTACCAAGCACGGCGTCAATGCCGGTTTGGACAAAATGTTTATTGTGACCTTTATAAGTGTCCATACACTCTTTCATTAAATGACTGACGGACAAAATGTCGATGTCATTTACAGCAACTGGGATTTTACTTCATGTAGTATTTTTTGGCGCCAACGCACCGTTTATTTTTACCTGTTCTGGCAACACCCGGGGGCAGAACTCTTGTGCAGACTTTCCCAAGTGGATTCTGTACAGGTTTTTATTCTTCCTTGTAAAGACCGCGCGCACGCGAACAGATATTAAACTAAAATCTTCACTCGTGATAACCTTTATGTTTCCCCCCCCCTCCCCCCCACAAATGTAGTACTTTTATTGTTGCGTTTTTGCTCTGTCCGCCTGTGTGTCTGTCTGATTTCTATCTGTCTGTCTGTCTGTTTTTCTCCTTCACACACACGCATTTTATTGTGGGGGTATAGACAGAAGGGGGTAGAAGAGGAAGGGGGAAGTAGAGGGGGGGCTAAACATACCCCGCGTTAAGAGCATTAAAATTATTTTTTAACCTCATCCTCACCTTTACTTTCTCTTTCCCTCTCCCTCCTCTCCCCCCCCTCTTCTTCCCCCATTACGTCTCTCTCACTCTCTCTCTCTCTCTCTCTCTCTCTCTCTCTCTCTCTCTCTCTCTCTCTCTCTCTCTCTCTTTCTCCCCACCTTTTTCCAGCAAAACTCGGTCAGTCACCTCAAAGTCAATATTCCAGGATGGTGACATAAAAATAAATATCGCTATAATATAATATAAAGACACCACCTCCTATATAAAACCTCTAAATTTGAATTAGAAGCATTATGTTAATGTGAGGACAAAATAATGACTTCATACTAATCCGCTGAAATGCATGTTTATCTGTCCTTGCACCACCTGTGCAAATTCTTTGGGTCCAGATTTCAATGAAATAATTGTATGACTTGTATTTGTGTTAATAAAAGCAGAAATAAGTAGCCTTATATAGCGCAACTCGTCGACCAACGTTAAAAGTGCTCAATACCGTTTATAAGTCCTTCAGTACACATCAGCGGTCTCAGGGCACATAAGGCAACATTTACACATCGAGATTTTGTTCCCTGACAAGAAGCATAAACGTAACTATGCACACACAGAAACGAGTTGTTAAACATCAATGAAAAAATATATTCACGGACGACCGCACGCGCGCGTTCACGCGCACTCACTCACACATACACACGCACGCACACACACACACACACACACACACACACACACACACACACGCACACACACACACACACACACACATCCAACCCTTATTTTCTCTCCCTCTCTCTCGCTCGCTCTGTTTCTTTCTTTCCCTTTTTCCCATCTCTCTGTTTATCTGTCTCATTGTATGCCCGTCTCTCTCTCTTTCTCTCTCTCTCTCTCTCTCTCTCTCTCTCTCTCGCTTGCTCTGTTTCGTTTTCTCCATTTCTCCCATCTCTCTATCTCTCTCTTTCCCATCCTAACACCGTTCTCTGTCTGGTTTTTATTTTGGTCTCTCCGCATTTCAAATCTTTTCTTTCTCTGTGCAGAAGTCTGAAGACCATTATTACCATTTCCCCTCCCCTTTTGTTGCTTTGCGCCTGGTCATATCCGGCTTTGCTCCGAATTCTGGAGGACCAGGTTTGTGGACACCCGATGCGTTTGTCTCGGATTGATTTTGATCACTGCCTTTTTGATCGTGATCTTCTTGTGACCGACTTCGGCCAACTGCGCTCGGCCTGCTCTCTGCGGGGCATTCGCCCGAATTGCACCGATTTACTCATTTAGTGACCTATTCCCTCTCTATTGAGCCTCGATCGTCTCCTGCTCTTGGCTTCCTGGTGGATTCGCCTCACAGCCGTGACCAGCTATTTGTAATCGTCACTGTTCTTACTAAATCTTAAGGCATTTACTATGCCTCGTTTAGTATATTATATCTGCAGGCTTTTTTAACCCTACACAAATTGTACATGATTTATTCCTTTTGCTAGTGGGTCTTGCAAAGACCATCCTGCAAGGCACAGTGCAAGGAGGTAGAAGAAGAGGGAGACCGAAAAAGAGGTGGGAGGACAACATTCGAGAATGGACTGGTTTGACACTGAGCCACAGACTATACCCAGACCGGAAACTTCTATATAACAGTTACAAGCCACTTTTGCGGGTTACTTCCCTTGGCCTTGGTATGTTACTTGTAGCAGACGCTCTGAGCTGTACACAGAAAAGCACTGCAGTTACGCTATGATCGCACGATGTTTAACAATAACTGCTCATCTGTTTTAACTATAGGTGACTTTATAGTTGTTTCTTAACAAATTATATTGTTTGTTGTGATGCATTTATGAAGCTTTTCAACATCATTATTATTTGTTTCACAGTTAGTAGTTCGAAAGATTAGTATCATAAGTATGACTATAGAGTGAAGTATTTTCTACAAGACTACTGAATTAACCTCTGTTGCTATAACAGTTTGTTTTCTTTAAACCAAAATATAATATTATAAAATGGGTGTATTTTACTGTTCGTTTTTTTAATTAAATTTCTATCAATAATTCTAATTAAGTTTAATTAATAATCAAGTCTGTATTGCTGTTTTCTTTTAACTCCTAGATTGGGATGTCAGTGTGTGTGTTTGATCGCACAGTTTTTAACCATAACTGCTCATCTTTGTTTTAACTATAGGTGACTGTAGTTAATTGTTTCTTAATAAATGATTGTGTTTATTGTGATGTGTTTGTGAAGCTTTTCAACATCACTATTATTATTTTCACAGTTATGACTATAGACAAGTGTTTTCCACAAGAATACTGAATTAATTTCTGTTGCTATAACAGTTTGTTTTCTTTAAACTAGAACATGATATTATATAAATCTGTGTTTTTGCTGTTTTTTTTAATCTATAAATGTATATTTAAATTATTTTTTATTA
>CM072519.1:41495310-41822810 GCA_036898135.1 Oncomelania hupensis | reverse complement strand
TGGTCAAGTGAGTCTTGTGTCCACATGTGCACGTAAACCATTCGTTCATCAGACCCGTGTTCGATGGTCGAGTTGATAACGGTGAAAAAATGTAACTGGTTTCGTCACATAAAGCCCATAATGTCAAAATGGTAAGAATGCATCGTATTATATTAGATGGGTTTTTTTCGGGACCAGTGTGAGGGGCCGGGTAGCTCAGTTGGTAAGAGCGTCTTGCTAGTAACCGAAAGGTCGCTGGTTCGAATCCCGGATTGGTCAACGTGTGATCATGTTATTTTCCCCTTTACCAACAACTGGCCCGCTGGTGTCAGTATAAACCGGTCCAGTAGTCACCTATATGCGAAAGTGTCGTGTGACTATAATCTACAAACAACGGGACCAGTGTCAAAATTATAAGAATGCATCATAATATATCAGATGTTTTTTTTTAATCGTGACCAGTAAACATACCATGTTTCCGGCAGCTGGCGGCTAGAAAGGTTAAGAAACCAGAGTGTGACAGAGTGATATTGTAGAAGTCAGGGCGTGACAGAGTGATGTTGCTGTGGAAGCCAGTTAGTGACACAAGAATGTTGTAGAAGCTCGAGAGTGACACAGGTATGTTGTACTACTACGATATGTTTTGTATGTTGTCATTTGTAGGTTGTACATTTGTTTTGATTGTAAGTAGTTTGACACAATGATGTTGTAGAAGCCAGAGTGTGACATAGTGATGTTGTAAAAGCCATAGCGTAACAGAGTGGTGTTGTAGAAGCCAGAGTGTGACAGTGATGTTGTAGTCTAAGCCAGAGTGTGACACAGGGATGTTGTACTACTACTATATGTTTCGTATGTTGTCAATTGTAGGTTGTACATTTGTTTTGATTGTAAGTAGTTTGGTATCCAATAAGACGTAAGAGTATTTATTAACCACGTAAAACAATTACAGGGTGCTAGTGTGTAATGGCGACAATAGCACAACAACCATTTCACATCCATTGACTGTGTGTGAATGGCTCACCGAGCCAGCTTTCGGAAAATTGGGCTATACAAGAATTCTTTTTTTTTTCTAAAATTATTTATTTATTGGAGGTTGTAGTAATAGTACAAGTTTGTGAAAATGAGTGCGAGTGCTTAAAGCAAACTTTTAGCAGCAGCATTTGCAGGAGTAGTAGTAGTAGTAGTAGTAGTAGTAGTAGTAGTAGTAGTAGTAGTAGTAGTAGTAGTAGTAGTAGTAGTAGTAGTAGTAGTATGTAATAAGTTACTAACCAAGACATTTAGTGTTTTAAAGGACTTTGTGCTTGGTATGTTAAAGATCTTGTTACTACATAGGACCAGATATAATCTCCATGAAGTATGTTGACAATGTAACGGATTTCTGGTTTAAATAGATGTGCCAGTTGACAGGAAATAGGCCGTGGGGAGGAGGATGGGGGGGGGTGAGTAGAAGCATGAATGTCAGGCATGTGAGGAGGAGGAGGAGAAGGAGAGGAAGAAGAACAACAACAACAAGAATAAGAAGAACAAGAACAAGAAGAAGATCAAGAACAAAAAGAACAAGAAAAACAAGAAGAACAAGAACATAATAATACAGGATGCATTATACGCGCCTTTCCCCAAATCAATCAGGCTCAAAGCGCGGCGATCTATACCAAACATACACGCTCACCTGTCTCATCCACCCTCACACACACCAAATACACAATCATCACTCAAACAAGTGGTGTAAAGGCAGGGAGATCGCTATTAGAAGACGGAAGAAAATCGAATATTTATTTTTGAAATTTTTATATTGACTGCGTCTTGTACCATTATTGAAGAACAAGAACAAGAACTTTAACAAGAAGAACAAGATGAAGAAGTAGCAGAAGAAGAAGAAGAAGAAGAAGAAGAAGAAGAAGAAGAAGAAGAAGAAGAAGAAGAAGAAGAAGAAGAAGAAGAAGAAGAAGAAGAAGAAGAAGAAGAAGAAGAAGAAGAAGAAGAAGAAGAAGAAGATAATGATCTGTTCTGAGAAGAATGAATGAGTGACGACACAAAGGCAGAAGAAGAAGAAGATATGCAGGTGGGGAAGAGAATACAGTCAAACTTGTAATTTGTCTTGTAGAGATGAATAAAGATATATTGTCTTGTAATGTATTGCACTTTATTGCATTGTATTGAATACAGAACTACAAAAACTAGGAAAATGGATGAATCCCCTAGTTATGAGATACGGAAGAGGATAAGCAGTAAACTAGGAGACTGACTGCTGCTACATATGAAGGCGATGGAGAAAGGGGAACAAGAAGAATGCAGACAGACAGACAGAAGAGCAGGCAAGGTGACGTGAAGAAATTTCATCCTCATTATCAGTGATGGATTGAGGCTCCCCAACACTAGATAAAGTAGCATCCAGTAGACAGCACACAAAAATCGCCCTTTTTTGTAAGAGATAGGAAAGGAAGGGGAACAGTGGGCAGAGTTGTTCAGGGGTAGAATACTGCTTTAGCATGCTGGAGAACTCGGGTTCCACTCTCCATGGTAGTACGTTTCTCTCACAGCCACTTTCTCTAATGACTCTTATTACGGCGCTTCACTTGCACCTTTCCATTTCTCTCTACCACTACCACCATCGTTCACCCCTCCAACCTGTTGTAGCTGCAAAAACAGCACGTTAAAGAACCCTGTCATGCTGCCACCAATACAGAGAGCTAACAAACAGGCTTACTTTAATAAACAGGCACGATCTCTAGATCAATCAATCTGGCCCGTGGCGTTTAACCGAGCGATTGAGGTTAGCAAGATGGCGCTTTGAGTGCATGGCTTGAGCTCTCAACCCTGCTGGCGGCTAGCGCCACTGAGTACTTCTTTAAACTGGTAAGTGCGCTATATAGGAACAAATTATGACAACAGTGTAAATGTAAGAGTGAGTTTTTAATCCATGAAGGTAGGATGGAGCTGGATGCTGACGCACGGGTGCACATTCCCGTAACGGTGTCAGATCTGAGCAGAATCAACAGATTTCCCCGTTAGTGTAAATAGAGCTGGGGAAATCGTTAAAAAAAAAAACACCTGACGCTCTTCTGCTGTGTTGAGACATTCCTCCAACCCAACCGAACGGCGCTCGGCCTAAGATGTTTTTACAAATATAAAAAGGTAGGTTATCTTTATTGGGGTTTTGAGTTATCCGTACCTCGTTGTAATAATCCCGCGTGGAAACGGAGATGGATAGTCAAGAAAATAAGCCCAAAGCGCTCATAGGCATTAGTTCGCAGGCTCACTGGGAAATAAATAAATAAATAGCGCTTACACGATAAGATGATTACAAGTAAGCTACCTTAGACAGAGTGATGATTAATGTTGAAATATTTTGGTGGGAATGAACGTGGAGGGTTGAGATAGTGCGGATTAAACTCTCTCTCTCTCTCTCTCTCTCTCTCACACACACACACACACACACACACACACACACACACACACACACAAATATACACACATGTGTACATATAGCCTACACATAAACAGACACTCAGACAGATCTAGTTCATGCACTCTATAGGCAGTAGGGTACACAGGCAAGGCAAAGTCGTATGAAGGTGATTGTGAAAAAGATCTGTTGGGGATATTAGTCGGTTGTCGCACACATAATTCCGCTGGATCACCACCTGTATAGTATAGTATTTTTATACAGACCTATATTCCTACTTTTCTATCTTACCTTACCCCGACCTTTCACTCATTGACACACACATCCCCTTCTCCTCCTCCCGCTCGCCCAACATTCACTCGTGTACCATTAAACCATCCTCCCACATCTAGTCTCGCTGCCTTCCCCACCCACTGCCTTCGGTCACTGACATACACATACCTTCCTCATCATGCACACTTGGACTAACATTATTTCCACCTGAAATCTACCTCGCAATGCATCATCTACAAACGCACTTCCTCCATACACACATACACACACACACACACGCGCGCGCACACATACACACATATGCACACAGCGCCTATGGCTTAGTTAAAGCACACACAATAATGCTCCAGGGAGACGAACAATTTAGGTTGTTAATTTGTCTAACCTAAAACATTTTTTACAGACTTGGGGACAGGAGTTTAAATGACATGACAGCATCTTGAATATAATCCTTATTAGATAGATGATGTGCATGTTTTCTCCAGGGAATGAGGGAATGATAAGGAAGATCTATCTCCCCATTCTCTACTGCCAGTGTGTTGGAGTTTGCAGACTTGAGCCATACAGATGAGCGATAGTACGTAGATCTAATTAGAATTTATAAATTTATGCAGCGCTGTTCACACACACACACACACACATACACCCACACACACACACCCACACACTAACACACCCTTTCACACACACACATGCACACACACAATTGCACATTTATGCAGCGCTGTTAAGACACACACATAGATACAAACATAAACATGTACACAGTGGCTGAGACAACAGAGTATGGCTATCTCCAAAAGCCCTCAAGCTAACAAGTAGTCCCATTCTTTTTCCTTTTCTTTTCTTTCTTCAATTTTGACTTTTTGTCTTTGATCTTCAAACTCGCACTGAGTGTGCGGGTCACTGATCCCCTCAGTACCGACATCATATATAATCTTAAAGACCAACCATTATCATCTGATTGCTTCCATCGCTGTCCAGCAATTAAGTCAAAAGGTCAAGGCGGCAATGAAGCGACGAAGAGTTCACGTCAGGGTAGCGGAAAGATTTAAGGGACATGTGGGAAGACGAGATTAGAGGATGAGGGGATTAGGATGAAGTGACAATTAGCGTAAGTAACCTATAGTTAAACATTGCATCATTGCTGCTCTGGTTATGGAGAGCGATATGAACAGTGGATTAATGCCAACATAGATTTAAACCTTGACCATTATGCATTGCCAGCATCATTGTTGCTCTGATTATCTAGAATCACGATGTGGTCTGGTACAAAAGCAAAGTGTCCACGAAGTAAGATTTGCGTGTGTGGATTTTAAATTAATCGTGACCCATGCAAACGACATTGAGGTTTGCTTTCTCAGCGGAAATACGACAGCCGCTGAGCAGCGCCACCCATGACGAAGGGGCGGAATGGTGAGGGAAAAGGGGAATATGACGCAATGCTTGCTGGGTGTATTTTGCATCTGACACTCATATCACCCCTCGTCAAGGGCATGAGCGTCAGGATCTTTAGAGTCCGTGCAATGGTGAACTAAAACAATGCAACTATTGCATCAGCTCGTCTCTAGATTCTTTAGTATAGTGGGTCACTGGGCTCAGCGGGGATTAGCTCGGGGTAAAGGAGTCGCGTAACATGGCAGATTGGGTTGCGCTGACACAGTGAAGTGACAGATCAGGAACGACGACACATTCCACATGACCTTTCCGCCTTAAACCCTGCGTCACTAACCACGTGGCGGGGCGAAATATGCACGAGCATGTAGGCATAATAAAAATTCTACGATTTTCTTTTTCTATTAAAAACTTCTTTAGCGGCACTGTGTAGACCTGTCTCGAGACACAAAGGTCAGGCGACTTCTTTAAACGAAATTCGTTCATTCGAATATTACTCCTTCGGATGAGAGTATAAACTGAGATCTAATCTGTGCACGCACGCATTCCATCGCATGGACTTTAGAGATCCTGACGCTCATGTCCCAAGGGGTGAGTGCCGGCACTAGGTCCCTTCTCCCCATCCCCGGTCGCCCAGCATTGTGTTCAGTGGTCTGGGCGTCAGACTATGCGCTCAAAGGTTGCAAGTGGGCGCCTCAGTCGGCTTGAGTTAGATCATGTATCGATCAGCGCCTTGAACAGATTTTGAGATGGAAAAGCGCGATATAAAAATAATAAAATAAATAATAAATAACAATAAATGATTATAATTTATAAAATAGTGGCGTTATGCTTGTTGTTTTTGTTTGTTTCTTTGTTTGTTTTGTTTGAAGTTTACTGATGAGGCGAGACAGAGCTAGAAAACCCAAAGGATTATAATATAATAATAATAAATAATAATAATAATAATAATAATAATAATAATAATAATAATAATAATAATAATAATAATAATAAAAATTCGATTTTCTTCCGTCTTCTAATAGCGATCTCCCTGCCTTTACACCACCTGTTTGAGTGATGTATGTGTATTTGGTGTGTGTGAGGGTAAATGAGACAGGTGAGCGTGTATGTTGGTATAGATCGCCGCGCTTTGAGCCTTGGGGAAAGGCGCGTACATAGCTTCCTGTATTATTATTATTATTATTATTATTATTATTATTATTATTATTATTATTATTATTATTATTATTATTATTATATAGCATACTAAAAGCTTCTCTCTCTAGGTATGTATTTCTGTAAAAGCTTCTTGAAGAGTTAATAGCCAACTATACTACAAGGGATATAATATATATAAGGTGCGCTGTGGTGTGAAAGAACAAATGCCGGGGTTTTAAAAAAGAAGAAGAAGAAAAAAATCGCTTTATTTTGTTTCCTTAGAATTATTTAAAACTACAAAATAGTTTATCACATTTCATCGTTAAGGGGTCTACGTGAATACTTTCGTGGTGTTCACGCAATGCAGAGACTATGGAATTTCATGAGATCCTTGTATCACAGACGAGATTACTGAGAACTTGGACAGCAGGACAAAGCCGTTATTATTTATTATATCAGGAATTACTTTGCATAATTATAAGGACAGTCCTATTTTTGACAGATTGTTTCTTGTAGTACCTTGTTTGCGTGTTTGTGTGTGCGCGTAGGTGTGTGCGTGCGTGTGTGTGAGTGAGTGTGTGTGCGCGTATGTGTGTGCGTGCGTGTGTGTGAGTACCTGTGTGTGTGTGTGTGTGTGTGTAAATTAAACTTTAAAAATTGTTACTTCTAATTTGTGCAGTGTACGCCATCTTGGAATTCTGTTATCTTTATAATATTTTTTTAAATTTCTTCTTCTAAAACCAACAACAACAACACCTCCATGCACCGTTGAAAACAACATGACAGTTTTCCTTTTTAACTGTACTAAACATTTATTGACTAGACTTGACTTAATTGTGTCCAAGGGTATCAATAGTTTGGGCCTGGTGTCCCTTTAGCTTTTGTCCTTGCAATTTGTTAATGATAGTATTTTACATTAAAGGAAATCTCCACATAAAAATTTCGTGCCCAAACAGTATTTTCATTCTTAATCTTTACATTTAAGAGGACATTTAGATATCACATTCAAAGCCTGTGTTTAAAGAAATTCACCAATTTCGACCCTAGGACTTATTTTACATATATATGTGATTTGATGGACGACGTGGCGAGGCTATTTTAAAGTTATTCTCTGATTTACAATTCTGCGCAACGTAATGCGGCTTACGACTGCAAAATGCCAGTGTCGACGACCAGTTCCAACCCATGCACGGACCACATCACTTGTTAACGTTAACTGAAGACTGAAAATGGACCCTGTGTGGACTGAATACATATATGGCTTGTAAGAAGCTGAAATATCACTAGGCCAAAGGCCACAAGGTCGTAGTGCTATTTGCTAATAACAATCATAATTAGTTTAACATCAATTCCACAAGGGTTTTGTACACCATTTCTATAAGGTTACAGCACATCATTTCCGCAAGGGTTTAGCACGAAAACGCAACCAGAGTATCGGAGATCGCTGAAGCATACCTAAACATTCTCTACATATGACCTCCACCGACCCCGTCATCATTGATAGTTAGTTAGTTAGTCATTGTTTTTAGGGTCCAGAGGACTGCAAAGGGCCGAATCAGGACCACAACTTGGTTGAACTATGATTCACTCCCGATTCGTATAAAAGATCTGTCAAAACAACCCTAATGGTAGCACTGATGGCACTCCACCAGCAGGTCATTTTACAATAAAGGCATCCCATGCAAGGGACGCTGAGGCTGTATTCTAATTTATCGAACCCCAGTTTATAAAAACAAAATAGAATATAAACATCATTATAAAATAGTAACAAAAGCACATACGTATAAAATGCCTAAATTGTTAAATAACTATACCATAGAAAGCCCTAGTGACCATTTGGCAGAAAGCGTCCAATATCCCCCAAGCTGACCCAAAAGACCCCATACACAAATGAAAAGTTTTGGGAGAGTTTTAAAAAAAAAGGTAGGTTACTGGTCGATAGTAGATTGATAGAAAGATTAGGAACGAGAAAGAACAAATGGAAATGACAGAAACAGTGGTAATTTAAAGAATTACATTTCCACAAAGTGATGATACTATTTATACAGAAAACCCCGCACCCCATCGGAGGTTCATCTTTGATAGATCTCCGACACTCGTGCGTGGGGTCAGCTGGGTCATAACCTCGTAGGGAACTACGAGTGTTAACGTCTGAATGGAAAAGTCATCAGTTGAGGTTACACTAAACAGGGCAACAGAATTACCACAGTCACGTTATCCATGTCGTAGGTGGTGAGTACCCAGAGTTGTGGGCTGTTTGGATGGACAATAGGTCAATTTCCTTCAACCTTAAAACGTCATAGGACATAAATTCATAATTTCCAAACTCATTTAAAAAAAAACACCAGTAGACCTTTGTAAAGTGAAGACTTAAGCGCAAACGATCACCACCGTAGCTCAGTAGTAGAGCGTTCGCTTGGCACACCTACAGTCGGACATTGACCGAGGTCTGAGTCCTGGACGCAACATTACACGCCCATTTCAAGGAATCTGACCAAGAATTCCTACCATCGACTTGACTTGACTTGACTTGAGTAGATTAACGTCCCCGGACACGTAGCGTACAGGGGACAGTTAAAATCGAGTTGAAACTGCTTCCTTTTGTAGTAGACTACTAGTACTAGCAGCGTGGCGGTCAGTTTCTTTACATTTTGTATCTATAGGGATTGGAGACGATAAAGAGTTAAATAGGTTTCACAGAATATGTGGACGATAGTTGTTCCTGTCAAGTCATTCACCATTTTTCTCTGATGTAAGTATACAGCGCACCCAAGTCCCCTTTTTTCTTTTATTTATTATATCTTTACGGTCAGTAGCCAACACATTCGTCATTTCTGAGGGACATTTCTTTGTATTTTACGAGTCGTGCTCGTAGTTCTCCTTATCATGTTTGAGAGGAAGTTAAGCAGCGCGTGGTCCCAAAGTATATGCTAGAACTTCAGTTTATCCTAAACTTTTCTGTCGGGGAGAAGAGAGGGGCACTCGGAGAAAATGGTGGGTCCCTAAAGGCCTATCTTAATTGGAAGGTTCTTTTTTTTTAGGTTCTCACACCTAGGTTCCTGAACTTTTTGAACCTCCACGAACCTTCCACGTCTCTTAGGTCCTTAAGGCGTCTCTTATCCAGTGGGGTAGCAAGGGATTTGGGGGCGCCGGGGGGCTTGGTCTCTTTGGGGGCCCCTGCATTTTGACATTCGAGATCATGACAATCTACTTAATAAATATATAAGTCTAAATTCACTAACTTATAATAACAACGTGAATAGCAAGCTTGCATGGCGGTGGCGTAATATTTAATGTTAAAAAAATTTCGAGGCCACTTTAAAGTTATTCTCTGATTTACAATTGGGGGCCCGGGGGACTTTTGAATTTGGACCCCCCCCCCTCCCATTCCCCTAACTACGCCACTGCTCTTATCTACGACTGGAGCCACTGGTTCGGGGAAACATTTTAAAGGTGCAAAGTGTTATAACTACCCGACCTATCACGATGCAAGCAACTTTATTTCAATGTCTACAAATCACTTTTGTCGTGCAAAACCAAACCACCATTATTTCAATACAATGAACACCACTCACCTCCGCCATGCTGCTGAGTCAGATAAGGGAAGCGCCACACGTTTCCCAGCCCCACGGCGTAGCTGATGACCATGAAGAGATACTGGATCTTGGAGTCCCAAGCTAGGCGAGGTACGCCCTCACCCTCCACGAGTCCCGCCTCCACGTTCTCCTTGTTCAGTGGTACTTGCTGCTCCATCGTCAGCTCTTCTTCCACTCTTACATGACTTCCTCCAGGCATGATGGCACAGTCTCAAGGAGTTCACAATTGTTAACAACAGCAGCACGATCTTCCAGACTTTTACTACTACAAAATGCAATTGTTTGTATTAACTGTGGCCGCCCTTTGAACCATGAACAAGTACGAATGCAAATGTTAACTTTTCACTTCAGGAGGCTTTGGATGTCAAGAATGCTCAGATGCAGCTAGGCCTCTGGAAAACACTTTTATGTAGAGAACAAGAAAATATGTTGCCAAATTTTATATTCTGGTTGATGCTAAATTCCGTCTGCGTAGAATATTTTCATTTTCAGTAGTTTACACACTCTCTTTCCTAATGTTGATGTATACTGCGTTATAGTTCGGGCGAAATACAGGCTGCGTATTGTACACAAATAATGAAAATGAGTAGTTTTATTTTATGATTGAAAGTATTTATTGATATACTTTCTTCAAGATGCCGCCTAGCTCTGCGTGCACGCGGACAATGTCTCTCCTACTATATATTTCACAATATACTTCCGTACTAAATACTTTTTCTTAACACTTAATAGTTCTTACAAATCTCACCGTATTTCTCAGAATGTTCGACACAAGTCCAAATTCTTGGCTGATGGAAGTTAGTTCCAAAGTTTCAATGATCTTGTTCTTGTCTATTCGTCAACATTACCTCCTTGTATGCACGGTTCTTCTTGGATTTATATCACTCATGTTGAAGGTAGCTGTAAGGCACAAAGAATGTAAACCAAAACCTGACTTTAGCATTAAACTCCTGCAAGGGATTAATGAAGATGTTGGCAGGTCAAACGTTGGCAATTCTCTGCGATGTTTCGGTAACACTTCCTTTGGCCTTTTCTACTGCTTCTATAGTCATCTCCTACTGTTCTTCTGTTAGAAATTGCCTGTAGCACTCCCTCAGACGTATAGTTTCTCAGAAAAAAACACGATATATTAAGCTCTAATAATGTAAACATTGGGGGCTCATTGCTGGTAACACAACACTTCCATTGACGTGTGTAGAGTCCCACTGGTTCTCTTACATCAGCATGACCTCTTCTTCGTCTGCTCGTGCAGATTTCTGAAAAGGGTCAGCTGGACCTAAAACAACAACCATGTAACGTAATGAAAAAAAGAGAGAGAAAAGCCTAAATTATTAAGATAATTATTAATACTTTGTAGGAGAATTCAACATTTAAAAAAAACAGTGAAAAAAATCTGTGAAAATCTCATGATAATTATACTAGACCGTATGGACACTTAAAAGTGTATAAGCGAAAGTAATGAATGTTTTCAAACTAAAAAATCTACATCTCCAAAATAATTGGGATCCACATCTACAAAATAATTGGGATAACACACGGGCACACACACACATGCACACACAAATATTCATGCATGTCCGCAGACACACATAAAACACACACACACTCACGCGCAAGAGTGTGCAAAGCATAATGTCGATGCCGCTAACACTGGACCAATCGGACTATTTTAGTCTAACCATTGCACAGCAGCAACTCAGCTGGACTACTGCACAGTTTCCGATTTTATTTCGTCTGTTGTGACATAACCGCTAGGCTGACCTATTCTCCAAGAAAAAACGTGTTTGGTCAATCTACCATGATTGTGATAGAAAACAGTTGCTCCGTGCGGTGACAAAATAAAGTAAGCTTAAATCCGTTTTCTGTCAAAAAATTTTTTTGTTTTTAATATCTTCAAAGATTTGTATCCATAGATCTGCAGATTGCCCCCTTCTAAAGGGACTGAGATAACATGTGTGGCCACTACCTACCCTTCAACTCTCAACCAAACTCTAACTATAGCTGCAGAGATGACCTGGAAGTCACGACGTTTATTCATCTCCCAGGCTGGACTGATAGTGCGACAGTGTTTGACCAAGAAGAAGAAGAAGAAGTGAGAAATTTGGAATATTAAGAGTTCTTAGCTTGCGTGATCCAGACAAGTTATTCATCCTAACCAAAAGGTCATTTCACCCAATGACGAAGAACAAGGAATAACATCTCATTGCATGAGCGTTAAGGAGGAATTGCACTATCAAAACCTGCACGCGAGTCCATCATTCACCCGCTTAATGATTTAGGCTAATAAGTATAATAAAGTCTATTTTCTCAACACTTAACATCGCTGGGCTTGTTATGTTTTGTCATCACACCACCGACCTGGACTTGTTACATAACTGTGCATGTGTGTCATAGTATGTGGGGCGGAGTGGGACGCGACTAGTCACGTTTGGGACAAATTGTCCGCCTTGAGACTGCCAGAAGGAGTTTGTTCCCTTGATGTCAGTCTTGCCTTGGGTGGCTCCTGCTGTGAAGAATCTGCGGGTGTGTGCTTTGAACCCTTGGATTATGCAGGACAAGGCGATACGACATTTTTTCTTACCGCCTGACCCTTCCTCTTCTGGTTTTGGGGGTGAACAGGTCTACATTTTCGGCTGGCATTCTAGGCAGGTTCTCTTGGCAGTGACTTGCGAAGAGGGCGATGGCGCTAGTAGCCGGCAGTAGTTGTGGCCTCGAATTACTTTATACGCAATATAGTAATTAGCGTTATGTCATACGCACGTGCATACAAATACCCAGGGAAGGAGAGACTGTGAGTGAGAGAAAGAGAGAGAGAGAGAGAGAGAGAGAGAGAGAGAGAGAGAGAGAGAGGTTTACACACACACATAGGCAGGAAACAAGGAGGATGCAGTTGTATGAACGAATGTGAGGAACGAAGAGGTAGTATAGACTTACCGCTATAAATTATATACAGTTACACAGGTAGGCCTATAAGTAGACCTATGTATTCGCTCCTTATACCTGCTCATAAAACCGAGCCCAGGCACACAAAGCACACTGATTGTAACAGCCTTAACCCCAGGGTGCGGTGAACATTTCTTAAAGCGCAGGCTGCTGCAGATGTGCTATAAATATAATTATAACAAACAAACACAGGCAAAACTTACATACACAGACCTAAGCTGTGAAAAACAACGACAAACATAAAGACATATGTCACACCTATAGACGTGCATCTACAGACCCCGACAAGCGCACACTGCGTAGCTGAGAACAGCCGAGACTAACGTTAGTTTCTCCCCGAAAGAGAGAGGAGGTACTCAGGGAGTCTCAGCTACGATGGGTAAACACTGACACAGTCTGACGGACTTCGTTCTTTTAGAAAATGTTTGACAATTTACTGGCGCGCGCGCGACGAAGTGGCAGACGAACACACACCCTTTCGCAAATATACAGACCAAAACGTATTCATGCAAACAAACAATCAGGCTAACAAACACACACACACACACACACACACGCACCCAATCACACACACTCAAAGACAGACAGACGTTATAGGTCATTTACAAGGAATTCTGGCCATGAATCTTGAACTGCAAAAGCGCTACGAAAGAACCATAATAATAATAATAATAATAATAATAATAATAATAATAATAATAATAATAATAATAATAATAATAATAATAATAATAATAATAATAATAGAAGCCAAAACAGACAGACGTTATAGGTCATTTACAAGGAATTCTGGCCATGAATCTTGAACTGCAAAGCGCTACGAAAGAACGATGTAATAATAATAATAATAATAATAATAATAATAATAATAATAATAATAATAATAATAATAATAATAATAATAATAATAGAAGCCAAAACAGACAGACGTTATAGGTCATTTACAAGGAATTCTGGCCATGAATCTTGAACTGCAAAAGCGCTACGAAAGAACGATGTAATAATAATAATAATAATAATAATAATAATAATAATAATAATAATAATAATAATAATAATAATAATAATAATAATAATAATAATAATAATAATAATAATAATAATAATAGCCAAAACAAATAATTTGTGTGTATGCTATGAATAGTTATTATTATAAAGAATATTTATTTTATGTAAAAATACTTGTACCATGAGCGTGAAACCTCTCTTGTAAGACGGAATGAGTTTGATATAGACTGACTGATGTTGTTAAGTTCAAATCGCAGGTCGTGAAGTGCGTTGGTTAACGTTTATTATGATTATTATTATTGTTATTACGATAGTGATTAGTATGATTATTATTATTGTTATTATTATTATCATTATTGCTATTTTTATCATTATTATCATTATTATTATTATTATTATTATTATTATTATTATTATTATTATTATTATTATTAATTTATTTATTTATTTATTTAATCGTTCTTATATAGCGCTTTTTCAGCTCAAGAGCTGAATCAGGATCTAACTCAAGCCGCCCGAGGCGCCAACTTGCAGCCTTTGGGCGCACCGTACTAACGCCCCAGACAACTGAGCACAATCCTGGGCAACCAGGGATGGGGAGAAGGACCTAGGTGCATGCTGGGTGGTTCTTGTCACCGGCACTCACCCGTCTAGGACATGAGCGTCAGGATCTTTAAAGTCCGTTATGATGGAATGTATGCGACACAGACTAGACCTCGGTTTATACTCTCATCCGAAGGAGTAATTATTATTATTTAGCTGGAAAAGCGCTAGATTTATATAAAAACGATATAATAATGTGCGCTTTGAAGTGCATATTTTTCAAGGAAAGAGGCCTTTCAGTACAATACATTGCTTATTCATCATATATACCACTATAACACATCTTTAGCATATATATTATATAGATTACTTACGCCCTCCTTCGGATAAAAATATAAACAAGGTCTAGTCATGCATTTTATCGCACGAATTGTAAAGATCCTGACGCACATGTCTTAGACGGGTGAGCGCCGGCTACACAAATACACCCAGGAACCATAGGTCCAGGTCCCTTTCTTTCTCATACTCGGTCGCCCGGGATTGCTGTCAGTTGTCTGGGCGTCAGACGATGAGCCTATGGGCTGCAAATGGGCGCCTCGGGCGACTTGAGTTAGATCCTGTATCGGCCGAACGCCTTGAGCAGCTCGTGAGCTGGAAAAGCGCTATATTAGAACGATTTTAACGGAGGAAGAGAGAGAGAGAGAGAGAGAGAGAGAGAGAGAGAGAGAGAGAGAGAGAGAGAGAGAGAGAGAGAGAGATGTATGTGTTCAAAATTCGGAGGTAGGATTTTGTTCCAACGTTTAATCTAATGTGCTGATAAACAACTCACATTTTCTTCTTCTTTGCAAAGTCAGCTGTAAAGTTAGACATAGATAATGATGGAGGGGAGTAGAGGAGAGAGTGAGTAAGACGGTATAATAATAATAATAATAATAATAATAATAATAATAATAATAATAATAATAATAATAATAATAATAATAATAATAATAATAATAATAATAATAATAATAATAATCAGTAAGTAAGTAAGTAAGTAACTGTAGATTATAGTCACACGACACCGAAGCGTATAGGCGACTACTGGTCACATTATTCTGACACCAGCGAACCAGTTGAAGGTAAGGGGAAAATAATATGGTCACACATTGGCCAATCCGGGATTCGAACCAAATGCATTTCGGTTACTAGTAAGACGCTCTACCAACTGAGCTACCCGGCCCCACATAATAATAATAATAATAATAATAATAATAATAATAATAATAATAATAATAATAATAATAATAATAATAATAATAATAATAATAATAATAATAAGGGTATTTATATAGCGCTTTTTCCTGATGACATCATACTTAACGTTAACATCAAGATACATACGAAAATAAGTGAAACAAAAGCAAGACATTAATAAATTATACAACGACATAAAACAAACATGAAAAAAAACATTTACAAGTAAAATATAATACAAGGTTGCAGTGAAGTATAACATTCAAAATCAATGTTTGTGGAGGCGTCTCGGATGATTGTGTCCTAGAGCTCAATTTGGATTTTAGACTCATTAAGAGTCTAATCTTCCAATCTTCAATCTGGCAAGAGAGAGAGAGAGACATACAGACAGACAGAGAAGATAGAGAAGACATAGACAGACAGACATATTAAACAATTTAAAAAGAAAAGAAGAAACCAGTTCTTCTGTAAGGGCACAATATTCTTTCTCAATAATCTCAATACAAAATTCAGGATTTCGGCACTTGGATCAGATTTTTCGTAGATTTGGTTCACTCGTCCATGCTAGCCCTAGATTTATATAGCTTCGTGTATAATACTTTTTTTCTTTGTTAAAGGGAAAAAAAGTGTTAGACAGTTTTCCGCGTTAAAAGGGTTTCCAGCTGTAAATAATACGAAACTCACCTATCGTGCAACGATGTTTATGTGATACTTGTAATGGATAGTTTATCAGACCTATTTTTATAGACACACCTGTTATTGATATAAGAAATAAAGTGGCATACCACCATCACCCCTGCCCAAAACCCGTACTTTTTTACATATACACATGCACGCACGCACACACACACACGCACACACACACATATTTGCAATACATCACAACTGGGTTTATTTAAGAATGTAGGAATCGGAAAGTGATTTTTGTAGAGAAAAGGGTTAGAGCAAGGGCTAGGGATAGATCTGCAACTAACCCTTACCCGAACCCTTGTCTAAAAAGTTGACCTAGTTCGTCCCCTATATTGACTGTAGTTTCTCCGTCCCGGATATAGAGCACTCCTGTGTACTTAAAACACTTTCATGCACTACTACTGCACTCCCATGCACTAAAAGAGCACTCCCGCGCACTTAGAAAAAGTGGGGTCTTGGAAAAAAGTGGGTTCCAAGCAAATAAACCCATTTGTTACTAAGAAAGACAAGGTCTGCTACCCATTTGTGCGTTTATTCACGTGCACACACACACACACACACACCTTTTAAGTCTAATTGTAAAGGGAGATAATTGACACGCCAAAAGTGAAAGAGAATCTTATTCTTTTGTTAGTAAGAAACTGAGGGACTTGCAGTCGACCTACGTTTCTTCCAAAATAAGTTTGTTATTATTATTATACGACTTCTCTTGTATGTAATTTCGATAAGATATATTTATATATGGGTGCGCGTGCGTGGGGGTGGGGGTGGTTTGTGTGGGTGTGTGTGTGTGTGTGTGTGTGTTTGTGTGTGTGTGTGTGTGTGTGTGTGTGAAAATCTTATTATTTGATTTTTATTGTATTTTTACTTTTACACGCTGTCAGTATTAAATAGGCGTGCACTGCCGAAGATAATTTGCCATGTTTGCTTCGACAATAAATCTTGTTAAATCTTATGTCCATCTTGGAAGTGTCTTGTTTCGTTTCTCGGTGTAATTGTTTTCTTTGAATGTTTTAACACAAATGGGTACAGGACGCAGGCGAAACGAAAGTCGCTTAAAACATACATGTAGGCAAAACGCGAGTAAGCGATCAAAAGAGGCGATTGCTTGGCTTAATGGTAATTGAAGATTTCTTAAACAGGTCATCAGTTGATGTAGACTAAATATGTGAGTCCATTATGTCATAAGCGAAATCAACGAATTAAGTATACGTATTAAGCTTACTGATAGTAAGAGGGATAACGCGGACGGATCTCAAGTTAGTCAGTAATCATAAAAACGCATCTCCATAATTGTACTGACAGTCATTACGACTTAACCTCGTGCTGAATAAGATTTATGACTATATGCAGCATAATGGCCTTGTTCGCTCCTTTTATCAAATGTAGTAGTAGTAGTAGTAGTAGTAGTAGTAGTAGTAGTAGTAGTAGTGGTGGTGGTGGTCATAGTAGTAGTAGCAGTAGTAGTAGCAGCAGCAGCAGCAGTAGTAGTAGTAGTAGTAGTAGTAGTGGTAATAGTAGTAGTAGCAGTAGTAGTAGCAGCAGCAGTAGTAGTAGTAGTAATAATAATAATAATAATAATAATAATAATAATAATAATAATAATAATAATAATAACAACAACAACAACAATAACAATAAGGATATTTGGAAGGCTTCTTTTTCAAGATGAAGAAAAAGAACAATAACAACAACAACATAAAGAACAAAAAACAAAGAAAAAGAAGACGAAGAACGAGAACAAAAACAAAAACAGCCTACCTACAAATAAGTTTTTTTTTTAAAAACACACCTGCACAAAATCAAAGAAATGAAACACTTGCACACAAGAAAAAGTGAAGAAAGCAACACATCTCCACGAAGATCGCACCAACTTACCTAAGTATGTTCTTCGTGTGAGCTAACACAAACTGTAACACTGCAAATAAACTTATTTCAGTATACCACCTATGTAACATAAAAATGTATAAGCTTAATTGTAAACCAACAAAAATTGTTACAATTACCGCTAACAAAAAAAAATAAAAAATAAAAATAAAAATAACACCGACAGAAATTCACTACCTAAAAACACACACACAAAACAGAAATTGTGCCTGCTATTACTGTTTCGCTTAAGAAGACAAAATGTAGAGAAGCACGGAGGTACAGAAGTCGTGTGTGTTAGTATTACCTTATGGCTTAGCTTAACTGATACTGTCTGCCTTATACATTGTGCCCTCTCCTCTCTCACTAGCTTACCGTCATTCCCTCTACATAATAATTATACCTAGCCACACACGCACACAGAAGAGAGAGAGAGAGAGAGAGAGAGAGAGAGAGAGAGAGAGAGAGAGAGAGAGAGAGGCAGAGACAGAGGCAGACAGACAGAGGCAGACAGACAGAGACAGAGACAAACAGACAGAGACAGAGAGAAGAAGGAAAGGAAGGAGAGAGAAGGGGGGAGATAGATGGAGGGGGAGGAAAAGAGAGGTATAGAGAAAGAGAAGTTGGTAGAGAGGGAGTTAGAGAGAGACGAGGTGAGGTGGGGTGGGGAAAGTGGGGAGAAAGAGAAAAAGAGAGAGAAAGGGAGAGAGAGAGAAGAGGGAGAGAGAGAGAAGAGAGAGAGAGAGTATCAGTGTAGATTTGCTGCAGAGGTGAGAAGTATGAATGCAGGTTTGTTGTAAGACGATGTCTGTTCCAGTGCTCATGACCCTGTCCTACAAACATCATAATACTACACTTACCACATGTACAGTACACTCACCGAAAACACATACACATACATACATACCCACGCAAACACACACACATACATACACACACACACACACAGGATTCTTTCTACCAGCACACACACACAAGGATTCACACACACACACAAACACACACACCCAAACACACAATAATAGATATTGCACGTATAATTTACATGTCTGCAGATGGTAAACTTATGTAGTAATATATTACTTTTCATGGTAATAGTTCAACTTTAACTTGTTAGATTTTGTTTTATATCTGTTTCCATACCTGAGCAAGAATGTGTGGTCTACATGCATGTGAACAGACGTTACCATAAATTATTGAACTGAATTGAATATCGAACACACAAACATGCACGCCGGCACATTTACATCGCACATGCTCTTCCTCTCTCTCTCTCTCTCTCTCTCTCTCTCTCTCTCTCTCACACACACACACACACACACACACAATCACAGTCACACACGCACGTGCCGATCACGCTCTCTCTCGCGCGCGCCCACAGTAAACAATAGACACACATTCACACACACACATACACACACACAAGCACACACCCTCTCTGTCTCACACACACACACAAACACACATATAAATAGTAAACTTATATGAAAGACGTGGCGACACTGATCATACAACATGACGTGCATTATTGGTATCCAGAACAAATCATCAGGTGCAAACATTGTACAGTAAATCAAAATGGTACAACTCAATTGTACACACACACACACACCTACACACACACACACACACACACACACACACACACACACACACACGTATCTCCGAACCACTGTCGAGAACGTGGCAACACTTAGTCTGCAATATTAGTAGCGACTGCAGAGCACATGGCAACACACACACACACGCACACACACACACACACACACACACACACTCTCTCTCTCTCTCTCTCTCTCTCTCTCTCTCTCTCTCTCTTAGACGCTTAGACATATATTTAAAACCACTCTGTCATATTCTGATTCAATTATGTGGAATTCTCTATCACAGAACATCAAGGAAAGTAAATCATTAACATCGTTTAAAATTAGACTCCATACATTTCTATTCTCCCTTGCTCCTAGTATTTAAGATGATTGTATACCTTTTGTTCTTCCCTATCTTGGGACAGTTTAAGTTTATGAGGTGTGAATTAGCTTGTGTGTGTGTGTGGTGGGGGAGGGGGAGAGTGTGGGAGTAGGGAAGGGATATTGGAGGGGGGGGAGGGAAGGAGTATGTGTATTTAGGTACATTAATATCCTTAGTAATTTATTTAATTCTTACCATTGTTAAGGTTTGTGTTAGCTTGAAATCAACTTTATGTTAGTTATTTTGTTTGTTCTGAATTTAATTTTTTTTTAAAATTAAGGATTATAGCTATAAGACAGGTCCTTAAGACTTTATGCTATTATCCTATTAAAGGTTTCGACTTCGGATGAGAGTATAAACCGAGGTCTAGTCTGTGTCGCATGCACTCCATCATAACGGACTTTAAAGATCCTGACGCTCATGTCCTAGACGGGTGAGTGCCGGTAACAAGAATATACCCAGCATTTGGCTGCAGAGTCCTCAATAAGCTGAGGGTGGCAGCCCCCAAAAGAAGAAGAAGAAGAAGAAGAAGAAGAAGAAGAAGAAGAAGAAGAAGACTTCGACTTCAACTTTTCTCTCACTCCCCCCCCCTACACACCCACACACACATATACATACACTACACCGGAATGTAAAAGCAAATTATATGAGCATCGTCATTATTATTGGCAAATCATTACATTGTAGTCCATACTTACAAACACAACTTGGATGCCATGGCACATTTAACACAACACAAGCAATCTGATTGTTCCAAAAACACACTCAACTCACCGACTTTCAAAACACAATACCTTGCACACACACACACACACAAAAACGACCACGAGGTTTCTTCGCAGCACTTCTGCTAGCTCTGAAATGTAAACTTCAGTGCAACTGTGCTGTTTCGTTAACTCTATGGGTGCGATCTGAAATCTGAAACCATCCTAACTCTCAACCACAGACAACCAACCCAAAAAAAAGTCACTCACACACACACAAAACGTCTATGCTCCGAACCCAGGGGCTGTTCACTGAAGCCAATCTAATCCATGCAGCAAAAGGGTGTATTTTATTTCGCGCGCTTTTTATATACTTCCTTATTCTTGATTATAAATATATTTATTTAATTTTGTTTGTTTGTTTGTAGTTGCTTCCCTGTATGACTGTGGATGCTACTAGCTGACACGTGTAGGAAGGTGGCTCAGACGTTGGCAGGAAGAAAGCAACAAACACTACAGTCACAACTACTGCTACGATTAAGTCGAATAATACCAATGCTACTATAGTAGGCCTACCGTGAATCGTGTCTGCTTTGCTAACTAGAAGGCAAAGCGAGCTACGCAAAATACCACTAGCTAGCACTGCCAAGAACGAGATGCATGAAAAGACTAGTAAAAGGCTACTGTCCTTGTTGTGCTTCACTGATTCGCGCGGTTATCTTTCGCTCCTCTTCTGACCTATGAACCCTGATGAGGGCATCTCTCTCTCTCTCTCTCTCTCTCTCTCTCTCTCTCTCTCTCTCTCTCTCTCTCTCTCTCTTTCTTTCTCTCTCTGTGTGAACCTTAAACATCGCTCTTTAGTATTCGCACTCGCTCCTTCCTAGCCCTCATCGCCATACATCTCTCTCTCTCTCTCTCTCTCTCTCTCTGAACCTCTAAATCTTAACCACGGAAGTACAAACTATTGAAGAATCCATGATCTTGGTATGACGCTCGCTCTGCAAAATAATACTCTTTAACTTCTTTGCCACCCCCGAAGATTCACGTACGTATGCTTCGGTCGGTTAGTTGGTTGGTCTGCGGGGTGCCAAAGCGTTCGGGGTCATGGTTTTAGAGACGAACGGACAAACAAAATATTTTGTTTGCAGACATTACACGTAGCTTGTGCCCATCGCAAAGGGGTAGACTAGTTCTGGGGAGAAAAGGTTACAACTTTAGTCTATGTGGAAAATCGAAATACGCGCAGATATGTAGGCTAAAAAATTGGCCGTGTATTTATTTGTTCCCGAGGGAAATGCTGAGATTATGAAAAAAATTATGTAGGCCTACATGTAAATTCTTTTCTTTTTCTTTCTTTTTTAAAATATTTGTTTACGTTCATTGAAAAGCCTCATTTTAATTCAGTTTCACCCTTCTCTCTCTCTCCCCCCCCCTCCCCGTCGCGACAATTCTTCATCTCAGAAACAGGCCATTAATTGTCATCACCAGCATGGGCCGCTCTGCAATCGGAAGTTGTTTCTGGAACTTTAAATTGTCCTGCTAATGGTCGTCCACGGTTTTTCAAAGAGAGGGAGAGAGAGAGAGAGAGAGAGAGAGAGAGAGAGAGAGAGAGAGAGAGAGAGAGAGAGAGAGAACGTGTGTTCAAGCCTCGATCTGTTGTGTGTGTGTGTGTGTGTTTGTGTTTTTCAAAGAGAGTGTTTCGTTTTGCTTTTCTCTCATACAATAAAGCGAAGTCGTGTGAGACAGGGTAAGTATATTACTGTAATTGTGAACTCAAATCAGTCACAACTCCCTTTCATGCACAAAATATTAAAGCATAATAAGCCAATGTTATCTTCAATAGTTCATAACTTAAATATCTCATGTTAGCTTAAATAGTTCCTCACTTACAGTTGCTTTATACTGGTTTCTGATTTGCACGTCATTCACATCTTTTTAATCCATACCGCATCCACACAAAAGACTATTATCATTGTCCTTGTCCGTTCCGAATTCTTATTCCTACAACCTTAAATCTTTTCATCAAAGTCATCATCATTTAGTGTGTTCATTTGGAATGTCCGTAATTTAAATAATCTGGCTTCTTCACTTGTCTTCCTGATCGTGTATGATAGTGGGAAGTTGTACAGTCATTTTGTACAGGACAGTGCTGGTATACTGGTTGCTTTGATTTTCTAATCTCATGGTTCCTTCTTTCTTCTGGTACCAATACTGCTACTTCTGTCGCAGGTCTCTTGTTGGTTTGTGCGCTAGAATCATTACTGATGTTCTTCCTCTCTTCCCTCGCCCTGTCTTCGGAATGATTTTGCATCTCTCTTTCTTTCTGCGCTTTCTGGGCAGTTACTGCTGTCTGACTTCTGGTTTGTACTGAGCGCTCTGAATTTGGCGACGGTGCTGCGTTCGGCTCCTTTTGCTGATTTTCGTGCTGCTGTGGCGCATGGCCATGGTTGATGGTACATTTCTGTCCTGGACCTGTTCTCAAACTCTGTTTCTGCTGTTTCACGAAGCTGTCGACGATTTCTTCTTAACCGGCGGCCGCCCTCAGTCTGTTCGGATGTTGTATGAGCGGATGTCTGTCTGTTTGTCTACTCTAGCACTGATCCACCTCCTGGATCCTGGGGGTTGAAATTTAACTATCTGACCAGGTTTTAGTTCTGATAGCTCTTTGGTATCTCTGTTGTAGTAGTCAGCTTGCTTCTTCTTCCTGTCATGTAGTTGTTGTTGTTTGTAGATTATAGTCACACGACACTTTCGCATATAGGTGACTACTGGACCGATTTATACTGACACCAGCGGGCCAGTTGTTGGTAAAGGGGAAAATAATATGATCACACGTTGACCAATCCGGGATTCGAACCAGCGACCTTTCGGTTACTAGCAAGACGCTCTTACCAACTGAGCTACCCGGCCCCGCAGTCATGTAGTAGTAGTCATGTATAGTTCCAGTAAGTCATGTAGTTGTTGACTTACTGGAACTATAGCGCTGGCGTCAGTAAGGACTTTGATATCGGAACCTGAGTTCTTGTTCTTCTGCCAAACAGTCGTTGGGCCGGCGAGCTGTTCTTATTCTCTGTGGACATATTTCTCAACTCTAGCAGTGCGAGAAAGACATCTTGCTTGTTGTGTTCCGCTTTCTTCATGCATGTCTTGGCTGCTTTCACGGCGCTTTCGGCTTTCCCGTTAGACTGCAGGTGGTGCGGCGAGCTTGTGATGTGTTCAAACCCGTATGTCTTGCTGAATGTTTGAAGAATGTCTTCTTCTCTGAAATTCTTCCGGAGCTGGTGAGATCCCGAATGGCATTCTCTTCCATCGGTACTTGCCAAACGGCGTTTCAAACGTGGTGAGGAAGCTGCTCGCGTCGTCTAGTTCCACGTGCCAGAACCCGTTTTTGGCATCAAGGTGGGTGAAGAATTTGGCTCTCTTCAGTAGAGCAAGGACGTCGTCTATAGTTGGCATAGGATAGTCATTTCTCTTCAACGTCTTGTTCAGTGGCTTAGGGTCGATACATAGTCGCACCTTGCCGTTAGGCTTCATAGTTACGACCACGCTGCTGATCCAGTCTGTCGAATGTGTCTTCACGTCACAAAGAGAGAGAGAGAGAGAGAGAGAGAGAGAGAGAGAGAGAGAGAGAGAGAGAGAGAGAGAGAGAGAGAGAGAGAGAAAGGAAAGAGAGAGAGAGAGAGAGAGAGAGAGAGAGAGAGAGAGAACGTGTGTTCGCTACTCTGTTGTGTGTGTGTGTTTGTGTTTTTTCAAAGAGAGAGAGAGAGAGAGAGAGAGAGAGAGAGAGAGAGAGAGAGAGAGAGAGAGAGAGAGAGAGAACGTGTGTTCGTTACTCTGTGGTGTGTGTGTGTGTGTGTTTGTGTATGTGGGTGTATGTGAGTATGAGCGAATGTGCGTGCGCGTGTATGCGTGTGTGTGTGTGCGCGCACTTATTTATGTGCATATGGGGGGAGGCAGAGGGAAGGGAGGTTGTGGTGGCAAAAAGACAGAGAGAGTTGGAGCTGTACTGATCAATTCCCCTCCATTCACTTAACTGTTACTGTTGTGCTTGTGTTCGCCGCATGGACCACATGTTACAAAGTAATTTAATCACATAAACAACTGTTTTAACAGGACGAACGAGACAGGGCATTAAATCCATAAAAGCGCACCCTTTCTAACACATACGGAGAACAAATGTTTGTGTTTAAGGCAGCACGCTTACCAACACTTAGAGCAGACGGTTATGCTAAGCACGCGTGACAACACATGAGAACAGACGGTTATGCTAAGAACTGGTAGGCCGATGAACACAAGAAAAACAGGTATATTCTAAATGATGGTGGCACCACTAACTTTCATGCTTTCACACAGCAAAGTGCACTAGGCTGAAGTTCGACCTGGACAAACTGCAAGACCATGAGGTGGCAGAAATATTTCAAGCCTCAATTGGAGGGACATTTGCACCACTGCTCATTTTGGGTGCTGGTGAAGTAGATGTCCACACTATGACGACCGCCTTCAACTCAGCTGTGACAGATGCCGCCACTGAGGTCCTTGGCAACCACCGGCCAAATAAGAAACCGTGGATAACACCTGAACTTTTGGATCCGTGTGATAAACGACGAGAGATGAAAAAGAAAAAGAACACCCTCACAGGGAGCTGATGCCTACCGAAAAATCAACAATGAAATCCGAAAAGGCATGCACACAGCAAAGGAGAAGTGGATAGAAGATCAATGCCAGGAAATAGAGAACAGTCTGAACAAGAACAACAGTAAGAAGGCCTATCAGACTATGACGCGGCTGACAAGTGTTAAACAGCCCAAGGTCTCCAAGATCCAAAGCTAGTCTGGCATATGCCTTACAGAAGAACAAGAAGTCTAGGTTAGATGGTCAGAGTACTGCTCTAACCTTTACAACCACACACCAAACGGAGACACATCAGTTCTAGCATGTCCAGAGAACAGAGGAGAAAAAGAAATCCTCCCAATTCTCCGAGAAGAAGTTGAGGCAGCAGTGCATTCGCTGAAGAAGGGGAAGTCAGCGGGAGTGGACAACATACTCGCAGAAATGCTTCAGGCAGGAGGAGAAGCGATGATTGACGCTCTCACCATTATTTGTAACAAGATATCTGGCAGAGTGTGGAGTAGCCTACACCATGAACCCAGTCGCTTGTCATCACTTTTCCCAAAAAAAATGTGACCTTCAGGAGTGTGAAAATTACCGCACTATCAGCCTCATCAGCCATCCCAGCAAGGTCCTCTTGAAAATAATACTCAACAGGTTGAAACCCCAAGCTCAATAAATCGTAGCTGAAGAACAAGCAGGATTCAGGGCAGGGCGAAGTACCAATGAACAGATTTTCAACCTCAGAATAAGCTGCGAGAAATACCTATAACACCAACATCTATATCATGTGTTTGTAGACTTCAAGAAAGCGTTTGACCGAGTCTGGCATGCAGCTCTGTGGGCAACCATGAGAGTGTACAACATCAGCCCTAAAGTTATTGAAGTCATCAAAAGCCAGTATGACAAGCCTACCAGCGCAGTCCTCCACAACAGCGCCATCGGAAACTGGTTCAGAACAACAATCGGTGTGCGTCAATGATGCCTCCTCTCTCCAACACTCTTTAACATCTCCCCATAGCGCATCATGTCAGATGCCTTTGCAGATCACAAAGGCACAGTCAACATACAGTAGGGGGTAGAGCAATCTCCAACCTCCGTTTTGCGGATGACACTGATGGATTGGCTGGAGAGGAACAAGAACTTGATCTGCTGGTATAGAGGCTTGACACCACCTCCAGAGCCTATGGAATGGAAATAAGTGCAGAGAAGACCAAAATGATGACCAACAACACCAATGGCATCAACATGGACATCAAAGTCCAAGGCCAATCCTTCAACACAGTGCATAGCTTCAAATATTTAGGAGCCGTTGTATCGGACAATGGGTCCCGACAGGAAGTCCTCTCCTGGATTGCACAAACTACTGCTGCCCTGACAAGGTTGAATCCCATTTGGAAAGACTGGACCATCAGTCTACATTCCAAGGTAAGGCTGCTGCGCTCCCTTGTCATCTCCATTTTCCTATACGCTTGCAAAACATGGACCCTCACAGCAGATCTACAACGAAGAATACAAAGCATGGAGATGAGGTGCTACAGAAGACTTCTGGGCATTTCCTATACCCAGCACATCACCAACGACGAAGTCCGACAGACCATCACACAAGCCATTGGACAACACAATGACCTGCTCACAGAGATGGAGTGGTGAAGAAACGAAAACTCCGATGGTATGGCCACATCACCAGTGCGTCAGGCCTTGCAAAGACCATCCTGCAAGGCACGGTGCAAGGAGGCAGAAGAAGAGGGAGACAGAAAAAGAGGTGGGAGGACAACATTCGAGAATGGACTGGTTTGAAACTGATCGAAGCCATGAGGGTTGCTGAGGACAGAGAAAGATGGAGTACGCTGGTTAAACGATCATCTGTGGTGCCTCTATATACGCCCTTCGAGTTACGGGATAAGATAGGATAGGATCGGATAAGACTATCCTTGTTTGTTGTTGCTGTTGTAAATGTATTCTTTTCTTTCATAAGGTTCATGCGAGTATTTGTTGTTGGTGGTGTTTTAGAGTGACACGATGCATTCACGTGCCGATGAGGCGACAACGGAGGAGTTGAATCACCGAACAAAGAGACGTTACAAAAAGTCGACCTATATCTGGTTGCCACTGAGCATGGAACTCAGGTTCTCTTGGACTCCCGGCGAGAGTTGTTTTACTAGGCCACTCTGTTCTCCACTATTGCAAAAGCGATAGAAACAGACAGAAGCGCTGACTAACAGTAAGACAATTACAAAACAGAAGTACATACTCGGACCCAACGATGCAGGCATCAGTCAATGCGTGCCGATGGGGGACTTCAGACAGTCTCGCTGAGGGTTGTTGACTGTTTAAACAACTGCTGTTGGTGACAGCTCGCGTTTATTACAGCCCAGCATTTTGTTAAGTGCTTACCATAGACTAGGTGAACAATTACATTCTCTAAACTCATTGTCAGAGATCTATAATCAAGGGAGACAAAAGGTTTTTTGTAAAACACAAGGAAGTATACTTGTCGCGCCTAAATATCTACCAAGGCATTCCTCAGCAGTTTTAGATACATTGTATGTACATTTAGTGCTTGTGCACTCAGCTGTTCATTTAGTTCTTAAGCACTAGCCATGTAGTGTTTGTGCTCTGGTCATTTAGTGCTTTCGCTCTAACGCTTGTGCAGCATCCCAATGTTTGAACCCATGTCTTCCTGAACTGCAATGAGAGATGATTAAAAAAAAAAGTATAACATGAAATTTTTAAACGGCGATCTTTTTTTTCTTGTTGATGTGGACCTCTCTCTCTTCTTTCTTTCTTTCTTTCTTTCTTTTCTCGCTTTCATTGTACATGTAAGAAAATAAAAATTGTGCTTTTTTTTCTTTCTACAAACATACTTATGTTCTTTGCTACTGATGATTTTATGCAATGTATATTGTTTCATTTAATTATTTTGAAAATAATGCATTATGTGCTGGTTAGTGTGTATAATGTCCTCTAAGTTTGTTGCTTACAAACCAATTGATCTTTAGAATGCTATAAATGTTAAATATAAATATAAAATTGATATCAACTTCCCTTGCAGTCCTTTGCAATGCTTGTCATTGACATACATTTGTTCTTACTCAAGTTTATCTGTAAACATGTAATCGTGTTAATGTTGTTGTAGATGTGTGGGTGTGTGTGTATGTGTGTGTGGAGTTTCAGTAACTAGTATTCCCTCTTTAGGGCGAGGGCCAGATGTAAAAAAAAAAAAGCAGACTACTGCTTATTCTACTGCCTTGGTTAAATAAAGAATTCTCTCTCACCCTTCCTTCTTCTTCTCTGTACGTTTACGTTCTTGCCAGAGTATGTGCGCGCGCGGCGAATGTACGTGCAGTTTTACTTAAGTGCCATTGTTTTCGTGCGTGATCAAGTCCGTTCCATTTTGTAACCAAAAACTAAAGCGCGCTTAAACTCGAACGGGAGATAACTTGATGAATGACAGTCTGGCGTAGGAGTGACATCCCCTTCTGGTGTCAGTTTCACAGCTGAAGCTCTGCGCATGCCTGAAGAAGCCCAACTCACTTCCGGTTGGACAAATTTAGGTCACTGCGCAGAATCGCCGATAAATGAAACTGACCCCATTGTTATTCAACGAGAGCACCAACCATGTACAGACAGGGTACATAGATCGGGTTATACGGACATGGACTGTGTCTATCCTGAATGAATCAGTGATACTACAGATTGGGCCCTAATGTAGGATCCTCAGACCCGATAATGAGCGAGTTCTTTGAGGGGGGAATAATTATAACAAAATAAATAAGCTGTCTTTCATTAGAATACAGTTACATGAATGAACACAGAAATAGGTTTTGAAATAGTGTGTGCATAAGCTGAGACAACAAGAAATCTGGGACTAAAAACCCTGGGACAAAACCATCGCTTACACTTGAAGTTGATTTGAACAGTGACTTTTATTGTTATTGTCTGAGACAATGTTGTTTAGGATCATCAGGCTTCTGAAGTTTGTTGTCACAGACCACACCACTTGGAATAGTGACCCTTGCATTTAGCTGTTCATTTCAAAGTTGGCATACAATATATTAAATTAATATTATATTTCCATCTCTACAGTTTCTTTTTTGCTCATGTCGTCGTTGTTGTTATTTTTTCACGGCCATCTTCCTGCTCGTCCATCATCATCATCATCATCATCATCATCATCATCATCATGATGCAACCACCATCATGATGCAACCACCATCATCATACCACCACCACCAGCATCTTCATCATCATCATCATCATCATCATCATCATCATCATCATCATCATCATCATCAATGCAATAAAATGCAATATAATACAATATGTCTTTACTCATCTCTACAAGAGAAATTGCAAGCTTGACTGTATTGTCTTCCCCACCTACATATCTTCTTCTTCTTCTGCCTTTGTTTCGTCACTCCTTCCTTCTTCTCAGAACAGTAATTCATTCATTCAATCATTCGTCATCATCATCATTATCAATCATCATCTTCTTCTTATCCATTCTTCTGCTCTTTCTTCTGATTCCTTCTGCTCAAAGGTCTTCGACAATCTCGCACATGTACCATAATGATTATTTGTTGATGCCTTATAAATGTCTACATCCTGACGAGCAACAAATTTGGAATACTATCGCTGTGGCACAGTAAAGTTTCATAATATTGTAATCCATGTGATCACAACCAGATCGACTACATCATGGTCCAGAAACGCTTCAGACCAAGCATCAACATTGGCAGGACACGCACCTTTCCAGGAGCAGACATCGGAAGTGACCACGATCTCGTGATGATGTCTTTCCGGCTCCACTTGAAGAGAGTAAATACAACAATGTGCCCTAGACTGAAGTTCGAACTGACAAACTGCGCCACGAGGGGTGGCCTCGTGGCGCAGTGGATAAGTCGCCGGTTTCCTATGCCGAAGGTCGCGGGTTCGATTCCCGCAAGGGGCGAACGTATGTGACTTAGGTACGAGACTATTGAGGTCACCGAGGGTTTTCTCCGGGCACTCCGGTTTCCTCCCTCCCTTCAATAATGGTACAGGACGCAGTCAATATAAAAATTTCAAAAATAAAAATTCGATTTTCTTTCCGTCTTCTAATAGCGATCTCCCTGCCTTTACACCACCTGTTTGAGTGATGGATGTGTGTTTGGTGTGTGTGAGGGTGGATGAGACAGGTGAGCGTGTATGTTGGTATAGATCGCCGCGCTTTGAGCCTGAATGATTTGGGGAAAGGCGCGTATAGCATCCTGTATTATTATTATTATTATTATTATTATTATTATTATTATTATTATTATTATTATTATTATTATTATTATTATTATTATTATTAAGACCCGGAGGTGGCAGAAATATTTCAAGCCACAATTGGAGGGAAATTTGAATGTAGATGTCAACACTATGACCACTACCTTCAACTCAGCTGTGACAGATTCCGCCACTGAGATCCTTGGCAAGCACCGGACAGAGAAGTTGAGGCAGCAGTGCATTCGCTGAAGAAAGGGGTGTCAGCTGGAGTGGACAACATCCCCGCAGAACTGCTTCAAGCAGGAGGAGAAGCGATGATTGACGCTCTCACCATTATCTGTAACAAGATCTGGCAGAGTGGGGAGTGGCCTACACCATGGACCCAGTCGCTTGTCATCACTCTTCCAAAGAAAGGTAACCTTCAGGAGTGTGAAAATTACCGCACCATCAGCCTCATCAGCCATCCCAGCAAGGTCCTCCTGAAAATAATACTCAACAGGTTGAAACCCCAAGCTCAACAAATCATAGCTGAAGAACAAGCAGGATTCAGGGCAGGGCGAAGTACCACTGAACAGATTGTCAACCTCAGAATAATCTGCGAGAAATACCTACAGCACCAACAACATCTTTATTATGTGTTCATAGACTTCAAGAAGGCGTTTGACCGCGTCTGGCATGCAGCTGTGGGCAACCATGAGAGTGTACAACATCAGCCCTAAAGCTATTGAAGTCATCAAAAGCCTGTATGAGAAGGCTACCAGTGCAGTCCTCCATAACAGCGCAATCAAAAACTGGTTCAGAACAACAATCGGTGTGCGTCAAGGATGCCTACTCTCTCTGTCACGAATATAGGGGGGTGGGGGGATGAGGATTAGCAATTATTCCCCCGCGCTGTGTTGCCTCCCTTGACTAGGCCAACGTGCGGCGACATTCAGGGAAATAATGCTGGGAGTACTAAAGAATGATAGACAGTTAAAAGGGCAGACGAGAAGAATACAAACTAAACTAGTGGAGAATTTGAACAAGGGGAAGTCGGGGGTTATAATATAATATTAGACAATTTATTAAATTGATGCAGGTCAGGCGTAGGTGGTAGGCTTACGGCTGAGTCACTAGTAAGAGTCTGTTAACGTCCAGTGTATCTTGGAGTTATTCTGGTTTAGCTATCTGAGGGTCACTGGGGCGATTGTGGACTGATATCATCATATGGCAAAGGGGTATCTGGCTGCTTTAGCGTGGTTAGCCAGATGTTCCGAGAATTGTGGTGTGCGCTGGGTGCGCACTTATCTGCTGTGGCGTGTAGGCGGTGGTTGCCTCAGGAATCTGGATGGCGATTGCGCAAGTGTCCAGCGTGGCGTCAGTCTTCCAATCCAGGTCACTGGGTCGAATTCTTGAGTAATAGGAGTTGTGGTACAACCGGTCTACGGTGCTGGCCGGTTGCTGAATTTCTGCTTTCACGCTTCAAGGTGTCAACCCGGGGATAAGGGTTGCACGCAGCGGGTCTGAGTCTCGTGGTAGCCCGGTATAAGGGCCCGTTCTGGAATGGAGTATTGACTCAGTATCAGAGGTGCACACACACTCTGGATGCCGCGCCAGTTAGCGCGCATGCCAGTCAGATTTTCGAATTTGGAAGCACCGGCCAAGACTTGACTGGTTCGTTCCAACTGTCCAACAATTTCAACAATGGCTATTGGGGTTCGGTGGACTTTACTGGCGGCCGCTAATGGATAGTAGTTTTCGGCGCCTAAGATGGGGTTATGGACAGCGGGGGTGGAGATTTACACAATAGGATCAGGGGAGAAGCAAAGGGGATAAATACAGGACAATGGGGATTAAAGGCAAGGGTGCTTTACTGGGGGACTTTAATCTAAGTAACAGGACAACATGGCATGGGGGATTTATACAAGAGTCTGGGCAGGGGGATATACATGTATAAATACAAGCATGGCATGAACAGCAATCAAACATACAGATAATGGATACGAGAAGTAAAATGCATATCACAAGCAATACATCAAGACAAACCACAGACACGGACGTAAATATCTACAAGACATACGAACATGTTATGAAATCGACGGGTGATGGGGATGCTAAATGATATGAAATAAGTCACCACTCTTACCTTGACCAAGGAACGGGTAGAAACACAAGAATATTGTCGAAGCTCAGCGGTCGCAACGTGGGTGCAGACGTGTCCTCGGCAAGCAGGGTGTTTGCTCGGGCTGGCGGAATAAGACTGACGCCTGGGTCTAACTATTCCGGGTTCCAAGGGGCTATCCCGAGGGGCGGGGCTTGGGTGGCTTGGCCAGCGGGCAAGTAGGTAGAAACTTGACGCGAGCAGCGCCAGGGCTAAATCGTACGCTCGTGACACTCTCCAACACTCTTCAACCTCTTCCTAGAGCGCATCATGTCAGATGCCCTTGCAGATCATGAAGGCACAGTAAGCATAGGGGGTAGAGCAATCTCCAACCTCCGTTTTGCGGATGACATTGATGGATTGGCTGGAGAGGAACAAGAACTTGAACAGCTGGTACAGAGGCTTGACACCACCACCAGAGTCTATGGAATGGAAATAAGTGCAGAGAAAACCAAAATGATGACCAACAACAACAATGGCATCAACATGGACATCAAAGTCCAAGGCCAATCCCTCAACAAAGTGCATAGCTTCAAATATTTAGGAGCCATTGCATCAGACAGTAGGTCCCGACAGGAAGTCCTCTCCATGACTGCACAAACAACTGCTGCCCTGGCAAGGTTGAAGCCAATTTGGAAAGACAAGACCATCAGCCTACATTCCAAGGTAAGACTGCTGCGCTCCCTTGTCATCTCCATCTTCCTATACGCTTGAGAAACAGGGACCCTCACAGCAGATCTACTACGAAGAATACAAAGCATGGAGATGAGGTGCTACAGAAAACTTCTGGGCATTTCCTATACCCAGCACATCAACAACGACGAAGTCCGACAGACCATCACACAAGCCATTGGACAACACGATTGTGAAAAAACGGAAACTCCGATAGTATGGCCACGTCACTAGATCATCAGGTCTTGCAAAAACCATCCTGCAAGGCACAGTGCAAAGAGGTAGGAGAAGAGGGAGACCGAAAAAGAGGTGGGTGGACAACATTCGAGAATGGACTGGTTTGACACTGAGCGAAACCATCAGGGTTACTGAGAACAGAGAAAGATGGAGTACGTTGGTTTAAACGATCATCTGTGGTGCCCCTACGACCTCCGAGTTATGGGATATATAGGATAGGATAGAATAGGATAGGGTGTGTGGTCGTTCTTATATAACGCTGTTCCAGCTCAAGATCAGTTCCTCAATACTGGATCTAACCCAAGCCGCCCGAGGAGCCCTCTTGCAGCCTTTGGACGCATCGTCTGATGTACCGGCCAGACAACTAAAATTCCAGACAACTAATGTTTTATTTATTTATGTATTTAATACTTTTTGGGTAGACAGTGTTAGAATAAGCATTCATTATATTTTTAAAAATGATGCAATGAAAGGAGAGGGGCGATGGCTGACGATTGGCAAATGTTGATAATTAATGGAGTTAGAGAGAGAGAGGGCGGGGGAAGGGGTCGGGTTGGAGGAGGGAGGGGGGTGGGGGTGAGGGCGGTAACACGCCGACAGCGGTTCGTAGATATTTATCGCCTAGCATATCGATTTATAAAATGACCCCGATACTCGGAGCAGCGCTGTCTCCCTGCTGTTTTGGAAGAGAGTGTGTATAAACTGGGGTCTATAGTCTGTCCACACATACAGTAGATCTACATGCATTTAAAGATCCTGAAGCTCCTGTCTTAGACAGATAAAATATCAGATTTCAAACAAACAAACAGCGCCCAGCCCTGCATGCACTATATGTCCTGTTCCCCATCGTCCTAGGTGGCGATGAACTAGGACTGCCGGGCTTTCGTTGAGAAGGCAACCCAAATTTTGCTTGCAGGAATGACGGGAGTTATCTTACACTCTACCCCCACCCTACCCCTCTTCCTTTCCCCAGTCCCAGCTCAACCCACCTCCTTCCAAAACCTAACCTCTAGAAGTTCTGTTATGCCTTGGCGAATCAAAAGCGGTTGTTTGCCGGGTAACCTTAATCTGAGGTAAATAATCCAACACCAAGAAGTCTTTGTGGTAATTTTCCATTGTCTGATAACGTGCCAACGTCGCATTGGGAATGATTGGGCATCTATGCAATGTGATATCAAAAGGTCATTGTGTCAGTAAATCCCAGAATTATCACGGACCTTAAACAAAAAGTATTTTTGAGAGAGAACTTTTTGAAACTTTTCTTTTTATATGAGGGATACAGATTTTAGACTTATAAAGTGAGAGAGGAACTTTTGAAACTTTTTAAAATTAGGGATACAGATTTTTGACTAATGATAGTCTAATATTCCAATCTGTCCCTTATAGGGGATGGGTTGAGTAGATACAACCTATTCTTCCAATCTGTCCCTTAGGAAGGGGTGGGTTGAGTAGATACAGTACACTCTTCCAATCTGTCCCTTAGGGGGTGGGTTGAGTAGATACAGTCCACTCTTCCTATCTGTCCCTTAGAGGGTGGGTTGAGTAGATACAGTCCACTCTTCCAATCTGTCCCTTAGGGGGTGGGTTGAGTAGATACAGTGTACTCTTCCAATCTGTCCCTTAGAGTGTGGGTTGAGTAGATACAGTCCACTCTTCCAATCTGTCCCATGTGGGTGGGTTGAGTAGATACAGTCCACTCTTCCAATCTGTCCCTTGTGGGTGGGTTGAGTAGATACAGTCCTCTCTTCCAATCTGTCCCTTGTGGGTGGGTTGAGTATACAGTCCACTCTTCCAATCTGTCCCTTGTGGGTGGGTTGAGTAGATACAGTCCACTCTTCCAATCTGTCCCTTGTGGGTGGGTTGAGTAGATACAGTGTACTCTTCCAATCTGTCCCTTAGAGGGTGGGTTGAGTAGATACAGTCCACTCTTCCAATCTGTCCCTTGTGGGTGGGTTGAGTAGGGACTGTGGAATGTGGCTTGGGGTGGTGTGTAAGATAACTCTTGTTAAGAGAGAGAGAGAGAGAGAGAGAGAGAGCGAGAGAGAGAGAGATTTAAATCAATCAATCACAAAGCGAGCTTCATTATTGCTCTTATTTTATTGTTTGGAATTAAACCTTTCTGGAAACAGACATGTAGCGCGTGTTCGGGATTTCATCGTCCTTGTGATTACATTAGGACAAGGATTTCATATTTTATTTATTTGAAATAATAATAATAATAATAATAATAATAATAATAATAATAATAATAATAATAATAATAATAAAAACAATTATAATAAATTAATGTATTAATTAATAAATAAATTCATTAATCTGTAACAAAAAGAAATAACACCCACTCATAAAATTAACTGCCTATCCAAGATTCCATCTCAAAAGATGGCATTCGTCAGAACATGTATGTTAGTGAATAGATAGACAAATAAATAAATACAAGAACAAAACTGAGTGGTGAAAACCTTTAAAACTAAATGATACTATCGGACAAAACATAAAACTCAACGAGTCACATAGTCGCACGCATGCTAGTTAAATAAGACCGTTCAACATTCTTTGTTCTTAAGGTGTTATCTGTATTGGGAATCTAACTGTTAGCTATCTTGATTGATTGACGCCGACAAGGGTGGGGAATGAGGGTGGGTTGTTGGTATAGAAATAAAATGGCAAAAAAGGCTAATGTTAGCTGCTGCCTGTATTAATTCTTTTTTTTTTTTTTTTTTAAATAATTACCACGCAGTCACATTAGCATTACGGCTTGAACATAGACGTCTCCTCCATCTTAAGTTACCTTGTTTTCCAGTCATTTTGACACAGGGATACTGGGGCAGCGTCAGGTCGGGTGTTGAAGGTTAGGGGAGTGATAGTGGGAAGTTCAAGTTGATTGATTGATTGATTGATTGTTGCTTTAGGTCCAGCGGACTCTTCTGAGCCAAATCAGGACCGGACAACCCCCAATCCGCATAAAAGATCTGCCGAAACAACCCTAGTGGGAAAATTGAATGCCCTCCACCGGCCAGTCACTTTACAATAAAGACATCCCACGCAGGGGACGGCTGAGGCTTTACCCCAACTACTCGAACCCCCGGTTACAAAAACAAAATAAAATACAAACATCATTATAAATCATCAACAAAACACATACATATAAAATGCCTATAGTGCGAAATAATAACATCATAGGAAGCCCTAGTGACCACCCGGCAGAAAGCGTCCAACACTCCCAAGCTGATCCAACAGACCTCATACACAAACAAGGAGTCTTGTCCAGGAAGAGTTTTCAAGAAAAAAGGTAGGTCATTGATCTAGCGAAGAAGAAGATAGTATAGAAGAGTGATAGGACAGATCAGGAATGGGACAGAGCAAATGAGGAAGACAGCGACAGTGGGAATTTAAAGCACTAAATTTCCAGAAAGTGGGGATACTATTTATACTGAAACCCCCGGCACTCCAACGGGGGTACTGTTGCCGCAGTGAATCAGTCATGCCTACAAAGGCAAGACAGGTTTTCAACTGGGGCTTTCACTTTTCCCTTTATAGGTTAGAACAATCTACAGTGGCAAGATTGCTCATGACCCCAAGGGGTGGAAGTTCAAGTGAGGGGTGGGGGAGTGGATGCGGGACGAGATGATGGGTGGGCGGTGAAGGTGGGAGAAAGCTGAAGGGAGTGAGAACGGGTGGGGGGTGGGGGTGAGAGATGTTGGGCGTCGGGGCATGGGTAGTTGGGGTGGGGGAGGGGAGGAGGGTTAGTACTCCCAACTACAGGCATTTTCAAATACTTCTCCAACCCCCAGTGAATGGTTTCTCCAGTTGGATACGAAAGCTGAAGAAGAAGGACCGCTCAATTGCTAGCCACACTATAACATAAAACTGACGTAGGTGATACAAAACAGGGATGAGCGAAACAGCGGGGTCCGTTAAGTTCAAGTTGGTCTATGAAACAGAACTACAACCTCTCCCCCCTCCTCCCCCCCCCCCCCCCCCTCAAACAAGAAAAAAACAAACAAAAAAACTAACGTTTGCCAATCAAGGGTTTAGAACATGGCGTCAAATCCCAAAACCTCACAGCAGTTGACGTCGCATTATGCTTCTTAAAAAACACGATTCTTTTTTTTCTCCGAGAAAAGGGACACAATAAAATGATCAAGATCGCGTCCGAAGGACGAGATGTGTCCGTGAGTATCAACGGGACAAAAATTACCCCAAGGAAAAAGATTGTAATATATAAAAAAAATTACTAAATAATTAAAATATAACCCAGACATATTATAAATAAATAAATTTAATTAATTAAATATAATCCTTACATTTTTAAAGTCGTAAGATTCCAAATAGATGGCAAAACAAAAGTTAGCTAACTAACCAGCAAACTCTCGGACAAGTTTGATTGGGGGAAAAAAATCCAGACAATTTCTACCATAATATTTCCAAGAGAAAAAAAAATCCTCACCAAATCAAACCAACAACAATACAACAACAAACATTTTACCACCATAACAATTCCAGACAAAGGAAGCTGTCCACATTCTTTCTCTCTTACTCTTAACAGACAACTGTGTTTAGCTCCCTTCCATGTTGAATGTCAAAACGTTAGAATGAAAAATGAAACCGACCGCAAAAATACAAGAAAAAAACGGTAGGTTACTGGTCTGGTGAAGAAGATAGTAGATTAATAGAACAGAGTAGGAATGAGAAAGGACAAATGAGAAAGACAGCGACAGTGGGAATTAAAAGCACTAAATTTCCAGAAGGTGGGGATAGTTACTATATATACAGAAACGCCTGGCACCCCAACGGTTAGAGAGGGGGCATGGGGATAAACCTAAAGGAACACAAACTAACTAAACAATAAATAAACTAATTTAAAACAAAATAATAATAATAATAATAATAATAATAATATGAATTTAATAATTAAATTTCATAATTTTGACTTAACTACTAATAAACTGTTGTTTTTTTAAAATAAAATTTAAAATAATATCAACTGAATAATTAAATTTCATAATTTTGACGTAATGGCTGTGAAGACTACATAGGAAAGATAATCCAAAGCAAACCCAATGCTCAATAAATTAAAATCTTTAGAAATAATTTAGAGTATTGTAAACTGCAATATACACCGATTTCAACATTACATTTTGACTTAGTAACTGCAGAGACAAAACAAAATGCTTTTAATGACTACATTGTCGAGGCAAGTAAATTAATTTAAATTATAAAAAAAAGTAAAAAATACACATCTACTTTTTATTATGCCAAGACAGTTTCATATACGACTTAATACATAATATGTAATACAGATTTATTATGCAATATAGCTTATAGTAATGCTCTCACTTGACAATAATGACTCAGTAATATGTCGAAACTTACAACAACTCTCAAACAACATCTTGTATCTCATTATAACTTAAGTGCAGCATAAAAAATTCAGTATAATATGTACCTCATAAAACATAATACCATTATAAACAGAATTATAAATAAATAAAAATACCTTTTCTTTACAAAGACCATACATCTCATAATACCCTGACAAAAGCACTAAAACTAATGTTTTGGATAATACATCTCTTAACGAGATTTAAAAACAAATGTTCAAAAATAGATGTAGATAATACCCACCTCATGATAACGTCATCATGACTTTCAGATATGTTCCTTTAATACTCTTGTTCAAATAAAATACAGAGCTTGCTTAAAACTCATAGCTGTGCAGCAAAAATATTTCTGATGTATTGCAGCAACCATCGCTAGCACACACGGATTAGCACAATAATAATGTAGCTAAGTAAGCTTCTGTATTCACAATACACCTATGCAGATAAAAAATATAAGGAAAAAATACTCATTCTTTATTGTGAAATTGAGTTCTTAACAGTGCTACGATTCCTTGTACACAGTTTAGCACCAAAATGGAGCTACCACAAACTAATACCATGACAGCACTTTCATGATATAGGACTCTTAAGAATAGACACACTTTCATGACATACTATTTTCAAAACTTTAGTCAAATTCAGAAGTACATATGAGCATCCTCATCATCATCAGCCAATCTTCATCATCAATAACAATGTTATTAGTATGTATTAATATTTATACTACATATGTCAACATCACTTTTCTAAACAACATCAGACGCCAACTGACCATTTAAATTTTACATCCACACAATTATAACAATAAATGCATTTTATAGAATATACTTTAACAAAAGCGTTAATAGGCTACGTGGTCTAAGGCGGGACTAACTTGCCTTGTCCACAGGCTAGAAACCAATGATGCCTGACAGGTGTGAGATCGATCCTGTCTCTGGAAGTTACGTTTCTCCGAATATTATTCATTTTCGACTCGGGCAATGTCTCGGGGGTTTTCTCCGGGTACTCCGGTTTGCTCCTCCAGCAAAATTATTTTTAAAAAACAACAACTAATATTAGGTAGAATGGGTTTGAGTGTGCTACAGGCTGCGACTATGACTTCCCCCTGGGTAGGCAGCCCAAGAATTTCCTCATAAAAAAGGACAATAAAGTATCCACACACACAAACAAATCAATATATCAAATGTTGAAGTCACAGTAAACAATTATGTAACGATTACTTTGGAGTACCTATGTGAGCAATTTACTAAACCAACAAACAAAAACACGGCCAGGAAAAACTAACCAACACATACACAAATCAACAAACAAAAACTGTACATACCAATGTTAAATCACAGGAAACATTCTGTGAGGAATACTGAACTGAACCAATAATGTAAATTACTCGGAGTAAAAATTTTTATATATAAAACATCTGAAATCATGACAAGATTAAGCACACCTTACAAGACATCAATTTACACAGTGCTTGTACAATTCACATGCTCACAATTTAACCCGACAGTACAGCACAGTAAATCACAGTACATAAACTTAACATAAACACAGGTGATGATTTAGTGAAAATGCTGATCTCAACAATGTAAACTCGTATGATTAAATGCGCAAACATGATCACAATAACAATAACATAAACACTGGACATAGTTGGAACATCACATACATATAATCACACAAATAGTTGCAGCTAAGGTCATATCAATGGGTACTTCATCCATGGCCATGCAAACTCAACTGTACCAAACACATACAAACGCGCAAATTGTAAAAATAGGTTCAATCGATAAATTCTACTCACACAACAGTAAAAGTACAAATACATCGGCTGTTTGACTTCCTATCCTATCCCGTAACTCGAAAGTCGTTGGGGCACTACAGATGATCGTTTAACCAGCATACTCCATCTTTCTCTGTCCTCAGCAACCCTCATGGCTTCGCTCAGTGCCACGCCAGTCCATTCTCGAATGTTGTCCTCCCACCTCTTTTTCTATCTTGCTCTTCTTCTGCATTCTTTCACCGTGCCTTTCAGGATGGTCTTTGCAAGGCCTGATGTTCTGATGACGTGGTCATACCATTGGAGTTTCCGTTTGTTAGACTTATCATTGTTTAACCATCATTCACATTTCACACAAAAATGTCACTGTCCTGCATTATTTCATACTTGCTCACTAAAATCACACACACACATGCATGCACACGCACAAGCATACGCACACACACAAGCATACACACACAAGAAAGCACACAAACACATAATACAAATTTTACCCAATTTCTTTTACCCACGTAAATAAGTAATAACTTCATCTTTTACCAAGAATACTCACAAAACTGTTGAACGTACTATGCGTGAACAGTTGCCATTTTCATCAGTACTGCATGTGCACAACATTTGTTCATTCATCACCCTCACATCCTCCGATCTACATATCTCCTAAGTCTTCCTGTCCACATACATTATGAAAATGGATTACACACAACACATGTCTCCATATCATAAACCAATGCCAAGATTACGCAACACACTCTTTTTATCTTCACACCACCAGAACATAAAACACGCAGAAACAACCAAACCTCCACACAAAACAAATACCAGTATTTAAACAGAAAATACAAATATAAAGTAGTCATCAAACAAAAAGTACCCCTTGGCCTTTCCTTCCTTCATACCCCCAGGACCCAGTGGAGCGAGCGTTGTGGCCATGTGGTCTAAGGCGGGACTTACTTGCCTTGTCCACAGGCTAGAAACCAATGACACCTGACAGATGTGGGATCGATCCTGCCTTTGGGCTTTACGTTTCTCTGAATATTATTTACTTTCGACTCGGGCAATGTCTCAAAGTTTTTTTCTGGGTACTCAGTTTGCACTCCCAGCAAAAATTTCAAAAACAAACTAATATTTGGGTTTGGGCGCCACACGCTGCGATAACGCCTTCCCCAGGGGAGATGGCCCAGAAATTCCTAATAAAAGGGACAATTTTTTTTATAAAGTGTCAAAAATAAATCAATAACAAAACACACAAATACCTTATTTCTTATTCCTTGGCAAATATTCTAACCCCTTATATCGTATTGTGCTATGCGTAATACTACAATGTGACCGTGTGTTGACAAATTACGCTACAATGTGTAGACACTTCTACATTACATAACGTTACAATGTTTTGAAACATTCACATTCCATATGTCAGTACAATTAGCCAAAGTTTGCCTGTGTATTTTGCAATGCATCCACATAGCTTTTTTTCTGCATTTACATGCATCCACATCTCAGGTATATGTGCAAGAAGCCAACTTGCATGATCAAGAAGTGAATCTATCACTATGTGCAAAATGTGTTCCAACAGCAATGATGTGGGTGTGCAAGAAACCTGCTTGCACTATCAATATGAGTGAAGTAATTTTGCAATGCTTAGTTGCATCCACATTGCCCTGATTGTGTGTGCAAGGAGCCAGCTTGCACAGTGCTAATGTTTGTGCATAATTTGCATCATGTAAATTCGAACGAGTTGTAATATGTAAATATATCTTCATGAGCTGCAATGTGTAGCTACATCCGCATAAGTTGTAATGTGTAGATGCATTCGCATTGCAATTATGTGTCAGTGTGTGTGTGCAAGTAGCCAGCCTGCATTTTCGTTATGAGTGCTAAGGACAGTGCAAAAGTATTATGCAATACGAGAAATGCGTGTGATGCGTGCTTTAGGAAGACACCTGACAGGCCAGCAGTCAGAGAAGTGCTTAGGACATGAACTCATCAAGGCACAGGATCAGATTGTCAAACTCATACTCAAGGACCAGACTTGCACCACCTTTAGCACTGATCTAGGTTTAAAACTCATCTGCCATCATCCTCACTGGCAAAACTGTGTGACCAGCACTCATTCATAAACTACTTCTATCACAAAGGCTAGAAAATGAATATTCTTTTCTCTTACAGATCTAATCAGAAGGCATGGCAACAGCAATATTCTGATTATACACTCGCTTTTTTAACAGTGGAGGCAAATGTAGAGAATAGACCTTTTGCGCAATAAGGTTGATCAGGCTGCTTATAGAGGCAGTTGGTCCAAAACCAAAGCTGACCTTATTCAGAGTGTCAGAGAGTGTTGAGGACACCACCTATGCTCCGACATTCAGCTGCCATCAAGGTCACCTGGTAAGTGAAAACTAACCTATTCGGGTGCAACTTTCCCCTATTGGGTGACAAAAATCAAAAGTACTCATGACCACTGTGAATGCATCAATAAAAACCAACGTTCGGATTAGAAGTGGGACAATGTCTAGATTTGAGTAAGTGATCTCAAATGTAGCTTGGCAGTCCTGCTATAGTAAGAGTATAAGGAGGAGGTCTGATGAACTCCTGTCATGTATTGGCCCTATCCTCTGGCCAAACGAGAATTGAACACCATTATCAGTGCTGTGAGTGGGTCTTTTGAGTAGCTAAAACAAAAAACAAAATGCTACTTCACCATATCATCATTCATTGGCATTGTGTCAACCAACGAATCAACAAATGCTTAATCTGATAAAACAATCCAAGTAATCATAACCAACAAGTTGACTTACCCAAGTCAGAACATCAATAAATCGAGTCAACTGAGCGCAAATAAATCATCCAAATAACAGTACAAACCTTTTTAAACGTTAAGCAAACAAACACAGTTTCGAGTTAATCTACTCGCACACGTTTGATGACATAGGTCCTGCCATCAGTCATCCAAGAAGGTGGTGTTAAGACGGGCAAAAGCAACTGTACTTACTGCAACCTTTTAAAATATCAGTTAAAGGTCAGTAAGAGTTTTCATTTTAAAATACTTGAAATATATTACTGAGAAATAATGCCACTGTAACTCCCTATGGCATAATTGTTACAATATTACACAACAGTGATTTTAGGCAGTAGTTTTTTTCCAGGCCATGATACTTTCAGTAAGACTTTGGAGTCACATTTAAGAAAAGACTATTAATTGCATCTTACCACAACCCTCTTCAAGACAGAGACCAGTCAGTTAAAAAAGAAAGTTGATAAATTAAAAAAATATATTTTAATATTTTTAACCGGACAAAAAATGCACCATTAGCACACTCAATGAGCGAGTCAAGACTTCTGACATTGCTTTCAAAACTTTGATGACTAAATAAACTCTTTGATACCAATGACATTAGTTGACAGCTTCGTTCATCTACACTATAGCTACAGATAGAACAAGCACCATTTCGGACTAGATCTAGGTCTCTTGACTTGATCTGACTTTAAAAGGTGCATTGTTGAGTAGACTCAAGATACCAATGAGCTAGCAAGACAGCTTCCTTCACCGCAAATGGCTCTGTAGGTTCAAACATTGGAAGCACCCAACATTTTGACTGAAAATTTGACCTGCCCTGTTTGGCTGACTTTCGACATAATACATCGGTCAGCTCCAGTTTTGTTTCATCCAAAATGACATTGTCATTTGAGACATTGGAAGCCCCCTTTCTGACTTGACTTGGAAACTTGCACTGCTGACATGAAATGAGAAGGAGTTGACTAGGTTCTGTGAGTCACAATGACGACTTCAGATCAGAGATGAGGGTTTGAACACAATTGTGAAGCACTCGACCATGTAAGCAAACTGTAAAAAAATTCAAGGCCACTTCCTCTGATTAAATTAGAATTATCCTGTACTGTTTTGGAGCTGGAACTGACAAAGTGAGCGAGCGACTGATGAAACTTTCCATTGAATTATAAACTGTAGTGAGCTTCCATTGAAAATGCCTTTCAATTTTGATGCAGTTCCTAATTCTATGTGTCTCTTATTCCGGTCTTCAGTTTTGTTCTAAATAGATTTGCTCTATTCAGTGCTGTTCTGCATTAGAGCACAAAGGGTTAATGAAGCTGGCCGAAGTGATGCATGGGCTGGGAGTGGTTTGGAGCAGACAGCAAACCCTGGTTACTCTTGTGGCCTGCCACACTGCCTGCACACACACGCCATTTATTCATCATGCCATAGCAGCGAACATACATATTACAGGTACAAGAAGACCAAAATAATCACCATCACTATCATCATCATCCCAATATTAAAATGAGGTGTGGGTGAAGCTCCTACTCCCAACCCAAATCTAACCATTGTTCAGTCCCTTTTTGTCGAAAATGTGTGCAACAGCTCATGTTTCTAAACTGTACACAATTTCCACTAACATAAAGGAAACTAAGTGCCATGAAGCGAGCAATACGTGAATCAAATTGAGCTGTTTGGACATAATTGTTTGAAATTATTAATAATATTGTTTACCGGATCTTGCCCTTTTATTATTATTTTTTTAAATATTGTGTTTAAATTGTTTTGCCTGTTGGTATTACCATTGTTATCTAAAGTGCTTATTGCTTCCTGTATGTTTTTGAATCTTTTGTGATCTTTATGGATGTATGTAAATAATTATGTTCTCGAGTCTGTTTTTGCTGTAAATGTTGGTCCTGTATGTTTTAAATCTGTATGCCTTTTTAACATATGTACTGGGTATAGTATTTCAGGCTCTAGAGGTTTTCTGTAATTGTGTGTATGTGTGTGTGTGCGTGTGTGTATGTAGGTGTGTGTGTGTTTCTTTGTGTGTCAAGCGCAGTGTGCTTCCATGCAAAAAACAGATGAGATAATGTGCTATACAAATATTCAATTTATTATTAATTTATTATAATAAAACTGTTTCCTCAATAAATGCTATAAATGATCTGAGCTTTCTAATTAGGTTTTTATAATTCTGTTGAAGAAAAAAACCTCTGCCAAAATCGGAAACAAAAACAGCAGATTTCTTTCAAAAAGCAAAGAATTCCAACCCCTGATTCCTCTTAAAAAATCTTGGCGCCATGGGCGGAGTACATTACTGAGTGAGGTTCACACTGACCAGGGTCAGCAGCTGACCAGACATTACGGGTGGACAAAGGGTCACTCCACTGCATCTGGACCGGCCGGTGGGTGGGATGAGGTGGGGGAGGAGGGTTCATCATGTCAGGGTAATTGGATGTCGATGTGAACTGGAAGGCGGAGCTTGATAACTGTTGCATCATGGGCCAAGTGTTGGTGCAACCCACCTGACAATCCTGTAAAAAGATGATAGCAAAAAGACTTTAAACAACACAGAGTTAGACTTAGAAATAAGATTTATCATACTGACTATCAAAAGATAGAAACAGACCTGCCTACCTTACGCATTACTGATCAGTAGTTTTCCCTGTGAATTTCAGTAATTTTGCATTTTCCTTCTGTAATTCTACAGACATGATTAAACACGGTGTTTCTGAATAACCAAAGTATGAATAAATTCACGGCACGTTTACTACTTAAAAAGCACAAAAACCAGTTTTTAAAAGGATAGCAAAAAGAAGGCAACAATATCAAACAGATTTTTTAAAAATGATTACTTAGTATCATGAGAGACCATGGCATGCAACAAAAGATAAACCTGCACATCACTGACCCGGTTGTGATGAAGGATAACTGTTCCACAGAGTTTTATTTACATTACAGGTGATTGACTCAAATGCCATTTTCATGATAAAGATGTGTAATTCACAGGAATAGGCACTACACATAAATTATGAATTCAAAGTTTTAAAAAAATTTTTTTTTTAGTTTCATCAGCGGTCAAAATAAGGACTTGTAACTGTGAATATGTTTACCAATAACAATAGCACATTGTAAGGTTGATTTAATTACAGTTGAAATCAACCACACTGAAAAAAACTGTACCCTGCACAAATTTTGCATTTTTTTTTTTTTACTGGTCCTTATATTGTGCCAGCTGCCTGGAGTAGGCACATTTGAGATGGTCCAGCTCTTCTGGCCTGACATATCTGGTGTCTTCATGGCGAGATTTGAGGACCAGCCGCTTACAGACGTTTGCTCTTCCATGCCCAACTGAGAAGTCAGAATCGCACACAGAACAGTACACGTATAATTCTGGGCCATGTTTTTTGAATGCCACAAGACAAGGCCAAGTCCGCGTGTAATCCGAACGAAATACTTGCAACTGCAGCTTTTTTTTCTTCTTCTGCACTTGAGCAATCTCTACACACTCAGACTCTTCTGATTCGTTGTCTGTCTCATGTAAACGTGCAACTTTAGCCCAATTAGAACTTTCTCCACTCGCCATTTTCACTCAAGATCGGCGCGACAATCTAAGCTCGTAACGATCGAGCATGTTCATTGGTTCACCACGTCCAATCACAACTCTCGAAACATTTGCTCTCATGCAAGGGCTATTACTCTGTCGGCTTCTAGGCCTAGCAGACAACAATTTAACAAGTTTAAACGGCTCTAAAAATTGCGTAGTTTTTTAATTGTTTTATCTGTAATTTTGCATAAAATTTTGTACTCCCGTACTAAAGGGTAAAATTCCGTAAAATTACGGAAGATTACGGAATGGTAGGCAGGTCTGTAGAAAAGATGGGATACCACACAAAGAAATGCAAGAAACACAAACAATTTAAAACAAACAAACATACATTGCTAAAAGCAGAGGAGTCAACAACGGCAAACAAACCTGTACCATTATAATTAAATAAAATTCAATGAACGGATGCCTGAATGAATCATAAAATGACAACTCACATAGTCAAAGAAGTCAGAATGTGCTTTGTGTGTCCCTGACTCCACCTCATCATCACTGCTCTCATGCCTGCACAATAAAGCAAAATATTTCATCATCTTTATTATTATTATTTTTTTTTAATTGTCACACTTGACTTTGAGGCGTTTATACAACAAAGAAGAAAGGGGAAAAGTTAAGCCCTGTTGTTGTCACAATGGATTATTCTATTGCTACACAACTCACCACCTTTCTCCTTCCCTCCCACACACACATCATACTATCTGTAACTTTTCTAGGGATAAAATGGGATAATCTATAGAGGGCACCATGCTGATTCATTTACATCAAAGTGTTCGGACACCAGATGCTTGTATGTTGAACCGCTAAACCATATGATAAAATGTTCACAGTTGGAATGACTACCATGTTCATGTCATATATGAAAGATTACCTAGAGTCAATGGCGGTGGCGAGGTCCTTGCCGACAGCGAAAAAATGGTCGCCATTGGACGAATCATCACTGCCCTCACTCCCATCATGGGCCCCTGACCAGCTGCTGTTTAGTGAATCACTGTATCACACAGGTAGCATCATTATTTTATTTACAAGAAATAAACTGCATCACTTGCATTGTTATTCTACTGATAAGAAATCCCCGTGTCATACATGTACCATTGTTATTCTAAATGCAAGAAATCACTGCGACACACAAGTACCACTGCCATTCTCCAGACAGAAAAATCACTGCATCACGCATGTACTATTGTTATTCTAAACGCAAAAAATCAGTTTTCAACAAACATACCTCTATCTAGATACCAGAAAGCAGGAATATGATTGGACAATGTTGAGGCATACAGACATCAGGCTAATTTATTCAATGCAACGCACTGGATGTCTTCAAAAGGAAACTGCCTGATTGCTGACTAAGAGATTGCTGAATTCAGCCACATGTCTATTGCTCCATTTCCTGATTCAATGATTGTGATATTACCTTTAGATTGGATAAAGGACAATCTTCAGCTTCATTTGCATCATAAAGTTCTGACATCAGACTACATTTTGTTTAACTGATAAATTAAACGATAAAACGAACTATGCCTGCGCTAATCGGGTATAAAGCAGTTGTTTTGCTGAATTATAAAGCTAAAGCTGAACTTACATGCAAACATGAGCTTTATATTAAAATTTGTTCTCTAAATTTATTATTAATAGGCATACTTACCATGACTCACGAATGCAATGTTTATAGGCGTTGCTAGGTAAATGCCCATCAAAACGGAAGTTGAATTCTCAAAAACTACAATAGAGTTGCTTCCCTTGCACCACCAAAATCCAATGCGCCCCGTGCTACGGTGACCTCCCGCAGCGCTCACGGCAATAGCCACAAACCTCAGGCCTTATTTGGCATTGCGGAGAGGAGGGAGAGAAATTAGATGTGAGTCATGGTAAGCATGCTTAATAATAATAAATTTAGAGAACAAATTTTAATATTAATTGCACATACTATACCATGACTCACGAATGCAGAGTAGCACGAAAAGGATGGAGGGAAGCAACTTGTTTAAACAAGCAGAAGAAAAGGCCAAAAGACTGCTGAGCAGCAACCACTGAACTGCCACCAAAGGAGCCATCTCCTCTAGTACGGCAAGAGACCCTCCGACAGGGACGTAAGAAAAATCTGAGGAGTGCCAGTAAGCAACCTCTAACACAGACTCCATTTGGACTGAATGAATAACCGATCAAGCTGCACATGCCCTAATCTCATGAGCACCAGCCGAAGAGAGAGAGGGGAAGAGCACAACCCCCGTCTCTCTCGTTACTCTAAAATAAACGAACGTATGCCGCACAGACGACTGTTGGTAACCACCTGTTCAGAATAGGTTTGCTATATCTCTAGAAAACCCTGGGCTGACAGAGAGAGAAACACCCCCTCTTCCCCGGTGAGTGATACTAACACTCACGAAGAACCCAGAACCGGATAATTAGCTGCCACTGGGACCTATTGAAGCAACAGAAGGAAGAGGGACGAACAAACCCCACAGGAGAATGTCCACCGGGAAAAGGGTTCAAACTAGGAACTTGGGCAAGATACGAAGCCAGACTGAACCAACATGTTCAAAGGCTACATCCACCGAAAAATGCATGAATCTTGGGGATCGAACGGTCCCCAAAAAGGGAGGCCACAAAACTGACTGAAACGACTACACGAACCTCCAAGCATAAGCGATGGGCTCCCAGGGATGCGAAACCTGGGGCAGAGACAACTCGGACTAGTGAAAGCAAGCCGAGAACTCTAAATGCCGTGTCCAAAGGAGGATTAGACTAGCATGCTCGAGGCACAGAATGTGAGCACTTGCCTTGACTAACCAGTCAAGGAAACTAAGATCCGCAAACCAAGCCCACGTACCATGGCAGGGAGTTCGTTGACAATCCTCGTGAACACCCCACAGACTGCGTGACAGTCCGAAGGGGAGGGGCTCTGAACTGAGAATTCTGATCATAGCAGACGAATGGAAGCCAGCGTCCGTGAAGAGGAAAAAATAGACACATGAAAAAAAGTGTCTATAAGACCCAGGGAGGTTGCCCAATTCCCTGAGTGCAAAGACTCCCGTATCGATGCGGGAGTTTGCATGTGGAAGTGGACACGCCGCAGAAAAAGTTAAGAGTAACCGAACTAATACTGGACGCCAACCGCCGGAGGTCTTGGGAACGAAGAAGAGGCGGCCACAAACCTCAGGGATTGCGGACAACAAACCTCATCTTAGCGCCCTTTTGCAGAAGGGCTGCCAACTTCCAAGACCAGAACCGTCTGAGTCTCTGGAGAGCCCAGAGGGGTGGGAAGAGGGAGGGGAGCGACACGAGAGGGCCAAAGAGAACCCCCTTGAAAGAGAACCCCGACCGTATCACCTCTTGCACCCTGCTGCTTACTGGGGAGAGATCGAGCCACGAGTAAAACTGGCGAGCCCAGACTCCCTCGAGAAGGGTTAAAAAAAAACTGTAGGGGGAACAACTGGGGCCAGCCAGCAAGGGGAAAACCCCTTAAGCTGAAACTTGTCACCTACCCCAGCCCTGCCACGGGAAGAGGGAGCGCTGCCTCGCCTGCCACGGAACGAGCGATCGCGGTCCAAGCGATCCTGAACCCTGACTAGGGCAAAACGGGGACCTCGACCTCCCCTAGAAAGCAGGCTGAGCCCAGAAGGCTAAAAAACGCCCAAATTGGTCCGCTCAGACTGATCACGAACAGCCGCACGAGCGCAAGGACCAAAAAGAGCGCGGGCCACCTAAGGCCCCACTCGAAGCGAGGAGGACCAGTGCATAGGCAAAACGACACCACTCTGTCTGAAAATACCTACAAAAAAGAGCGTCGCGACACGCAAGAAGCATGTCGACATAGACGATAACCTGAGATCTGCAACCCTGAATGACATAAGCATTGAGGGCCAATAACAAAGATCTCACCAAACAGATGGACACGCAGTCCCTGACACTTGCTCAGAAAAAGAGCAGAAGACAGAGCCGCTTCAAAGCCGCTGCCACCACTTGCTTAAAATGCCTGCTGACAATGAAGGCCTGCTCACCACCAAAAGTAGAAGGCGAATGGTCAGCCTGGGAGAACAAATGTCGAGTCGCCTTGTCCTGCATAATCCAATGGAAACCTCAAAGGATTCTGCACAGCCAGAGCCACCCAAGGCTAGTCTAACCAAGAGATACAAGGTAGACCATTCTCTCCCAAGCCTCAACCAGCCGCCTCCCCTCTTAACGAACCATGTCCTCATGGTTTTCCCATTTGCAACAGGTATGTATAGAACTAACACTGACTACACCCAGTCAGTCCACGTTCACTGACTTAGAAAAAAAACTGCATTCAGCAGTGCTCATGGACCAACATCATCTTGTTCCCCGGTCGTTTGCACCACTTGTAGCCGAGAGGAGGTATTTGACTCTCCCGTCAAAATTATAGGAAATGACAATGGGCCGCGGAAGCGCACGCTCGATTAGAAATCTATCTTTGAACCATAGAAAAAGTTCGCGTTAATTTGCGCAACCTGTGGTTCCGTTGCCATTTCCTTATCCTGGAAACATACGAACCTCACCGTCTTCTCTTCTTGAGAGACGAATTTCAATAATGGACGACACAATGTGTCTCCCGATGCAATGCACAACTTAACGTCAAGCATGCGCTCACTTACATGCCCCATCTCCTACTCTTCATCAGAGCATCAGCGAGCCTGCGAGTTTAAACTCGCAAAAGTGCCCGTAGAGGAACCTCCCCCCCACAGCGACTCAACCAAAACTTAGATATGAGGTTAAGTCAGCCAGGCTAGCTATAAATAGCTTCGCAATTTTTCCATTCACTGGAAGGGAGAGTGCAGGCAAGCTATAAATAGCCCGCAGCAAGCAAAGGTGTCGAGGCACTAAACAGGGCTGCTCACAAAGGAACTAAGCTGGTGTGCCTCAACCGAAGAGGACAGAGCCTCGCCCTTTCCAAGCCTCACAGCCTTAGAAAAGGCCTCAACTAACAAAAATATGACGCGAGGAGATTCCTAGAGGGAAAAAACAATCATCAACAGACTTGGCGAAAGCCAAAGGCCCCGCCTAAAGGAATGGTATAGAGGGCAAGGAATCGCAACTTCCTCCACCACCTGGGAAGGAGAGAGCGAAGCTTGGTGAACGAAAGACAGAGTCCAGAGAAAGAGACTATTGGACCTGTCCAAGCCAACAGGGTCCGGTGACAACCCAGACAAGTTATCGTCCACTGATGGACATCAATAGAATCCGGAGAAAGCATCCCCGGAACATAATGTCCCGACCGTAAATCAGCCTCAGCGAAACCGGAAATGGAAGCAGGGTCAACAACGTAGACCTTACCCGATCCGGAAGCCAGAACTCCCAAAGATACTGGAAATCAGAGAGCTGAAGCGGTCATGAATAAGCACGAGCATGACACAAATCGGAAAGGCTGTCCCGAAACGGAAGTAGGTAGAGAACACATTGTACAGCAGGGATAACTCAGTGGTCAGAGCGCACTACTTGTGTGAGTGCGTCTTGGGCGACGTGGGTTCAATCCTGACTTCAGCAAACTATTGTGCAATTGCTGGATATTACGGGCCAGCGCTTTGAGAAGCTCTCTGAGCTTGTAAGTGCGCTATATAAGAGAAATCTTTCTTCTTCTTTCTTCTACCATCCGCACCAGAAACCAGAGCACCAGAACCACAACCGAAACCGAAAGTGGCATACACAGGAAGCTGGACTGAGACAGATTATGCCCAACCGGGAAACGGAAGTAAGTAACGAGCACATCGTACCAACCGTACGGGAAACCAAAACCCCTGATCCACGACTGAAACTGGAAGTGGCAAAAACAGGAGGCTGGACTAAGAAGGCTTGTGTGAACTGGAAATGGAAGAAGGTAACGAACGCATCGTACCCTCCCGTACCGGAACCAGAGCCCCGCCCCACGACAGATAGCGGAAGCAAAGAGCTTAATGATAGAAAGAGGGGGAACTTGGTAAAAAAAACGCGAGACGAAAGGTACGAGTTATGCGCCCTTGTCAGCATGCTGAAAATGGCTCGTTGTAGAAAGTCAAAAGGCGACCGAGTGAAACAGGGCGGTGACTTTCACACAGCCATCAATTGCCATAATGCCAGATACAAGAAAAGTTGTGTTGGCAAGTCCTTTTTCAAATGTCCAAGAGACAAAGAAAGGTAAATTGCAATTGAAAAACTTATTTTTTGTGTTTATGTAGGCCTAAACTAAGACCGCTGCAGTGCTGTTAGTGTTAAAACAATCGGAGAGCGGCTTGAATGATTCATGTTATACCTATACTATGTGCTAAATCCAAAACAGTCTGCTTGCTGACAGTTTACGTTCAACAGGTCACTCACTGTTTACGTTATTGCTAGGTTGTTTGACTATGTTTGTGCTTATATGTCAAAAATAGATGTCAGATTGGCAGTTTGGCTTCGTCAAACTGCTTATGTTAACAAGTTAAATTAGACTAAGTCTGTTTTCTCCTCGTGATCAAATACTGTGCAAGATAACCCCTTACCTAGGCACAAAAATGGTCCTCAATCTGTTGTAATCCCTTTTTGTTGGAGTGTAAACGGGAAAAAAAAAAAAAGTAATGTAGAAACTCAGTCCTTGTTCTGATCTGTGAATTTCTGCGCATTAGATCTATATTGCGTGGAATGTTGTAGTCTAGGTTCTGATTGTTCTGTCTGATTAATTAATTATTTTCCATGAAGTGACTGATGTTATTAAGCCAGTGATGTGGGAGGTGAGAGGGTTGGGGGGTAGAGGGATACCTGATATAAATTAAATTCACACTATTAGTGAAACATTTTGTTATTGTGCTTTATTGTGATTAATTGATTGAATGACAGAGCTCTCTCTTCCCCCAACCTCTCTCTCTCTCTCTCTCTCTCTCTCTCTCTCTCTCTCTCTCTCTCTCTCTCTCTCTCTCTCTCTCTCTCTCTCTCTCTCTCTCTCTCTCTCTCTCTCTCTCTCTCTCTCTCTCTCTCTCATGATTACGGATTTACACAGTTTCGGATAAATGAAACAGTCTGTCATGCATATTTTAATTTTAAAATATCTGTCGTTGATTAAAAAATAATAAATTCCAGGGCAGAAAACGAACCTATGACATACACACATAAGCAGCATAAAAGCACCTAATAAATGTCAATAAGTAAACATAAACAACAACAAAAAAAAGACAACAGTAGCGGAATGTTAATAATAATGATGGTTAAAAGTTTGGTTTTTGCAAACGTTGCCATAAAAATGTTCTTTTGCAATGGCATAGGCTCAATAAGTTACCACGCACAGATCATTCATATAGCAGATGATGAAATATAGCCAGCCCGAGCAAAGGGAAATAATCCGTGAAATCGTCTTGCATTGTTGTATATGACATAATGGAAGTTCCCCCCTCTTTCCGTAATAAGCTCTTTGGCGGAAGTGGTATACATCGGAGGATGGAAGGAAGAGGACTGGGATGAACCGGAACCAAGGCCGGTGGGGACCCCAGACCGGAAATCACATCCATTCTCGCAGCTGGACTGAACATTGCACACGGTGCTCATAAAGTCTCGAGCTCGACATAAGCCAGAAGTCCCAACCCAGGCTGAATCCTACTTGAGAAAACAGGTGGGAAGGCTACGGCAGGGAGCTGATCCTCTAACCGGAAATGGAAGAAGGTAACGAATGCATCGTACCCATCCATCCCCTCCCCCCCGCACCGGAAACCAGCCCCCGCCCCACGACCGAAAGCGGAATACATCGGAGGTTGGAAGAGGATTGGGATGAACCGGAAACCAAGGTCGCTGGGGACCCCAGACCGGAAATCACATCCCGTGTCGCAGCTGGACTTAACTCTGCAAACAGTGCTGATAAAGCCTCAAGCTCAACATAAGCCAGAAGTCCGGACCTGGGCTGAGTCCTGCTTGAGGAAATAGGTGGGAAGGCTTCGCAGGGAGCTTATCCGGCCGAGCCGGGGCATCCCTGCCGGAAAAAAATAGAAGTGGTCCTAACCTAGTGTGACCATCCGTGTGCTTCTGGTCACAATCTCGACCAGAAACGGCTCCAAGGACACTTCTGGCAAGCCCAAGGAGCACAACATTAGCCAGAAGTCCCGACCCAAGCTGAATCCTGCTTGAGGAAACAGGTGGGCAGGCTTCGGAAGGTAGCTTATCCAGACCAGCCAGGGCATCCCTGCCGGAAAACATGGAAATGGTCCTAAACTATTGTGACCATTCGTGTGTTTCTGGTCATAACCTCGACCAGAAACGGCTCCGAGGACACTTCTGGCAAGACCAAGGAGCCCCTCTCACCTCACTACCGCCACCGCTCACCTCACCCAGCCACCACTTATACTAACTTTGAAAGATGCAGACGTCGAAGATGCCACCGGATGAAAACCGGAAGTCAAAGACCTAGAAGTGGACAACTGCGAAGTAAAAAACGCAGCAAAACTGGGGTGAGAGAGGGGGAGGAAGGAGGGGGGGAAGATGAGTCAAAAGTGGAAGAGGCCTAGCTTCCACCAAAAAACCAAAACAAAATGGTAGTAACAGCCACAAAGAAGAAGTTACCCAAACCTGAAACCCTACTGCTAAAGCAGCACAAAAGGTTAAAAAAACGAAGTAAAGGCTCTACAGTAGGCAAAGCACAGAGCTTATCTATAAGAGCAAATGGTAGGCACGACCGTACGTAGCAAATGCCAAAAAAGAACTGAGGTTTGTGGCTATTGCCATGAGCGCTGCGGGCGGTCACTGTAGCACGGGGCGCACATGATTTTGGTGGTGCAAGGGAAGCAACTCTATGGTTTGTTTTTTGGAATTCAACTTCCGTTTTGATGGGCATTTACCTAGCAACGCCTATAAAAATTGCATTCGTGAGTCATGGAAGAGTATGTGCAATTAATATACAATTTAATGGTAACGTTTTGGACGTGCATTCGTTGATTGGTTTTCTCTGATCATGTGAGGGGGCACAAGAAGTTAAAAATAAACGAAAGCCAGGAGTTACTGGAAACGTGTATTGTACTGACCTCATAGGCATGGTCAGCGGCTGATACAGCGGCCAAGTGCCACTTCTCATCTCCACCCCACTCCCTCCCCCATATGTGGACCATTGTAGGCCCGACGCACCATCACCATCACCTTTAGAGCCGAGATAGCTGGGGGGTGGTCCAGGTGGCACGGACACAAAGTCATGCGACATGTAGCGACCGTGACCACAGGGGTCATGTGTGGGATCAAGGCTATGTGGGTAATGGTGGGGGGAATGAAGCTGGACGGCAGGAAGGCTGGCACGATGGTGGAGAAGTTGCTGTTGCTGTGTCCAGGAAACACTGCGTGTCACGCCTGACAAGTCCAGGCAACCCTCTGACCGCCGATGAATCTGCAACCACAACGTCACGTCACAGATGAAGATCCCTGTTCAGTTATTGAATGTCTCTGTTCAGTTGTTGGATACCACTGCTCAGTGGTTGAACATCACTGTTCAGTGGTTGAACATCACTGTTCAGTTGTTGAATACAAACCCATACATACCCCACATACATACATGTACATATACAGCCAAACATAACCACTGCATAAATGTGAAAATGAAATAACAAAAACTGGAGAAAATAAAACTGAATGTCAAATTTCCTTTTGCAAACGAGGGCAATAAATTATTTTGTATCTTGAGTAGCAGTATAAAATTCCTCCGCTTTGGGGCAGCACTGGACTGCTTTCTGTGAGCTCAGTGAGTGCTTGCGAGGGCAGTTCAATGTCGCTTTCGCATGCTAACACACCAGCTTACAGCATGCAAGGCTGTTGCTCTGACCAAGCAACTAATCATAACAAACTGCTCACCCATGCATCTGATGTTTGACAGCAATCGGTTGCATAGACCCGGTTGGCAAAAGCGGTTGTTCTTCTCTGCTTTGCTTAATCAACCTGGTCCTGACTAGTTTTCCAACGAATGTGCAGTCACACCACCACCAGTTTCAAGGGAGGCACAATTTCAACAACAACAACAACAACAACAACAACACTGACCTGTGAGGGCATCTTAGAAAGGTGCAGTTCATCCACCTGACTGTCAGAGGCAGGAGACCTCATTCTGTACATGGCGGGCACCGTCAGCTGGTTGGGGCTCCGCAGGGGATGCAGCTCCGGGCCTGAGTGTATGCTGTTGGGTGTGGAAGGCGAGGGGTCCCTGTACAAGTCCTCTGGGATGGACAGCATGCTATTTGGGGTGGGGGAGTGAAGAGGAGAAAAGCAGTTGATGCCAGACAGAAGGTTGATTACGCTGTCTAGGTCTTCTTCAGACGCCAGGTGACCTGCTGCCGAGTCCTCTGTGTCAGACAATGAACCAGCAATTAACTTGCATAGATAATAATTAGCCCTGCAATAATGAAATGAAAAATGTATGATCACCTAGAGTAGACCCAGGTTAAGACAGATGAAGGAGAGAGCAAGAGCAACAGGAAAAGGACAGCAATAATAATTTCTAACCGCTATGCCTAACAATTCCACACACACACTGACCAAAACACCTTCACAGTATTTTCACAAGGCATACAGAAAAGAATTATGCTGCGTGTTGAAAATATCCAAGAACTCACCCAAAGTGAAGTCAGGGGAACATTCATTGTTCATCTCATCAGTCCTGGTCACCAAAGGAACACTGCACTGCAGCGATCCCTCCCCTTGACCTTGACTTTTGACCACAGAACTGTCTGGGGTGGGTTCCCCCACTGGTCTTTGCCCGGTCGGTGCACCCACAGCCAGGCCAGGGTCGGGCACAATGGAGCCCAGATGGAAGCCAACTGGCGATGGTGACAGCAATGGCAAAGTGCTCATAGCCGTTTGGAGGGATGATGACGATGATGATCCATGCGAAGATGACGATGATGATGTGTTGAGCGACAATGATGATGCCAGACTGCCAGCAGCCGGAGGGAGTGAGGTGAGATCCACCAAGTCATGCGTCACGGCAGCGCCACTTAGCGTGTTGGCATCTGGTACGTTGACGTAAAAGGCACTATTGCCCTCCACCGCCGGCCCTTTGCTGCGCTCATGAAACCATAAAAACCTGAAGCGAGGCAGCTTGGGTGAGCCTTGCTGCGACGACGGCTTACCCAGCTTGGGGCTGCCATGTGGAGTGTTGGGGCAACTGAAGTTCGTCTTTTCAGAAGACAACTCCTCCGCCAAGCCCACCTTGAGGATGAGCTTGGTGACCTCCCCTGACAGCTGGGGGTCCTTGGCGGCCAGAAAATGCTTGATGAGGGTGGTCATTTTGCTGTGGCACATCTCAAAGTATTGCTTCTGCAGCTTAGCAAACATCAACAGCACATGGCACGACTTCTGCAATCATAAACAACAGAATCAATGATGATGATGAAGATGATGATGGTGGTGGTGATGATGATGATAATGATGATGCATGAGAATTATGACGGCGATGGTGTTAATGACAATAATTGGTTATGACCATAGCGCTGAAAGGCAAACAGAAGAAGAAGAAAAAGGAGAAGAAGAATATTAGGATCATGTCAGGATATGCGCTTTGATCTTTTGAAATGAAGGGACCTTTATAAATAAATTCTTCTTACTTTTGTTCTTTATTATCATCATCATCATCAACATCATCATGATGAAGATGATGCTGACAGTGAGACTAGTCAACTGATGTTACAGAGTGTAACATGACATTGTGTAACTTTCATGTACCATAAGACCAACTTTAATACAATGATGTGTCACTGGAGTCAAGGAAGGAAATTTACAGTACAAGCAAGGGAGATAATCAATCGAAAAACACAAAATGCATTGATCGACACATTTCCTTCAGTGCACAGCTGTGGCTCTTACCACATGTTGCTCAGACAACAAAGTGTACACTCGTATACATGAAATGTATACCATCCACACTGTGACAATCTTGTCATGATGAAATGGTTCAAATATTAAATTTAAATACACATTCATTGTTACTTCACTACTATTGTTTTGCAACCTAAATGCAACATTGACACAACAGCACATGTAACAAACACTGCATATCTATCTATCTATCTATCTATCTATCTATCTATCTATCTATCTATCTATCTATCTATCTATCTATCTATCTATCTCTCTCTCTCTCTCTCTCTCTCTCTCTCTCTCTCTCTCTCTCTCTCTCTCTCTCTCTCTCTCTCTATCTATCTATCTATACATATGCATAGTGAGTGACAGAGAAAAATGCTAGTGATAATGGTGGTGGATATGTGGTCATGTCTGTGACTACCTCTATAATGGTTCTTAGTGGGATACATAAAACAGACACTACTTGCCTGAGCACAGAGCAGTTTGAGGTCTTGCTGCATGCTGTCAATGGGCACTTGCTGGTTCAGCAGCATGTTCTCCATGTCCCTCAGGTGTTCCAGGAAACGCTGTGAGCCCTGGCTGCCATACACCTCCCTGAACCCCCCTGACAGCTGCTCTCCCACGCACTGGTAGCCCGTCCCTCGTAAGACTTGCGCCAGCGATTCTGTCAAATGCGTTCCTGCGCCTTCCAAGTTGCGCATGGCGCTGCAAAACTCCTCAATTCCCTGGTAGCAGTCCTTCATATCCTGGGTCAAGGCTGTTTGCTCAAGGTCAGGGTGGCTGACATGGAAGACCGAGTGGGACAGATCTGAAGCCCCACCAGGGGGCATCATTATGGCAGACCGGCTGCTGAGGAAATGCTTCATCTTTTCCATCTGAGCTTGCTAAAGCCTTGGCTCACTGTACTCCTTCCTCTGTGCTGGGTCCTATTGCAGCGGACACTACCTCAGCACCTGACGCATCTTTCTGCAGCCTCGCCACTTCCTAGCACCATCTTAGTACCAAATCAACGTGGTATTGTTCACCTAGACTGTGCGGATAACACACTTCACACTTTGTCTTACTAAGTTCTCATGTACAGCAAAACAGTTTTTCAAGAATCTCATGAAGGCAGCTGAAAACGGCAGGAAGACTAAAATCATCTATTGGTGTGGCCTGAAACAAAAACATTATAACTGAACTAATGAACTATGAATTATTCACAATAAAAGTAACAGATTATTTTAGCTGTAATTAGTTAATCTGTTTCACCAGACAACATAAATAGCTGAAGGAAAAAATTAAATAAAAAACAAACAAAAGAAAAAAAAAGGAAACCATATAATACAATATCACAGTCCACAAAGCACATTATCACAGTCCACACATTCACACAGCAAATCGCTCAAAAACTGGATGAAAACTGACAGAGATCATGATCAGTGTTAATTGTTATTATACTTATAGCAATATAGGACTGATGACTAAATACCCAATGGAGAGTGTCCCATCAAAAAGTATAATAATTATCCCAGAGACAGTTGACTAAACCATTTTTAATATAAAATGTTATTTTTCCAAATTTGATGTGTGCATTTTTCCTTTTTTTTTTTAATCGTCACTGGGGCACTGAGTCATTTAAAAAAACAAAACAAACTATAGTATGGTTATACAGTGACCATTCGATTTTTAGAAGTGACTAACAAGGCACAGACAGTTCTACACCTACAATCACAATGGTGGTCTGACTTCACACAATGGATCCTACACACACCTCACATTCTTGTGACTCATAAATGTATACAACATACAACAACCACCTCAATAACAGCTTAATTCAAAACTTAAACAGCCTGACAGGGAAAAAAAAAAAGAAAAAATAAGTTTTAACACTAACAGCTGTTAAAAGTTGAGACATAGGGCAGACATCCTATTACCACAAGCTGCTTTCCTTGCATGGTAACACCTTTCACATAGGTATATAAAATATACATAGGTGGCAGGTTGGCTCAGTGGTGAGAGCAATGGCAAAACAATGAAAGGGAGTTAGGCGATAACAATGCAAGCAGTGGTTCGAAATTCAAGGCTGAGACGACCTGTTGTGTCGAAAAAATAACATGACTGAGGAACAGGCAAGCTCCCCTACTCTCTCGGATGAGGGTATATACTGAGGTCTAGTGTACACATTTCATCACGTTGACTTAAAGATCCTGATGCTCATGATCATGATAATGGGTGAGTGCCAGTTACACAAAAGACAAAAACAAGGATACAAAATATTGTATTGCCAAGTGAACACACAATGAATGCATTTGGTCAAATACACTCAGCAAAAACTAGGTCATTTATCCCTTATCCCCCAGAAGGCTCAGCTGCGTTATCAGAGTATCTGGCACTCACCTGTATAGGACATGAGTATCAGGATCTTTAAAGTTCATGTGATGGAATGCATGAGTACACAGATTAAAAATCAGATATAATACTCTTATTCAAAGGAGTGGATGACCTACTGCTGGTACTGAGTGAGATGGTACAGCACAATAATTGCCAATACATTGTTAATATAATTATAACTTTATAAGTATCTCACAAAGCAGTGACAGCACAGAAGAGATTCACCGATTCTTCTGTCAACAGCTTCTCCACCTTGGGTTTTAGGCTGCTGAGAATAATCTGAAGCACGGCTATACCTTGGTGACTAATCAGTGTGATACTAGTTTAGGTTCAGGTTCCATTTCTTTGGTAAAGCTATATTACGTGACTAACTGACTTGGTCCACTTATCTGCAGTGATCTGGCCATTGGACCTTATCCAATTCCCTCTCACTCAGCCCTAAAGGCTTTGTTTTAATATCTATATATATAGCATACTATAGTACAGTATAGATCATTAGATAGCACCATACATTCTCAGCAGTTGGCCCTCTAGTTGACATGCTTTATCATTATGAGAGCATACTCCAGTCAAATTACTCGTCATGACATCAGGGTAGGCCTTCAGGCAAGGAAGTTTTGTTTATATTTATCCTGGGACATCACGACTCATGGGATAAACCCCACTGTAAATGGTAGCATGATAATAATAACCGTCAGTGTCACTGTGATCATGAGATGAAACAAAATACTACCAACATGGAGATCAATTAGTGCTTTCATTACTAAAATTGCTCAAATTGACAAATGTTGGTGAAGAAAAGCTATCTAAATTATATTTACATTCACTATGACAAATATGACATTATCCTCTACTATGGATGTTGATTGGTTGGGTGGTGAGTGTCACTGACCCCATTTCCATGATGAAGCGTGGAGCAAACTTAATTTTCGCAAAACAACCTAATACAGTCTCTTTCAGTTTATGAACTGTGAAAGATAACAGCGGATCCAATACTCTTGTTTGAGAAACAGGTTTTAACGTTTTTTCTGTGACGTCTTTAAAGCTAAGACTAGGCGATTCCAAACTACTATTGAGTATTGAATATTGTTTTGCATACATGTAATGTACTGTCTCAGTGTCTGTAGACAAGGAAAAAACAAAAACACAAGTTTGTTTCCGAACAAACATTATTAAACCAGCAGGCAATAAATAAATACCTGAAGTAACCAAGACAACTGCCCTTTAATGATCTAGAAGTAAACTCACCGTCCATTCTCCCAAATATCTCCTCAATCAAGAAAAACAACATTCTAATCAGGCAGACATCACAACACTGACAGCCCTTTGGAACCGGAAGTCTGCCCACAAAATGATTAACCCGGTGCAACAATACACACCCCCAGGCCAGTTCAACCCCCGTGGGTTAAACAGCCTAGACCAGTTTTTATACCCCCCAATGGACATAACTACAACAACAACAACAATAATACCTGAAAAAACGCAGCAGACCAAAAAATGTTATCTACATGTGTAGTGTGCAATTAATGCTAATAATGTGAGGCACATTTATTAATTACATTGACTGCTCAAACTGAACACTTTGGTATTCATGCAGCATTATGAGCGCTCAGTACAGCTATACTGTACGTGATTAATATAAGTTTCAATTAAAACAATTAAGCACACAATAGCTGATCACATGCACAAAATAAATGACCTTGTAGATTTGTTTCTTTTCATTTCAATTTGTGGAAGGAAAATAATGAGTTTTAAGAGAGGATTTACTAAAAGAAAAATGAATTTCTAAAAGAAGCAGGCAGTTTGTTCCAAATATTAGGGCCCTGATAAGAGATATCATGTTCACCACATAGTTTAGTATGCACAAACAGAACTGTAAAGGGGTGTAAGAGAAAGAGCGATCAAAGTTGTCTAGAAGGTTTATATCGTTCTACCTCTGCAGTCTATAAGGCGCTATTGGAAACAATAAATAGTTGTTTTTTCTTCATTTACAATTACTGTTTTTCAGCACTTAATTACTGTCTAATGGTTCTTCATATGCTTCCCAGTAGCTAATTTTGTATTATTTTTATTTATTTTTAAACTTTTTTTTAAAAATGCAACTAAATAAAACCTCCACTCCTGTCAACAGTTGCTCCAGGGACTAAAGTAAGCGGCAAACATAAGCCCTTGGAGAGTCTCAGCTATGCTGTTGGACATGGATTGTGCAGCTACTTCTACCTAAACCAAGTAAAATTAAATGGGGTCAGCTCGTTACTCCCCCGTATCACTACTCCCCCGGCTCGTTACTCCCCCAGGTCGTTATTTTAAGAATGTAGGAATCGGAAAGTGATTTTTGTAGAGAAAAGGGTTAGGGCAAGGGTTAGGGATAGCTCCCAGTCTGCAACTAACCCTTACCCGAACCCTTTTCTAAAAAGTTTACCTAGTTTCGTCTCCTATAGGCGACGAAATAGGTCGAACTTTGTTCAAAATAACGAGCTGGGGGAGTAACGAGCCGGGGGAGTAGTGATACGGGGGAGTAACGAGATGTTCCCAAATGAAATGATACCTTGAAAAGGTTGTTATGTGGTAAAACAACTTTTGATGAAAGATAAAACCTGGCCTTCAGAGAAAACTCCTTCAGTTAGCTAAGATCCTATCTTATTCTATCCTATATCCCGTAACTTGAAAGTTGTTGGGGCACCACAGATGATTGTTTAACCAGCGTACTCCATCTTTCTCTGTCCTCAGCAAGCCTCATGGCTTCGCTCAGTGTCAAGCCAGTCCATTCTCGAATGTTGTCCTTCCACCTTTTTTTTTGTTTCCCTCTTTTTCTGCCTCCTTGCACCGTGCTTGCAGGATGGTCTTTGCAATTCGCAAGGCCTGATGTCCTTGTGACGTGGCCATACCATCAGAGTTTCCGTTTCTTCACCACTGTGAGCATGCCTGTCCGCATGTTGTCTATTGGTCTGTTGTGACGGTCTATTGGACTTTGTCATTGTGTCCAGAAGTCTTCTGTAGCACCCCATCTCTCGATGCTTTGTATTCTTCATTGTAGATCTGACGTGAGGGTCCATATTTTGCAAATGTTTAGGAAGAATTTAAGGGAGCACATGCAGCAGCCTTACCTTATAAATATAGACTGATGGTCCTGTCTTTCCAAATGGGCTTCAACTTTGTCAGTGCTGCAGTTGTTTGTGTGACCCTGGAGAGGACTTCCTGTCGGGACCCATTGTCTCATACTATATGGCTTCTAAATATTTGAAACTATGCAATGTGTTGAATGATTGGCCTTGGACTTTGATGCCATTGGTGTTGTAGGTCATCATTTTGGTCTTCTCTGCGCTTATTTCCATTCTATAGGCTCTGGAGAGAGTAGGCATCCTTGACACCGATTGTTGTGCTGAACCAGTTTCAAATGGCGCTGTTGTGGAGGATTGCACTGGTAGCCTAGCTAGTCCTACAGGCTTTTGATAACTTCAATAACTGATAAAAAGATTGCATGCGAATGAGGGACTGGGGCAGGTAAATTATGAAGGGAAACAAGTGAAGAAAATGGAACAAAATTAAATGAAACCAGAAAAGAAATTTAAAAAACACACACAAACACACACACACACAAACACACACACACAAACGGGGGAATGGGGGAGTGAAAGGGGTGGGGGGATGGGGTAGTAGAGAGGAAGTGGAGAAAATGAGGTGTGGGGGAATAAAGGGAGGGGACAACGCAAATCTCATTTGCGTAACTATGTTCATACCTAGACCGTTTTATACCCGGGTATACTTTAGACTAAGCATATTCTGACCTACACCGAAACTCAGAGGTCAAGGACGAAAAACAAGGTGACGAGAAAGAGAAGGTCGAGAAGATGGCTAACGTTCAGAGAAAGCAGCTCACCTCCGAGCCGGAATGGGGTGCTTTGCAGGATTATTTCACTAAAAATGGCTCTAACATTAACATGGAGCAAATGTTCAAAGACGATGGCAACCGCTTTAGCAAATACAGGTGTGCATTTTTGTATTTTTGCTTTTTCAAGCGTCTAGATATTGCGATACACATCCGTCTACAAGTCAATAATTCTACTTTCTGTCTGCTATTGCTAATATCGTTTTATTTGTTTGTTTTTCTTCAGACTTCAGTCTTTGAGGATTAACCATGGATTTGTTGTAATGCGGAGTGGAAGCCGAGCGGAGTATCGACTCCCAATATGCGACCACTTTCCATAAGAACACAACGCAACCTAAAAACTAGTAGTAGTACTAGTGCTGTAGCAGTAGTAAAGACTAGAGGTTAAAATTCTAGACCTCGAGGCCATTCCACTCCTATTCATTCATTGTTTTTACATAGGTGCGGGGGTCACGGTAGTACAGTTTTGAAAAAATAAAATGACAATTAATCGTCATATTCTTTATACTTAGCTATAAATTTAGGATTGTTGTCCAGAAGGTTCTTAAAAGCGTGACATTCTCTGCAAATTTTATGTTAAGCGGAGACCCTGTTTGCATAAAAAACCTTTCTAATATTTGTTCTTCTTCTTCTTCTTGTTGACTACCACCTTCATCGTTGTGAAGATTACGTAGACATAATGGGGTTTTGCGCTTAGGTGTTATAGGTGTTCTGTTATAGTTTACCATACCAACCCTTTACCCTACTGATTTCTAGTCTGGTTGTTATTTATCTGAAACATCGATCTGTTGAAAACTAACTTGGTCTATCCCATGAAATATTTTGTATAATTGAATTAAATCACCTCTCAACCGTCTTCCTTTAATCGTTGGCAAGTTTAAATGCGTCAACCTTTCTGTGTATGTCATGTTTGCGCATTCCGGCAGAATCCTTGTGGCTCTACGCTGAACCTGTTCAATCATGACTGACTGTCGTTTAAAAAACGGCAACCAAATGACATTGCCATACTCCACATGAGAGCGGACCAATGTGAATGAATGAATGAATGAAATGTAAATTTATACGCCTAACCTTTTACAAGCCCTAGGCGTTTACAATGGCAAACATTAACACGTTCAGACATAAATACAATCAGACTAAGCAAAGCAGTTGTGTAATATGAAGAGGAAAGTTTAGTGAGGAAGATGGAAGAGATGAGTTTTTAAAGAGGTTTTGAATGACAGCATAGAAGTGGAGTGACGGAGTTAATGAGGGAGTTTATTCCAAATAGATGGGGCCTGGTAGGAAAAGGTGCGCTGGCCATAGGTTTTGGTGCGTACGGTTGGGATTCTAAACAGACGGGTATCAGCAGAAGATCTAAGAGAGCGATTGGGGGAATAGGTTTCGAGAAGGTCGGAGAGATAGCTGGGAGAAGTCAGGTCAAAATTTCTGAAGCAGAGTGTAGAAATTTTGTGCTGGATTCTGTGCTGTACTGGCAGCCAGTGCAGGGTTTGAAGAAGAGGAGTTATGTGGTTGTATTTAGAGGAGCGAAAGATGAGGCGGGCAGCATGATTCTGAACACGCTGAAGCTTATCGATGATATAGTTGGGAGAGCCAGAGAGAAGGGAATTACAATAGTCAAGACGGGAAAGAACAAAGGCGCATAGCAGAGTTTTGGTTGCCTCATCAGTGAGGAGATGGCGAATGGAAGCAATGTGACGGATTAGAAGCAGGTACGACAGACGTTAGCAACATGCTGATGAAAAGAGAGGGATTGGTCAAGAGTGACGCCTAAGTTACGGACGGTGGGAGAAGGAGTGATGGAAGAGCCGTTCAGATCGACAGACGAAAGAAGGGCAGTGTGATTTATGTATTTCTTGGGAGAGAACAGAATGAGTTCGGTTTTGTCTTCATTAAGCTTCAGCTTGTTAAGATCCATCCATGCCTTAATGTCAGAGATGCAAGACTGGGTAGAGGCTATGAGGCAGTGGAGGTCGGAAATCGGTCCAGATAGATAGAGCTGATTGTCGTCAGAGAAGCTATGGTGAGAAAGAGAATGGTGGGCGGCAATGTGGGAGATGGGATGGGTGTACAGAACAAAAAGGATGGGTCCGAGGACAGAGCCCTGAGGCACGCCATACTGTAGATGTGAAGCAGCTGATGAAACACCACTGACGGTAACGACCTGGGAGCGATCCGAGAGATATGACTCGAACCAAGACAGAACAGAATCAGCGAGACCAAAACAGTTTCGAAGACGAGACAAGAGCAAGCTGTGATCGATGGTATCAAACGCAGCACTCAAGTCGAGTAGGGAGAGAAGACAGATGTTATTATTGTCTAGAGCGGTCAGTACGTCGTTTGTAATTTTTAGCAGGGCAGTTTCAGTCGAGTGACCAGAGCGGTAAGCAGACTGATTGCAGTAAAGTAGGTTGTTAGCAACAAGGTGGCTCAAGAGCTGCGAGAGTACAACTTTTTCAGTGACTTTGGAGAGAAAGGAGAGATTTGAGACAGGCCTATAATTCTTCAGATTATCGGGGTCTAGGGAAGGTTTTTTAAGAAGAGGTCTAAGGATAGCGGATTTGAAGGAGGTGGGAAAGGATCCAGAAGAGAGTGAGGCATTGATAACAGCAGTGAAGTGTGGGAGTAGAGTGTCAAGACAGTGAAAGAGAAAAGAGGAAGGGAGGGGATCAAGTTCGCACGTTTTGATGCCTGACTGCAAAATGGCTTGCCTGACTGTGACTTCAGTGACGGGGTGAAAAGAAGAAAATGAAGGGCCGGAGTAGGGAGGGTCGGAGAGTGATAGCTCATTATGAGGCAGTGAGTCTAGGGACTGACGAAGTGTAGCGATCTTGCTGTCGAAAAATTCTGAAAAAGCTTGTGGAAGGCTGGAGGGAGAAATGTCAGAGGGACGTGAGGGTGAATTTGATTTTCCTAGAAGGGTATTAGTGATGCAATGCAGTTCTTTTGAGGATGAACATGCGAGTATTTTGGAGTTGTAATATGCGACCTTAGCCGCATGAACAATGTTTGTAACGGCTTTGTTAGTGGCCTGAAAAATTTGTTTATGAACTGTCAAGCCGGATTTTAACCACTGTCTCTCGGCTCGGCGTCTTTCACGTTTGGCGTCGTGCAGCTGGGGTGCAACAGCGGAGAACCAAGGAGATGGAGAGCGGTGAGAGACGCGTCGACTGCAGGCAGGAGCATACTGGTCTAGGAGAGCGACAAGCGAGTTATGCAGTCCGTCAGCAGACGAAGGGGGAGACGCGGCAAGTCTAGCCTGAAGATCTGAATCGAAGGCGCATAAGTCTACGGCTTTTAAGTTCCTAGCTTGGACGAAGACTCGTCGAGGAGACGGTCGAGTGAGGTGGAGCTGAGCTAAAATACAGTAGTGATCAGAGGGCAGAGTTTGATCGATGGATATAGACTGTAGCAATTGCTGGTCTGCACGATAAACGAGCCAGTCGAGCGTGTGGCCCCGTATATGTGTAGCGCCGTGGACTGCTTGGACTAGGCCGAAAGTGTCGAGTATATCGACGATCTTGGCAGTAGACGGATGAGAAGGTTGATCGAAGTGAAAGTTGTAATCACCTGTGATAATGTAAAAACCATTCAGATTGTTACAGTACGCCGCAAGATCACAAAATTCGTCAAAAAACATGGAATCATTAAGGCGATTTTTCGGGCTGGGAGGTGGCCGATACAGGGTAAGGAGGTAGAAGGTGTGCTGAGGGAGGGTGAGTGTGAGTTGGGCGAGTTCAAAGGACTGGTGCTGAAAAGGAAAGTCTGTTTTTGTGGTGGCAAAGGACATGAGATGCTCAGACACGATCAAGGCGATACCACCCCCACGTGTCGAGCGAGGGAAAGAGAGAGTGCGGTAGCCAGGGGGAGCAACGTCGCGGCATTTAGCTTCATCGCCAGCGGGCTGGAACCAGGTCTCACAAACGGCAAAAATGTCGACGTTGTGGTCAACGATGAAAAAGTTAATGGCGGAACGCTTATCACTTCTCGTGCCGAGAGCTTGGGCGTTGAAAACAGCAAGAGAGAGATGAGGGGATCGACGACTGTCGTCGATGTTGGCTGTGGCAATGCGAACCAGACTGCTTGTGTTAGCACACGATGGTGGTGGTGAGGGTGGAGGAGAAAAGTCGCCGGGCGGCCAGCAGTCGGGATGAAGACTGTCAGGTGTCATGGCAACAGCGGCAGGTGACAGCGCCAGCACTGCGATCTTTCTTATTTTTCTTCTGCCTCCGGCTTTCGATCTCCGTGGTTTGGTGCGTTTGAGAATGCCAAAGTCAGCCAAAGTAGCGGTTGTACAAACATCAGGAGGGCGTATGTTATTATTGAGGAGAAGTAGACTTTCTCTTGAGTACACAAGCACTCTAGAGTTAGCATGTCCTGGAGATAAACACTGTGTACGAGGCAGGTAGCAAGGGGTGGAGGATTCACAGTCAGAGCAGTGATCACTGTAGTTTTCTGCACGGTGGAGTTGCTGTGTGAGTAGTGACTCAAGTGGGATTTGATGAAGTGAAGATAATATAAACAGAGTCTTCCAGATTGCGAAGAATTCCAGGAAAAGCTGGAGCCAGAACATGTTCAGCCGATATTAAAACTATTTTTGTCCAAAAGTGAAAAGAATCTTTTTATAATTCTGATCATCTGATTTGCCTTACTAATTGCTTTTTGATGAATATGTTGATCGAAGGATAATCTATTGTCAAACACCACCCCTATGTCTTTTTCTTCCATGCACTTTTGAACTTTATTTTTCTATAATCTATCAGTGTTTCCCACAGCTTTTTTTTCTGAGAGTCCTTGGGACTCTCTGGTGCAAAATTTCAAGAGTCCCCTTACAAAATTTGAGAGTCCCCTTACAATTCCTACATTTACCTTGATTTTGATTACCAACGTCACGGACACACAAATACGCCTCAAAGTCAAACAAAGCTTAGTTTTCAATGCAACTTTATTGAAAATTATGAATAGCCATAAAACAAGCAACACAACTAAAGGAATATTGTTCTGATAAATGTTACAAAGGAATCCATCATTGACTAGAGGAACCTTAAAATCACATAAAATGACCATAGAACAAACATGAAATAGTCATACGACAATTTACACACATCAATCTGCATGTACTGACAAATTGTCTCTGTAAAAGCAGTTAGTGTTAGAGGTGACTAAGTCGATGACCAGAAGAAAAAAAAAAGAGAAAAAAAATCTGTTCAACTGTGTATTACAGACAAGATTATCATTGCCAAGTCTAGGGAGAACTGAAAATGATGATTCAACATTTAACGATTGCATCGTCTTTCGCATTTCTGCGGGTTATCGTTTTCCGTAGCCATGTGTCGAGCGACATGTTTCAGCTTTTCGGAAGCAAACAAAAAGGCTGCGCATGCGTGTCAGCGCGGTCAGTGGGTAGGGGAGATCACCGCGCTTACTCGGCTCGGGCGCACGATAGCTCAGAGGTGCCGGGATACATAACGGCCGTAAAAAAAAAAAAAAAACGTTGCGTCCCTTGTGACACACCATGTTTTTTTTTCATGCGTCCTTTTTCAGTTTTTGTGCGTCTCTGACGCACACATGTGCGTTTTGGGAAACACTGAATCTATTTTCATTAGATACTCATGATTCAGGGTATTTTTTCCCTAGATGCATCAGTTTGCACTTCGGTACATTAAAATCCAGATTCCACAGGTACGACCAATCTTGCAAGTTATTTAAATCCTCCTGTAACTTCTTTATAAATATAATCATCAGCCTTACTATACACTTTGGTATCATCAGCAAAGATTTTGAAATACTTGCAACATAATCAGGTGATCATTTATGAAAATTGTAAATAAAATAAGTCCCAATTTAAGATGCTACCTTGAAGGATTCCACTCAAAACAGGGGTACTTGATGAATATGATGATACTACTCTTAGTGACTGATCTTCTAGATAAAAAAATTTCAGAGATCCCTCTAAGGACATTACCATCAATACCATTTGATTGAAGTTTGATGAGTAATCTTTGGTGTGGGACAGTATCAAATGCTTTTTACAAATCTAAATAAATTACATCAACTGGTTCTCAGTATCAGTATCTAAAAACCTTGTAAAATCATCCATCACCTCAATCAGTTGCGTCATACAAGATCTTTTTTTTACAGAGCCCATTCTGACAGAAAACAAGTTATTTGATGTAAAATAGTCAACTACAACATCTCTTACCAATGACTAGGATTTTTCATTGTATGCATGTTAGACTTCCCTGGGTCTGATTTAGAACCTTTTTAAAATGGTGCAACCCCTTCAGCAGTTTTCCAATCACCGGGTATAACTCCAGATTGCAGTGACAAATTGAATAAAACACATAAAACTTGAGAAAATCCTTTACTCTGCTCTTTCAAAACCCTAGCTCCTCTGGAATTTATCGGGGTTCTGTGCCATACTTGTGTCTAACTGTATCAACTTATTTATAATTGCTTTGGGTGTTATTCTTAGGTCAGATAACCTCACTCCATCTGATTTTGAACTGTCTTCAACGATAGGTAAATTGCAAACTTAATTCACGTGTAAAACGCTTAAAAAAAAAAATTTAAAACATCTGCTTTGTCGGCATCAGATGTAGCCAGGCTGCTATCCTGCCTTTTTAATGCATAAATTCCCAGATAAATTACCTTCGTTGTTTCTTGTATATTTTTTAAAAAATTTTTTTGTTTAGTCTTACAATGTAATACTATTTTTCGCTCATGTTCCTTCTTTGCCTTTTTAATTATAGCCCTACATTTGTGTCTCTGTTTACAGTGTTTCCCAAAACGCACATGTGTGAGTCAGAGACGCACAAAAACTGAAAAAGGACGCATGAAAAAAAAAAAGGTGCGTCACAAGGGACGCAACGTTTTGTGTTTTTTTACTGCGTTATGTATCCCGGCACCTCTGAGCTATCGTGCTCCCGAGCCGAGTAAGCGCGGTGATCTCCCCTACTCACTGACCGCGCTGACACGCATGCGCAGCCTTTTTGTTTGCTTCCGAAAAGCTGAAACATGTCGCTCGACACATGGCTACGGAAAACGATAACCCGCAGAAATGCGGAAGACGATGCAATCGTTAAATGTTGAATCATCATTTTCAGTTCTCCCTAGACTTGGCAATGATGATCTTGTCTGTAATACGCAGTTGAACAGATTTTTTTTCTCTTTTTTTTTTCTTCTGGTCATCGACTTAGTCACCTCTAACACTAACTGCTTTTACAGAGACAATTTGTCAGTACATGCAGATTGATGTGTGTAAATTGTCGTATGACTATTTCATGTTTGTTCTATGGTCATTTTATGTGATTTTAAGGTTCCTCTAGTCAATGATGGATTCCTTTATAACATTTATCAGAACAGTATTCCTTTTTTTTATTGTGTTGCTTGTTTTTGGCTATTCATAATTTTCAATAGCGTTGCATTGAAAACTAAGCTTTGTTTGACTTTGAGGCGTATTTGTGTGTCCGTGATGTTGGTAATCAAAATCAAGGTAAATGTAGGAATTGTAAGGGGACTCTCAAATTTTGTAAGGGGACTCTTGAAATTTTGCACCAGAGAGTCCCAAGGACTCTCTGGAAAAAAAGCTGTGGGAAACACTGGTTTAATATAATAGTCATACTAGTCGAATCCTCGTTTAGTTTGCATGTATCTTTTAAAAGCGTTATATTTCTTTTTTATATTTGTTTTAAAACTAAACAGCCATTTCTCTCGATCATCCCTACTTTGACAGACATTAAAACTGTGCCTTATAAGTTGAAGAAAAGTGCTGAGAGCACACAAGATTGCCGGCTTCAACTTCAAGTGCCACGACATTCTCTGCAGGTTACTACATAGACAATTTAGCTCTATGCACCCTTAAAAGCAGACAATGAATGGCCAGGCCGTAAAAACATATGCCGTGCCCCTTCGCCCTGCATAACCCAAGGGCTCAAGCACATGCCAAAGAATCTCCCCATAGCAGGAACCCTCAAGGCCAGATTGGCAACAAGGGAACAACCTATCTCTGGCAACCTCAAGGGGAACAATCTCACCCAACAATGACCAATTGCCTCCCACTCTGCCACAATTGAATGCATTATTCCATTTTGAAAAGGAATAATTAAAAGAATAACATCACACTTTTAACTCATTTTGCCTTGTTTTTGTGTTTCAGCGTGACCTTGAACACACCGGATGGCGATCTAATGTTGGATTACTCCAAGAACCTGATTGACGACAATGTCATGAAAAACCTCCTTCAGCTGGTCAGTTTACCTCACACATTTTAACCTTTAGGAGAGATGATCAAGCCAATCTATCGGCCCCACTTTTCTGTGGCAAAAAAGACGGCATGTCCGATCTGTTGGCCTTCAAAGAACCTCTCCCTTTTGCTATCTGGGTATGAAACGGTACTGGCAGGCAGATGCTTTGTTCCTAGAAACTTTACTTAATTTCTGTCTGGCAAATTAACTGCACTTGTTCTGACATGTTTTTCTTAAATCATTTTTCTATTGGATTGTTGTTTTCAACTGGATTCTGAAAATCATGGCATACAAATCACTCGAGCAGTGAATTATCATCTGCTGCCACAGTTTTTGTAAATAAAATGATCTTGATTGCTTAATTTTTATCTCTCATCTCAGTGATAATAATATTAGATGATGTGCCACTGCTCTTCGTTCCGAGTGCACAATCATTGTACTTTCATTTGGTGACTGCCATGAGAGTATCTCAACTCTCCTGATATTGCAGTTTTTTGTTTTTTTTAATATTTGATTTTGTTCTGCTTCAGGCTCGTGATCGTCAAGTGGAGCAGATGCGTGACGCCATGTTTAGCGGAGAGAAGATCAATTTCACAGAGGACAGGGCGGTGCTACACATCGCGCTACGCAATCGATCCAACACTCCCATTTTGGTGGAAGGGAAGGATGTGAGTGTGCTGAACGTGATGATGATGATGATGACGATGATGATGATGATGACGAAGATGATGATGACGAAGATGATGATGATGTGGAGGAGAATGAGGAGGAGCAACAGCAACAATGTCAAGCAATCCTCAAAGCCTGTGTATGCGTGTGTTCATGTTTGTGTAATCATGCCTGCACATTAGCAACAATGTATAGTTGAAATCACAGTCTGTGTTTGTGTTTGTGAGTTATGACGAACAATGGTATGCTAAGTACATTTGCACTTTCATTTGTGTTTGTAGATATACATGTGCATTTTTGCCACAGCAGTTTTCTGAGAGCATTTGCTTAAACAAGGGGTCCAAATCTTCCATGGATCCGCAGAAATCCACGTAAAATAAAAACTTTCCGCTGAAAAAAAATTGCGCTTTCCGCAAAAATTAAAATACTTGAGAAAGACAAAAAAAAATTCTCAAACTGTCAAGATTCCCAAACGGGTAGGTCTCTCTATCTTCACTTCCTTTTCCAACATGGTATCTCATTATACACCATGTGTTGTAGGTCGCGGCGAAGCTTATGACAATTCAGGAGTAAAAAATAAATGACTTCCACTTGTTGAGTCCATGTTTAGTGTCATGGGAGAGGTGATTGACAAATCAAACACCAAGTTGAAGATAGACATTGACACTTATTCGGCCATGCAAACTGTCAAGCAATTGCTCTAGGCCAGATGGCAGTGCAATACTTCAAGAAAATTGACCCTATCAAGGAACATGTCAGTCAACGTCTTGTGCTTAACATGTTGCCTGCTGCCAGAAAAGATAAAGACGGAAGAGAGAGAAACAGGGAAGAAAGTGCCCAGAAGGCAGAGTCTCTTTGTGTCACCGTCAAGAAATTGACCACCAAAAAAAAGGCAACTGAGGAAATCCTAGAAGAGGCCAAGCAATCCAGAAATGCACATCACTGCAGACACACAACGTCAACTGCTGCTGAGGACAATGACTGTAGGGACTCAAACAGCACTTCAGCATCCACAAACTGCATCAAGAAAATGAAGAAACAGACATCAATTGGGAGTTTCTTCAACCCATGTTGAAGAAATATATCTATTCCTGCACCTTGTTTGTAACACGTAAACGTTTGTGCTTTACACCTATTTTTAATGTCTCTTAATGCTCAGATTGCACGAGAATGCATATATTTTATTCATGATTTTTTTTCAACAACATAAAACCTCCCTCTCCCACCTTCCCTCCCTCCGCTCTTATACAAATTTTCCTCTTGTTTTTAAGTCAAGTATTTGGACCCCTGTTAAACTCACGTTTTATTTATTTTACCAACTTTCTTAAAATATGCCAGTTTGCAAGGGATTATGTAAAGCGTCCCACACAATAATTGGGTGGGGAAGGAGATTGTGAGATGGTGTAATATGTAAAAAAAATTACTGTACACAATAGGGAAGGTGCTGCGTGTCTCATCAGGGCCCTAGAGTGTTCAGTTACAAAAAACCTTATGTGGTTGGGTTCTATTATTGGCCATGTAGGAAACCTTTAAAAATGTTTGGACAATTGGAAGTTTTTAAGAAAACCAGTTCTTTCTGAGGAAGTGGATTCATTTTGGCCAAATTTTGAATGTTGGGATACAGTTTTAAAAAAAGCGAGTCACTGCTGTGTGTACAGGTGATGCCAGATGTGAACGCAGTGCTGAAACACATGCGAGAGTTCACAGAGCAAGTACGCACTGGAGAATGGAAAGGCTACACCGGCAAACCTATCACTGATGTTGTCAACATCGGCATTGGCGGATCAGACCTGGTACATATGCTTCTTTAAAACTTTTGCTGACCTAGGATAGTAACTGGTGTCTACTGCAGGACGGTTGATTACTGTTTGACTAACGCTTACTGGGGGTTGTACTTTGGTGACTGGCGGCAGTTTGACTAGTGCTGATTGGTGTCTGTACAATGGTGACTGGTTACTGTTTGACTAGAGCTGACTGGTTTCTGGTGTTTCAGGGCCCTCTGATGGTGACAGAAGCGCTGCAATTTTACCAGAAAGGTCCCAATGTGCATTTTATATCCAATGTGGACGGAACACATTTGGCCAAGGTTCTAAAGCCTCTCAATGCTGAAAGCACCCTCTTCATCATCGCCTCCAAGGTACTGTACTCTGAATTTTTTCTATTTCAGTATTCTGCACCACAATTGTTAGTAGCAGTCACCTAAACTTAACACCACCTCAATTCCTTGTGTTACACTCGATCGATGTTGGTGTTTTTCTATCAGTATCTAATTCAGCCCCGATGCTTGAAATCCTGATAGGTGTAACTGATTCGTTTATCCACGCAGCCTGCTCACTCAGCAGCAACAAGGCAAAGTCTTCGTATGAAGTTTTCCACTTTTATTCAGCACACATCAACAACTGCATACAATCGCTCAATCGCCTTTCCACTCTCAACTTTTTACTTTCCAACTCACTATCAACAACAACAAACAACAGTGCGGCACATATATAGCCTCTTTCTTCTCCCGAACACCCTGGATTAATCGAGTATGACGCAATTTAACCAATCGCTTCTAACTTCGTCATCACTGACTTACGTCATACATCTTTCTATACATTCCAAGAACGTTCTCAAACTTCGACATTTATCGGGAAGTTTCTATCGACAGTAAACACGCAAATCCAGAGAATTCTCCAATAATATCGACTAACAAAAATTATCAACGTTGTACAAAGCTTCTTCTAACAACAACGCAAACTCAAATCAAAGGTAAATACACTCTATTATTGAATACTTTGCAAATCGAAACGATTAGATCTATCGTGCGCGTTTCAGACATACTCTCCTTCGCGTTTCAACGTAACACCTTGATTTTTGTTTCTCAGCAGCATTCTGACTTTAATGGGTTTTTTTTGTCACTGAGCAGACGTTTACCACCCAGGAAACCATCACCAACGCTACATCAGCCAAGGAGTGGTTTCTTCAAGCTGCCAAGGATGTAAGTATCTCAGTTCCTGGCTTCTTCACTTCACTAATTTTTATCTAGTCTGTATCTTTGTCATCATGTTGAAGCAGTATTTCTTTTGGATTTCGCATATACATTCCCCTCAAGACTATTCAATTTGATATGCCTTCTAGTCCTGTAAATGTGTTCATTTGAAAATTACTTCCAGTAACAGATTTTTTTCATGAATCCATGCTCTCTATGAGGGCTTTGTTAGAGTAAACGTACTTTTGCTTAAAAACCATGTGTTTCAAGGGCTTATGAGGATGAAATGAAATCTGGGGAGTCCCTTTTAGATGAATTTGTATTTTTTTGTGCTGTTGAGTTTTGTATGGTCATTTTGTTGTTTCATTTTGCATGTCATATTTCCTCGCTCATTATCTGTTTATTATTATTGACATACATTTTGTGTTTGAATGAATGCTAGCTCAAAGTGAAAAAAACTGTAACAAATGTGGGAAAAAGAAGTCTTTGCGCTTTTTTGAGTCAGTTGAGGATAAGTATTAGATTGATGCCTGTAATCTTACATGTGTTCAAGACAACATTGAAACCAGTTGAAGCTGTACTTGTCTTTACTTGTAATAACTAGCATTAGAAGCAATGAGTGCAGCCAGTTTGTGGGTCCAGGATCTATGAAAAGTAGTGGCTCATATCCCAGAGAGTACGGTATGTCTATAAATTGTTGCAAGAAATGTCACCCTTGACTAGTTCCAATGGTTGATGGACATGGCAGAGACCGCCGCATGACTTTTTGCGCCACAATATCCACGTGAATGTGGAGATAGCCGGCGATGTGGTACAGGAGTACTCGGCTCAGTTGAAGGATGTGGATCTTATGGTATTGCATCAACAGTTAGCCGAGTTTGTTTCTTGCCTCCTTTCACTTTCACAGTTCGTTTACTTTTATTTTGTTTCTGACCATGGTCAATTCAAATTCTGTTTTTCATTAGTAATTGCTCATAAAGTTATAACATTTTTTTGGTATTTGATGAGAAGTTGCAAGCCTTATGTTTTAATTTCTTATTCATGATTGTGTAATACTGTTGTCCACTGTCTATTCCAGCGGCTCTTGGTCATTTATAAAAATAAAATCTTTACAAATTGCATATAAATTTCATATATTTATTAAATTCATAAGAGAACATAATTTGTGATTGGAAATATACAGAACAGTTTGGAACAATTCATAGATCCCATGTTGTTTTATACTGTGGCAAGACTTTGGCTCCTCTCATCTAAACTTTCATTTGTTGCAGATAGTTTTTGCTGTTGCGAAATATTTTGTTTACCGCTTGTATTCTTTGCTGAATTGAAGTTGGATATGTGAAAGAAAGCATGGTTGAACATATGTAAGATGTTACAGGCATTCAAACTTTGGGAGTGTATTGATTCCTCATGTTGTGTCTTTGCTACAGTTTTCATTTGTTTGCGTTAATTTATTTTGTTCATAGTTTTACTTCACCTGTCACAACTCTGGAATCTTTTAAAAAAAATGTTTGATTGTAGATCTACTGTTTTTGTGTGTTTTATTCCTGAGCTAAAGAATACCCAGAGTGTAATAATTAATTTGACAAAAAAATCAGCATTTATAATTAAATATACTTTGCAAAAACAAATGTCTGTTTGGGTACATATGCTGTGAAATGTCTGCAGATTTGTTTCCAAACTTGTATTGATCAATTATTGATCCATGGATGCAGATTATTCCTAAGTTTGATGTACAATGTATGCCACAAATGTTTTCCAGCTATTTGTATGTGTGTGTATGTATTCTTCAGTTTGTGATACTATGTTACAGGACAGTGCTGTGTCTAAACACTTTGTTGCTCTTTCTACAAATGGAGTAAGTCGACAAAGCTTTTCTGTATGTTATTTCTGTATTTAATTATTGAGAAGATTGCAAGTTGTCAGAAGTTGCTACATTACATTACATTACATGATTATTGCTTTAGGTCCAGCGGACTCTTCCGAGCCAAATCAGGACTGGACAACCCCCGATCTGCATAAAAGATCTGCTGAAACAACCCTAGTGGTAAAACTGAACGCTCTCCACCAGCCAGTCACTTTACAATAAAGACATCCCACGCAGGGGACGCTGAGGCTATACTCTAATTTATCAAACCCCCGTTTACAAAAACAAAATAGAATGCAAACATAATTATAAATTATCAACAAAACACATGACATATAAAATGCATACATTGCTAAATAATAACATCATAGGAAGCCCTAGTGACCACCTGGCAAAAAGCGTCCAATATTCCCAAGCTGATTCAACAGACCTCAAACACAAATAAGGAGTCTTGTCCAGGAAGCGTTTTCAAGAAAAAAGGTAGGTGACTGGTCTAACGAAGAAGAAGATAGTATAGCAGATTGATAGAACAGAGCAGGAATGAGAAAGAACAAATGAGAAAGATGGCGACAGTGGGAATTTAAAGCACTTAATTTCCAGAAAGTGGCAATACTTTTTATACTGAAATTCCCGGCACCCCAACGGGGGAGTCAGAATTTGCTATTATTATCATTTTATTGAATACTTTTAAAGAACAAATATACAGATGGTTTTTTATTTTGTCTGAAATGTTTAAAAAGGTTGTACAACCAATTTAAAAAAGTCACAATAGAGAAATATATTGTTGAAAACAATTTTCATGGTGAGCAAAATAATAATAAAATGCATTCCCATGAAATAATGCCCTCTTGAATCTTTGAAAATGTCTAATCATTTCAACAAGGAACTAGGTTTTTGCTAATATGTAAGTGTTGGATTTCAGGTTTGTAAAAAAAAAAAAAAAAAGTCATTGTTGGTGCTTGGTGTGTTAGTTAAATAAATTATTTGTTTTTCTGGTGCTTGGTGTGTTAGTTAAATAAATTATTTGTTTTTCAGCCCAAGTGCAAGGAGTTTGGCATTGACGAGAGGAACATGTTTGAATTCTGGGATGTAAGTATGGTGTTTAGCTATGCCACATCATCATCAGCATCAGCATCATTATCACCACCATCATTATCATCATCACCACCATCATTGTAGTCACCATCATCATCATTATCATAAACAGCATCACCGGCATCACATGTAGTAGTAATAGAAATTGCATAAATTATATTGTCCAACATATAAATATTTCACTTACAGAAAGTATTATATTTGTACTGAATATTGTAAAATATTACATAGCTGTAACATATAGATACAATATTAAAATGTAAAAAAACAACAACTAAAAAACAAACAAAAAACCAAAAAAAGGTTTGAAGAAAGAGAAAAATATAAATAAATAAAGAAAGAAATTGTTGTTTCAGTGGGTTGGTGGTCGTTACTCCCTGTGGTCTGCAATTGGTCTGTCCATTGCTCTGCACATTGGTAAGTAACACGCACAAGATTTCCTACTTACGTACTGTATTGTGCACTTTCTTCACAAATTTCAGTAAGTCATGCAGTTGAATACTGCAGGCAAATGTTTCTTGCAGTGTGTGGGGATTATTGTAGACTTGTGATTGTGCAGATGAAGTAGATAGGTAAGGGAGAAGGACATCACCCTTACGCAAAGCTATAATAATTATGTGTATTTATATAGGGTTTTCTACTAAGTAAACCAGGTCCCAATTGTCTCCCTTCTGTACTAACAAAGATTATGAGGAAATGTTTAGGGGTTGAGTGTTTGATAAATGTGTGCTACAGGCATGGACAACTTTGAACAGCTGCTAGCTGGTGCTCATTACATGGATCAACACTTCAGGACTGCACCACTGGAGAAAAACGTAAGATACAATTCTACAATTTTGAGCTGAAAAGGCATTAAATAAGAACAATCGTATCAAATAAATGAATGAACAGTGTATGTTTAGGCGCCGTGGTTTCATTGTAGGAATTGGTAGTTTGATTCAGATATTTGAACGGTTTATTGATCACGATTACTAAATAGTTGCAGTTGGTACCTGCTTTATGTTTATATGTTATTTATAATTGTACAATCTGTATTTCAGTTGCCGGTGATCCTAGCCCTGCTGGGTGTTTGGTATCACAACTTCTACAAAGCCGAGTCCATCGCTCTGCTGCCTTATGACCAGGTACTCGATTGTTTCCTTTGCACACAATAAATGAAATCCTGGAAAACAGTTGATTATAAAAAAACACCGAACTGTGTTACATAATGAGGCTTTTCACTTATGTGGTTTTGCTCACAACAGTTTATGTTAGTTTTCTCAAATCACGAAAATTACGAGATGCGAGGTCTTCCATTAACAGTGACTATATTTGTCAATCAAGATTCATTTGAGAGTCAGGAAAATGTTTCAATCTCAAAAAGAGAAATGAAAAGCCATCTTTGCCTGTTTTGCCTTAAACAAGCAAAAAGAGAGATGATGGAAAAGAGCCTCATCGTGACACTTTCCCAGCTGTGTTAAGTCATGCCTTGTCATGTTGCAGTACATGCACCGTTTCGCGGCGTACTTCCAACAGGGAGATATGGAGAGTAACGGCAAGTACATCACTCGCAGCGGTCGTCGTGTGGACTACAGCACTGGTCCTATTGTCTGGGGTGAACCTGGCACCAACGGACAGCATGCCTTTTACCAGCTGATTCACCAAGGTTAGCATCACCTTAACTCTCACAGGCAAAATCAGCACAATTACACCCGACTGGCTTGATAAACGTGATTGCTGATTCTGAGCATGAAAATACAAATTTGATGAACATTTTGTGTGTGTTTATTTAAGATTTTTTTGTTGTCAATACTTTGTAAAACTTTGTTAAACAGCTCAATGATGGAAAGGTTATAAAAATGTCTAATAGTGTGACAAAATTGTAATTCTGTTCAACTTTAAATTTTACAGGAACGCGTCTGATCCCCTGTGACTTCCTGATGCCAGTGGAGACTCTAAACCCTGTGCAGAAGGGATTGCACCATGAGGTAGGTTACTCTCTTATGGACAAACCATCATGGCTCAGTGGTAGCTATGAAATTAATTGTTTGTTATATTGTGCACTTAATGGCTAAAAGAGCTACTTAGGACACTGGCTGATCTAACTCAAACCACACAAGACGCTAACTTGCATCAAGGAAATACCCCGAACAACTGAATCACCCTGATGGATCACGATGTATGTGTGCTTACCCGTAGCTGTCACATGTCCTTTTGACAGAATTAATGAGTTCCTTAACTTGCTGCACCAGCCACAAAGGTGTTATGGACATCTAATTAATGAGTAATTACAAAAAGTTGACTGCTGTGAGAAAAATCTGTCACAGTTGAGTTGCGGACCCAGAGTGTCCGGTATTTGTTTGCAAGCATTTGCAATCTTGATTGGACAATGTCTTTATTTTGTTCTGCAGGTAATTAAAATCTTGATGCGACATTGTCTGTGTTATAAATGTTCCTGTAATTACAATGTTGTAAAATGGATGTGTGGGTGTATGTACACAGATCCTGCAGGCCAACTTCTTGGCTCAGACAGAGGCACTGATGCTGGGCAAGAGCAGTAAGGTGGCTGAAGAAGAGCTGAAGAAATCCGGCATGAGCCCCCAACAGATTGCTCACATTCTGCCGCACAAGGTTAGTCTACATCATGTCTCTTTTGGTACCCCCGTTGGGGTGCCGGGGGTTTCAGTATAAATAGTATCCCCACTTTCTGGAAATTTAGTGCTTCAAATTCCCACTGTCGCTGTCTTTCTCATTTGCTCTTTCTCATTCCTGCTCTTTTCTATCAATATGCTATACTATCGTCTTCTTCGCTAGACCAGTCTCCTACCTTTTTTCTTGAAAACTCTTCCGGGACAAGACTCCTTGTTTGTGTATGAGGTCTGTTGGATCAGCTTGGGAATATTGGACGCTTTCTGCCAGGTGGTCACTAGGGCTTTCTATGATGTTATTATTTAGCAATGTAGGCATTTTATATGTATGAGTTTTGTTGATAATTTATAATGGTGTTTGTATTCTATTTTTTTTTTTGTAAACGGGGGTTCGATAAGTTGGGGTGAAGCCTCAGCCAACCCCTGCGTGGGATGTCTTTATTGTAAAGTGACTGGCTGGTGGAGAGCTTTCGGTTTTACCACTAGGGTTGTTTCAGCAGATCTTTTATGTGGATCGGGGGTTGTCCGGTCCTGATTTGGCTCGGAAGAGTCCGCTGGACCTAAAGCAATAATAATGTAATGTAATATCTCTTTTGGTGTCAAGGTCTTGTTGTGTAGTAAAATATTTGGACATAAGGTCATCAGTATGTGTGTGCTTATGTTGAAGTTATAGATACCTGTTCATCTCGGAGCTTAGTCATGTTTAGTTACTAAAATAGTTGAGAAAGTACTGCAGAGTGAGGGATGCCATTTTTTTTCAAGATCTTTGAAGGTGAAGGTCATGAAGGTCACTGATGTGAGAATATTGAAGTTACAGATTAATAACAAGAGTTTTTGTCTTTGAGCTATTAGACTTTTCTTTAATATGTCAAAACTAACTGTCGATAGAAAAAAGCATTATTGACACAGTGCATGTGAAGAAGGCCACAGAGCTATAAAGGTCAAAGATTTTGTCAACCCCATTGGTGTGTGAAGGTTTTCTGTATAAATAGTATCCCCACTTTGTGGAAATTTAGTGCTTTAAATTGCCACTGTTTCTGTCATTCTCATTTCTCTTTCTCATTCCTAATCAATCTAATATCTTTATCTTCTTTGCTAGACCAGTAACCTATCTTTTTTCTTGAAAACTCTCCCACAACTCCTCTGTGTATGAAGTCTGTTGGATCAGCTTAATTTGGGACTATTGGACGCTTTCTGCCAAATGGTCATTAGGGCTTTCTATGGTATTATTTTTTAGCAATGTAGGCATTTATAATGATGTTTATATTCTATTTTGTTTTTGTAAACCGGGGGTTTGATAAATTAGAGTAAAGCGTCGGCATTAACTGCATGGGATGCCTTTATTGTAAAGTGACCGGAGGGTGGAGTGCCATCAGTGTTACCATTAGGGTTGTTTTAGCAGATCTTTTATATGGATTGGGGGTGATTCCTCTTTCAACCAAGTTGTCCTGATTTGTCTCTTTGCAGTCTGCTGGACCCTATAAACAATGACTAACTAACTAAGATTTTGTGAGGCTAGATAGACACTGGTAATCTTTCTGAACCTTGATTTAGTTTTGTTTTTAGCTTACTTATTTTATCTAAAGGGCATGTAGAGGATTCTACTAATTTTCAGAACTGTCATTTAATTATAATTGTATTAAATGTTTGCTATTGACAGGTGTTTGAAGGAAATCGCCCTAGCAACTCCATTGTGTTCCAGAAACTGACACCGTTCATGCTAGGCGTTCTCATTGGTTAGTATTTATTTTATATTTGGGGGGGATTTTATTAGTTGTCCTCTTTGAATTTGAGGCGGTTGGATTTAATATATATGTAATGATTGTAGTATATTGATGTGGAGTGGTGGTACCTTTTGTGAGGTCTGCTGCACAGAGTGAATGAAAGCAGCTACCTGTATTGCAAAAAGATCATGGACATACTGAGATATGACCTACGTTGTATGACTGGATCTTATTGTAAACGACTGTGGCAGACTGACTTGTCTAACCATATCAACAACAAATTATTTCAAATTCTTCCTGATTTGTCAGCTTTTTTGCCTAACTTTGCATCCACTCACAAAGAAGAAACAGTTTTGTCTCGCCTTCATATTGGGCATACCTATGTCACCCACAGTTTCCTTTTAAAAGGAGAAGAACCACCATGGTGCTTTGCATGTGATCAATCCTTTTCCGTTCGCCATTTTATGTCTGAATGTGCTGATCTGATTGAGGAAAGATAAACATATTTTGGTTCAATACCTTTCAAAGAGATTTTTAAAGTATGTAATGGTCAACACCTGTTTCAATTTTTACATGATGTTGGTTTGTTTTATCGCATATAAATCATATCGACATGTTTTGTTTAGTTTAGATTTTATTGATAGGGCTGAATTTAGTGATTTGATTGAAGAAAGAGAACATATTTTTAATACATCAGTTTTAAAGAAGACTTTTAAAGAGGTGTCTTGTGAAAGTTGTTTGTTTGGGTATTTAAGAGTAACAGGCTTGTTTTTAAAGATTTGAAACATTTTATAATATTCTAAGATAAGGTCTCTCTGGTCCTGATTTGGCTCGGAAGAGTCCGCTGGACCTAAACCAATAATCATGTAATGTAATGTAACATACTGAGATATGAAGTAAACAGAGAAAATGCACACCATTATAAATTATTTCTGCTCATATTGTATACTTGAATACAAATGTTTTGCTAAGAATCAAACAAGGACACAAGTAGCATAGTGGTTTGAGCGTTAGTTTCCAATGCTGAAGGTTATGGGTTCAGTGCCCACCAAGGATGACCTTGACTTAGGTATAAGACTTGTCAGGGCACGGAATGGTTTTATCAGAATACATCAGTTTCCACTTTGTATTATGTTTGTTTGCTTGTTATTATTTATGGCATAAGTGAGACATTTTTGGGGGCAAGAATCAAGCATTTTGATCATAGTTGTAGACTAACTGGGGAAAAAAAGGAAGTTAAATGTGGTGGTTTATTTTTCAGCCATGTATGAACACAAGATCCATGTGCAAGGAGTGCTGTGGGACATCAACTCTTACGACCAGTGGGGGTATGTTATTTTGACGGCTATGCCATTGATAAAAACACAGAACATAGGTATGGCTGAGAATTGTGCTACAGCGCTCCCTCTCTATTACGACCTTAAGAAATCATCCCAAATTCGGTCTTAATAGAGATGAGTCTTAATAAATAGAGAGTTCAACAAGCTACAGTACTTATATTTAACTTTAAATAACATGATTACAGAAATAAAATGGAAACAGTCATTGAGTCTATATACTCCTTCCCCCTTTCCCCCCTATCATCTCCCCCCTACCTACCCCATTCCCACCCCCCAAAAAACACTAAAGTTTTGCAAATCTGTGTGAGATGAGTCCTATCCTATCCTATCCTATCCTATCCTGTAACTTGAAGGTCATTGGGGCACCACACATAATCGTTTAACCAGCGTACTCCCATCTTTTCTTTCTCTGTCCTCAGCAACCCTCATGGCTTCGCTTAGTGTCAAGCCAGTCCATTCTTGAATGTTGTCCTCCCACCTCTTTTTCTGTCTTCATCTTCTTCTGCCTCCTTGCACCATGCCTTGCAGGATGGTCTTTGCAAGGCCTGATGCTCTGGGGACGTGGCCATACTATCAGAGTTTCCGTTTCTTCACCACTGTGAGCATGTCATCATGTTGTCCATTGGCTTGTGTGATGGTTTGTCGGACTTCGTCATTGGTGATGTGCTGAGTATAGGAAATGCCCAGAAGTCTTCTGTAGCACCTCATCTCCATGCTTTGTATTCTTCGTTGTAGATCTGCTGTGAGGGTCCATGTTTTGCAAGCTCATAGGAAGATGGAGATGACAAGGGAGCGCAGTAGCCTTACCTTGGAATGTAGAGTGATTGTCCTGTCGTTCCAAATGGGCTTCAACCTTTTCAGGGCAGCAGTTGTTTGTGCGATCCTGGAGAGGACTTCCTGTCGGGACCCATTGTCTGATACAATGGCTCCTAAATATTTGAAGCTATGCACTGTGTTGAGAGAATGGCCTTGGACTTTGATGTCCATGTTGGTGCCATTGGTGTTGTAGGTCATCATTTTGGTCTTCTCTGCACTTATTTCCACTCCATAAGCTCTGGAGGTGGTGTCAAACCTCTGTACCAGCAGATCAAGTTCTTGTTCCCCTCCAGCCAATCCATCAATGTTATTCGCAAACCGGAGGTTGGAGATCGCTCTAGTCCCTATGCTGACTGCGCTTTTGTGATCTGCAAGGGCATCTGACTTGATGCGCTCTAGGAAGATGTTGAAGTGTGTTGGAGAGAGTAGGCACCCTTGACGCACACCGATTGTTGTTCTGAACCAGTTACCGATGGCGCTGTTGTGGAGGACTGCACTGGTAGCCTTGTCATACAGGCTTTTGATGACTTCAATAATGTTAGTGTAGTGGTGTTAGGGTGGTTGGAGAGAAGCGAAGTGAAGTGATGGAAGTAGGGTGAAGAATTTTCATTCACACATTCTCTCTCTCTCTCTCGAACGCCAGTCCGTTGATGACCGTTGAAAGTTTGTCTTTTATTCAAAGTACATCATACTCATAGAGCAAAGGCAGTGCTCATGGAGATAACACCTTAGCAGCGGTCGAGTGATCGTGTCATCGTTGGGATATCTCCTCTTCTGTACCTTTCTCTTTCTTGCTGTCCCTAGCTCTCTGTCCTGTGTTCTCCCCCGTGTTCTGCCCTGTGCTGTGTGTCCCCCTAACCTGAGCACGGTCGTGCTTTTATCTGGGACCATCGGCCATACCGAAAACGATGTTACGTGTGCTGCACCCGGTACGAAAGTTGGGCTCTCTGGCTACTTTTGTGTTAGTTGCTAATCTTTATTTCAAGTATAATGCATGAAAGGCTAACGAATAATATACAAATTATATATCAGCGTAAACACTGATATACAACCTTTCTACTAATATAACAATATTATACCTATCTGCTACGAAATAAAAATGAAATGCAATTTAAGAGAAAGTTGGTTGCTACTCTTAAGGGTGTCACGACTCTAAACTCAGAATAACTCTTTAATTTAATAAAATTATAAATGATAGTAATAACGACAAAGAAAGAACAACGTCTCCTTTTTCCAACCATATATAATATGGCATGGTTACTATAATGGGTTCGGACTATGACGGACTAAATTTGAAAACACCTAACACATCAGCAACAATTTCATCTAGACCCTACTTACAACTTTTCCCTTGTTTCTCTTCTGATGTGTATGTCCCTGTAAACTAATATTTAAGGTCTACTGGTGGAGAATAAACTAAGGCATCGGAAAATATCACACTTAACGTGTTACAGTGTACAATCTTTGCTATAGCATCAATCAAAATTATGTTCTTATCATGTGTTGAAAGGCGGGAAGTTGCGTTATGACCGGTCAATATCCGTTGAGGCTTAGCCTATAACAGCGCGGTGTCTTTATCAACGTAATATGCATCGCACTATTCTAAACATCGCGCTCTCCTTCAAAGCTGATACATTAATCGAAAATAAAGTTTATATATTCTAATACAGAATTTAATGCTACGTCTAACGGTTATGTACTTTAAGGGATCTGAAAAGTATATCTTAAGTTATTGCACGCAGCTAGTTTAAACCTAACTGAGACAGAGTAAGGCCTACATATCGTATGGTCAGAAATAGGTTCCTATGACGATGTTGTCTTTCATGCGGATCTTGCTAAGTTGTCCATCAGTAGCAAGCTTATCACCTCCGTCCTGGTGGCCAATGGAAGGTGCAATCCTTCGTGACCTGGGCAATGACCGATCCGGTATGGAATGAATGGTTCTTTTCATCCTACGGTGTGCCTTGGGCAAGAAAGACTTGGCAGGGCCCAATCCTCTCCAGGTTGTTGGCCACAGCTGAAATCCACGAGCACTTGGTCGTTGAATCTGTAGTAACAAGAGGTTCCTCCGTCCTGGCCGGTGACTTCTGTATAGAAGACTTTCGCCCAGTGATGCCGTGCTGACATCATCCCTGTTAGTCGCCTCTTACGACACACAGGGAAACGTTGGGTCTATTCTATTCAGTGCCCAAACCCACTAACTAGTCCAAAAATTAAAACACAAATAAAATGTACGTCAGTCTGTCTGTCCACGGTCTGTGCAAAAACTCGGAGCCTACTTCAACTATAACAACCAAACTTGGTAAATTGGTGTATACTCATGAAACCTCGAAAATGATCAGTGAATGAATGATTTCACTTCAAGGTCAAGGTCACAAGGTCATCAAAGTAAAAAAATGACAATTTTTTTTTACAAAATTTCACTTTTTTCTTAGGTTATTATTATTGAACTTATGATTCTTTAAGGCATGATAGATATCAATGAGACAGACACACGTACTACGTAAATTTAGTCAACCTCACTCCAAGGTCTGTCACTAGAGCTGTCCAAAGTCAGTTTATATAGGTACTTTGAAGTGACCTTGACCCTAAACTATGAGAGATATTAAGTCCAAATTTGTTTTGTTTATTTAATCCATAGTATGCATCAACATTAAGTTATTTGATCAGACATGCATGAGAGATCATGTGAAGGTCAAGGTCATCCATGGTCAAAGTCATCCCATGGTCACCGATTTTTTGGCCTTATAACAACTTTTGATGTACTCTATTTAATAGTACATGAGTGTATATTTGGAGCCAGAGGTCAAAGTCATTTCAAGGTCAAGAGCATAGAAAAATCTAAGTCGGTATTACTTTGCATTTTAATGCCACCATTTTATTTTGTTTTTTTCTTGGCACTCATTTTCCTGTTAAATATTGGGAGCATGTGAGTCATATGGGATTTGCCCTTTTAGTTTTGAATGAGTTTTCCTGTCACGGGAATGTTCTTACTCTGAGCTTGGCAGAACCACTGCTACACTCTTTTATCGATGTCATGTCAGTGTATGCCATACACCGGATTTTACTTAATTTTTGTTTTGGTCTGCACTTTCATCGCTGTTTTCTCATTAGAATAATGTCATTTTCATTAATTATGCACTGAATCTGGGTTTTCAAAACACCGAGTGATTTTTCAATAGATATTACAGCCTCGTCTCGTGTACTATGATGAATGACATCAACACGCTCCTCCAACTTTAGAGATTTTCTTTTTCTAGCGCCTGCAGTAACCATCTTTTGCTGAGAGAAAACTTCTTTGTTGAAAACTCAGTTACAAAAGTTCAAGGGAAGTAACTGTGACTTCAGTTTTGCTCCAAATGCTTCAGTAAACTTCATGCATACAAGCTGACATACTGATAATTATTTTAGTTATAGAAAATTTTAATTCTACTAAAAAGTCGTAATTGGTTAATACTGTCAGATTGCAAGTCGGGTTAGAGGACATTTATATAGCAAAACATGTTGGTCAGAGAAATATTGGCCCTAAGTCAGAGGGAGTCATAGTGAAAGTCCTAATAGAGAAGTAGCATTGTATTGGTAAAAACAAGGAATATAATAAGAATTTTGTCATTGATAAAAACATATAAAAGTTGCGCCATTGATAAAAACAGGGGATATAATTATGTCTACAACTTGTACCATTGATATAGTTATGTTTAAGAATTGTGCCATAGATAAAAACATGGGACATAAGCATGTCTAAGAAGTGTGCCATTGATAAAATACAGGACATAAGTATGTCTAAGAATTGTGCCATTCATAAAAACAGGAGAATACCCAAGTAGAAGTAAACACTAACACTTCAGTTTATGTTAAAATCTGTTAAAGTGTAAAAGGTTAAAACAGGCAGCTAACATGAAAAGCTAAAGAAAACAAGTCTCCAAATGCAAACATTGTGCATATACCATGAACTGCATTCAAGTGCCTATATAAGTTATAGAATAGACGTGGAAGATTTGATGTGGGAAGCAACAGGACTGGATGAATGAATGACCATTATAAGTTTAGCATCCACACCTACCACTGAGGATACAGCAGTTGGGAAGACTGGATGAAAGCCAACTATTGTGAAAAAGAGAGAGAGAGAGAGAGAGAAAGAGAGAGAGAGTGTGTGTCTGAGAGAGAGAGAGAGAGAGAGTGAGAGGAGGTGGCTATGACAAAGCTTGATATTTTGGGTCGTTGTGTGACAGTGTGGAGCTGGGCAAGCAGCTGGCCAAGGTGATTCAGCCAGAGCTAGCGGGCAGCAACCCAGTGTCCTCCCACGACTCGTCCACCAACGGTCTCATCAACTTCTTCAAGGCTCACCGCAAGTGACTGCAACAACCACTCTCTCACAGGTATCTTTTGTTGTTATTATTAAGATATGTTGATGATGATGATGATGATATATTGGTGATGATAATCATGGTGAGGGTGATAATATTAACTGTGTCGTCAACTTTTTCAATGTGAGTGACTGCTGCAACACCCTCTCTCATAGAGAGCAGTTTGTTTACTTCAATTTACACTAGTACTGTGTTTTGGGTTGCTGTACGCAGTCATAGAGGAATGTTGCATTTACTGTCAAACATTTTAGTTCATGGCAAATAGAATGCACATAAATGCAAACATTTATAATAAATTGGACTGTTACAACATATGAATAATTTTGGTATGTTTTATCTGTGTTTTTGTAGGCTTTAGACCTCCCTCTCCTCTCAGTGTGTCTATAGTGATTTCGTGAGCTGTGTGCTGAGGTAAGATTGGCCACCATTAGCTCCAAATCCAAAGTCTTCTGTATGTTTCTTGGGATCTGATCTTCAGTTTTACAGCTTTTTGTGAACAGCCTGTCATGGAATAATATGTGAAAAATAATTTACCAGTTTGTTCTATTCAATTTTATAATCATCAAAGTCCAGCATTTAGTGCATTTTAGTCGGGGGGGGGGGGGGGGGGGGGGGGGGGGAATGTACAAATGTTCAACATCAACATCATCTAGTTTGTCAGGAACATAACAACAGTGTAATGGGACAGTACCTAAATAAGAAACCGTATTGTAAATACGATTGTGTAGCGCAATGTAATAATATTAAACACTGTGATAACAGTTTTGCAATTAAAGGTAATTCTTAATCCTATGTATGGGGGAGTTGTGTTCACTTGTGTGATACAGGATTTCTTATTTCTGAACTACGTGAGGTTTTTGTCAAGACGACTCTTTTATACTTGTACTATATAACACGCTTAGTGTAGAGAGTTATGATCATTTTGGCCTTTTATTATACCACTATGATGACATGCTCCACTTGGTAGAATTAAAAAACAAAATTTCTTAGAGCAGTACATGGACCGCTTTAGTACATTCAGTCTTGTCATGGTATGCATGCATGTTACGGAGAGTAGACTAACTTTTCACCTGATCTTCTCTGAGAACCACTCTGCAGATCTGTACTTTTATAAATTATTTACTGTGAATGCACATTTACCAGTGTAATAAGATTTTCTTCGACCTTTGAAAGCGATTGGATCAGATCTGTATTTTTTTGCATTATTTCCTGTCTTTTATCGTTTGTCAGACCATACCATTGTGTATAGAAAAAATTAAGAACAGTGCTTCCAGTTTGCAGACAAGTAATGGAGTTCATTTATTCAAAACAGAAAGAACACAACAATGATAACAATCCCAAAAGAATATGAAATATATTTATACTTTTTTTTTTTTTTAAAAGAACAAAAAAACTGCCATCAGTACCGATAGTCTAATTTTTTTTTTTTTTAACTTCAGCATAATGAATAAAATTTGATTTAGTTTGTTAAACTATATGCAATTTTACGGTGCATTTATTTAAAATGTGAACTAGTTTCCAGCTAACCTTACAATCATTTGTGCCATTGTTGTAATAACCCTTACAGTGGTACGGATCTGAACGTGTCCTTATTAAGTTATTGTTCTAAAAATTGAGATATGATCAGATCAAAGTTTGTATTGGATTTGTTAAATCTAAAGGTTTGTTTTATTCCGGCTACAATAGTATTTTCTCTGTTAACTTGTTTGTTTCTTGAGATAAACGAGATCAACAATTTTGAAAATACAAACTTTGTATTTGATTTTTTTTTTTTGTAATGACAAGTGTTTTTTGGTTGATGCTGCAATACTTATTTTGTATTGAAAATTAACATTGTAAATTAATTTTTCCTGTATAAGATAGAAATTATGAACTTATTAAAGTTTGCAAAATTTCCTCACATGTGTTGTGAGTGCGGTGTGAAACGTGTGTTAAAAACAAACAAAAACAACAGAAAAGTTGTGAAAAGGTTTTATTTATTTTCACTTTCAACCCATGCATCAACTCGGTGCTTATAATAAAATTTTAGAAATGTTCAGGCAACACATTTACTTTGGTACTCTGCATCAAATATTTGTGTCACGACATTGACAACAAAAATATTATATTAGAACCATACTGTTCTTGCATACCACCAACAGACAATTTCAAATGATCACTTTCGTAACTTTTTTTTTTTTTACAAATATACAAAACGGACACTGTACCCATTTTGGATAAAAGTACAACATTTTTGTAACACGCATTCTATGTTAAGAAACGATGCAAGATGATTTATTGTCCCCATTTTTACACACAAAAATCTGACATATGGACAACATAACTTAAGCAAGGAACACGTTAAAACATTCACCATGTCAAATTGTCAAAACGTATTAAGCAACAGTAACCAGCAGAAGCAACAGCTTTCATGTAGCTTTTTCTATTTTGATGCTTGCAACTAATAAAAGGCCTCTCTTGCCCTGTTCACTGTTACAAGGATGATGTACTCTAAAAACTAAATATATCTTCCTATGTTATATAATTCATTTGAATCAATGAAGCATGTTCATATATATATGCAAAATGTAATAGATTTGTCACACAGTGAGACTAGAAAAAAAGCCACTAATCACACAATATTTTATCTGAACCTGTGTATAATTTTATGACAGCAATGCATGTGTAAACCAACTACAACTAAACACAATATGAGAATTTAGCCAAAATGTCATACTACACAGAAAACAAATCAAGTGATTCATATGTCAAAGTTGTAGATCTTTGAAACAGTCCCAGCAGTGTCATGCGTTTAGGAACAAGAAAACTGTTTATTCATTTGTCTTTGTTAACATTTGATCATCCATTCCCTAGTTTGTTCCTAACACATAAAACACCCAATGTACAAGCACACTCACACACGCCCGCACACAAACACACATCTGCCAAACAAACCAATTTATAGCAACATGTTCCCCAAACAACATTGCACAACTCAAAATGAGTTTTCATGGCAAATTTTAAATAAAATCTTATCTCCCCCTCCAAACACCATCAAATACACAGCAGCAGTAGAATATGTTCATGGGCCTAAATTGGGAAAGGGTGGAGTGGCCAATGTGCACATGGATCCAATCCCATTCCTCTAGTTGTACTAACAAAGCCTCCAACATTTTGTTCTTTGGAGGGACAATACCAGCTATTGGACACATGATACATTTGAGAAAATAAAAAAAACAAAAGAATAACAAAGGCTGTTCACATAATAAAACACCCAAATCAACCTCCAAATATCAAAAGAAAGAACAATATGAACAATAACTAAACCATTTCTTTTTTTGTTAAGTACCCACAATTAAACAGTTTGGACAGAAAATGGAACAGCCCAAAAGAGCAGCCACGTAGGTAAGAAGGCGAAACTAGCCAAAGTGTATGTCCAGGAATGCAACAGATATTGATCCACTAGAACAAGTGACAGCATCTGTTTGCTGCTGTCAATAGCCTGATACGCGATGAGCAAGAAAGGCTGACCGGGGTTGTCCATTGCGGTGTTGACCAGGCCAGCAGCGTACAAAAGTCCCATAGGTGATACTGCTAGCAGTGCTATGTACTGAAGCAAACTCAGCACCCTGCAAACGTACCGACAAAAACATCTGATCAACATTCCCCAGTTTATCATCACAGATTCGCAATACGAGTCAATGTCTACTCATACACTGCTCAACAACGTGATAAAAGATGTTACCAAAATCCCAAAGTTTAACATAACATTCTGCAACAAATAGGCCAATTTCCATTAACCAAGCGAACTTGATGCTAGCTGAATGTCAGAGATGTATCAAGCAGAAGCTGGAAGTAGGCATATGCCCTCCCTCAACAGCCTCCCTCTGACACTCAGACTTGAGGTCAGCGTCGCTTTCAGGCTGACTGCCTATGTAACCTTAGTAACAACCCCATGGAGCCAAAAGGTCTACTCTGGATACTCTTAAAAGACTCACCAGAACAGCTGCTACAGAAAAAGTCAACAAAGTTTGTCTACATGGAGAAGTCAGCTTCCCTGTGCTGAAGAAGACTGTATCTTCTTCTTGCAGTAAATCACTCAGGATCAACACGCTGATCATTGCTAGAGCTGCAGGGGATGGAGGAGAAGGGACCTGGCGCATGTTGGATGTATTTATGATTTTATTGTAGATTTAAAGTAGGACTAAGCTGGTCAATGGCGACAACAGCTATAGAGTCTAGATGACTTGCCGTCTCTGGTCTCCTCTACCATTTTTATACATGATGAACTAGTGTCCACAGGGCAAAAATGTCTTATTTAAGTAAGTCTATTGCGATATTGGCATTATCTGGATGGACTATAGTCTGTAGGCATCAGGAGTGGTGGGGATGGGGAGATTGGTCTGGGAGTATCAGGAACTATAGAGGTTGGATGGGAGGAGACACCTGACGCGAAGTTTTTGTTTTTGTTTTTTTACTCGGGGCATAAACGGGCTTTGAACCACTGCTGTACAGGCTACGATGTTATCGCTTGATAAGTAAGTTGACATAGTAAAAACTGACCTGGTAGGCAAAAGCAGCAAGTCCTTTTAGAAAATGAAAGAGCTTAAAATCTCGAAGTAAAGCTCTTCAAGCGCAGATAAAAGTTCAGGTCTGTAACTAAGTAGCCTTGCAATAATGGAGTTTTAACAGTTCATGTGGTCCCCTAACCTAGCAGTCATAGGGGACGCCAGCATTATGTGCCTCTGCTAGCTTTAGGAGAACTGTGCCCACCTTCCTTCCCTTGCTGCTTTACCTTCCTCCAATTCCAAATCAATAATATTAATAAACTACTTTTCTAAAGCCCTGAGGAGCCAGACGGATTCTAAGTACACCCAGATACCCACGCATAGCTGAGTAAACTGGAGCGATAGTTGCACTACACAATGCAATTTTCCGCAGAAAGGTCAGCAAACCAAATGGGTTCTCTTGATGAAGGTTTCAGCGAGATACATACCATGAAAATTTAGTCTAGCGTGTTTTTATCTCCTTTATCTTCTGTTATCTCTAACTGGACTGGTAACCTGCAGAATTTCTCATGCATCTGATCTTCAAGCGCTAACTGGACTTTTTTTTTTGATGAAACTCTCCTATGCCCTTATTGCCACGTTGTTGCACCATCAGACTACCCACCTGTACTTGGTGGGTCGTACAGTCATAGTGATGGGGAGGGATGCAGCGGCCAAGAAGAAGGCCAGAGAAATGTTGATGAGTGCCACGGCGAACAGCGTCAGACCCTGCACAATCAACCCCACGCACTTCAACAAACGCCAGTCTCCGCCCACGCGTTCTTCCTCTGTGGTCACTTTCCTGAAAATCAATAAACGAATACCGAAATGAATACAGAAATAAACGTCATAATAACAGATATAATTATATGCATCGCTACAGCAACAGGCCAAAACACTGCCAGTCACCACCCAGTCTTTCGCCCCATGGCAGTCACCTTCCTGAAATAAACAAATAAAGCTATCTATAAATAAATCAATAAACACAAGAGAGGCAAACTACACTGAGAATAGTCCATAGTTTTCCATTTCCATCAGTCTCTTCCATTTCGCTGCCATTTTTCTGGAAAAACAACAACAAATAAATACATAATTAAATAAACCCGACTAAAATGACGAAGCAGTGAAAACTGATCATGTGTACCAATTATGAGTAGTCAGTAATACCAGGAGTAGGACAGGTGGCAAAAAATACCTACTTGTCACTGATCAAAAAACAATCGCTATCTCAGTACAGTACTCACACACCACAGTAATAAAAACAAGAATGAAAATAATACCTGTTCATGAGGTATGGGAAAGCCAGACCAGCTGTGAAGACAGCCAAAATGCCATAAAAGACCATGTCAATGGCTTGCATTTTCACTGGCGTGGTCATACGAGTCAAGAGGTAGGGGGCACTGTAGGCTAACAGACCCAGCAGGTATGCCATCACAATCACTGGTATGACCGCTAGTAGTCCTGTTGCTGGCTGAAACATCAAGGTGCCATTTCATAACACACTGAAGCAGTAGGACAGAGAAGGTGAACTCGTGACTGGTTGAAACAGTCACTTGATACTGACAATCATGCAGTGATTGGCTGAAACAGTCCCATGATACTGACAGTGGCCTGCAGTGATTGGCTGAAACGATCACATGATAATGAATCAGGATCTGCAATCTTTATTGTCCCTATAAAACATATGAACCTCGGTTGCCAAAAACACAAGCTCATCATCGTATACCTCATGCTCCAAGTCATCTTCATCCAGATCATCCAGTGACAGAGAGTCAGACTGCTCTCCGTCCCCAGCTTCCTTTTCCTCGGCATTGTCGCCTTCTTCTTCCTTTGCGTCCTCGTCTTTCTCTCCATCTTTCTCTTTGCTATCCCCGCTGCTGGCTGTGAAGCGTTTTCTCAGCATAGGACTGCTGTCTCCCTTGCCATCATTCTTCTGGGACTGCTCTGCGTCGGTGCTGTCTTTTTCTGCACTTTCATCCATATTTTTGCCATCATTTTCTTGCGATGTTATTTGTTCCATCGCTTGGTCATCGCCAGGCTGCGTTACATCCTCCTTGTCCGAGTGGGTCACAATCCACAATGCCAAAGCTTGCCATGGTTAAGTTGGTTTTTTTTGGTTTTGTTTTTTTAAATTCAAGTAAGAATATTGGTCCATTTATAATAATAATAATATTAATAATTATAATAATAATAATAACCTATCCTATCCTATCCTGTCCCATAACCCGAAGGTCGTAGGGGCACCACAGATGATCGCTTAACCAGCATACTCCATCTTTCTCTGTCCTCAGCAGCCCTCATGGCTTCGCTCAGTGTCAAACCAGTCCATTCTCGAATGTTGTCCTCCCACCTCTTTTTCGGTCTCCCCCTTCTTCTACCTCCTTGCACTGTGCCTTGCAGAATGGTCTTTGCAAGGCCTGATGATCTGGTGACGTGGCCATACCATCGGAGTTTCCGTTTCTTCACCACTGTGAGCAGGTCATCGTGTTGTCCAATGGCTTGTGTGATGGTCTGTCGGACTTCAACGTTGGTGATGTGTTGGGTATAGGAAATGCCCAGAAGTCTTCTGTAGCACCTCATCTCCATGCTTTGTATTCTTCGTTGGAGATCTGCTGTGAGGGTCCATGCTTCGCAAGCATATAGGAAGATGGAGATGACCAGAGATCGCAGCAGTCTTACTTTGGAATGTAGACTGATGGTTCTGTCTTTCCAAATGGGCTTCAACCTTGTCAGGGCAGCAGTTGTTTGTGCGATCCTGGAGAGGACTTCCTGTCGAGACCCATTGTCTGACACAATGGCTCCTAAATATTTGAAGCTGTGCACTGTGTTGAGGGATTGGCCTTGTACTTTGATGTCCGTGTTGATGCCATTGGTGTTGTTGGTCATCATTTTGGTCTTCTCTGCACTTATTTCCATTCCATAAGCTCTGGAGGTGGTGTCAAGCCTCTGTACAAGCTGTTCAAGTTCTTGTTCCTCTCCAGCCAATCCATCAATATCATCCGCAAAACGAAGATTGGAGATTGCTCTGCCCCCTATGCTGACTGTGCCTTCGTGATCTGCAAGAGCATCTGACATGATGCGCTCTAGGAAGATGTTGAAGAGTGTTGGAGAGAGTAGGCATCCTTGACGCACACCGATTGTTGTTCTGAACCAGTTCCCGATGACGCTGTTATGGAGGACTGCACTGGTAGCCTTGTCATACAGGCTTTTGATGACTTCTATGATTTTAGGGCTGATGTTGTACACTTTCATGGTTGCCCATAGAGCTGCATGCCAGACTCGGTCAAATGCCTTCTTGAAGTCTATGAACACATGATATAGATGTTGTTGGTGCTGTAGGTATTTCTCACAGATTATTCTGAGGTTGAAAATCTGTTCAGTGGTACTTCGCCCTGCCATGAATCCTGCTTGTTCTTCAGCTATGATTTGTTCAGCTTGTGGTTTCAACCTGTTGAGTATTATTTTCAGGAGGACCTTGCTGGGATGGCTGATGAGGCTGATGGTGCGGTAATTTTCACACTCCTCATAATAATAACAACAACAACAAAAACAACAGATGCATTTCACATGCTTTTTCCTCAATTAAGCAATCTAATCTAAGAAAATCACTAGAAAATCTAAGGAAAGAAAGGAAACATTATTTTTAATTTTTAAAAGTCATATTACCTACATTAAATACCATGTTTTAGGATGAGAGCAAACCAAAGTACCCTGAAAAAAAGGGCTATTTTGTAAGTCTCATAACCAAATAAACTGGCACTCTATTGTTACTGACTCAAGAGCCGATGAAACTTGTGACTATATTTTTTAGTAAAGGTTAGATATATTTTTTTACCGAAACCTGCTTGAAGCTTGTAGGTAATGAACCCAAGATTCAGTCCATCACACCTCCTGGATATTTGTTTTGTTTTCTTCATCCACCAGCCCTAAAAGGTGAAGGCGTTGGTATCATCCATAGCGATTCTATCCTCATTTCATTCTCTCAGCACCTGCCTTTTGTCCACGAATCTTTAGAGTTTGTGGAAGCCACTCTCACCCTTCACGGTCAAGCCATCATCTTCATTCTAATTACCGCATTCCCCACAGTGACAAGAACAAACTATCTCCTGTCATTTTTCATGAACAGTTTTTACCCTTTCTTGATCTCTATTCCTCAAAACCTGGCAAACTCCTCATTCTCGGCGACATCAACATACACCTTGACAACCCGGGTCATTGGGAAACAAAAGGCATCTTTCACAACCTATCCATACACAGCCTTACTCAGTTTTTCTAAAGCCACCTTCCCTCGCTCTGGCTACATCCTTGATTGAGTGATGGTTAGAGATTCAGACAATGTAGTTTCTGACTTCAACTTTTCACCTGACCTTCAATCTGACCATCTTGCTGTTCTCTGCTCTCTCAATCTCTCTTCTTCAGTGAAAAACAAATGCAAATTCACATGCCGCAACCTCAAGACCAACAAGCATTCATTCTCCTCTGAAGCAGCACATCTTTGCTCATCCATAACACCTGACGCTGACCCTGCCCCACACTACAACACCACATTCTGCATTCTTCTTGACAAACACGCACCTGCATCTACATGCACCATCACTGTCCGTCGATCTGCACCATTGTATGCTCCCGAAATCAGTAAGGCCAAGTGGGAGCAAGATAGATAAATAGATATTTAGTGTTTATAGGGTCCAGAGGACTGCCAAGAGCCAAATCAGGGCCACACAAAACTAAGCAAAATCGGGTAACATTTAAATATGATAAAAGATGTCAATAAAACCAGTCTTACTAATAACATTTAACCAAGAATATAAACAAAATGATATGACCTATATGTGATAAAACAAACCACCGTCATGTAAAATTTGAAGCAGGTGTTTACTATTGCAAACTTTTAAAATCTCATTAACCGGAGAACAACAGAAGAAAAGCAGAGTTGGCTTATCTGCTCCCCAGTCTGTGTGGCTGATAACTTTCAAAACATGAAGATCTTTCTGGCAGCTTTCTCTCAGGTATTTAAAATGCAGCAGAAAAATACATTTGCTGTCAAAAATAATACCCCAAAATGTTACAAGTTTAGAAACTTTGATGGATTGGCCATAAACAGGGAGAGAAGGGTTCAAAACCTGGTTCTGTTTGCAATGAAAATGAATGCATTTGGTTTTAGAAAGAGAAAATTTGAAGCCATTTTCTTCTACCCACCCATGAATTTTATCTATGCAAAGCTAAAGTTGATGCTCCACACCTGCCAAGATTTTACCCAGCCTAGATGGAGAAATCATCAAAAAAGGATTTATCTATGCCAGTTTTGACCTTTTAAATTATGTTGTTTATCTTAATGTTAAACAAAAGAGGAGAAAGAATGCTACCCTGAGGGACACCTATCTCCTGCTCAAAAGGATCTGATAAAGAGGAGCCAAGTCAGATCTGAAACTTTCTATCGGTTAAAACATTTTCTATAAAAACTGGTAAGTTTCCCCAGAAGCCCAGGAGTTCTAGATCTTTTAGAATCCTGAACTTCCAAGTCGTGTCATACGCCTTTTTGAAATCAAACAGCACAGAAACAACATATTCACCATTAACTAATGTGTTTCTGACAAACGACTCAAAATGAACAAGATGATCTGAAGTGCTCCTGTTTCTGCGGAAATCACTTTGAGAGATATTAAGAGCGTTGATGGATTCTAACTGCCAGATCAAATGCTCATAGATCATTCTTTCCATAGTTTTGCACAAACAGCTTGTAAGGGTCTGTAGTTTGTTTGGATCAGAGTAAAGAAGAAAAAGGGTTGGGCAAGCTTAGTCACCCAGCCAGAGAGGCTGGGGTCCACACCTGGCACGCAGAGCAAAGCCTGTGGGGTGTGGAGAGCTGAACGTAGATGGTGGGCTTCTAAACTCTCCGTCCACAAGCAGGCATACATCAGACAAAAGCACATGGTTAACACAGCAATCTCCACAGCCAAAAGACAACACTCCAAAATTCCACTTCTTCTAAAGAACTCTTCAGCACTTTAAGCAACTATCTGGAAACACAAGCACTTCTCCTCTGCTGTCAACTATTGCTCCTTCAGAACTATCATCAGCCTTCTCCGATTTCTTCTCTTCAAAGATAGAAAACATCTGCAGCAAGCTCAATTAAAGCCCTTTCTCACTCTCCTCAAGAACCATCTTTCTCTGGAAATTTTCTCCTCCTTTTCCATCCTGTCACTGAAACAGAAGTCTAGTAAATACTGAAAACTATGCCTTTCAAATCATGCAAGTTAGACCCTATTCCTGCCTCTGTGTTTAACTCGTTGAACCCGAAAGACCGATATATCGGTCTTGCCCTTAAACAGCTGTGCCCCGATAGACCGATAAACCGGTCTCGTAACCTTACCTTAGTCTTGCGGTCCGTACAAAGCTTACTGTTCTTTCTAGTACTTGCTGTTTGGAATAGGGTTATTGGGAATAAGGTAAAGCAAAATGTCTGCGCTCTAGTGCTAGCACAGTGCGTGTTTTTGTGACGTTTTTTTCTCAATTTTGCGTCATGAAACGAAGGTCTACAAATCAAGGAAGCGTCGCTAAGCGACTGTACACAACTCAGGAAGTAATCGATCAATTGTGGGATGATAATGAAGATAGAATAGTAAGTCATTTAACTTTGGGTTGTCTAACACTTTGGTTGATATGTTTTGGTTGTTTTACTAAAAGCATGCTAAAAATGCCATTTTTCTCCGGAGAGCCCAGGGGAATGGGCTCAGAATTGGTGGGGTATCCAGGGTTCAAAGGGTTCAAAGACTCTTCCTGACCTACTTCCTATAACCACAATCATGAACACCTCTCTTCAATATGGGTCTGTCCCACTATGCTTCAAGACTGCCACTATCCAAGGTCTTCTTAAAAAAGCCAACCTTCATCCAGAAAACCTTAAGAACTACAGTCCTGTCTCCAACCTTCCTTTCCTGTCCAAACTTTTAGAAAAACTTGTACTGAAGCAGCTAAATCCCCAACTATCCTCGAACAACTTGTTCTGCCCTTTCCAGTCTGCCTACTGTCCCGACCACTTTACTGAAAATGCTCTTCTGCACACCACAAACAACCTCCTTTCAGCCACCGATTCTGGAAAACTCTCTCTCTCCTGACCCTTTTTGATCTTTCTGCCGCTTTCAATATAATAGACCATTCCATTCTCCTTCGTCGGCTTGAAGGATCAAATATGCTGCTTTCAGCTGGATCCGCTACTACCTCACTGATCGCTTTCAAACTGTCTCTGTCAACAACAACCTTTCTGCTCCATCTAAGCTTATCTGTGGCGTACCACAAGACTCAGTTCTAGGACCCATTCTTTTTACTCTGTACACATTACCACTGTCTCAGATCATTCAGGATCATAGTGCTGACCATCACTTCTATGCCAATGACACCCAGCTTAGCAACAGTGACACTCTGAAAACCTCATCCGACTGCTTCTCAGACATCCAGAATGGGATGACAGCAAACAAATTACAACTCAATGCAGACAAAACATAAGTATGCTCATTGGCACTAAGCATAAACTATTTTCCACCCTCACTGACACAATAGCTCTAGGTCATAACACCATCCCTCTTTCACCTTCTGCAAGGAACCTGGGTGTTGTCCTGGGCGATACCCTTAATATGTCAGATTTTATCTGCAAACATGCCAAACCTGCAACTACCAACTCTGCCGCTTTGGACTTATCTGTAAATACCTGACAATCGATGCAAATTCTTAACTTGTGAGGTATTTCATTCTCTCTTGACTTGACTATTGCAACTTTCTTCTTTCTGGTCTGCTTCCATCCACCCTCTGCAACATGTTCAAAATGCTGCCACTCGCTTCATTATCAAAAAGACCAACTCACTCCACTTCTTCACTCACTCCACTGGCTGACCATACCGCAAAGAATTCTTTACAAAATCTGTCTTTTCTGTTACAAGCGTCTCTTTGGCACTGCTCCTTCATACCTTGCCGATAATGTCCAACGCTACACTCCCTCTTGCAACTTGCGCTCTTCATCCAACACATTCCTTCTCAGGATACCCAGCCACAAACTGCCCTCTGTTGGTTCTAAATCTTTTTCTGCCTTTGGACCAACTGCCGGGAATTCATTACCATTTTCTCTCCGCAGCACACGGAATAGCAACACTTCAAAGCAAACCCCAAAGCTCATTTCTTCTCTAAAGTCTTCTCCTGATCTTCAAACAGCTTCTTCCACATTGCCTCATCCTTTGTGTGTGTGTGTTTTTGTGTGTATGCCTGTTAGTGTGTCATGTGTGGGGAATTACTTTGTTTATTACTGCTTCACCCCCAGTCCGCTTTGATTTCACCTGCTCCCAGCCATTTATGTATATTTATTGTATTAATTTTTAATGAGTGTGTGAATGCGTGTGGGTGCGCTTTGAAGTGTTCCTTACTAGGAAAAGTGTCTTATAAATATCCTTATTATTATTATTATTAGTATTAGTATTAGTATTAGTATTATTATTATAAAAGTAAAGAAGGTCGCTTCCATGTAGCTGCTAACCCATAAGCTTTGACTTGGGAACTAAGAGTTCTAAATGTGCTTCAACCAACTAGCAGGGGTAAAAAGATATTTTGATGATGGCAGCAGCAACCATGAGACCAAAGGGAGGCATGTACAGGCCAATGGAGACGTAGCTGTCAGTGGACGGCAGGAGGTAGAAGAAAAAGGACTGGTGGAACCTCTCTAACAGGTTGTTCAGGCTACGGAATATTCCCTCCACCACTCTGTATGTAAACACAAAACAAATTCACAACTTTCAGTATTTAACGTTCAGGCAGCATGAAAAGGCCTAAGCATAGTGTAGCTTTTTATAGGAGTGGGGAGATGGGGAAAGTAACAGGTGTTGATCCAACAAATCAATGGCAAACAGGAAGATCACGATCTTTCAATGATTAAAAATTAAACAACTCCATCAAGATAGAAATCATTCAAATGTATTCCCAGACACTCAAACACACCTTGCAATCTGCTCCAAGTCGTAAGAGCGCGGTGCTTTCTTGGCTTCGACACCTTCCAGCGTGAGAGCCTCAATGTGAAAGCGGTGAAAAAGGCCATGGTTGCCTGACGGAGCGCCCGATGCCTGTGACCACATCATGTGCAGCATCGTCTGCAGCGACCACTGGAACCCTTCCCATGAATCCTGGTCCCCCGGGTCCGACTGCCAACAGATACAAAAAAATCAGCATCAGAAAGAATTAAAATACAACATAATCAAAATTGCAAAGAATGTGAAACACAACTGATAAGAATAAGACAATTTCATCCCTTGAACAGGTAAAAACGAGTTGGTTTCCTATATCTTGGCCAGTGCATTGAATAACTCTTGGAGAGGGCAAGTGAGCTATAAAAAAACAACAACACACAATTAGCTTGAACTGTTATTTACTGACCCTATGGTGGAGTTTGGCAGGGACATGTTCACGCGCGCTGAGCCTGACGGCCAAGTTGACAAGATCAAGGTTAGGCAGCTGACCATTCAGGCCTTCCAGCTTGAGGTTCAGGTATCTCACGCTGGCACTGGGCAGCTCCAGGTTGACCGCTGCCTGAATGGCACCTCCCCTGGCTGGCAGGTCATCCGCTACTACATCTACCAAATACAGTTCATGTACGTGTTATTATTTTTACCTGGTCAGTCCTCCGCTGTCATATCTAGCACGTACCGCTACCACATCTTGCACATACAAGATTTTGCATGCACCTTGCTACTACTTTTAAACTAACAGCTACTTCACATATTTGCACTATGATGCATGGATTGCCACAACAGCTGTCTACACAGACTAAGACAACAAGAAGTCTGGGACTAAACCTGGGACAAAACCATGGCTTACAAACATTTGGGACATTTGTTATTGTCTAGGGCTTCAGTTTAGAACAGCTCCATGTACAAAATCTTTGATGTCTCTAATGCTGCTTGAAAGACCTTTTTTAAAATAAAAAAAAAGAAGCAGTCACAGTCAATATTGGTACCTGGAAATACTACTCGCCAAACTCATTATAAAGAAAAAAAAAACTACGAGGAGAGATTAATTAATTGATTGATTGACTGTTGCTTTAGGTCCAGCGGACTCTTCCGAGCCAAATCAGGACCGGACGAGGAGAGATACCTATTTTTGGCAACAACAACTAAATATACAAACAACTACTAATTCAGGCTTGCCTACCTGAAAAAGTGTTAATAGTACTCCAAGCAGCTCAAAACCAGATTTTGGAAGCTTTGACCAGATTTTTGCATATCAACTTTTTTGTCTTCTTGTAACACATTAATATTGACATTGTGCACTGAAATACATATAGAAATGCATGTGTACTAGGCAAATGATATTACAAAGTATAAAAATGAAAGGACAATTGCAGAGTTCAGGTCAACGTTGTGCAGAAGAGGGCAAATAAACTTTCTTTCACATAAGCAACACCACATCATACATGCTTCAGGTTACAATATATGCATGTATTCGGCACCAGTGGATTTCGTGTGCCTAGAAAAGTCTTTTGATGGACCTAAACCCTTTAGCAGCTTCATCAAATTTCTCATATGATTTTGATTCATGTGATATATGTTTTCACAGTTGTTGCGACCGCGATGTGCAAGGACGAAGTCAATTTTGAACAAAGTGCATCTTGAAAATGCTGGCCCTTTCAGAGATGTAGTCAGGCGAGGCCACTTTTCGTTGTAGACTTTCAAAAAAAGATTTATTTCTGGCCTGCTGTTTAGCTTTTGGTTAATCTTTAATTGGATCGGCAGAACGGCCTGCATCACGGCTTCGCTTCATTTTTCACGCTATTACACCGCACTGAGCAGAATGGAGAAAACCGGAACACAAGTGCGCGAGACTTACGATAAGTGTACATGCACCACCTCGGGAAAGGAAGTAACTACACTGCGTGTCTTTTAATCAAAATCTAAATAAAATAAATAAACAAAAATAAAAAATAAATTTAAAAAACTTGAGCGTATTTTTTGCGAGATGACCAGACTACAGTACTTCAAGGCTAAATTGCGTACAAATACTGAGAACAACTGTACGGTAGGCAAGTCTGCTAATTACCACCATCATAATAATCCCCCATCCTCCTTAACATCAACATCGATGTCATCAACATCATCATCGTTATCAGTGACAAATAAATATCTCACAAGGTGACTTGATGCCATGATAAGCCTCCAGCCAAGCCTGCACGCCAATTTCTTCAAAGTCTGTCAGCAGGAAGATGATGTTCTTTGCCCAGTAGGGATTGTCTGAAACACCAAACATGTTTGTTTAGGTCTGAAGCACCAAACACAGTTGTTTTCGTCTGAAACACTAAACACAGCAATGTTTGAAACACTAGGTATAGTTGTTTAATGTCTGAAACACCAGACAGTGGTTTATGTCATTTCTCTTTCCCACTATAAGCTGTGTTGTGTTGTGTTGTGTTTGTGAATCGGTCGAGTGTGACATTTTTACTCTACTCTCTCAACCCCCATCAATATTAAGTCACTCTAGAAGAATATACTGTCAGCCGCCCGTCTAAGCTGCCATTTCTGTTGTTCACTTTTTATGATTACTTTACTTTGTTTTGTCTCACGTAACCCTTTCTAAGATACCCAGACATATGCACAAACTCTTGCACACACTCTAATAGACCATGCACACTCACACATTCTTTATTTATATACAGACAAACACACACACACACAGACTCACTGCGGAAGAGGGAGGCGAGAGAGAGCATGAGAGCCACACTGCCATCTGTGTGGGATCTTTTGTTGACGTTGGTTCTGAACGGAGCAGTCATCACCAAAGACTCAAAGCTGGCGGCCCTGTGGCTACGTAGTATAGCATAGATGTTCTCTCCACGCAGTGTCTGCACAAACAACACTAATATAGAGTAACGATAAGAAATGGCTATTGCATAGGGGGTGCTAACGGCCAAACTGTGCAATAAATGTATTATTTTGATTGTGGACCAAACCTTTCCACATGCCTGCACGCAGGGATAAAAAATGAAACTGCCAGACCAACCCTTGACCTTGATTATAATAATATTATTATTGCTACAAATACTGATGTAGTCAGCGTCACCTGTCGTACCTCACTGATAGCCATTTTGAAGGGATAGTTGATTGTGAAGTTGTGGCGATACGTGTCTAGTCCCAGACTCTGGAACTCCTTGAAAATCCAGTCTTTGGGCACTGTGCTGTAATCATCATCATCACCACCAGTATAATCACCACTACCATCTTTATCATCAACATCATTTAATAAATACTAATATATTAAAAGGTACCATCACACAAAAATAATAAACTCTGTATTGATTTCTTGATGGACCACACCATTATAATAGACTGCAGTCCGTATTATATACTCTGGCAATAAGACTATACTACATCATACTTGGGCCTATTGATTTATTGATCACTACATTCTCCATCCCATTGGCCTTGCAAAAAACACCAATAGCTTTCTGCAAACCATGCTTACGTTTACATGGACCATACAACCCTTATGAGCCCTCATATCTGTGGTATGGCATACATCAACTGATCAAGAAACTTGGTAGTGTGATACCAACACACCCTTCAGTCACCGCTCAAAGGATCATTCTCTTCTCCCAATGGCTACAATACAATCCAGTCATTGTGCAGCATTTTAAACAGTTCCCCCGATTCCTTTTGCTGTTTTCTACAGGCAACATGAAAAACATAAATGTTTGTGGACACTGTCCATTCTTCACATCATCCTATTTAATGCAGACAAAATAAAACAAATAAAAGAAAATAAGAAACAAGAATCAACACACACACACACACACAAAAGCATACAACTAAGCAAGCAAATCCTTAAATAGCATTTTATAATGACGAGCACAAAGACATTTCTTACTTTTTGTGTTTGCTCATTTCAGCTTTGAGTGTCTGTGTGTAGGAATGCAGGGCATGGAACCCATTGGGCACACCGCTCTGAACCAACCCTGCCATAACACATAGTCACAGTGTAAACATCATTTTGTTAGTTAGTTGGTCATTGTTTATAGGGTCCAGCGGACTGCAGAGAGCCAAATCAGGACCACACTATAAACGTCATGCATTGCATGAAACACAAACGGTAATCTATGATTTGTGTGCTGAACACTAATATTGTAGGAAGAGGTGAAATTAAGTAACAAAACAACCTTTATTGTCTTGTAAAACTGGATTAATTTGACTTAATATTTTAAAGGAAAATTGCAAACCATTCTATTACTGTTATTCCTAAAGGTGATTGCTGCAGGAGTATCTTTAAAAAAACAACTGTAACAGTCTGCTCCTTATATTTATCCTCTTCAAAAACCATCTGCAAAACCGATTTATTAAACGATAGACCAACTCCCAACTCCCTTTCTGACTGTTGGAGGTGTGGAGTGATCATCATATTCCCTAAGGCAAAATCTTGGAGAATGTTGTTGATGACCTCAACCTGTGTGTTTTGAATTCAGATTCTCCTGCGTATTGTAGCCCTTCAGGAATATTTTTTTAATTAATAATTTAGACGCTTCTCTTTTTTTGGACCTGGATTGGAAACCCCATTTGGACCTCTGCGGAAGTGACCATTTTCCTGTTTTTCTGAAGTTTTTAGAAGATCAATCCAAAGACTCCCAGACCCAGCAGAGCTAGAATTTCAAAAAAGATTCGCATCTCGTCAAATTACCTCTGACATTTTACATTCAGAAGATCTTTTGGAGTTTTCTAATATTCCAATAGAATGTGCTTCCGAAAGTATTACCAAAACATCTATTAAAACCAGTTCTCCGAAGACCCCTTGATGAAGAATGCAAGACTCTTCATCACCAAAGAAAACAAGCCAAAGACGTTTCTTCCAATAGGATATATAATAAACTTCATCACTAGAAGCTGTGAGCCCAAACTAGATATCGCTTTAAACAAAACAGGCACCAATTGTAAAAAACCTTCTGTTCCAAACTTCATTATAAAACAAATTCCAAAACAGTCTGGAAAATAATAAAAAGAATTAAATGGAAAAACTCCCAAGCTGTGATTCAAGGCCTGAAAAATTATGGACAGACCATCACTGACAAAAAGCAAGTGGCTGATTTGTTGGCCTCTACCATCCATAACAATTCGTCATCTGCTCATTACTCCCGAAAATTAAAAAAACACTCTTAATTATCTGTCAATGGGCTTTCAGAAAAAATAGGAGCACTTCAGATCACCTCGTCTGGTTCGATTCATTCGTCAGAGATGTGTTGATTAATGGTGTTTCAGTGCTGTTTGATCTAGAAAAGGCATTTGACACGACTTGGAATTTCGGGATTCTGAAGGATTTAGAACTCCTGGGCTTCTGTGGAAATTTACCCATTTTTATTGAAAATGTTTTAAATTATAGGAAGTTTCAGATCTTCGAAATGCGTACTTTAGGCAGCTCTGCATACTCTAACCTTCGTTATATTACTGGCTCTTATTCACAGCTGAAACTTCCTTCACTGAAAGTAAATTTTCAGCCACCAGCTGTAAGCTATTTTTAGCCACGCCAGCATGCACAGCCAGCATCTTGGATCTGGCTACAGGCAGTTCAGCCAGTGATAAGGGATAGCACAAGGATTATTTTTAGCAATACCCTCAAAGTACCGCGTATGAACAGCCGTGTATTGTAAACGGCTCTGGCAGATTGAATGGACTAATCAAATCAATAACAAACTGTTCCAAATTTTGCCAGACTTGTCTGCTTCTTTGACTAACTTTGCGTCCACTTGCAAAGAAGAAACTGTTTTGGCCCACCTTCATATTGGGCATGTTTATGTCACTCAAAGTTTCCTTTTGAAAGGTGAAGAACCACCATGGTGCTTTGCATGCGACAAATTCTTTTCCGTCCGCCATTTTATGTCTGAATGATCTTGTTGATTAGAGAGAACACAATTTTGGTTCGATAATTTTATTGAGATTTTAAAAGTTTGCATTGGTCAAAACCTGTTTACATTTTTACACTGTTTACAGTTGGTTTGTTTTATCGCATATATAGGTAATGCGATCTTGTTTGCATGCTTGGTTAAATTTATCAGTAAAGCTAGTTTTATGTACATCTGTTATCATATTTTAATGTTAGCGTTTTAGTCAGATTTTGAATAGTTTTGTGTGGTTCTGATTCAGCTCTTAGAGCTGGACCCGATAACATTCAATATTTAATCTAAACTATCCCATTATTATTATTTGCACCATGTCACTTTATTATTATTATTATTATTATTATTATTATTATTATTATTATTAACTCTCTTCATTTCTCCATAGTTCTCTTCATATTTATTTTTGCAAGTTGACTATTTCAAACAAAAAACAAATAATAGAAATCTGACCTGGCAGCAGAGCGTTTTCAGAGAAGTATGTCCCTGCGTTAAAAGGTCTGTAGGCGAGTGCCAGAAACCACAAGAGTCCTACCACAAAGAGCAGGACAGACAGCTTGCCATTGTGCTTGGAAATCACTCGCACCACAGCTTGGCGTTGCTTTGTGTCTGTCAGCAAACCCATCCTGCGAAAAAAAACAATAACAATGACTTTTCTACAATTTGCCATCAAGTACTAGTTGGTCACTCTCAGTCTTAGCATCATGTCCTCATCTCAGGCCAAGAACAGACTGATTAGATTGCTTGATCGGATGGCAGACCATACCGTCAGCGTACAGAAGACTTGTTTTATTCAAGCTATAGTCGGTTACTTTGGTCTTGGCCAGGGGGGGTTAGAGGGATTTCGATGAATTCCATGAATCTCTTTGAGCAGCTAGGGTAGACCCAACCAACAAGTCAACAGAGAGACCGGTCAGTGAACCGAGACATGGCGACTGGTCGGTAACTTAGCTCTTGGTCGGTCTAACTCTAATAATAATACTCAACTGCCTACCAGAACCACAGACAAATCATTATGGAACCCCTGCTGGTCTACCCTGGAGCTCCTACTTTACTCCCTATGAAACAACCTGTCCATAGCACACTTGCACTAAAACGTTAATCTCACAGTTCTTGCTACAATTGGTTGAGCAATTTACGGGGAGTGAGGGTAAGGTTTGGAAGATACATAAATTATTTAAATTAATCATACTGAGAAGAAAAAAAAAAGAGTCTGAAGAATCAACAGAGAAAGCAGTTTCAACAAAAAATAACAAAGTAATAATGCAAACAACGACAGTTACATGCTCCGAGCCCCAAATGCTCAGTTAAGTTTGGTTGCATGGTAATATGAACTTATTTAAAACTAATTAAGGTGTTTGAATGTAAAGAGCTTAATCAGGACCACAAAATCAAGATCACAACTTGGGTGAAAGAGGACTCACCCCTGATCCGCATAAGAGATCTGCTGAAACAACCCCAGTGGTAACACTCAAGGCACTCCGGCAGTATCTGGTTTTATGCCCAATTTGTAATTGTATGGAAATAGAGCAAACAGTAATTGGTAATAGTTTAGTTTGTGTACCAGTTTGGCTTGGGCATAAAAGCAGATATTGCCGGCACTCCACCAGCCGGTCACTGTACAATAAACGCATCCTTTGCAGGGGACGCTGAGGCTATATGGCATGATGTCAAAAGGTGCCTTTGACAGCATACAAAAATGAAAGTGCTATAAAGTGCAACTGTTTGGTGTATTTTCATTGCTTAGCATCCCTGACATCTTATTTCATTGGGGTTTGTAAGCGCGAGTTATATTCTTACAAGCTATAGACAAGAATGTACAACGTGACATTTGTGACGTGTGACAGAAACAAAAGCAAACATACTTGAATAATTGTCAAGGGTATGCAAAAAAAATGTTCTTTTTGCATTATTTTGTGTTTATGCAAGATTCCTAACCTTCTGGTAAACAAAAATTGTTGTTTTGTTTAGTTTTGGTACAAAAAATAATAACCTGTTTTGTGTCACAGTCACAAATGTCACAGACGAAAATTTTCAAATTGCATACAGTAAAGACAAATCCCAGAATGAATTCAATAAGGTCTTTTATTCCACTATGACAACCACACAATTCACAGAGACAATACAAAAAAAGCACAAGATGCTGTCTCATAGACCATGTTAACCATTCTGTGACATTTGTGACTTTAATGTGTGACTAGAATGTTATTTTTGGTCACAGTGTCACAAATGTCACATGCACACCTTTAACACATTCAGGTAACAACAATATCTGTAAACTAAAATGTAACAAAGAAACACACACCTTTCTAATGCAAATTCAACAATATGAGATTTGCATCCCACATAAGAATGATTAAATGTGACATTTGTTAAATTTTGTCACAAGATGTTAACACTTTTTGTTCAATGTCACAAATGTCACGTTTAGAGCTGCAGATGTAGTAAAATATAAAATACATTACAGTATACTACACACAAATAATCTGTAACTTTAAGAAATATATTTCTGCAATTTACAGCAACTTTGCTCATCTGCCAAAACAAATAATTATATTTTATGGGACATGTGTAACACCTTTGGTCACACGATAGTCTCAACATTAGGTCACATGTCACAAATGTAATGGTTTAAAAAAACAGAACTATATTAAAAGATATATGAAAGCCCCACAAAACATATAAATGTAATGTCAATCATTGTAATTCTGCAAACACCAAGCAGCAAATTCTTTTACCTTGTTAAAAACAACTTCGACTGTTAAATGTGACATTTGTGACATGTCTTGTAACAAATTATTTATACAGAATTAAAACCTGGATAAAATACTAGGTCAAAGATACACCTAACAGTGCTCTTAAACATTCGATTCACAACATGAATCCACAAATAAAGGCTACAATAAATGTGGTAAACAGCAATTAAATCAGCAAACCATCTTCCTAAACAAGTAAACAAACTATGTAACAGTACTATAATGACTAAAACGAATTTAGGTATTAATTTAAATCATCAAAAGAAATCAAAATTGTTGCTTTCTATTTGTTGATTGTTGCTCATCGAGAACATTAATAAGGTTGACCAGCATGGCACGCCTGAAAAATGTAGTGGCAGGCTCCCACGGCAAATCAACATCTCCTGGCCAATAGTACAGGTTTTGTTTGTCCGTGGTCATAAAACTGATCTGAATTTGTCCATTTTTGCAGTCTTTGACCTGCAACAACATTCAGACTACAAAAGTTATCTGCTATGCTACTAATAAACAATTGCAGATTTTAATCACAAGAGTGAATTCTCTCTAAGCCTATATATTCTTCTCCTATCACATCCACAGCAAAATGTAAGATGAATGTGATCAGATATGCATGAGTTGTTTTTTTTTTTTTTACATACAAAAGCAATAGCAAAAGAATGTACATTACAAACCTGACACACATAGTCTTGCTTGTCCACTTCCCAGGTATACTTGTAAAATAACATGGGTTACTACAAGACAGCTTAGGTTTTTGTCACATCGGATGGCTGTCATAAATGTCACAGTATAACATACTTACAGTTCAAATTATAGGTAAATGAAACCTTTGATAAGTTAATCTGAAATGAATAACTGCTAGTAATATGATTAGCCAGCAACCACAACCAATAGTGCTTGGACAATCAGAACTTCAATTCTTTGTGATACTTGTGACATGTGACTAAAATACAGCTGTTCTGTCACAAATTTAACAAACAAAATATTTTTGCTGGAGGCAATGTTTGAATGATATCAGTGCACAATTTCTCGTTTTAATAGTTCGTTTTTAATGTTTAAGTGTCAAGTTAAATAAATTCACAAGCTATCCTAGCTAAATTACACATATTTGTGACATTTGTGACAAAAAGTGACATTTGTGACACACGAAACATAAGAAATAAAGTGTGACAAAACAACTTGCACTCACCGTTCTCGTTTCCCTCCATTTTTGCACATGAAATGGAGTGCTCGCCTTTGAACTATTGAAAATCCGGTTTACAAAAAATGTAGATTGAAATATGGGTGCCGTTTGGTTTTCTTGGTAAGAAGTGAAGTGACATTTGTGACAGTGTGACAAAAATATTTGAGTTGGGCATATTTTATTAACTACTGCAATTAATTTACAATATTGTACTTTTTATTGAAGCTAATATTGAGTACATTTAACACCATCAAAGCTGTTCCAATCCAACTTTTAGACTCGTGGCAGGATTTTTTTTTAGTGTGAGAGGTGTGTGACAAAAATTTGTCACAAATGTCACACGATTTCTGCAGCCAATATTCCCGTAATTATGCAGCAGTATGGGGTATAAACTGCAACAAACTTTAGAATAATATGTTTCTTGTTGTTTTCAGTAACATTAGCAGGAATATAACACCTTTATTTGCAAATATTTGATCAAATGTCAAGCACCCCTCTTTGTGTGTCATTTTGCACAGCAATTTCCACCCCAAGTTCACAGTATATTATTTTTTTACTACCTAAAATATTGTTTCCATGCGTATGACCAGCTCAGATTCTCAAGTAAAATATGTATGATTAAAAAATCTCTAAATTTCAAACAGTAATATGTAATTTTAAACTAGTTATGAATGTTTATTAATAGCTAGTATTGCTTTGAGCACCTTTTGACATCACGCCATATATTCTATTTTATCAACCCCCCGTTTACAAAAACAAAATAGAATACAAACATCATTATAAAATATAAAAAAAAACACAAACATGTACATACAAAATGCCTATATTGCTAAATTATAATATCATAGGAAGACAGCGACAGTGGGAATTTAAAGCACTACATTTCAAGAAAGTGGGGAAGGTAATTTTCGTGGGAAAACAAAAATTACCAACTACAGTTATATAAACACACAAAAATGTGTAGACTTTGAGATCGTTTTATTCTGAACAGATCGTGACAAGTTTGGTTGAGGTTCATCCACACGATCGGCTTTTACATTCATGATTTTACAACGAACGGACGAAACGGGCCTTCGTCTTCGACGCTCTTCTGTACTTTTGACCGCATATGTATAATGATTAATTTGCTCAGTTGTTGGAGTGTCGAGCTTCTGCTTCGCTTGGGATCTCCAATTGTTAAAAGCAGAATGCAGAATTAAATTGCATAGGAATATATACAACCCACGTACCCTCACTCCGTAACGATTCGATTCTATCACAATAGTGGCAGAATCAGGAATCAAATACCACACTCGCTTCCTTGGCTGGCGTCTACGAGCTGAAGCTACCTTTTATTCCTAAAGGGCTTTGTGATCATGCAGTTGGCCGCAGAACTTTTGTTTTGGTCCAACTTCCGGTCAACGTTTCGCGCTGTATGCTTGACAGCAACTAACCATTGCATGTTTTGGAATCGTTTGGGTACTTTTGTTGGAAGAAATTTCATCAAAAATCTGAGATCGGCGTCTGGTCAAGCAGGACGCGTGCCTTACTTTGGGTCAATAATGGAGGGTTACGTACTGGAATGTTTACAAAAATTGCATGAGCCGATTCCTCTGCCAGACAATACGCCTGTTCGGCTTGGTCGTTCTCCACAGACCATGATCACAGAGGCCAGATGTTCTCGCCTGCAAGGTTGGTTTATTATGCCCCTTCTTCTTCTTCTTCTTGATTACCTCCTTCAGCATTGTGAAGATTACGTAGACGTTAAGGGTTTTGCGCTTAGGTATATTGTACAGGAAATATGAAAATCACTGCCCGGGTGATCAGCTTGTGGGGTCAGGGATAGGGGATTTGGGAAGGGCAGGGGATGGGGGGTAGGGCAGGGGATGGGGGGTTGGGTGGGGGGCTAGATCCTGGATTTGAACTCTTCCAGAGTTTGGCTGTGAACAGCCTCTTCTGGGAGAGCATTCCAATTTCCACTCGGCAATGGTGCGTGGGAAGAAGGTTTGTTGCCTGTATGCAGTTCTGCAAGAAGGCAGCTGGTACTGCTCAGAGTGCGTCTGACGGGTAGTCTTCAGGGGCGGAGCAGGTGTGGGTTTCCTGGAGGATGGGATCACAGTTAGGCTTTTGTGCTGCTTGTAGAACAGGCAGAGTCTGGCTTGGCGGCGGCGATCCTGGAGTGTGGGCCATTGTAGGTGTTCAACTTCAAGCATTTCAGCCACACTTGAAGTCTGGCGGTAGCGACGCACCACCCATCTGGCGGCACGGCGCTGTACAGCTTCAATGCGCTGGATATCCTTACTGGTGTGAGGGTCCCACACTGGGCACGAGTATTCCAGGATAGGGCGGACGAGTGAGGTGTATGCTTGGCGCTTGATCTTCTGGCAGCCGATTTTGAGATTTCTTCTCAGAAATCCAAGTGTTTTGTTGGTTACGCTGGTGATGTGGGTGTCCCACTGTAGATTGCTCTCAATGGTGACCCCCAGATACTTGGCCTTGTCAACTGTAGATAGAGTGTGGCCGTCGAGGTGGTATGCACAAGGCAGAGGCTTCCTTTTCCTCGTGACACGGAGCGTCTGACACTTGTCAGGATGGAAGCACATGAGCCACCGTTGCTCCCACTCTGCCAGTTGGTTGAGGTCATCTTGTAGGACAGACTGATCAGCAGTGGTGTTGACTGTTTTATGGCACATAGTGTTGTCAGCGAATAGCCGGGTTGTTGATTTCACTTTTTCTGGGAGGTCGTTAATGTAAAGTACAAAGAGGCTTGGGCCCAGTACGGATCCTTGAGGCACTCCAGACTCTACAGGAGCAGGTCCTGAGACAGCCCCGTCCACCACTACGAGCTGCTGCCTATCAGCAAGCAAGGCTTCTAAAAAGAAGTTCTATCCAGCCGAGCACTTTACTGGAGATGCCATAATGGCTGAGTTTGTGGATTACGAGCTAGTGACACACCTTGTCAAAGGCCTTGGAGAAGTCCATTATTAGGGCGTCTGTTTGCTTTCCCTTTTCAAGGTCATCCGAAATTTCATCCACAAGCCCAACAAGTTGGCTCTCACAGGAACGGCGTTGTCAGAAACCATGCTGCGCATCTGTGATGATGCCTTGGGCCTCTGCGAAGGACATGATGGAGCTGGTGATCATGTGTTCCATGATCTTATAGGGGACACTTGTTAAAGATATGGGGCGGTAATTTTCAGCTTTGTATCTTTCACATTTCTTAAAAACAGGTGTAACGTTGGCAGTTTTCCAGTCTTGAGGAACTACTCCAGAGTTTAGGGAACTTCGGAAGAGGATAGTAAGTGCAAGGGCGAGTTCAGTGGCAAGTTCTTTGAGGACTCTGGGGCTGATGCCGTCAGGGCCTGGGGTTTTGTTGGGGTCAAGGTCTTTGAGTAACTTCGAGACTCCTGGGACAGTGATGTCAATGAAGCTGCAGGTGGGGGAGTTTTCACTGTGGGGTTGAAGGTTGGTCCTCGCTATAAATTCTTGTGGAGTGACGGAGATTTTGGGGCTGAAGGCCGAATGAAATTGATTGTTAAGGACTTCGGCGCGCTTATTAGCATCTGTTATCAGCTTGCCGTCAACTTTCAATGGTGCGACTCCAGATGCTTCAGTTTGCTGTGCCTTAATGTATGTCCAGAACTGTTTGTTTTTGTCCGTCTTGTTGGGTCCGACGGGTTGTCCTTAAACATGTTTCCAGTGTAGGTCCAGTAAGAACGGCGCAGATTTCTCTGAACAGTCCGCTTTAGGGTCTTGATTTCTTCTCGCAGCTTTTCTTCTCCTGTCTTTTTCCATCGCTTGTAGAGCCTGTTTCTCCTCTTAATTAGTCGTAGTGTGACAGGGTCGACCCATGGTTTATTGAATTTCCGTCCGAGGGTCTTGCGAGGAATATGTTCTTCTGTACATAATTGTTTCAATTCCGTCTTTTAATGCTGCCCATAATTCTTCAGTGTTGCTATTTTCATCAAAGGAAGCCAAGACAGAGTTGGACAGGTCATCAGCTGCACGACGAAGAGCTTCCCAGTCAGCTTTGCTGTATTGGGGAACTTGTCGAGGGACCTGGCGGTTATGAGTTGGGTTGGCGTTGTATTCCAAATAAACAATGTCATGATCGGAGATGCCTGAGATACGAGGGAGGGGTGACTGGTGAGGAACAGGTCAAGGATGTTGTCTCCGCGAGTGGGGAGCATGACCATTTGCTCGAGTCCTAGGTCGCTTAGGTGCTCAAGGAATTGTCGGTGAAGGCCTGGATGTCTGTTGGTAAATTTAAGTGTCTTGGTGGCCCAATCAAAAGCTGGAAAATTGAAGTCACCACCACTAACCATAGACGCTTGAGTGGCGACTGCACGTTGAGTGGAGCTGACGAAGTTGACAAGGCTGGGTTCGTCTCCATCATCTGGTCTGTAGTAGGAAGCGATTAGAAGTTGGCGTCTTCCTTTCAATTTGATTTTAACCCAAATGAGTTCGCAGTCTTGGATGGATAGTTCTGGCACTTCGTGGCAGGACAGGTGGTCAGCGACTGCTATCAGCGCTCCTCCTCCATCTCTGTTCCTGTCGCGTCGAAAGATGTTGTAAGTGAGTGGCAGGATTTCGCTGGTGAGGATGGAAGAGTCGAGGTGGGTCTCTGTGCCAGTGATGACATCTGGCTTGGTGCTGTCTATCATGTTTCTTGTTTCATTCTTTTTTCCTGTGATGGATTGAAAGTTAACACTCCGGAAGCGCAGGGGTCGGTTAAAGGTCTTATTCTGTCGGGAAGCTCGGGTAGGCGTGGATGCGTGGTAAGGATTGAAGTCCGTTGATCTAGGCATGGAGGATTCAGTGGAGTTCAGAGAGTGGGAAGATGAATTGTGCAGGTTGTAATGTTAGAGTTGTTCATGCCTTGTAATCCAAATAAGTCATATGCAATTGTGCTGTAGTTAGTGTTTTGGCAGATAATGCATTTCTATATGACATCGCTGTCACCTAGTCTCTCATATTCTGTTGTATTGTCGGGAAAGCTTTGGCAGGCAAGATGGAACCACTGTCCGCAGGTTTCACACTCTACTCCTCTGTCGCCCCAAGTGACAGTCTTGTCACATGTACCGCATTGGTATTTCGACGTGTGGCTATCACTGGTAAGGTTACATCAGCAGATGGCATGGTTTTTAGCACTGTGTTTGGAAATCGTAAAGTAACGTTCGGGCGGGTGAGGGTGAGGGTGATGGTAGTGGAGGGTTGGGTGGTCGGCGGTAAATGCAACCTTGTCCAGTCCAGTGGAGTGAGAGGAGACAGTAGAAGGAGCAATAGTAGATGGTACTCAATGTAGATTACAAGATTCTTCATTTGTGTTTTGCATCAGGTAGAACTGTGTGGAGAAAATACTGTACTTACAGTTGCTCAGAAGGTCGGAAGTTCGACGAGAGCCGCCATGTTTGGTGTACTCACACGTAGTTGACGAAGAAAAACGGTACAAAATCCAATGAGGCAGGAGTTGGCACAGCTTGAATCGCGTTGAAAAACGAAGGTGGGGCGTTTAGGTTGTTGGCAAAGGAAGTTTTAGGGGTAAGGGAGGATGATTTAGCAGTTTGTTTTACAAGAAAATCAGCCTAGGTAGCGAGAGAGAAAGCAAGTACGTCTTTCTAGCGCGCATGCGCAAAACCCTTTATGGTGTTTGAAGAAAGACAATTGTAATATATATTTATTTAATGTGTTTATTTTTCCCGAGAAAGGTTCACTAATGGTAACACTAACACTAACAGTATCACAGTATTTACAATGTGCAATGACAATGTATGGCTATTTATTGGCTATTGCAGTGGAGGTGCAGGTGAGCTGGTCAACAGGAGAGATCAGAGTGACACAGCTTGGTGCCAACACATCCTGCATCGATGGCCGTGATTTGCAACGTGGAGAGACTGTTGTCATGGATCCAGACTCGACACTGTTCATTTTAAAGGGCATGTATCCACACAAAGTGGTCTGTAAAAATGCCAGATCACCATCTGTTGGCTGTAGCAAAGATGCTCAGCCAGCAAAAGTTCAAAAGCGAAAAACTGTTGATTCAGAAAATGGTGCCACCCCTGTCAAAAAGCAAAAGCTTTCTGCCGAAGATGATGGAAGTTCCAGTAAGAACTACAGAGTTGTACTGAAGCTCAAGGAAGACATGAAAATATCTACGGCAGTCAAACACGAAAAGGTTGAATCAGCAGAGAGGGAAAAGAGAACTGCAGAAAAAGTGGATAAATCAGTGAAGAACGAAAAAAGTAGCAATAATGGGGAGAAGAAACGTGCTGAGACTGGAGACACCAACTCCAACAAGTCTGCAAAAAAGACTGGCAATGAAAGGAGGAAGAGCTTGTCAACGGAAGACGAAGATCTGGATGAACACGTCAAGGCGGTGGTGGAGAAACTACGACAGCTCAAGAACAAGGTGAAAGTAGACAAGACTGACATGTCTGACAAGGCAGTTAAAGGTGATGAGCAAGCGTCCTCTTCTGTGTCCAGCACTGTCCAAGGAGAGAAGAGAAAACTGAGTGATGGCAGTCAAAGCAGCACCAGCGACAGTAAGTCTAAAGTAAACAAAACTCTCAAACCTGCCACTCAATCGTCGTGGGACTTTGCCGACAATGAACAGAAACTCTCCGTCTTCACTTCTAAAGGATGTATGTCCAGCGAAAAAGTAAGTTGTTACAATTACGATAAACATAGTGGAGACTGTTATAGTATACATTTAGTGATGTACTAGACTGATTTAGGGTTATTTATGTTTTTGATTTGCTTTCTGTTTTAATATAGTGTTATCAACATGTCTTTAGATCACTGAGCTTTGAATTTGATTTAGGTGAAGAGCTAAGTAGCATCCTGTATTATTGTTGTTGTAGTTGTTATTAATTATTGTGGTATTTTTGGAGGATGGCAGTGTACATCGGGGACTTGGTCTTGTTATTTGTGTAACTCACAACTGGTCAAAAGTTAAATTGTGAACTGAAGGCATAAAGTAATTGCATGAAACTTAATAGTTTAGTTTATTTTAAACTTGTATATAATCCAATGTGACCTTGCTGTGTGAAATGAAGATGATGCTCAAATACATGTTGATGTTGAGTTCTGTTAGTGCATCATCCATATGTATGTTGTATTCTCACGGCAGATTGCAGGCTTTGATATTGATGGCACCATCATCACAACACAGTCTGGTCGAGTTTTTCCCAAAGATACCAACGACTGGAAGTAAGTCATGCTTTTTATCTTAGAAATAGTGTTGGGTGGTTTGATGATCATGTTTTAAACGGTTATGTTTACTTTTTTAATGAAGGGCGGGACTGAGCAATAATATAATGGGGAGTGTAATCATTTAAATTAGACTGGCTGATACTACACCAATCACTTGCTGCCTTCTCATATTCATGCTTCAAATTCACTGCAAACATGCATGCATAATTCTTGTGGCCTTAAAGCAGGGATCTTCTGATTTCATCTGTATTGTTTATTTTTGCATTGCTGAATTCTGATGTAATTCTAATTAGATGAATGTGGTAGCCAATAATGAATGGAAGAATCTCAGATCCACATGTATAATTTGTGTGAGTTTATGCTACAGTGAAAACTCTAGAACTTCTGGGGCAACACAACATATCAATGGCTTGATCCATTTGTGTGTGTGTGTGTACAGAATTATGTTATTTTTATTTCTGCATATATATTAAATAATATATATATAGGTTACTGCTGTATGTTTCACAGTGACTCAACCAAAGCTTTTTAGATTTTGAGGTTAGGTCAGCCAGGCTAGCTATAAAAAGCTTCGCCGATGCTTCCTTTTCTTTCACTGGAAGGGAGGGTGCAGGCAAGCTATAAATAGCCCGCAGCAAGCAAAATGTGGAGGCACTAAACAGTGCTGCTCACATGGGAATTGAGCTGGTGTGTTTTCAGGATCTTGATGCCGGAGATTTTTGGGAAACTGAAGCACTTGGTGGCTGCTGGTTACAAACTTGTCTTCTTTACCAATCAGGTCAGGACTATAATGATGATGACAATGCTGCTGATGATGACGGTGATAATAACAGTGATGATAATGGTATTGACGGTGACCAGAATAATAATGATTGTGATTATGATTATGATGATGATTCTCAAATCACAGTACCTATGTGAGTATGTCAGACCTATACCTACGCATGATAAATCTTTGTATTATTGTTACAATGGTGATAATCTTCTTCTTCAAGTTTACTGTGGATACTCCGCCAGGACAAAGAAATAACTGCACCATTTTAGTATGTATGTTTATAATGTGGCTTATGTTATATATGTGGACAGTTGGGAGTGAGTCGTGGCAAGATCAAGCTGCTGGAGTTGCAGGAAAAATTTGAGAAGGTGGTGGCCAAGCTGCAGGTGCCGGTGCAGATTTTTGTGGCCACCGGTGGAGGGTCCTATCGCAAACCAGCCACCGGCATGTGGCAAATCATGAAAAAACAGGTCTGAAGTAGATCACACTAGTTAGCTGATGGCGATAAGGAACGCAGATCTATAAGATTTCTCTGATTTGAGAGACCTGCTTCTCTCACATAAAGCACATGAAATCCAATACTATTAATGTACATCAACCTATAATAATTCTTGTTACATTGTTTCTGCAACTTTTGTTCTGTTATCAAAGAACATTGTTTAACACTTGAAAACATAGCCTATATTTTAAAATGTTTCAGTCCTGCCATCTTTGTTATACTTGACTTTGTGACTTTCAGAATTTGAGTTGTTCTCTTAAATCTGCTCACGATAATTTTACTTGAAATGTCAAGGCGTGTAAAGGTATGATGATCATGTTTGTGTGTAGTAGCGTTCTCTATTTAAGAAATATTAACCAGGTTGAGTGCGTGTACTTTGGTAAAGTAAAGTTATGAGGTTGAATTTCAGTGGAATGACTGCCTGCCAGTCAGTACAGCAGACAGCTTCTATGTTGGAGGTGAGTTTGTCTTGTTCAGTTGATGAGAGTCGATTCTATTTTCAAATCAGGCATTTTTTATTTGATTGATTAATGTGAAATTTTAAATTATTGGCCAAGATTTTGCCAAACCAAATTGTATCAAATGATGTGTTTTAGACTATTTCAGAGTTTATTCAGTATTGTTTCATTTCACTGTGCAGATGCCGCAGGTCGACCAGAGAAGTGGGCACTGAAAAAGAAAAAAGATTTCTCCTGCAGTGACCGACTGGTATGCTACACACTTTCTTTACACACTATATAATATTTATAGAATATGATGATGATGATGATATGTTTGACAAGGACAACGACCGCCTGATGACAAGTTATTAATATTATCATTATTATTATTTTTTGTTTTATTTTATTATGTGTTGTTTTGGGCAGTTTGCGCTGAACATAGGGCTGAAGTTCTACACTCCGGAAGAGTATTTCCTGGGACAGCCATCCGCTACCTTCAACATGCCTGACTTTGATCCCGTATGGCTCTTCTTAGTTTGCTTTCTTTTTCTTTTTTTTTGTTTCTTCCAGAACCTGTTTTAGTGGTGACAGTAGTGTTTTATCACTGGAGTTAACTTCTAAAATGTCTCTTTAATGTTTGGCCCGCACACCCCCACCCTTGTTGTAGCTTTATAAAATCAAAGATACTGAAAACCAGAAATTTCAACTGACCAGATGGACTATAGTGACCCAGCTAATATGAGTAGTCCTGCAGAATTCTTCCTAGCTTTCACAGTAGTTATTAGTAATGGCTTGATAAAGATTTGAATAAAAAAAATCAAAATATTGCCTCGGATCTCAACTTGGGTGTTGCTGTTTGTTTTGTTAACCTCAGGTTATTAGTAACTTTCACAGGAAATGAAACTAAATTTTTTTGTCTGCTCATGAGATGGTGCATGATTTGGCAAAACTTGATGAATATTAACAGTTATGAAAAAGGTTGAAGTATGAATGAGATGATAATGTCAGGCCAGTGAACTATGAGCGTTTGGTCATGTACGTGATTTTCTACTAGCATTTTGAAAAAAATGTAATAATGGTTTTAGCACCACTGTAACATACCTGTTAATCTGTTTGGTAACAAACCTTGTCCTACCTGGTGATGTTAATTGTTGTGCCCGTCTGTAGATTGTGAAGACTCATGTCGGTCTGTGCAGAGAACAGTAAAAACAAACGGTCCACCGCTTCAGGATGGTGAACCGGTCACCAGCAACAAACAGGAGGTGAGTGCTTTTCTCTCAGGCCTTAGCAAAGTACAGCTACAACACATTTAGTGTGCTACGATAGAGTGAATATACTGATGCTATGCAAGTACCTGCCAGTTTTAGCATCAAACTTGGTTTGGAAAGTGCCGAGTTTACCGAATACCCCATGCTGTTTTCATTCGTTTGTCTGAGAATAGACTACTTTTATTATCACTGCTACACTAAACAATAAACTGAACCCATAGCTTACTGATTTGAGGAGGGGGAGAAATTTTTTTGCCGGGTTGTTAGTGCCATATTGTTTCAGTATTTTCTTGTTTTAGGGTTTTGTTGTTTTAGTATTTTTTTGTTTTAGTATTATTGTTGACCATAGTGTTGTCTTTGTGTCCGACAGGTCGTGGTGTTGGTTGGCTATCAAGCCTGTAAGTATGCTTACTGTATAGTCCCTACTTTAGACGTCAGCTGTGTATTTGTTGATTTCAAACAGGAAAGCTTATAAAAAGTAGTTAGATAATGTAATGTTTTTATGACCTTCAAGCAGAAGCGTGAATCTGCTCACACACACACTCACACACAGACATAAATAAATGCATAAAGAAAAATACATTTGAAATTTTTTTGTTTAATGCTACTTTAAATTTAATCCATTGGCACATATAAAATGTTCTAAATGTTTACAATTTTTATAAAAATTAAGTCTGTAGTGCTGTTTCCCCCCCCCCCCCCCCCCCCCCTCCCCCCTAAACAAACTCAACACACCCATTTACACAACAATCACATTCCCAATATCTTCTCTTCGCAGGTAGCACTCTCTCACTCTGTAGAAAGCATGTACCCCTAAATGTTTAGAATAACAAGTCATTTACCAACAGAAAGCATGAACAAAAGATTTTTTTTTCCAGCAGGAAAATCCACCTTTGCGAAGAAGTATCTAGCATCAAAAGGCTATGTTTACATCAATCAGGTTTGTTAAGGCTTTTTTTTATTTTTACATTTTTAATTTGATCTGTTTTAACAAGTAATATAAAAGAATTCTGATGTCAGAATAGTATGACGTAATTGAATCAGCATCAGGCTTTGTGTAGAATTCACTTAATCTCCGCGAATGTACAGATAGAATTTGGGGTTACAGCTATGGATGCAAAGCATCCATTCTGGTGGACTAGTCCAGACGACGAATTAATTAATTTTGGCTTTCATCTTCCCTTGTTATGTGACATGTTTATGTTGTATTTCTGATGCACGTGTGAATGTTGTTTATGGCAGGACACATTGAAGACATGGCAGAAATGTGTGTCAGAGTGCAGCAAGGCTCTGTCAGATGGCAAGAGTGTCGTCATTGACAACACCAACATTGACCCAGACTCTAGAGCCAGGTGAGCTGCCTGGTAGTACAGTCGTTTAACTTCCACCATGATGTTTTTGATGTAGGTGGTGTCGGAGATGATGAAAATGAAGACGATGATGATGTCCATGCTAGCAGCAGGTTCATATTGTACAAGTGTTTAAGAATGAGGAAACAATTTGGAGCACTTGGAGGGAGGGGAGACGGTGTAAGGGGGTTGGAGAAAAACTTGACTGTTTGTGTGTGTGTGATGCATGTAGCAAGAATCCTGGCATGTACCGGAATGGGGTTGGGACTGAAAGACTTCACCTTGTGTGTTGTAGATCCTTTGAATTGGAAGATTCCACTTTGTGGGTTGTAGGTATATTGCCTGTGCCCAGAAGGCTGGAGTACCATGTCGATGTTTTTTCTTTGACTTCACCGTCTCCCAGTGCAGACATAATGAACGCGTGAGTTTTCTTTTTCTTTGCCTGTGAACATAGTACTAGATAATAAGATTTTTTTTGTCTTTCTGGCTATATTGGGTATAAAAGATGATAATGATGGTGTTGATTTGTTATGGATACAATTTTGAGCTCTCAGCAGACCCCGAGTAAAACAATAAAACGGTGTTTCAGTGCCAGACTATTGGTCACTTTGAAAAAATGTTCAGATTTCATGAATAAATAATGTTCATGTCCAAAAGATGAAAATGTTAACCACTTTCTCACATCATACATTGCAATTGTGAATAGTTTTATTGGCACCATGGATTGCGTCTTACAAGGACTATGAAGGGTTATAATATTTATTGTAAACGTGAATGATCGATTAAATGTATACAGGCGACGCATTTTCTGTACTGTATTTGTCGCAGATTTTCTTGTTGGTGATGATGATGATACTTTTGTAATGTGTGTTGCTATTTCTTTCAGTATAGAGCAATCTTACATCCCGACCACAAACCCATCAATGAACAGATCTTCAACTCCACCAAGTAAGAAACTCCTTGTTTTAACTCTTAGTCTCATATAGCAAAACAGCATGTTGATCTTCTCCTTCATGTAAGGATTTGACAAAAACAAGCCACAAATAAATGCATGTGTTTAAAATGCTATATCTACTGAACGGTTGGTCAGAGCTTCATGGGACTTAGTCAGTGTGTAGATAATTGGTAACTATGCAAGTATTGAGTAAGCTTTAGTTCTGTCAGTGTCATCTGTCTGTGTTACCTGCTATTTTACCTGTGATTATAGGTAATTTCACAACCAATTCTTCGGATGATGAAAGGTCCGATCTGTAGTCGGAAAAATCGCTAGTGTGCACGCTAGACACTGACAAATCACTCTGATTTTCATTCCCTAACTGATCAGCCATTTCATCTACTAATTGCTGCCACAACTGCTCATATCATGTAGACTCATTGTCGGAATCAGATTCTGCCATTTTTAGAGTATCCCCGCTCTCGAAAACGCGACCAAAAACTAAACAAAAACTTCGATTAAAACGTGTTGTTGACACAACTGCAGTTGACAGGAAGGAAGTACACTGCTTTTAGTATCAGCTAGTGCGCATGCGCAATTGGAACTGGTTTCCGTTAAGCGGGAGAGAGGTGGTAAAAGTAGACGGTAACTAGGCGCGCTTTACCGCGCTTCATGAGCCGTGACGAACCGCGCTTTACCGCGCTTCATGAGACTAAGAGTTAAATAAGAATAAGAAGAATAACAACAGGTTATGCTTACATTTGCCAATTACACCCACAACCAAAGGAATGCACCTAAGAGCTAAAGTTTGCAATGCACCAACACGTGAGATAATAATTAGTACGTTGAGTGCTAGCCCAAGTATTACTGGGCTCAAGGAACATCTTGTTTTAGCTTACTTGGTTGTTAGACTTTGTCACTTCATGGAGTATCTGTCCCCTGTTTACTCTATGTTTTATTTAGTATATTTTATTGACTCTCATGCATAGTAATGTAAGTCTATGTACTCCCCCTCCCCCTTCCCTCTCTCAAAACAAAACAAAAAATTCCAGATTTTTGCAAATCTGTGCGAGATGAGCAATAAATTGATTGATTGATTGATTTATTGTTGCTTTAGGTCCAGCGGACTCTTCCGAGCCAAATCAGGACCGGACAACCCCCGATCCGCATAAAAGATCTGCTGAAACAACCCCAGTGGGAAAATTGAATGCCCTCCACCGGCCAGTCACTTTACAATAAAGACATCCCACGCGGGGGACGGCTGAGGGTTGACCTCAACTACGCGAACACCCCGGTTACAAAAACAAAATAGAATACAAACATCATTATAAATCATCAACCAAACACATACATATAAAATGCCTATAGTGCTAAATAGTACATTCATATCAATGAGACACACATACTATGCAAATTTGGTCAATCTCACTCCAAGTACAAGGTCACCGGAGATGTCCAAAGTCGGTTAGTATAGGTACTTTGAAGTGACCTTGACCCTAAACTATGAGAGATATAAAATCCAAACTTGTTTTTAGAGATGATTGATTGATCTTTTATATGTGTTTAGTTTGGGGCGTTGATCTTTAAGGTCAATGTCATTTTAGGGTTTGCCACCAAAAAAAAAAAATTAAATAGGTTGTGGTACAGTGTAAAGGCTGTTCATTTAATCCATAGTATGCAACAACATTGGATTATTTGATCAGACATGCATTAGAGATCACATGTGGGTCAAGTTCATCCCAAGGTGAAGGTCATCCCAAGGTCACTGTGTTTTTTTTTGGCTTAATACAACTTTTACTGTAGTTTATTTGAGAGTATGTGAGTGTATTTGGAGTCATAGGTCAAGGTCAAGAGCATAGAAAGATCAAAGTCAGTATTACTTTGCGTTTTAATGCCACCATGTCATTTTGTTTTTTCTGGGCATTCATTTTCATGTTAAATATTGTGAGTTCCATAAGGAGCATATGAGTCATATGGGCTTTGCCCTTTTAGTTTACTGTATATTTTATATTTGTCTGTATTTTAGATGAAGCTGTTTATTTAGTTGTTGGTTTACACACATACATGATACACATTTCAAAGTTGTCATCTGACTTTACAGGTCAAAGTTCAAGGTCCCTGAAGTGAAGGAAGGGTTCAGCAAGGTCGTCAAGGTTAACTTCGTGGGCGACTTTCAAGTACGCATCCATGAGAAAATCTACCGTCAATTCTTGCTGGAGAAATGAATCCCTTTGCCATGTAGACCAGTTCTTTGTTGCCAACACATTACATACTAAGGTTGTGGAGAGTAGTGTTTATATGCTCCTGGCTGATTGGTTTAAAGACCTCCAACAATGATGACAATTGATTGGAACTTTTCAGAATTCTACAGATTTATGCTTCCAGTGACAAACTCGGTGAACATTTTTTGGCCTGTGATCACATGTATGTTGAGATGAAGATGACTGAATTTAATTGGCTTGTTAGAATTTTTTTCACTTCCATGCATAGCAATGTGAGTCTATGTACTCAGCACTCCTCCTCCCCCTCTACCCCCCTTCCCCTCCTCCACCCAAACCAAATTTTTTTTTTCCAGATTTGTTCATATCTGTGCGAGACGAGTCCTAAATAGTCCAAATTTGATATAGAAAAAAAACGTGTGTCCGCTGTCTGCCGTTTTCTGTGCAAAAACTTTTATGTGGCTAAGTATTCACACCTATTTAATTATCACAACCGAACTTGGTAAGATGATGTATACCCATGAGACCTTATAAATATCAGAGAATGAATGACTTCACTTCAAAAGTCAAGGTCAAAGGGTCATCAAATGTTAGTCAAAATATGACAATTTTTCACAAAATTTCACCTTTTTTTCTATTCTGTCCTATCCTATCTTGTAACTCGAAGGTTGTTTGAGCACCACAGATGATAGTTTAACCAGCATACTCATATCTTTCTCTGTCCTCAGCAACCCTCATGGCTTTGCTCAGCGTCAAGCCAGTGCATTCTCGAATGTTATCCTCCCACCTCTTTTTCTGTCTCCCTCTTCTTCTGCCTCCTTCCACCATGCCTTGCAGGATGATTTTTGCAAGGCCTGATGCTCTGGACACACCGACTCAACCAAAGCTTTTAGGTTTCGAAGCTAGTTCAGCCAGGCTAGCTATAAATAGCTTTGCCTGTGCTCTTCTTTCCATTCCTTTCACTGAAAGGGAGGGTGTAGGCAAGCTATAAATAGCCCGCAGCCAGCAAAATGTGGGACAACCTAAGAGTGCTGCTCATATAGGCATTGAGCTAGTGTGTGGAGACGTGGCCATACCATCTTAGTTTCCGTTTCTTCACCATTGTGAGCATATCGTCGTGTTGTCCAATTGCTTGTTTTTCTAATTTAGGTTATTAATATTGAACTTATGGTTCTTTGAGCCATGATAGATATCAATGAGACACACATACTGTGCAAATTTGGTCAACCTCACTCCAAGGTCAAGGTCACTGGAGCTGTCTCAGTTATTATAGGTACTTTGAAATGACCTTGACCCTAAACTATTTAGTTAGTCGCTGTTTATAGGATCCAGCGGTCTGCAAAGAGCCAAATCAGGACCACACCCTAAACTATGAGAGATATAAGTCTAAACGTGTATGATAGATTGATCTTTCATATATGTTCCATTTTTGCATTGATCTTAAAGGTCAAGGTCATTTTAGGCCTTGCAAAAACATACAAAAAATAGATTGTGGTACAGTGGAATAGCTGTTTATTTTACCCATAGTATGCAACATTGGGTTATTTGATCAGACATGCATGAGACATCACATGAGGGTCAAGGTCACAGGTCAATTTTTTGGCATAATACAACTTTTGCTGTACTTTATTTGAAAGTACATGAGTATATTTGGAGCCGGAGGTCAATATCATCTCAAGGTCAAAAGCATAAAAAGATCAAACTCTGTATTATTTTGCCTTTTAATGCCACCATTTCATTTTGTTTTTTTTCTGGGCACTCATTTTCATGTTAAATATTGCGAGTTCCATAAGGAGCATGTGAGACATAGGGGCTTTGCCTTTCTAGTTACATTATAATTTGGGGGAATCTGTTGATTGAAATTGTGTTGAGCATATCCTCCAAGTATGGCCAAGGGTCATGCTTGTTTTTGTGTGCAAAATGTTGGGTGTATGCGTTGATCTAATTATGGTGGACGCATTATATTTCTGTGGCAGCAGATGCCATATTACTCTGTATCAGTGTACAAAGATCGAATACTGAAACTTCTATCTTGACTCCTGCTATGGAATTTGTACTATGCAAGTAGACATTACCTTACACTGGACAGTTCTTCAGCAAAAAGGTTCTGTGCAAGTTTACTGTTAAAATGAAAAGATTCTGTAGATAAGTGAACTAAAAAAAAAAAGTGGCGTTACATTACAATTACTGTGGTCGCATTTATACACATTCTTTTAAAAATAGACACACATTTTCACTACATTGAAAGCATGGCGTGTGAATATTTTTTTAATTTTGTTTTTACCTCGTTTAAAAATTAAAATCTTATGCAAGTGTTTCATACTTCATGGTGATAACATTGTCTCATTCCATGCCAAGATTTTGTGTTACATCAATATTGATTTAGTGAGGGAACATTGTTGAATTGAAGTAAATAATTTAGAATTAGATCTGATTTTGTTGGTGAAAATAGCAAATTCTTGTAAAATCCCCAGATAAAGTTTTTATGTTGGGGTCTAAATATTGATGTCAATAGTAGAATCTGTTATATCAAAAGTCAAAAATTGTTTTGGTTTTAAGAATAAGAATAAAGTAGGAAATCTTTAAAGCCCCTCAAGATAGTGAATGAATGATGTCAGAAGCATATTGGTTCTGAAAATACAAATGTTGTCATTGAGATATGCGTTTTTATTTTTATGTTAAAGTTTAAGTATATGACTATTTTCTTTGAAGTGTATTAGACAGTAATGTTAAATATTGTCGTTAGTGTGAAAGAGAAAGAAGTACCATAACTATTTCACAGTTTCAAATCCACTTTTATATTTCATAACCTCATTCTCAAGCTCTGCCTTGTACCCCTGTTGTTTCTTGCCTTTGTGAAACAACATTCAAAGCTTAGATGATATACCTGATCTTTACTGTATTGTGTTAACATTCCACCATTATGCACCATGTTCAGCAGACATTCGTGTATAAAAAGTAAAGTGTTGCCACTGCTGATGCTTGTAAAAACTAAGCTGTTTGGTGTTTCTAATAGACATAGCGATATGACACACACCCACAAAACAATTTTTTTTTAAAAACTATGATTTATTATCATTATAACAACTGATGCTGCATTTGTGCAGTAATGCGTATTTGTGCAAGAACAAAAAATCCTAAAACAAAATAAACGGATAAGAGAACTACTGTGTCATTTGTAACATACACTTTCAAGCTACTGCATACAATCAAAAGGCTAATACCACTTTCGTATACCAAGAATATGACATGTTACTTGGAAATAAAATGTATTATAATTAACAGGATTAGCTAATAGACTTTTCCAAACGGAAACATTCTTTGTTAAGAAAACATAGGGAGGGGGTAAGGGGTATCTAACTAAAATGTTTATAACATAAAAAAGGAAAAAAATTGTTTATAAAATAAAAAAGCAGACCTGCCTACTCTCCCGCTTTTGGCGGGAGACTCACGCTTTTGACATGCATCCTGTTGCTTTTGTTGTTATACTGTTATACTTAAAAACTGTTGTTGAAAAGGGTGGTTATTTTTTTATCCCCTGTCTCCCGCTTTTACTCTGAGGGGGGTAGGCAGGTCTGAAAAGGGGAAAGAAAGAAACAAAGACAAAAATATCAAACAATGTTCCTTTTGTAAACTCAGAAATGGAAACAAATGACAATTATTGAAGCAGAAACCCATAAAATGAAGGAAAAAAAACCATCACAAGTGTTATTAAGGAGTAACTCGTTTTACAGTTAAAAGTTTCCTCCCAACCCCCACCTCCTCCCCCTCCCCACCACCCCCCCCCCCCCCCCAAAAAAAAAAGTACATTCATAACATTACAAAAATCCAGATTAAAATACAATCATTTTTTTTTAAATTTAAAATTATTAGATCACAAAGACTGAAGGTATAATAAAATTAACACATAATTCTGATAATTCTGAGGCAAGTTTGGACGGACTTAGGAATCCAGCGTTAGATTATCACAGATGTGTAATGCTGATGACAAAAACTTTTTAACCTCATCAGTTGACACACAGTAATACAACACAAACTAGGTATAAAACAATATCAGTAGTTTCAAATAGTATCAGCAGTTTGATAATAGAAACGAAGACAAGATAATATGATCTGAAAACAACAACGTAGCATGGCAAAATTGACAACTGCCAGCAGTCAACACACAAGACTAGTGGTGGTAGTGGACTAATAATCATAATCAATTAGTCTCAGCAGTAGCACTCTTAAAGTTGCATCATCACAGGTTGACAGTAAAACTACAAAACGTTTTTCTCTTCCCCTCGGGATAAAACAAAACAAAACGTTTTGTTTTAAAGGTTTTGTTTGAAACACTTTTTCATTTACAATGTATTTTGAAATTAAAATTATGAAAATATTAACATATTTTTATGATGAAAATACTATGTAAATATAGTACTACTGGTATTTGATTTTATTTAGAAAATGATGAAAATACTATAAACTATAATACTAGGTTACATTACATGAATGATGAACAAAAACTGAATTACCGTCAAATATGTCATGTTTGGAAAATTAAAAACTGAAGAAAAATACAGAGGCTAAAAGAGCTTGAGTACATTGCAGTTACTGAAATCTTGCCCAATCTACAAAAAAAAGAAAAGAGTGAAAACATAGTATATCGAGAGAGAAAAAAAAAAAGAAGCTAGAATTATATAGCATAGAATAGTCAGTTTTAACAATCACAGGTTTGGTCTGAAAACAATGTTGGTTATCACAGTAAATGTCTTTTGTCATAATCAATATCTGATACACGTCTTCAGTATGACATGATGTGGGTTCCTTTCTCTTCCAAAGAGAATAGTCTGTCAGTACACATGGGATGCATTCTTTGCAGGGGACAAAAACACAACTTAGCTACTTTGTTAAGCAAAACAGTTTTCAGAACAACAACAAACAAAAAGAAAAGGGAATTAAGTTTGGGTGTATACCTTGGGTAGACAAAAAGCATCAGCAGAGAAGGAGCAAGTTTTACAACACCATAATGGATTTGTTCTCAATGCAGTTTGTTTTTATACCAATGAACCCTCCCTCTCTCCCCCCCTAAGTCTAAAGACATAATGAAGAAACATGTAACATAATGAAGAAACATGTAACAAATTGTGAGAGGCAGAAAGTTTGAGTGGAGAGCACCCCATGTGTGTGGGTGTGTGTGAGTGTATTTGGCAGCGTGATAGGTTTATTTGATGTCACAGAGAAGCGCCACACCCCTCAAGATCCAGTGGTCAGGGGACTGTGTGGTGCGCAGCATGACGTCGGCGATGTAGGTCAGGTCGGTACGACGCGGTTTCTTGTAGATGGGGCACACGTACATCCTGGCCTCTGCGGCGGCAGTGTCCTTGGCATAGATATGAATGACAGGCATGGTTTCAAACAGCACTTTGTTCTTGGATTCCACCAGCTTGCTACCACGGCGGTCCCAGCCAGCGCCCTCCAGGTAAAGGCCGAACACGTACACGCCCTCCGATGGTGGCTGACTGATGTCGTCCTTCATGTGCCTGGTGACGTCGTTCTGAAGGATCACATTGTCCAATGCCCACCCCTTGTGAGCGCGCGTCACTTCCTGGTATACACAGAAAGCAGATCAAGGTTCATTTATAATTTGTGCTTCATGAAAGCAGGCCAACGCCGCGTCAACATCATTTTACTACATGAATCATAATCTCAATAAACTTTTCTGCTTGCATTGCTCCTCACTTGACAGCGCATGAAGCATTCTATTTTGCTATGTCTCTTATGAATGAATACCACATGCATCATTCTTCTTTGAGTACTGGTACTGCATTGTAATGATGGAAATATATTTGGGAAACTTCAAACCCACAACCATACTAAATGTACCTAGTCTTGACACACACATCTGCTAAATCAATACTTGTGCAGATCTTCCCTCTCACTTTGCCAAACAAATGAAGCAAGATTGATTTTCTGGTTCAACTTTATGAGGAAAATGTTTTCTATGTAGGAGAATGTTCAAACATCTGCAAACAAGGGGAAAAATTAAAGAACACTGATTTAGAATGCTTCATAAATGTGACACTTTTCACTGACACAGCGGCACAAATGTGAGAAAGAAAATCAAACTGTCTGTGTTGTACCTGTCTCATGGCAGTGAGGAATCCCTGAGCGTTGAAAAATCCTGTCATCCAGAAAGTGTTGGGTCGACCGTCAAAACACCAGCTGTGGAACTGGGTGTTACGGTCAATCAGTTCAGTGAACCAGAAACCCAGAGTACTTGAGTCCCATGAGATCTGTGATATGCAATTGTACATGTATGGATGATGATCAACAGTAAAGGACAATGATATGTGAGTAAACATTTTTATCATGTAATTCACGGTAGTTGCATAACCTGTTGTGAATCGAAAATTTTAATTCCTTGCATACTAGACAAACTGAAAAGTACTCGAAGGACAATCCAAGAAGTACATGCAGCATAGTCATACATATGCTACCTTTAGTATAGCAGTATAACCACCTGTGCCCCGTATAACTACCACACCTATGCTACCTGTAGTATAGTACTATTAGACTTTAAAAAAACTTCGCAGATACAAGAAGCAAATTCTTTGGATAAGTAAAATGGCATACGGCCTTGAGGAAAGTCATCAAGCATCAGTAAGAATCGCGGTCTTTTGTGTTTGACTGCAGGGATAGCGACTGAAAGAGGAAAGGCAAAGCCAACTGTGTTATCTGTTCACAATGACAAAAGGCAACTGTGCTGTCCATCTCCATAATAAAGGCAATGAATACAGGGATAAAAAGCAAACCAATCAGCAGTACCTTTCTCCACAAGCTGGGCACACGGGCATCGTACATGCAGTCCAGCGCATCCCTGAGGTTCTCACTCATGATGATGGTGCCATCAATTGCCAGCTTGAGGTCCACCAGGGTGGTCCTGACAATGGTGATGACCTTTTGCATGCGGTCAATCTCCTGCCGGAGGAAAATGTTCATGGGCTGCAAGGATCCCATCTTCTGCAGACGCTCTGCTACCTCAAAGGGGACGTAATCAGCGGGCAGCTTGTCCAGCATGTCGTCAGCCAGACGGTACACAATGACTTCACGGGTTTCACCACCACCGCTGCTGGCATCCTTGGGCTGGACGTTCAGGATGGTGTCGAGAATAGACTTGGCCGTCTTGCTCTGGTACCTGTAAGATCACAGATTATCATAACAACATAATAATAATCATAATAATCGTCATTTATTTTCTAATAGTGTTAGGGCTGAATGTTGTGTTCAAGATGACTTTAGCTGTCTTGTGCGGGTACCTGCAGTCATATAGCCCAACATGCCAATGGTTAGTTTTTTCTTTTCTCACCTTTTCTGAGCTTAGATTTGGCAGATGTTCTTGTCTTGATTTCTATCACCATCCGTTTTCTTTATAAATACCTCTTACTCAGCAACTCTGTTCCTGGTGTTCACAAATGTACACATGGATAAATGATCGTAAACTTTGAACGTACCAAACATGTCCATAGGCTACATAATCAAAGTGTAATAATTAAAAAATGGAAACGAGCGCCGTACGTGATGTCAGCATTGCTGTGAAGGCCAAAGACCTCAGGGGTGTCAGTGGATGGCAGACTGTTGATGTACTCATGGAACTCGGCGATCTTGTTCACCTTGGGGATGACATAACCCTTGTAGAAGTTGAAAGTGGGGGCGAACATGTTCTCACCAAACCACACGCGACAGAACGTGTTCAACAGCCGCTTGTCAAAGTCGTCCGTCACTCGCCCGCCGTACTGAATTTCTCCAAACATGTAACGCACACAGATCCAGTTCACCCCCTGAAAAAGCATAATCGCATTCCATTTATGTCCTGTAGTGAGCGAACTTCACAGCACATCTCCATCACTATATGCCTGATGCCAAAGAGAGGTCAGCCAACTTCAGTTTTTCTTTCTGTCTTGTCTTAATGTAATCCTCTGTTGTGTCTGTCTTAGATGGTTCCATCATGAAAATGAAATGAGGTTTTAGGAATATGACTAACCTTTTTGATGTCCATGTCATCAAGGTGGTTTTGAACAAACTGCACGCTGGCGTTGTAATCAGAGGTGTTGAACTCGTACGGGATGTTCCAGCCCAGTGGTCCAAATTTGCGACGCTCCTGCACTATGGTGTGCAAAAAGCCAACGCCATACAGCATGGGTTTCCACTGTGGCATGTTGGAAATGTCCAAGAAGTCTTGCGTGATGCCGGCATACGTTCTCTTCAAGCCTGCCTTGATGCCCTCTGGTGGCTCATTGGTGAACTTGATGGCGATCTGGACACACACACAGTAATGCAGTTTATGTACCACTGATTGCAAGTTCAACTGGCTGTGGCAAAAAGGAAACAAGTTACACATTGTTTTTAATTCATATGAAAATTGTTTATTAGTGTACTTCCGGGGATCTGATAATTAGGAACTATGGATGGATTTCAGGGGTGATCCACAATCTGAAGGCATCATCATCATCATCATCATCATCATCATCATCATCATCATCATCATCATCATCATCATCATCATCATCATCATCATCATCACCACCACCACCACCATAAACCAATATAGTTATTTACCTGCAGGAAGCTGATTGGGAACTTGGGATGGACCTCAGTGGTGACCCACAGCCTGAATGACTCCTCGATGGACTCGGCTTCAATGATGTTGTCCATGACCTCCTGTATGTAGTCCAGGGAGAGATGGCAGTTCTGCAACATCAGCCAGCCGCCTTGGGTCATCCCCTGCTGCAACATGCGTCGTGCATGCACCTCCTGACCTTGACCCATGGAGATAGCGTGACACTCTGCACACAGAAATATAATTATATAGAAATAAATAAAACAATAAATAATATAATAATACACTAAATGAATAAAGATGTAATAAAATTAATAAATAAAAGAGATTACAGAATCCATCCTCAAACAATGCTGACCCAGTCGTAATTTTTTGGCGAGTGCCTCAATGTTGTTGGTGGGGTCAGATCCCATGGACAGCAGACACACCATGGGTGTGCGGGGCTCGCTCTCCTCCCACATACGCTCCATGTCCAGGATCACACCCTCCGCAAAACGTTCGCCAAGGGAGTCTGCAATGTACTTTTTGGCTTGTGGCAGTGTGCGGTCCGGGCACCACGACCTGGGGATCAATAATAATTATAATTAATAATAATATGAGTGATATAGTGCAAAATCAAATGTGCATCATGAACTTCAAATATAGCTTATTTTTCAATGGTCCAAATTGTTGAAAAAGATGGCATACATTCAAACCGATCATAGACCAAGCTGTTTGCAATAATCCTCCTTCTTTCTCTTCTCTGCAGTCTACTATAAGAACTGCCCGACAAGATTTCCATCCTACCAGACGACAGCTCATCCCATACAGACCTGACAAGCAGCAGGCGACGGAAGACATCCAGAGTGTTGTTGTAGCCATCAGGGATGACCTCTTCTTCTGGGGCGTCTTTGTCAAACCACTGTCGCCACTGCTTCTCATTGCGAGTCACCTGTCACACAGTTCCAACATTACATTAACTCATTCTATACTATTGAGGGTTGCATCCCCTTTTATCGTTCTATACTGGCTGATTTGTACGAGTTACGAAAAAAAAAAAAATTAAAAACAAGAACTGTTGTAGAGACTTGAAAGTTTAGGCCCATACAAAACTTAAAATAAATTGACCAATAGCCAAGTTTGATAGAATTATTTTTTTATATTTACCGACTTATAAAAAAAAAATACACCCCCCTCTCAAGTTAGCACATTCGATTCCCACAGAAAAAAAAGCTACAAATAGTGTAAGGGAGACAACAATTCAATAATAGATCTTTTCCTGCTTGTTGTAGAAAACAGCGTTGCCTCCCTCTATTAGTAGCATGTACCTAGAGCGCTCAGGACAGAAGCAATGTCAAACTAAATAGGTAGATTAGTTGTAAAATTACAGGAGAGGAAAATATTTGGAAATCACATTTGACAAGAGTAGCTTGCCACTAGAGCTTGCAATAAACATCAAATTTGTGTTTACCTCCCTTGAAATAAACTTTTTGTGTTTGCCTCCCTTGAAATAAACTATGTCCTTGGCATCCTGGCTTCTGGATCCACAAGTGAGCAGCAGTTGCTCTGCTCAAATCCTTATTAAAGGTTGCAATGTTCTGGGTGACATTTAAACACTAGTTGTTCTCCATTCACCCTCTCAAACATCAAATTTGTGTAGGACATCATGCAGTTCATTTAAAAGTATTGTGGAAAGTAACCTGTTGGACCATTACTATGAATACTGTGAATGTAGAACACATACCCCAGAAATGTGTGCCCAGTTGTGTGGGCCATTATTAGAACATTACTATTAGATAAATGGAGTTCATAATAGCAACACGAAAAAGAGCAACTCCTTAACCAAACAAGCTTGTTGATATGGTGACTGACCTGGTCCAGGATGCCAGAGAACTGATGGAGATTGCTGAGCTCCACCAGGTTCAGCCAGGTCAGGTCCACGATCCACTTGTGAGGCTTGGGCTGTACCACATTCAGATCCAGTGAGGCACCACCTGTAGCACAGCACACATACGTTGTCATTATATCACCGACGTTACCATTAGGGACGTTCCCCCCACCTACCCCTTTCCTCATGTAACCCTTGCAAACAATGGAATAGAAAGGGTCCACAATTCTGAATTTTTTTGAACTTTATTTCAGAAAAGTAAAAATACACAAACCTGACATTCGATGAGCATCAAAAATAGTGTTTGTAATTAGAATTATTTTTATTTATATATTTTATATAGAATTTTTAAGCGCCTACATTGCTTTTATAATCGACATAAATGGACTATTAAACATGTGAGCACTGAACTCTGACCTTTGATGAGGGTCATGAACTCGTCGTGTTTGATCTTGTTGCTGTTCAGGTCGATCTTGAGGGCCAGCAGAAGGGTGTAGGTCATCTTGTCGGTCTCGTACAGGCCTCGCACAGCGTATCGGAACACCTCAAACGTCATGTACTCTATGATGTTCTGGATACGTTTCTGGGTGATCGGGGACTTCTGAGACCTGTCACACACAGCCGTTGGCAGTTTGAGAGACAAAGGGGAGGTAGGGATCCACACAGCCTCAAATATTGGAACACTATTGCATGGAATGTGGAGCCAATACTTCGCTTTGTTGCTTTCGCGATATAAGCATGAGCAGTGAAAGATTGGACCGTTTTGAGCAATATTGCATGGATATTGTCCCTGCCTTGGAATCCAACTACAGTGCATTTTGAACTTTTTACATGGTCTATACTGTGTTTGGTATTACACTGGTGGCATTTTTAGCTTTGTTAGTTATACTTAAAAAGAGTTTTTCTTCCTGATCTTCCGAACGATGCACTCACTCTATTGAAAAAACATCATGCAATAGCACCGTGAAGTCAAATGAAAATTGTTCATACTTTCACTTTGGCATTTTATCTTTGTTTTTTTCCCCTTCAGATTCTTTGAAAATTGAGGGGACAAGTAGTTCTTTAGAGGCTGTACCGTCTAGAGAAAGAGGTGGCAGCAAGGCACGAAAGTCACTAATAAAAATAACGATCAGTAACGTCACAACATGACTAAAAATTGGAGCTTACAATAGCAACCACCACTGGATACAATGTTAAATACAATATTGCCCCCAAAATTAAAAAAGTGTGTGCTAACAACATTGCACCAATGCTGAATTTACTACATTGCCCTGCTATAGCAACAAACATGGATACAATGGTAAATACAATATTGCCCCAACATTTAAACAAATTTGCAGTTACAACATTGCCCTAATGTTACAGCCAAGGTTAGGGCAATATTGCCCTAATTTTGTTGTGCTGTCTGTGGAAGGATCTGTCAAATCAGAACTTGTAACAAACATTCCTGTGTGTACAGGCTGCAGCAAGGGAAAGATCCAGAAACCATAGTTACAAGACTCACTTTGCCATGGACCTGTCGAAGAGCTGCAAGAACTGCCTGAGAGAAGTCTGGTACATGCAGTTGACCAGGCTCATCTCCACAATCAAGAAGTACAGGATACTGCCACGAGTGGCCACAGGACGGAACTCCTCACGTGCCGTGTTGATCTTGAGCTCTGTCTCGTTGGCCACCTGCAGTTTTTGACTGACGTCCAGGGCCGTGATCTTGGTGATGTTCAGCACGTTGATCAAGTCCTCATCGTCTACCAGTGAACCCTGACAACATTAGAGCAATCATGGTGTGAACCCTGACAATATTGCAGCAACCATGGTGTGAACCTGGACAACATTACAGCAATCATGGAGTGAACCCTGACAACATTACAACAATCATGGTGTGAACCCTGACAACAGTAAATCAAGTATGATAAACCTCAGGATAAACATGGTAACATCAGTCCTGACATCACTATTAACAGTGACTGCTAAAAAACGTAAAAACCGCATTGTTACAAGAGAAATTAAGATCGCATTTCGAGTTTCGTTTCATTACCCTTTCGTTGCGAGAAGGATGAGCCTGCAGCCATTTTAACTCAACCACTTTCGTATAACTTTAGCAGTCTAGAAAGATGGGTCAGCAACTTTGCATCGCTGAAATAAGGAACGCAACCATTCATTTATTGATTCCCTTGGAGTAACTCTCGTGTGGTGAAACAAGAAAAATCATGTTTCCAAGGGACATAACTCATATGTATTTTTCCAAACAGTATCCTACAACTAGGCCTACAATACAAATACTGTAGAAGAACTTGAGACACCTTATTTACCCTTTTTAAAAAAAATTATATATATATATATATATATATATATATATATATATATATATATATATATATATATATATATATATATATATATATATATATATATATATATATATATATATATATAGTCCCATTAACAAAAACAACAATAAGTTACATGTAAAAGCACATTAGACGTAAAAAAATGTTATGTCGCCTTGAAGCAAACAAGCCGAAATACAATGCCAATTGATGGGTTCCCCTGGTTGCCATTTTGGATTTCTCAATTCCAAGGCTTTTTAACACATGCATCACTCAACAAATGCCTACAATCTCATAACAGCATTTTGAATGGCCTAATACGAGCAAATCAATAGTCCGAATGTCTATCTAACTATTTTATAAAACAAGAGGCTGTTAATTGACCTAGATAACGTTCAAAAATACTGACGAAATGGTGTTCATGTAATCTTGGATTTTCACAAAAATGACTTTGCTTCTAGGAATGAATGTCGTATTGTGTAAAGGAGGAAGGGATGTGAACATAAAAAATGTGTGACATAATACAACCAAAACTCCCAGCGAAAGTGATTTCGATTCAGCACCTATAATTATATCTATAATCAATATAGCATTTCTAGTGATTAGGTATGCTCGCTATACTGTGATAATATGGGACAGATGAGAATAAAGGCGATGAAATTAAAATTTTATCTCTACATTTATTATTAATAAGCATACTTACCATGACTCAATAGTGCAATGTTTTGGCGTTGCTAGGTGATAGTGCCCTGTTAGCGGAAGCTGGCAAAATCAAATCAAACATAGAGTTGCTTCCCTTGCACTAAACCGTCACGTGCCCCACGTGCCACAATACGCGTCTAAGCGCTCACGGCAAAGGACAGCACAACTCATTCCTTATTTGGAACTGCGGGGAGGAGGGAGGGAAATATAATTGAGTCATGGTAAGTATGCTTATTAATAATAAATTTAGAGATAAAATTTTAATATTAATTGCACATACTCTACCATGACTCAATAGTGCAGAGTAGCACGAAAAGGACGGAGGGAAGCAACTTACCTTAATCAGGCTGAAGAAGTGGACAAGGACTGTTGAGCCGCAACCACAGAACTGACCCCAAAGGAGCCATCCTCAAGAGTACGACGAGTGTCCCTCAGATAGAAACTGATGAAAACATCGGAGGATCGCCAGTAAGCAGCCTCCAAAACGGATTCCATCCGGATAGAATGCTGAACCGCCAAGGATGATGCCCATGCCCTGATCTCATGAGCTCTAGCCGAAGAGAGGGGAATAGCAGAACTGTGATCTCGATCATTGCGTTCAGAGAAATGAGCATAAGCCCGACGAATGACTGTCGCTATCCACCTGGCGAGAGTAGGTTTTGCGATATCCTTAGAAAACCCTGGGTTGCAAGAGAGGAACAACCTCCTCTTCCCAGGAGAACGGAAAGGTTTAGAACGCTTTAAATATTCACGCAAAACCCTGACCGGGCAGTTAGCCAGATCCGGATCCGCCCGACCCAAGAGACGAGAGAGAGGGCGAACAAAAACCACCGGGGACGGGTCGCCTGGATATTGATTCTTGGCGAGAAACTCAGGCAAGAAACGAAGGGACACAGAACCATCATGCTCAAAAGCTACATCTGCAGGGAGGCCGGAAAGAGCATGAACTTCACTACCGCGCCTACCGGAAGCGAGAGAGACCAAAAAAACAGTCTTAAGCGTTAAATCCGAAAAGGAGGCAAAACGCAAAGGCTCGAACGGAGATTCCCGAAGGAAACTCAAAACCAGAAACAGATCCCAAGCCGGGACCCGCCGAGGCCACGAGCTTGTTTTAGAGCCACTCCTCTGATAACATCCCCGACGACACGGGAAGAACCACGAGGAGACCAACCGAGTTGAGCAAGAGTAGTCTGAATGGCGGAACGACGTACCCGAAGAGAGGAAGCCGAGAGCGCCAACCCAGAGGCCAAAAACGCCAAATGGTTGGCTATCTGTATCTCAGTGGGGGAACAAGGGTCTACCCTAGTCTCGGCACACCACTCAACCCAACGCTTCCAATGGGAAGAATACACCCCTCTAGTAGAAGGCCGGAGTGCCTCCTCCAGAAGAGAAAGGGCCTCAACAGAAGCCCCGGAACTCCGAAGAGACCGACGAACAACAGCCATGCGCGAAGAAAGAGGACGCCTGGGTCACCGCGCGGAAACCTGGGCCGCGGCTGCAGCAGGGACCCTATCTCGAAAGCGAGAGGAATGTGACGCTCTGGGACCAGACGAAAAGGCATCGGGAACCAGGGCCGAGCCGGCGGAAGGGGAACCACCAAAAGGAGAAACGGGGACGCCCTTTCGACCTTCCGGAGGGCCTAAGGAAGGAAGGGAAACCGAGGGAGAACACGAGTTTCCAACCCCTCCCGAAAAAGGGACAGCGCGACCAAAGCCCAGGCGGGGCAAACCAGAACTGGCGACACAAACCGGGAGAGCCTGGCAGAGGAACGAGAGGCACAAAGACAGCTCAGAGGGCTGAACCGGACTGCCCAAACTGGTAGAAGAACCGAGAGGGACAGAATCCACACCGAGCTGACCACACAAGGGGGAAGACTCAGGAGACACACCAGGATAAGGGAAGAGCCGAGAGCAGGAGACAGGGTGCTGAGAGAGCACAACTTGGGCCAAGGGGGCAAGAAAAAGATCCCGAGGCAGGAAGGGGAGAAAACGACGAAAAACCGGAAAAACGGCTGCAATCCGCAGGCGACCGGAACTGCAGGGCAGCAGGAACAGAGGCTGACGCCGAAGGCCTGAAAAACCGAGGCCGCGCACCACGGCAGCGAGCTCCAGAATGAACCATGCGAAAACTCAAAGGCTGCGGGACAGCCCGAAAAAAAGAGTTAAAAACCGAAAACCCCGAGACCTTCGGGGTCCCATGAGAAAGCAGAGAAGGGGCAAAGGGGGCCGAAAGGCACCCCACTGAAGAGGGAACCCCGACCGAAGCACCTCTTGCACCCAGCTGCTTACGCGGGAAAGGATAAGCCAAGGAAGAAACTGGCGAACCCATGACTCCGCAAAAGGGACGAGAGCAGCTGGGGGGTGGACAGCCGGGGCCAATCATTGGGGGTAAACCCCACTCGGCTGAGGCCTACGGCTCACCCTACCCCTGCCATGGGAAGAGGAAGCACCACCCCGCCGATCCCGAGAAGAGGGACCAGGGTCCGAGCGGCCACGCCCCAAGTCAAAAGAGGAGCGGAAAGAACGAGAACCGCGCCCTCCTCTAGAAGAGTAAGGTGGGGCCTTCTGAGCGGTTTGAGCCCAGAAGGAAAAGACGTCCGACTTGGCCCGCTCCGACTCCTCGCGAACAGCAGCGCGAGCGTAAGGACCAAAAAGAGAGTCGGGCACCAAAGGACCCACCCGAAGCGAGGAGGACAGCTGCAAAGGCAAATGCGACGCTGCCTTAAGAACAGCGTCACGACGAGCCAAAAGCAGATTGACATAGGCGATAGCCTGTAATTTACAACCCTGAACGATAGAGGTATTGAGGGCCTGCAGTAAGGTCTTCACGGAATGAACCGAAACATCGTCCCGAAACTCCTGCCCAGAAAACAGAGCAGCAGACAGCGCAGCCGTCAACGCGTCAGCCAGAGAAGACCACTCTAGGGATCTAACAACAGACTCCTCGATCTGCGTCAAACCGCGGACTGGAACAGGAACCAAAGAAGGCAAAGGCCTTTGGCCCCTTAAAAGAGCAAGATCATCCTGGGAAACCGGGAGCGAAGATAACGGAAGAAACGACCGAGAGAGGTACTTCCGGGGAACAGTAGCCAAAGAGGAAGGACTCAAAAAGGAGCCCACAGAGGCAGCCCTAGGAAACTGAGGCACCTCATCAAACGAAGAGGGAGAAACCTCGACGTCTCTAAGTCCCCTATCCTTGGAAAAGGCGGAATCCACAAAAAACTTAACGCTAGGAGACTCCTTGAAGGCAAGGCAAGCCTCCTCAGCCTCGGCAGAAGCAAGTGCCTCGCCTAAGAAGGAATGGAGGTGAGGTTTGGGAACCGAAACCTCCTCAATCACCTGAGGACAAAAAGCCGCAGCTTGCTGAATGGCCTCTTGAAAAAGAGCTTCAGGGGAAAGGGACTGCCGGTCAGAACCGTCCGGGCCCACAAGAACCGGAGACGAATCAGACAAACCAGGGTCATCCCGAAAGGAATCATCAACATCAGGAGGGAGCATCACGACGTCATCGTAATCGAACCCCACCCCAGAATCAGTGAAACCAGGAACTGGGGTATGGGAAACCAAGTGCGCCCCCATCCCAACCAGAAGTTGGCGCACTCAGAGGCACTGAGACGCGTAAAGCGGAAACGGCGCCTGCATGAGATCCGGAAGTAGGTAACGAAAAAACCGTACCAACGGAATCGGAAACCGGCGCCCCCAATCCACAACCGAACCCGGAAGTGGTATAGACCGAAGGGTGAACAGGGAATGTTAGCCCCAAACCGGAAACAGAAGGGAGCCCAGTGTGGACCATACCCCCTGATCCGGAAACCAGACCCCGCGCCCCACCACCGGAAGAGGAAGTGGAGTACAAAGGGGGATGAGAGAGAGAAGCCAAACCGGAAACAGGGGAAGGGAACGGGTCTACCGCACCCCCCGAACCGGAAACCAAATCCCCCACCCCACGACCGCAAGCGGAAGTGGAAAACGAAGGGGGATGGGATGGAGAGGGTAAACCGGAAACGGGAGAAGGTAACGAGCAGGGATGGGAATTGCCAAAAGTTGATGGGGCTTACTGCAACTGCAAGCCGGGGTCCAGGGGCCGCTTAGGCCCCGGTGGGGTCAAGGGGCAAAGCCCTTGTAGGGGGCCCAGGGGGGTGAAGCCCTCCGGAAGAAAATTCATTTTATCAAAATTAACTCAATTTTGTAGCCTCTTTTAAGAGCTAGAAAAGAAAAAGATGATGCAAGGTGTTTAATTATTTAATCAGTTTCTTGTTCCTTCTTACCTCTTTAAAGCTTTTCTCTGTAAGTCCTACTTATCTCCCACCATTTCTTTTTGATTGGTACTTTGTCACATTATGCACACCGTTCCAATTGTTCAAACAATGTGATTAAATGTATTTTTACTCTAATTTGATTTTACTGTAAAGACATACCACATGGAGATACAATACAATACAATACAAGGTTATTGCTTTAGGTCCAGCGGACTCTTCCGAGCCAAATCAGGACCAACATGGAGATACAGACATAATATAAGCAATGCTAATACAAGACTCGTCCATATAACATGGAGATACAGACATAATATATGGACGAGTTGTGTATTAGCATTGCTTTAAACCTACTATTTCACAAAGACATTTGCAGCTGAAGCATTACATAGTTGTAACCAAATATTTCACTGTATAGTTTTCTTACTATTAATATTATAATATAAAATACAAATAGTCAAGTTCTTTAACAGTTTATAAACCAGTTTATCTTCTTTTGGAATTTTTTAATTTTAGATGTTGAAATGAAAAAAAAATTATAACTTTGAAAAGAAAGGACTAATATTTGATTGCTTCTTTATCTTTTTTACTAATAACACCTCATTTCCTTCATCTCAATTCTTTTCTCACTGACTGTTACTATCTCATTCCCCCCCTCTACCGCTGTTTCTTGTGTTGTGACTGGATGTTTTTCTGTCACATCTTCTGTGCTTCTTGTCGCATCTTCTCTGCTTCTTGTGACTGGATGTTTTTCTGACACTGGATGTTTTTCTGTCACATCTTCTAAATGCGAATCATAATCTTGCTAGGTCACACACAACACGCTTAGGAAGTTCATCTAGTTACTTCCCTTTTTTTTTAATGTCCGCTGACTAAACACACAAATCACCTAAAAAAAATTTAAAAAAAAAAAAAAAAATGGGGCGTACACAACAATTGCTGGGGCGCTTTGAAGGACTCGATGGGGCGTAAATACGACCGGGGCGCACTAATTCCCATCCCTGAACGAGCGTACCGGACCCCCTGTCCCGGAAACCAGAGCCCCCGCCCCACGACCGCAAGCGGAAGTGGAGTGCAATGGGGGCTGGAATGGAGAGGTGAGGGACAAACCGGACGAACCGGAAGCCGCACCCCCTGTCGCAGCCGGACGTAACACTGCGAGCAGTGCTTGTAATGTCTCAAGCTCGACATTAGCCAGAAGTCCCGACCCGGTCTGGATCCCGCAGGAAACAGAAGGGAAGGCTTCGGCGGGTAGCCTGCCCGGCCGTGCCGGAGCGTCCCCACCGGAAAAAGTAAGTGGTCCTAAACTAGAGCGACCAACTGTGTGTTTCTGGCCATAAACTTCGACCAGAAACGGCTCCGAGGTCACTTCTGGCAAGACCAAGGAGCCACCCCTCACCTCACTGTCACCACTCCCCACCTCCACACCACCACTTCTACTAACCTGAAAGGTAGAAGACAATGAAGAAGGGGGCGCAGGAGTGGACAACAGCGACGCGCAACGAAATAAAGAGGTAGTATTGTCGGCCGAAGAGATGACGGAAGAAACCTTGGCTTTAACGGGAGCTGCGCTAACGGTGACAGAAGAAGGGACAGTAACCCGACCTTTCTTAGAAAGACCGGTCGACGAAGTAGAAACACGCAGCGACGGGATGGAACCCGACGAACTACTGCGTTTAGACATAATAGAGAAACCTTTCAACTCTGCCCGCAGAAGCAACAACAAACCACCGGGCGAACGCAGGGAGCCAGCAAACAGAGCTACAGTAGACACAACCACTCTAACCAAGTGCCAAATAAGAATGAGTTGTGCTGTCCTTTGCCGTGAGCGCTTAGACGCGTATTGTGGCACGTGGGGCACGTGACGGTTTAGTGCAAGGGAAGCAACTCTATGTTTGATTTGATTTTGCCAGCTTCCGCTAACAGGGCACTATCACCTAGCAACGCCAAAACATTGCACTATTGAGTCATGGTAGAGTATGTGCAATTAATCATATGGTATACATGACAGGGAGAGGGTGACTGCTTTCAGCCATTTACTCATGCTGGCCTGGATGTTAACACAAGGCAGCTTACCGCCCATTCATAGGAACACAAGAAGATTTGGGTTGCTTCCCTTTAACTATACAATACTGCAGTGATTACACTACACTCAACAGCAGACTCTGACAACCGTGGAAGCAGCAAGAAAAAGCACACTATCAATAGGAACACTTTAGTAAACAGTAAAGTCTGATTTACCAATGCATGTTTGACTGACCTTTGTGGAGGTGAGGCGGTATAGCAAATTGTCCTCAAGCTCCTTCATCTTCTTCTTGTTGGCCGTCACCTCCTCCATCAACTTCACACGTTCACCCTCCAGCTCCTGAAACATACCAACATGAAACACATTGCCAGAGTAGGTCGCATCAATGCTACAGGAAAAACAAACAAAATTATTCCTTGAAAACGAGCCTAAATGCAATTCCTATAGTCTCAAACCATCCATCTAAAACAGAGAACAACAAACAGTGATAACAATAACATTATTCAAATTTTCCGATAAAATATTTCTGAGCACCAGTACTAGATGGATGGCATTCTGTGTGTTTCTATGCTTGATTTGATCTGTTATTTTCCACGCGCTCACACACACACTGAGGTACTGACCGCTTTCTCAGTGAGGATGACACGGCCGAGGAGCTGGTCTTCAAGACCTTTCATGGTGACGGTGAAATCGATGATGGAGGTGCGGGCGAAAATCTCGGGGGTGTAGGCAGGATTGGGGAGCTTGGTGGTGATGTACAAGGTAAACCCTTTCAGAATGTCACACTCCTTGTCCCCCACTTTGACCTTGAGGGTGGAGCCGACCTTGATGAAGTTTTTCTCCAGGACGTTGTCTAGGGCAGGGTCAAGTTCCTCGCCGATGTCTTCTAATAGGAGCGGACGACCGAGCGACATGGAGTCCTCCAGGTGCTGCCGGAAGTACTTGTGGTTTAAGGAGGTCACCTGCGTAATCATGAACAGCAAGTCTTACTGTAAAACCGTTCACCATACATAGTCTGTGTTACACTCTATAAAAATTTCTTAATAAACATACGATATGCATTTACCATATGTCTGTGTCTCAGCATTAGCTAGCATCATGTACAACTTGAATGTTGCATACAGCATCAAGTAAGGGAGATGAGGGAAACAGCTGCAGGGAAAAACCTATTTCCCTCAGTCAAGGAAAATAAAGAAAATAACAAGAAAAAGAAAACCATTAACCTCCAATACATAATTGGAAGAGCTCATTACTATTTATTTTTTTATTTTTTAATTTTTTAATTTAATCGTTCTTATATAGCGCTTTTTCAGCTCAAGAGCTGCTCAAGGCGCTGGCAGATACAGGATCTAACTCAAGCCACCCGAGACGCCCCCCCGCAGCCTTTGGGCGCATGGTCTGACGCCCGGACAACTGAGCACAATCCTGGGCAGCCAGGGATGGGGGGGAGAAGGAACTAGGTGCATGCTGGGTGTGTTCTTGTCACCGGCACTCACCCATCTAGGACATGAGCATCAGGATCTTTAAAGTCCGTTATGATGGAATGTATGCGGCACAGACTAGACCTCGGTTTATACTCTCATCCGAAGGAGTAGGAAACGGGAGTAAAGTGTCTTTCCCAAGGACACAACACAATGCCCCGGCCTGGGCTCGAACCCAGGACCTTCAGATCCGCAAGCCAAAACTCTACCATTAGGCCACCGTGCCTGCCCTGTTCATTATGACACAAATGGCAATAAATACCTGTAGCTCGTTTTTCTGCTCACGGTTCTTGATCCAGATCTTGCCCTGTCCCTGTGGGTCGATGAGTAGTGGGTAGCGCGCGGCCTGCGTCACAATGATGCCGTTCTGTGTGGACAGCTCGTCATTAGGCAGGCCCTCCAGGTTCCACTCTGCTACCTGTGTGTGTCATTTAACAACAAAATAACTATAACATCCACACACACAACATTCAAACAAACATGAACACATGCACACAATAAAAAGGGGAGAACCATGGTATTGGAATATTGTCCCCTATACGCAACGTGTCCGAGGACGTTAATTTACCCTAGCATAGTATTGGAATGCATAGCCCAAGATAACAACCAGGGGGGCAAAATCACTGTGTACAACTGTTACTGCCAACTACTACTGTTTAAGACAACTCCATGCATCAAATTACAAAGGATCCTACAACCACAACTGTAGTCAAAAGCAAATCACAATAAAATAATGAAGGGTACTGACTGTGGTGGGGTCCACCAGCATGTCCACGGAATTGAGGTTGGCAGAAAGAGGGATCTTGCGGTTCTTCAATTCCTTGATCCAGTTCTTGCTCAGCAGGATGCGGAAGTCCTGGTTGAAAGGACCGGAGTAGGACAGGAACCCGCAGCACACCAGAATGTCACCCACCAGTCTGGGCAACAGAAATAAACATTAAATAACATCTGTACCATCAGTCACATGCAAAAGCTCATTGTTTATGTATTTACTAAGATGCTGGAAGCCGGCATTTCAAGTCGCCTCTGATGATCTGCAGAATTGTAGCTAATCCCATTAGCAAGTTTCACATACAATAAAATACCTGTGTAAAAATGTGTCTGCCAAAGAAGAGAGACAGTGTGTGAACAGTGAAACTGAACAAAAAAATGGGTAGCATTGCCAAAGAAGGAGAGATGAGTAAGAAAAAGGTTACACATGGGGTGAGCCAACAAAAGGCTTTTTAAGGTAGTCTGCACAACATCAAACTTGCAATTTGTGAACGGGCAGGAGCTTTCAGCACCCTTGATTTACTTATTTAAAATAATGGCTCATTTTCTCCTACTCTACTGCTGCTGCAACACCCACCTGCCAATCTGAGCCTTGAATTCTTTGCTTTGTTCTGTCCATCTCTCCTTCTCTCCGGCCAGGCCGTTGATCAGTGCTGAGGCTGCTGTCATCTTACGCCTGCAGGTCTCTGCATCGTCCATCAGAGCCTGTACACAATATCAAAACAGCATTTTGTTTTAACATTTTGTGCAAACTTCTAGAACAAGTAGTGCATGAGTTTGCTTGCTCCGAGTATATATAGTTGCTTTCAACTCTGTCAAATGACTAATCATAATACAAGTTTGTATCGTGATCAGACAATACAGCATTGTGTCACGTGATCAAAATGTAGCAGGCAACATAGAGTAAGTCACTTTTAAGGATACGGGTGACAAATATTATCTCAAATTCCAGACAGTACGAGGGCTGACGTACCTGTTTCTCAGCCATGGCTTTGTCGTACATGGCTCTCACTACTGCTAACTCCGCTTCTTTCTCGTCCAGCTGAGCCTGGGCTGCGTTCAAGTCTCCCATGGCTATATTCAGACGAGCCTCCTGCACTGCCAGGTTAGCCTGCAGATACACACACACACAGTGAAAAATCTTGTCTCAAAACAAATACTGATAAGTGTTTGTCACATACATTCAATCTTCACAGCCATCATTGTAACCTAAATTATGGGTTTTGTTTCTTGTAGATGATCACTAAAATGGTTAACCTATAGAGATACAGATACACACAATTGCCACAATTCTCACAGCAGATACCCTCATACTGAAATATCGACTGCTGCAGTACATGTCTATCAACAATGGCAAATGTGGTTTTTTTCATCTATTATATATCATATTCATAGCAGTCATTTTTAACCTACAACAAAACAACTGTATCTGTAGGAAACTATTCTATGTTCTTCTTCTTCTTCCAAATACTTGATGGCCTTACCAGGCATTGTATGCTTAACTGTGCACATGGTCCTTCATGTCTATCTAATCCCAAGCCACTAAAAACAACTTTAGAATAGCAAGTTTTATCTGTAGAAGTGAAGAAGAGAGATTTTGTAGTACTTTGTTTTTAACTCGAGACAACAAACAAAATTAAAATAAAAAATCCATACTGCTACCAGACATGCCAAAGTGTAAAACTACTATAGTGATCTGTGAGGGGGTGGGGGGTGGGGGAGGTGATTAACTTCAGCATTAACGCCATAAGCCATTTTGTTTGTTGGTATGTTTTTGCATGATAATAAAGTTTGCATATTTACGACAAAGCCTTTTTGATCATTCGATTAGCTCTAACAGTAAACTGATGGGGTGAATGAAATCGTGTCCACAGCAGGGTGAAATGACAAGATTGAGGAAGCCATAATAGTGAATTGATGTTGTGAAGGAAATGTGTCCACAGGTGACATGACATAAGGCGTGATACTACGTGACATACCACTAACCAAATATATTCTGTCTCATATCAAAACTGTGAACAGACATGAAATTAAATAAATAAATATAAGAACTGGTGACCACTATATTGCTAGCAAACATCACGCTTTACCGCTCCACAATCCATGGCTGAACCATCATGGTGTTTGCACCAGCAACAACAAGAACATTTGACATCAACAGCATGAGTCTAAGTCAACTGTATTATATACAAACACGCATCTAGCAGTAAATAGCAACAGATCGATGATAACACATGTCATGGTGATGACTACTGTTAGTAAAATTTATTTGACAATGACAGTTAATGATGATGATGATGATGATGATGATGATGATGATGATGATGATGATGATGATGATGATGATGATGATGATGATGGTGACAAATAATGACAATGATATTTTGGTGAAGAACGTGATCATGATGATGCCTACTGTAGCTTACCTTGAGAGGCAGAACTTCTTTGTTGATGTGGAAGAAAGAGGCCATGGCCTTGGTCCAGGAACACAGACCAGCCACGTTGCCGCACACCTTCTTGGCCTGCTCCAGGTTGTAGTCCTCTGATGCAAAGTACGGCTCCATCAGCTCTACTGACTCGTCATTGATGGAGTCCTTGGGGAATGTCATCAGCGACTGCAGGAAGTTTGTGCCAGCCATCAACTGGAGAAAACACAATAACGTCAAGGTCACCAATGGTCAAACTAGAACAAAATTACTACATGGAATAATACCAAAACAGGGTCATTAGCTGTCAAACTTGAACAAGGTCACTATTTAAAATATTACTAACAAAGTCATCAAGGTTATGACCTCAAAGTTTCACAAAATAGATTGAAGTTTAGGATTTATCTGAGCCTTTCAGATAGATAAAGGTGATAAGGATCACTTTTCATTATTTATTTATTTATATTTAACATTAGTATACGTGCTGTATTTAACAAGAACATCTGACTGAGGAAACTGCTTTGCCTCCCCCAGACCTAACTGAACAAGTTGAAGAGGCCTGCAGCCTAGATTAGAACTATGTTGAGACAACTGACTTCTTTCTATGGAGAGAGTTGGACCATGATAGCTCAGTGTAACATTACAGAAACTCAACAGACTATATAATCTACCTTGAGAGAGTTGGACCAGGACGGCTCAAAGTACTCAGGTTTTTCGCCATCTAACTTGATGGGCTTGAGCTTGTTCTGGAAGAGAAGCAACACGCAGTCCATGATACGCATAATGAGGTGAGGGGGTTTGCCCAGCTTTCGGACGGTGGCGATGTCGCCGGGCTTGATAGTGTTGAGGGCAGCTTCAGCCTCCTCCAGGGCCGGGCGTGCGGCCTCCAGCTTGCTTTCTGCGATGGTCTTGTCCTTTTCAATGGAGTCCACGATGGCCTGTGCTTTGTCCTTGACCTTCTGCACCTGCTCCTTGACCTTCTCAGCGGCTTGAGCTTTCACGGTCACGTCTTTCAGCACAGCTTCCGCCTTCTCCGAGGCGATGGCCAACTCTTTCTCCTTGACTGCCAGCTCTTTGCTCAGCTCCGCCACTGCCTCTGACGCCTCAATCAGCTTCTCCAGACCTGGCAACATAGGGAGTAATGTTTGCATTACCATTTCTACAGTATAACAGTATATAACAGTATATAAGTACTTTCCAACAAATCAACTTCTTCGTGTTAGCCATCTACCTCTGCCAGCAACATTATAAAGCAAAACGTATACTGCAGTGATTTTAAAAAGTCTGCGACTCGTTTATCAATGATGCACATTAGTATATAGCATCCTATATTTTAATTAATTAATTTATCATTATTATTATATTTATTACAGACTCGGGAAGGCTCATACTATAGCCAAGTGCACAGCGCAGTGTGAACTACCTGTGTTCATGCGGTTTGCCAGCTCCCCAATCTCATTCTTCTTGTTCCGGTAGACACTTTTGTAGCTGTTGATGAACGACAAGTAGGACTTGGGAGTCACATGGGTCGACCGACGGTACCTGCAACCATGGAAACAAAGTGTCACTTTTCTCCCCATACACTTCAAATGTACGATGCAGATGCAGACCTGCCTACCTTATGCATTACTGATCAGTAGTCTTCCCTGTGAATTTCAGTAATTTTGCATTTTCCTTCAGTAATTCTACAGACATGAGGAAACGCGATGTTTCTGAATAACCAAGGTATGAATAAATTCACGGTACGTTTACTACTTAAAAAGCACACAAAAACAGTTTTTAAAAATAAAAGGATAGCAAAAAGAAGGAAACAATATCAAACAGATTTTAAAATGATTAATTAGTATCATGAGAGACCATGGCATGCAACAAAAGATAAACCAGCACAACCCTGACCCAGTTGTGATGAAGGATAACTGTTCCACAGGAGTTTTATTTACATTACCGGTGATTGACTCAAATGTAATTTTCATGATAAAGATGTGTAATTCACATGAATAGGCACTACACATAAATTAATTCAAAGTTTGCCTTTTTTTTTTTCTCTTTTTTTTTAAAGTTTCATCAGCTGTCAAAGAAGGACTTGTTACTGTGAATACGTTTACTTTACCAATAACAATAGCACATTGTGAGGTTCATTTAATTACAGTTGAAATCGACCACACTGGAAAGACTGTACCCTTTACAAATTTTGCGTTTTTTTTTAAAAGTTTATATTGTGCCAGCTGCCTGGAGTAGGCACATTTGAGATGGTCCAGCTCTTTTTGCCTGACATATCTGGTGTCTTCATGGCAAGATTTGGGGACCAGTCGCTTACAGTCGTTTGCTCCTCCATGCCCAACTGAGAAGTCAGAGTCGCCCACAGAACAGTACAGTATAATTCTGGGCCACGTTTTTTGAAGCCACAAGACAAGGTCAAGTCCTCGTGTAATCCGAACGAAATACTTGCAACTGCAGCTTTTTCTTCTTCTTCTGTACTTGAGCTATCTCTACACACTCAGACTCTTCTGATTCGTGGTCTGTCTCATGTAAACGTGCAACTTTAGCCCGATTAGAACTTTCTCCACTCGCCATTTTCACTCAAGATCAGCGCGACAATCTAAGCTTGTAACGTTCTAGCATGTTCACTGGTTCACGACGTCCAATCGCAACTCTCGAAACACTTGTGCTCTCATGCAAGGGCGGTTACTCTATCGGCTTCTAGGCCTAGCAGACAACAATTTAAAAAGTTTACACGGCTCTAAAAATTGCGTAGTTTTTCAATCGTTTTCTCCGTAATTTTGCATAAAATTTCGTACTCCCGTATTACAGGGTAAAATTCCGTAAATTTACGGAAGATTACGGAAGGGTAGGCAGGTCTGCAGATGTGGTCGAAGCAACCCAGTCACACTTTGTGGAAGCGAGTCACTGGGTGGTACATGTATACGCATTTGTTTCAACTGTAGAAACACATGTTCAAGACAGTGGATAAAATATGCCCATATCATGGCCTATGCCCACTTACAGAGGGAAATGTTCAAGACAATGGATAAAATATGCCCATATCATGGCCTATGCCCACTTACAGAGGGAAATGTTCAAGACAGTGGATAAAATATGCCCATATCATGGCCTATGCCCACTTACAGAGGGAAATGTTCAAGACAGTGGATAAAATATGCCCATATCATGGCCTATGCCCACTTACAGAGGGAAATAAAATTGAGAGTGCTAGTATATCCTCCGGAAGTAGTCGATGCAGCATTTGGCCACACTGTTGTGAATGATGATGACTATATTACGATGTAACGTACCTTTGGAAGTAGCCAATGCAGCATTTGGCCACACCAATGTTGATGACGATGATGATGATGATGATGATGATGATGATGATGATGATGGCTATATTACAATGTAACATACCTCTGGAAGTAATCGATGCAACTTTCAGCCACTCCATCGTGGATGATGCCCATAGTCTGTATGACCTGTTTCTTGATCTCAGGGCTGCACACAATGTCAAACTCCGACAGGAAATGGTCAGCCACAGCAATCAAAGCGTCTTTCGGCCAGCGTTGGAACCAGTCCATCGTGCAGCCTGAGATCAAACCCGGGAACTTGAGCGCCCTCTGTCGGAACTTCTCCCCTACCTGTCAGACAGAAAATTCTGTGTCACTGGAAAGTGTGAAGGGTCGTGCACGTTTTAATAACAGTCATGTGGCAGCACAAGTATAAAGCATGCCACAAATGCACAGCTATAAGACCCACATCCGCAATCGTTTCATCAGCCAATCCACTCACGGGAGAAAAGCAGAGAGTGACGTGCAAGTTGCTGCGGACGCGAGTCAGGTAGTACTCGTACAGGTTTTCATTGGATGGTGGTCGTCGTGGAAACTCCTTCTTCATGACGGGAACCAGCTCTCCCAGAATTTCATCCATCTCATCACGAGCAAACAGGTTGGCAACCTACACAGAAAAGCACATTACTGATAAAGTACAGTGAGACCACAACTATATTGTCCATGATCCATCAACCCATCGAATGACCCTACTAAACAGTCTGTTGACAAAGGCATCGTATAACCCGTCACAGTCTATCAACAATTCTAACTTTCTAAAACACCCTGCACTTCACAGCACATTGCTGAAGTATTCAATGGTGGTCGCTTCATATCAGACTAAGCATGTGGTCGATACAACTACTACAGTACTAAAAACAAACTACAATTTGAAGTGCGTAGAAAATAAGATTTCTATGGTGTTTGAAAAGTGGACTTACCACACCAGAGGACAGCATGTTATTGAGGTACTCAAGGAATCCCTCATCCTTGATCTCCTGGTCTGTGAAGATGAAGGTGATGCCTTTGCCCTCTGAACCAGCTGTGCGGTACATGTACTTCAGGTCGTCCAGCAAGTTGGACACGTTGTACGACCTTGAATTATGATAAAACAAAATAAGCAACACACATACATTCCAGCAGTAATCACAGAGGGTCAAGATTAAGCCTTAAATTACCACCCATAGCAATCAAGGAAATGCACATCACCTGTAGATATATCACCATGATCCTGGTTTTAAAAATCCACAGTGCTGGCTTCTTAAAGTTGAGTCCTAACAGTCAACTTTTGAATTTCTTTTTCGTTGAGGTATAACTTTGATCAAAGTGACACTGATTTAAAAAAAACAACACTTGTTTTACACAAGTGTCCATGTTAAAACAAGACAACACCAACCAGTTCAGCACACGGTTTGAGAGTGCAAAGAAATTGCCGCTACTCCATGAAGAGATTCAAACCACAGATCAGATGCTGCGTTTTGATGCCATTTTGTACAAAAGCCCGATATACAGAGGACTGCCAGAAAAACAATCAGCAGTCACAAAGATAGTTACAGCATACATATTACAGATATACCCTGGACCAAGACTCACCTAGTGAGGGTGATCTGGAAGGTCTTGTAACCAGCGATGAAGGAGGCAAGGCGGGTCAGCGACTGTTTACCGGAGCCTCCTACACCCACCAACAGGGCATGGCCACGAGGTGTGCGGATGATGCGGGAGATCTTCAGAAGGTGGATCATGGCATCCTTGAAGAAGACGAGATCCATGCCAGCGCCACGGATACTCTCGTTGTACTGAGTCAGGAAGAAGTGAAGACGCTCTTCCAGCTGCTCAAAACTTTCAATCTGCCAATACAAATACAGTGAATAATGCTCTCAATTTGTTTTACATAACACAAATGTTCACAGTGGACCGGTTGATGACGATGATGTTGATCTTGATAATCAAAGTACGTGATCATGATGGTGGGTGATAATGATAATGACAGTGATGATGTTGATAACTTACAGGCTCATAAACTCTGGGCATGTCAAGGTCAACGTCTTCTCCTTCCTCTCCAGTGGGTTCTGGGGCGTCTCTGTTACAAATGTACACACCAATGTTGTACAATCCTTTGGGCACAACTTGACACATTATTATACACTGCCCTGCTCCCATCCCCAACCTCTCTTTGTATAATTAATCCATTACTTTATCACATATGCTTCTCTTCCCCTCTACTACTTTACTTTCATTTTCTTACTATGCGCTTTATTTTCCCACTCCCCAAACACTCAATGATTTCATCGTTCCTATATAGCGCTTTTCCAGCTTAACAACTGCTCAAGGCGCTGATCGATACAGGATCTAGCTCAAGCTGCCCGAGCTATCAGTCATAGTACAAAGTTGCAATATGTGCCTTATTCACTCACCTCTCGGTAAAGAATAATTTAAACAGTCTTTTTTATTGTGCTTAATGCTTGTTTTCTTCAATGGGAATACAATAGCCAAATTCAGCACAACAAAATTATATCTTGATAACATAATACGTTTCACATCAAATGCTTGCAGATATTCTTAAAAGAAATGTAATTATCATTCACTGAAACATTCATAACTTTTATTTATTATTAAAAAATTAAATTCAGGTACAACAACTCTACTTTCTTGGTCACACTAATCATCAGATTTGTCACTATTAACAATACAATGGCAATCAAAATGTCCATTCTTCATTTAGTTAGCAAAGTCCTCTTGAAAATAATACTCAACAGTTTGAAACCCCCAAGTTAAACACATCATAGCTGAAGAGCATGCAGGATTCAGGACAGGGTGAAGTACCACTGAGCAGATTTTCAACCTCAGAATAATATGCGAGAAATACCTACAGCACCAACAACATCTCTATCACGTGTTTGTAGACTTCAACAAAGCGTTTGACCCAGTCTGGCATGCAGCTCTGTGGGCAACCATGAGAGTGTACAACATAAGCCCTAACATTATTAAAGGCATCAAAAGCCTGTATGACAAGGTTACCAGTGCTGTCCTCCACAACAGCGCCATCGGGAACTAGTTCAAAACAACAATTGCCATGCGTCAAGGATGCCTACTCTCCTCAACACTCTTCAACATCTTTCTGGAGCTCATCATGTCAGATGCCCTTGCAGATCATGAAGGCACATAGGGGGTAGAGCGTTCTCCCACCTCCGTTTTGCAGAAGACTTTGACAGATTGGCTGGAGAGGAACAAGAACTTGAACAGCTGGTACAGAGATTTGAAACCTCCTCCAGAGCCTTTGGCATGGAAATAAATGCAGAGAAGACCAAAATGATGCCTATAACAACACCAATGGCATAAACACTCATCGCAGTACTAACCAGGCTTAACATTGCTTAACGAAGCATTTTCTAGCGTACGCCCAAGCCATTACCATTACGCTGCTGCATCACCCAGAATCTAATGTTTGCAACAAGCACTAACACTTTATATTGAACTTATATTTCAATAATGAATCCACTGACAGCAGCTAAAACGTAACCACACACTCCAAGACTTCCAGTCAATTTAATTTTCCAGTTTAGCTTCTTTATCCTTTTATTTTATTTGAAGTATGAACAGGGCACATCCATCCTATAACCTGGATAAACGAGTTTGTCTGGGTCGGTTGTTTTACTCAAAGAAAAGGAAAACTTTCAAAACACATGTGGTGGGCTGTTTAGAACTCCTTAAATTTTTGCTGACATACATTTGCTATCACTAGAACCTAAGAAAAGCTTCCATATTTTATTGCTGTTCAACTCCCCAAATTGGTACAGGACTGGACCGCTGTACATTATTCTTTGCCAGTGCAGACGGATCTGCCTAGCAATGGGGATATACAGTATACTAGCTTCCTACAGTCCTCCTTGCTAATGTGTGTCACCAGTCAGATACCTGAGGAAGTCACAGAAGTAAGGTTGACTGGAGACCAGCTCTGCCACATTCTCTGACATCTCTTCCCCCACCACGCGTCTGATTGTCTTGTCAAACCACAGCAGGTCATCTACTGTCACACACCTAACAACGCTCTGGGGGTTAGTCACAGTCACACACACAAACGAGGTCATCATTTAAAACATGTGGCAAAGCATGGTCACAGCAACAAAAGGTGCAAGGACACAACACAAGCTTGATCATAACACACACATACACACACACAAACAAAACAGCACACTGAGACATATAAATAGGTTTTAATGGGAAAAAATATCAAAACACAATGAAAAGTCAATAAATAAATAAAAATTGCTAACAGAAAGCAAATGCTGTTGTCACTGTCAAATCAGGGCTTGACATCAACACCTGCCTGACTGTCCAAGGCATTTGCATTTTACTAGGGGTTGAGAGAGAAGATCTGTTAGGCAGGTTAATGTTCTTTCTATTTGCCTAATTGAGCAGGCACAGGAAAATTGAATATCAAGCCCTGTTGAACATAACATGGTCTTGCACACTGGAATCCTTCAAGCTTATTATGATGGGCTGTTGTAAGAGAATCAAAATGTGTCTGTTAAAAAAACGGGGCCAATGTCATTTGTTACCATACGGTCTGTTATGTAAGCTCGATTAAGTCAATAGGTGTAAAAGCGCAGTGGGGTCTTTTAGTTTTCAAGCACCCAAGGTTTGGAATGCGCTGCCTGCCAGTTTAGGACATTGTACACACCTTGTTTTCTTCAAGAGCTGCTTAAAAGCGCACTTATTCCGCAAGGCGTTTTCTGTGTAAATAGTAAGAACAGTAATAATACTTTCTGAATGATGTTGTACATGATGTAGTGCGAATGTTGTGATGATGCGTACGAACGATGTGTGTAAGCGCATTGAGTTGTTATTCTAATGAAAAATGTGTTGTATAATTGCAATTTATTATTATTATTATTATTATTATTATTATTATTATTATTATTATTATTATGTTGTTGTCAGGAGAATTATGAACAGAAAATAAAAGTAAATATTAGGACCCGTATGAAGAGAAAAAAATCATGGAGTTAACTAGAAGAGCAAAGCCCATAGGACTCACATGCTCCTTAGGGAATGTGCAATATTTAATATGAAAATGAATGCCCAGACAAGAACAAAAAAAAAGAAACAGTGGCAATAAAATGCAAAGTAATACCAACATTGATTTTTCTATGCTCTTGACCTTGAGATGACCATGACCTCCGGTTCCAAATGCACTCATGTAATATCAAATAAACTACAGCAAAAGTTGTATTATGTAAAAAAAAACAGTGACCTTGGGATGACATTGTTCAGTGACCTTGACCTTAGGATAATCTTGGTCCTCACGTCACCTTTTATGCTCATGTATGATCAAATAACCCAATGTTGTTGCATACTACGGGTTAAATAAAACCATTCCACTGTACGGTAATTTTTTTTTTTTTTTGGGGGGGTGGGGGGGGGGGGGGGGGGGGGGGCATGTTTTTGCAAGGCCTAAAATGACCTTGACCTTCAAGATCTACGCAAACACGGATCCTATCCTATCCTATCCACGCAAAAACGGAACATATATGAAAGATCAATCTATCACCTCTAAATACAACAAGTTTGAACTTTATACCTCTCATAGTTTAGGGTCAATGTCGCTTCAAAGTACCTATATCAAATGACTTTGGGCAGCTCCAGAAACCTTGACCTTGGAGAGGGTTGACCAAATGTGCATAGGAAGTGTGTGTCTCATTTATATTTATCATGCATCAAAGAATCATAAGTTCAATATTAATAACTTAGAAAAAATAGGGAGAGTTTGAGAAAAATGTTCATTATTTGACTAACATTTGTTGATCCTGTGACCTTGACCTTGAAGTGAATCATTCACTCACTCACTGATCATTTCTGAGGTCTCATTGAAATATAACATCTTACCAAGTTTGGTTGTGATATTTGAAATAGGTTCTGAGATATTAATCCACCTGCAAGTTTTTCACATCTAGAGGGCGGACAGTGGACAGACCTTTTTTTTTTTTTTTTTTTTTTTTTTTGGGGGGGGGGGGGGGGGGGGTAGGGGTGGAGAGGGGTTTGGGTCAATTTGGGACATTTTGGGACTCATCTTGCATTAATTTGCCAAAATTTCGAGTTTTGTTTTGTTTGTTTTTAGGGGGTGGGTGGGGGGGAGGGGGGTGGGGAGGGTAGGATTTGAGTACACAGACTCACATTGCTATGCATGCGAGTCAAAAATCAGGATTCCAGCGTACAAGAGAAGAGGTCAGACGCAGAGCAGCCTATCTGCTATGGTTTACGCCAAACAGATAGTTCACTCTGTCTTTAACGTCTGCTACCCTTCGTTCCTAAACCCTCTTTGATGTCCATCTAAAAACAGCAATCACTTCTAAAAATAAAAAGAAAACACACCTCTAAAACAAGTTACCTCTCTCTCTCTATATATATATATATTTATTTATTTATATATATATATGACCACTGATGACAGCAATCAGCAATGAGTTAAAGCAATTTTAGGGGAAAAAAAGTTCACAAAAGAAACTCTACAGATGGCGATGCTGAACCAAGCATCTACCTGCAATTCAGCTAAAATCATATCAGGTCCATAAAACCAAGCAACGTAAAAAAAAAAAAAAAAAAAAAATAAGGAAACGTCTACACCTGCAAATAAAGACATCTAGAAAACTGAAAACATCTAGATGCAACATAACAATGGTTAGTTCAAGGAAAAGTTGGGTGAATGCCAACACAAATCTACAAAGACAAATAAACAGAAAAACACTGCTAGCAGTGTTAGTGTCAGGCCAAAGGATCGCCAATTCAGGGCAGAAGTGGAGAGAAAAAACCACCTCGGGACAAGCAGTGTGTTAAAAGCAAGACGCTAAGGAACTGGGACCAAGGTGATCCAGAGTGTCTGGGGTACCTGAGGAACTCGACAAAGTAATGATAGGCTTCTAAGTGCTGCGATCGCTCGTCTCCCAACTCTTCTTGCGCCACACGTGTCATGGTCTTCACAAACCAATGTAGGTCCTCCATAACGGTGAATCTGAACACGGCATTCAACGTTTTAACCTTACACAACACAAACACTGGCCACAATGCAAAATTGACAAGCAATCTCCAACCACAACACCAGCACAGAAAACATCATCACAATGATAAATCATGGTGAATGGTAACTCCAGATGTAGCTCATGTGAATGGCCTGTGCTGTGTCATGCATCAAAACATCACACATCTTCCACAACAAAATGTCACGGGTTACCACTGCAACAAAAAAATCATGTTAAAACATCAAAGTCATGCAACAACAACCACACAGGTGCTGCATTTACAGTACAGCAAAAACTGCCGGTATGCAAGTGGCTGTGAGGGATGGCCCCACCTGAGAAACTCAACAAAACAGTAGGACGGTTCAGTCATTGTGGCGTAATTCTCTCCCCAATCCTCCGACACCACGCGGTGTATCGCCTTCACCAGTCACGCCAAGTCCGCTTTCTGGGTAAACCTTAACAAGCATCCATCCGTCTTTATACTTTTAAAAATTGTTTACAGTGTGGCAGTATAACTGTATTATGCATTGCTCTTTATAGTATTCCTTATTAAAATACAGCGTGTCAGACTTTCACAATCATATATCCTACTGTAGACAGTTTCATTCAAGACTCAAGAGAATAGCATACATTTAAACAAAACTAGGCTCTAATGCCATTCTTAATTATAAAATCACATGAAACTCCTGAGATTTTCTTTCTGAAGGCTCCTTCACAAAACAAGTGTATTTAGCTAGTTGACAATGAATCAGAACAGCAATATATGGATATATATCCTCAAATGTTATACCTTTACGATAAACACGAATATCTTACACTTTCCTTCATTCTGATCTTTGAGAATGTACTACATTTTAACCAACAATGCTGCATGTATTTTTAACTGAAACCGACTTCATCTCTTTTTTTTTTTAAATTTATAAAAAAAAAAAAGAGAATGAAAGGATCAAAGATGTGAAGGGAGTCAGACCTACCTGTCAGCAATGACGCGACAACACTCATGTTTCCACAGGTGCATGAGGACTTTCTCAGACTTGACAGTGTCAGCGCCTGTCTTCAGCATGCCTTGCCAGATACGGGACAAGTCACGCAAGTTGAAGATGTAGTGGAACTTGGCTGGCGTGGGCAACATCTTGATCTGTACACAACACATGTTTAGTATTTAAGATTTACTTCATCAGTGCCTTTTTTTTCCCAATGACAAGTGGACACAATTTCTTTTTCAGTGAGGTCTCCTAATTATCAGAAATCATTTCATTGATGCTACTGTGTGTTGAAACTGTATTCTCCTACTTACTTGATCGAATTACAAGGCAAGTGCTCAACTATTTCTTATGCCATCGTTCAACATAGAAGAACATCAGCAAATGGAAAATGGGCTTCATCACATTCTCCTTCAAGAACACGAACTTGGAGTCAAGCTATGCAGTGCTAAGGTTTATGGAGTGTAGCTGTGCGCGGAATCTGAACTAGTACATCATATTGAACAACCACTGCACAGTGCTCTTACAATTACAGTGTATTGCCCTATACTGTTTCATCACTAATGGTGCTGACCTTTGTGAGTTGCCAAAGCCTGCGTGTGATGGGCACCAGGCGTTTAACCAGTTCAGTGACGATGCTGTTGAAGCCACGCTCTTTGCAGAAGTGACCTTGCCCAATGACGGAGAAGATTTTGTCAATGGAGGAGTTGGACGGCAGGGTGCAGTTGAAGATGACGAACTGACGTTTTAGACGTTGTGGGATGTCGTTACGACCTCCACCTGGCTGGATCATGGCTGCCAAGAACTGAAGAAAAGAAAAAAAAAATCTTTAGAGAGAGAGAGAGAGAGAGAGAGAGAGAGAGAGAGAGAGAGAGAGAGAGAGAGAGAGAGAGAGAGAGAGAGAGAGAGAGAGAGAGAGATAAGCATTTTGAAGTGATAGCTCATCAGAACAAAGGATAAAATAATATTTATAGTATAAATATCTTGAACATCCTAGGTGTCATGGGCTTGACTGTCGCATTGATGGCAAATTTATATTTTAAAGATATTCACATTCTACTGAAAGTAGATGCAAACGTTCATAAAAGTGGATACAAGTTGTAGATCCAAGTGCAAGATTTTGTACTTGCCTATGGCAAACAAAGCAGTTCCTAGAGCACGCTTGTGAAAGAAGTGTACCTGCATGTCAGCGATGGTGATGAAGTCACCGGGTTTCTCTAGACTGTAGAATCCTCCGTTCTCCATCAGCTGCCTGACGATCTCATTGGCGATCTGGTCGCCCCACTCGTTGATGATGGGCATGTTGATGTCGTCAATGAACACCGTCATCTTCTTGCCAGCTGGGGGACCGTATATACTGCCCACCCTCTTGTCCACATAGCTCTCGATGGTGCGCTTAACATGGCAGGCAGACAGACAACGAAGATTAATTGTTAACAACTTACAGCACTCGTAACAATGATAGTCACAAAGAAGAAGAGGAAAATCAGAAATATCATACAACAAAGCTCAGTGCCGATCAGACAATTCTGTAAAGGATTAAGGAAGTAAATATAGAAAGAGATAAACAAACACTAGATAAACAAAACAATACACTATAAAGTTATCAGACAAGAAAGGCAACACCCCTCATACTCTCGCGCAACGTTCATTTTACATACCCGAGTCCAGTCCAAATACATTTATACACTTTTACTTAGGAAATAAACAAAGTCCGTAAATCCGTTCAGGTTTAATATTCACCCAGTTAACCAACAATAATCCCCCTCACAAACAATATAACAACACAAATACACGTACAACGAACAGGACAGACAAGTGGTCACGTGACAAAGTACTTAGCTATCGTTCTTGTAGCTCTGATCTCCTGTGCTCTCTCAAATCGTCAATCCACTCCTCTGTTCTCTCCTTCTCTCAATCTGCACCGCCGCCTTCTGACTCTCTAGCTGTCTTTTCTCATCTTCTTCTTTCACCTTCATCTATTTCTCTTCTCAACTGTCGTTTTCTTCGTCTGCTTTTCCTCTACCTTACTCAATATCTCATAACTCCATTCCTTCTCAACACCTCACAGCTCCATTTCTCCTCAGCTGTACTATCAAGACGTAGCTCCTTTTCAGCTACACACAACTGCAGACGCACGACCACCTCCTTCGACAGCTATAGTCAGTCTCTAATTCATTATAATTATTTCTTTCAAGAACTACTGTGTGAGCACAACATACGTCACGCGACCACACAGACCCACTACGTACATACAGACACACAAACATAGAACATAGAACAGCACGAGCAACACGAAAACCCATTATCCATTTGTACTCTAAGCTTAATAATAATTATCAATGACGCTTATTTATAACATTGGTTAGTGTTTTTCATCCAGAATACAAAGACAACATATTCAGATAATATAGAACTTCTTTCCGTGACAAATTCAAATATGAGAAGACAGATCAGTGCACAATTCAAATATGAGAAGGCAGGTCAGCGCTTATTAGACAATCCAAGAAAGTTAAGACATTCACAAAAGAAGAAAACACTGTATGTCTATTAAAGAAGAAAGAGCAAAATGCCAGGAAAAGCATGACGGCCCAACCTGGTACATGAGAGGTGTGGTGGCGGAGGAGAAGTTGACGGACTCAGATAGATGGTACTCAGGGTTGTACTGAGCCATGTAGCCGTTTATCATGACCGTCTTTGCTGTGCCCTGTTCACCGATCAGCAGGACTGCCTTGTTCTCCTTAGAGATGAGGTCCATGAGGAACTCTGTGCGCACGTTGTCCACGTTGGGGACCAAGATGGACGTGTACTCAGGCTCATGGTCTGTGGGGTAGATGTAGGCCTTGACACGTTCGTTCCAATGTTGCCATGACCCTGGACAACCAAACAAGACATACAATACAATACCATGCAATACAATTCAACTTTATTATCTCAAATTAGTAACTGACACAAATGCAGAACACGTATTGACAATGTACAACCTGGCAAACACTGGAACGAATTTAGGGACGGAAAGCTGTGTGCTCCAAGCCAAAGTTTGGACATACCATCATTATCAACGAAGTAGTCAAATATGGTGGCATCTGACTCTGAAGGGATTTTGGGCAGGTCAAGCGTGAAGTCTTCAGAGTTGCGAATATATTCCTCCATCTTGGCACGGTCATCCAGCTCCAGGAATGCTCCGACGCTCCACATGACTGTGAAGATATACAGGTGCTCGTAGTGTTTCTGGCTGATACCGCTGTGGTCTTTCTCATCCTTCATGGGAATCAGCCCTGACAGCACTTTGGTGGCCTGTGGAGCACAAAGCGCAGTAAATAATGCTTCACATGTCACACCGTATATGTTACCATTGAGATTCACGTGATAGTGACGAACATTTTGATTTGCAAAGCGTGCAATCATAGCTTGTATTTACCTTTCATGTGATTCTGTGCTGTTGATAAAGAAAGATTTGTATATCTGATTACATGTATATGTTGTAGTAGCGTAAAAAACCTTCTGGAATTACTTGTTTATTATCGATAGAATATTCCAGATCTATCTGGTGATAGCTTGTAAACTGTGGAATGTTTTATGACAGTGCGTAGTATAGTTCCAGTGACGAGTTTATTTCGTGTGGGTGTTATTGCGTCAGTCTGGAATGTTCTAAGCTTCTCTGGATTGTTGAGAGGCTATATATTAGGTAATTGACTGTCTGCTTGCGAGCAGTGATTTTCAGAAAGTGATCTTGTATGCAGTTGTTGGTGTTTCTTGAATATAGTTGGAAAACTTTACACGACGACTCCTGCCTAGTTGTTGAATGAACAGGCTGATGGATAAACTAATTCGAGTTACACAAAATTCAAGCATCAGGCTTAATCAATCATTGATAACATGTAACAGTATGTTACATAGTCACCTTGGAGGCCTGCTACATGCGCATTACATTAAAGGTCTCAGTAAAAATGGTATGCTTCACAAGCCCTGAAGGCCAGATGATGATGATACGATCAGTGACCGTTTTTAAATCTACAAGTTGCTGTTAGTATGTGTGCTATACCTGAGTGATGATGAAGGCCTCCAATAACAACAACAACAACAAGTATGTGGAGTACCTGAGTGATGATGAAGGCCTCCAGCACGTCCATCTTGAAGGTCAAGTTCTGCACAGCGTAGCGCAGGATGAAGGGGAACGAACGTTCAAACAGATCCATGATTACTGCACGCTCCGCCAATGGCCGGTTGTTCAACCAGCCCTGAATACAACAGACAGTCAGTAATTAAATTACTAATGCCTATTCACGCATTGCTGACATGTGATCAGACAGCATAACAAAGACTTACAGATTGATAAATAGGATTTGAGGGCAAGGTCCAGCATTAAAACATGTATACAGTTTAGTCAGCTTTACAACTCAGCAAAACACAGCAGACACACTGAAAGATGTATCAGACGCAAGTCCCTATCCACAGTATAGACCCACACACACACAGACACACACACACACACACACACACCTGCAGTATTGGACTCCAGTCCAGGCCAGAACTACTCATGTACACCATGCCATTTCTGGAGACAGTAGCAGGCGAGGCATTGTCAATGTTGTGTGGTTCAAAGATGATCTTGCAGTTTGGGGCCATGGGAATGCGGTCACCGTTGGCCAAGGTCAAGGTCTTGTTGTCGTCCAGCACAGAGTTTAGGTTCTCAATCCAGATGGCATCCACAGGCCCATCCAACACCAACCAGATGTGCTCACCTGTAACACGCGAAATATCCATATCACTATACAGCAAATTGCAATGTCACATCACATGTACAATTCCATTTACAGATAAGACTTCATTCCTATCCCTATCCTATCCTGTCCCATAACCCGAAGGTCGTAGGGGCACCACAGATGATCGCTTAACCAGCATACTCCATCTTTCTCTGTCCTCAGCAGCCCTCATGGCTTCGCTCAGTGTCAAACCAGTCCATTCTCGAATGTTGTCCTCCCACCTCTTTTTCGGTCTCCCCCTTCTTCTACCTCCTTGCACTGTGCCTTGCAGAATGGTCTTTGCAAGGCCTGATGATCTGGTGACGTGGCCAGACTTCATTCATGACGTGACGTCACCAGACTTCATTCATCCTTCAGCAAATTTCAATGCACAGCAATGTCATGCTTAGTCACTTGTCAGTGTCCATTCCTATTTGCAAGACAACACTGCATCAAAAAAAAGATTTGGAAAAAAAAAAGAAAAAGTAAGAAAAACACCATTTTGTCCCTGTCCTGGTGGTACGTCTTTAAAGTGTGGAGTAAATCCAGTCCAGTGTACAGCAAAATTAACTAGATAGACTGATCCTTTTAGATCCTAGTGAAATGTCTCTAGAGAGTGGAGTGAATGCGCCAGTCTAGTAAAATAAATAACTAGAAGGGCAAAGCCCATATGACTCACATAGTGCTTATGTAACTTGCAATATTTAACAAGAAAATGATTGCCCAGTTAAAATGCAAAGTAATATCTACTTTGATCTTTCTATGCTCTTGAGTTGACCTTGACCTCCGGCTCCAAATACATTCATGTATTATTAAATAAACTACGGCAAAAGTTGTATTATGCAAAAAAACACACACAAAAACGGTGACCTTAGGATGACCTGAACGTTCTGTGACCACGACCTTCACATGACCTATCATGCTCATGTGTGATCAAATAACTCAATGTTTTTGCATAATATGGATTAAATAGAGAAATTCCACTGTACGATGACCTATTTTTTGTATGTTTCTGCAAGGCCTAAAATGACCTTGACCTTCAAGATCAACGCAAAAACGAAACATATAAGAAAGATCAATCTATCATCTCTGAATACAACAAGTTTGATAGTTCAAGGTCAAGGTCACTTCAAAGTACCTATACTGACTTTGGACAGCTCCAGTGACCTTGACCTTAGAGTGAGGCTGACCAAATGTGCAAAGGATGTGTGCTTCATTGATATCTACAAAGGTTGCGGGTTCGACTCCCGGTGTCCCGGATATAAACTTTGGCTGTAAGCATTGGCCATCTTACTATTGCTATTAGTCTGATGGTTGTTTCAATGTATAGTTTTCTATTCTCCCCCTTCCCCGGTCGCCTAGGATTGTGCTCAGTCGTCTGAGCGTCAGACTGTGCGCCCAAGGCAGCACGTGGGCTCTTCGGGCGGCTTGAGTTAGATCCTATATCGACCAGCGCCTTGAGCAGCTATTGAGCTGAAAAAGCGCTATATAAGAATGATAAATAATAATAAATAATAAATAATCTATCATGCAGCAAAGAACAATAAGTTCAATATTAAAAACTTGGAAAAAAATTGGAATTTTTTGAAAATTTTTCATATTTTGACTAACATTTGTTGACCTTGTGACCTTGACTTTGAAGTGAAGTCATTCATTCAATCATTTATCTCATAGATAAACACCATCTTACCAAGTTTGGTTGTGACAGTTGAAATAGGTTCTGATATATTAATCTACTTGCAAGTTTTGTACGTAAAGACAGCGGGCAGACAGATGGATGGACGAACAAAAAGAAATTGTTTAAAGTAATTTTGGGACTATTTAGGATTCATCTCACACAGATTTATTATATTTATTTATTTATTTTTTTAATTTTTTTTTTTTTTTTTTTTTTTGGGGGGGGGGGGGGAGGGTGAGTACAAAGACTCACACTGCTATGCATGGGAGTCAAAAACATAACTAGATAGCCCAATCTTTTATTTTATCCTAGTGGTACGGCTCCAATAAATACATTTAAACAGATAAATTAATAGCCAGGCTAACCCTTTTTGACCCTGGTGGTACGTCTCCACAGAGTGGAGAAAATGCCGTCAGTCCAGTCGTTGGTGGCAACGTCCAGACGACCAAACATCTGAGGGGCTGTGATAGCTTTGGGGTTCATGCGCCATTCCTTGTGTGGTTCTCCACAATCCGTCATGGCTTTCATCAGCATGTGAATGCAGCACGTCTTGCCAGCGCCAGAGGGGCCCAAAGCCATCATGCCATGGCGTACACGTTGCGTCTCAAACAACTGTCAACAGACATACATATAAAATTCATGACAACATTGTACGGGATCGAAAATTCACAGCCTCCATCTCAAACAGCTGACGCAAGCAGATGATAACAACTACTGTGCTGGAAATTATTTTCTAAGAAAAGCAACAATAGCAACAATGAAACAGTGCTGTTAGGATGTGACCTGATAAAATAGTTGATGCTGTATATGGAATGTGGAATGTTGAAGTGTGCAGTCTGATAGAGAACATGAGTTGTGTTGTTGATGTTACTGTTATGCATAAGTTGTCTTCAAAGTTTCTTTCCTAGTATGTTTATAATGTACACTTGTATGTTTGTAGTGATGTACACATGAATGTTGATAGTGAACTATGCTTACCTCAAATCCTTCTTTAAAATAATAAAATGTGTTGTATTGTATTGTATTGTACAGCATTGTGCTTTATTGTACTGTACTGAACACTGACCTGCACCAACTTGAGTGTCCATGCAGGGTGATTGACCAGTTTGGCTTCGTCAACATTTCTGGCGATGGCCCCCTCCAGTTCTGGGTACCCTGCTTTGTCCAGCGTGATGCCGGGGAACAAGTCATTAATGAGAGAGAGGAAGAGCGGCTCGTCCTGGTCCACCAGTTTAGACAGGTTCATGTCTCGCAACACACGCATCACGATGGTTTGTTCCGTGTCGTCGGGGCTCTGACGTTTGACTGTTCCTAGGGTTCGCAGAACGGACAGGATGTTACGCAGGCCAAAGTCATAGTGAACCTGTACAATTGAAAACACTGCATGATTTTTTGTCATTCACTGACTGAAGCATCTACATCATCATCATTGCAGATTTTATAAGTGTATGCATCCTTTTCTCAACCAACGTGATCAAGATTTGCACACTATTACTGCGGCTGCAGCAGCTTGCAATGAAGAAGTGTGTGACGTACCTGTTTCGTCAGCTGCTCCTCACAAAGTTTGTACAGAGTGAAGAACTTTCTGGCCAGAATGATGTTGTCAATGAAACCCACAGCGGCCAATTTCACACGGATGATGATCTGTCGATCAGGCACCATCATGGCCACTGTACGGAAGTTGATCTTCAGGTTCTCTGGGAGTTCCTGTCGACCAGCATAGCCTGGGTTCTGTGGAAAGGGTGTGATAATGATAATTTGGTGATGCAAATTCAACATGCCATAACATTATGATAGCAAAATTATTTTACATCCACAGCTAAACTGAACAAATAAAACTCACTTGATCATGCTAAATTGATTCAAAGAAATATTTGATTTTTGTTATGGCAGAATTTCATATCAGTTGGTTTGGAATGCGCTGCCTGCTGGTTTAAGACTTTGTACAGACCTTGTTTCCTTTAAGAGCTGCTTAAAAACGCACTTGTTCCACAAGGCGTTTTCTGTGTAAATAGCATGAACAGTAATAATACTTTCTCAATGATGCTGTACATGATGTAGTGCGAATGTTGTGATGATGCATACGAATGATGTGTGTATGCGCATTGAGTTGTTATCCTAATGAAAAATGCGTTGTCTAAATAAAATTTAGTAGTAGTAGTAGTAGAAGTAGTAGTAGTAGTATTTACAGTTAGGGTTATTGGCAAACCTCTACCCATGCATACTGTGAATAGTTGTTGCTGATCATACGAATAAACTACACAGTAAACATAAAACACGTGGAGCATTGTTTTTGTGGATTGCCCACAGGCTAGTGTTAGCACTTATAAACAGCATTGCATACGCCAGACCATAAAGAATCCACTACAAATATGTATCTACATTGAAGCGTACCATGGTCAAGAAGATGCCAAACTCCATGTTCATTTCGACAATGTCGCCATCTGTGAAGATGAACTGCTTTTTGCGCTCTTTCTTGCAGGCCAACACAATGGCGATCTGCTGCGCCGCAACCGACAGCACCGGCAACTCAATGCGGTTGAATTCATCAAAGCAGCCCCATGACCCTGACTGAGCCAAACCTACAACAGTATGCATTACGATGAGGATCACTTTCCAGCACACACAAACACATGCATGCATATCCAAACACACATGCTTGCACACATATACAAACACACACCCAGAACTACTGACCTTTGTAGATACGTCCGAGTCCTCTGAAGTCCATTTGGTCAGAACAGTTGAAGACCACGACGTACTTGCCCAGACAGCGGCCCATGTCCTTGGTGGTCTCTGTCTTCCCTGTGCCTGCAGGACCCGCTGGTGCTCCACCCATGGACATGCCCAACGCTTGAGCCAGCGTGATGTAGCATCTGGCATGGAATGAAGTCTACTGGTTATTCGACCTTAACTCTGTGTTTTGGCTATGCAATAACAAGTCACAGTCTAACTAGTGCTTCCCAGAACAGCATGCGCCATCAACTGCGTTTAATACTAAACACCAATTTCTCCTATAATTATTATACACGTTTTGCTGAAATATTGAATTCACAAGGCAAATTAAACGTAGCTGAATTTTGTTAAATATATAATAGCTCGTAGAGGGAAATCAACAGCTATAACTAGGCACAAAAGAAGTCTACCCACTGTCAAATATATTGCGGATATGAATACCCTTTAAATTTTTAAACAAGGTTTTGAAAACTGCTATTTTGATTGTGTATGGTAACCCCTAGCACATTAGATTTGCTCAACCCTGTGCCCAGGACCCAATACCTGTCAGTAAGAGGAGTGATGACCAGACGCTCGGTACAGCCCAGGAACTCATTCTGGTAAATGAAGTCAACGTCTGTGATGGAGATCTGACACTTGTCCGTGTCCTCCAAGAAGTAGAAGCGAGACTGCTTCATCCACTCAAAGTCTGTCGGTGACTTGATCCCCTTTTTGCACTACACACACAACACAGGTAATGAAGATCATCATCCCAATAAACTAAGATTATAACTATGAAGCACTTGATGACAATCATCTTCAGCATCAATCGTCACAAATAATCCCCACACAATGATAAAAGTGCCAGCAGCCACAGGCAACAAGAAGTTCTAAACAAACTGCATGAACTGACCAGGTCATCAAAAATGTCTCTCTGATGGACGTGGATGGTGATCAGGGTTTCAAACTTGGTCCTCTCCACATTGGTCAGGTCCTTGGTGGTCTGGTCGATCAGCGTGTTCAGCAATTTCAGGAAGGAGTCGTTGGTGCTAGGCATGATCTTACGGTCATACTTGGCGTGAGTCAGAGCCTCCGTGGCGTCCCGAGTCCAGATCAGCTGGATGCCCAGCAATCCCACCTGTCATGCACATAGAGAGGACAATATAGACTGGATGAATGACTAGTCACATTCAGCAGTCAGCTATATTATCACTGTCAATGATTGGAGATGAGTACTATATGCTGCATTAAGTATTTGCCACACAGTACAGAAGTCTCAAGACTCAATAGTTTAACACAATCTATTTTTAGAGATTGTCACAGCACTTCCATGTCAACAATTAAAAAGAAGACAAAACGCATAACAAAAAACATGGCTACCTGAGCGGGGAAGGTATCGAGGAACTCAAGGAGAGCGAAGTTGGAGTCCTGGATGGCCATAGCAGCAGCCCGAATAACACTGTGCAGTGACTTTTGTGCTTGCTGCATCAAGTTCATCAGCCACACCTCCACGTTGCCCTCTGCCTTGACTGGCTTCTCCAGCTGTTGACATCCCATAGTCACAGTACATTCACCACAATGCATGGTCATGAATGAATTTTCATGTTTTAGGAATGACCCTTTGAGACCCAATCACAACATACATGATTTTGCAGAAACAGATTTCGTAAATTTTCTCCAAACAAGATAACATAATAATGATAATAGGTCCTGCATAGAAAGTGATAATGTTAGTGATTTGAAAGCTCGGAGTATGTAACCGCTTTAGTAAATATTACCTTATTGATAGGCTCTGGACACAGGAGCACACACAACTTTACTGAGAAAGTAAATAAAGGTAAAGAAACTTTTAATGCTGGTGATTATGTTCTGAAGATTTTTCTCTAAACAGTGACCTTAGTAACTGTACTAACAGTTCAAAGCATGACATCACGTTTGTGTACAAGGTACAACCAGGCTATGTACTGCCAATTTTGCATTTACAAGGAATATTTCTTTGGGGGTGCGAGGGCAGCGCCCCTTGTGGGGTTCAGGGGGCAACTCTCCTTGAAACTGAAAGTTTTCCACAAATTTAAACCCCAAAAATGCCCTCTCAGACCATGTAATTCATTTGTATGGCTAGTTTCCCATCTTTGTTTATAATGAAAACAATACATTTTCAAATTCCATGAATCATCTTCTTAGGTATCTTTTCTTCATCATTTCAAGAGAGAATGCCACATACACTAATGAATGTCCACAGCCAAAAAAAAATGTGTTGATAATAAAAAATTTTTTTACCTGACACAAAATTTACTTAACTTAAGTTTGGATCTGGGAGGCACTGGGTTCGCTTTTTCATGTTTTCTTTCAAGCCACTCCCACTTATTCTTTACACTGCAGTCTATTTCTGCGGTTGAAGATTCCAGCAGAACAATGTCTGTTCTTGACACTTTTAGATGTGGTCAAAACGTACGCTGAAGCGGAATGGCGCACTCGCTTGCTACTTCCGGTTGCAGAAGACAGTACACCACTGCTTTGGTACATTTGCCCACCGTGAAATTTAGCCGCAATTTTGTTCTTCAAAGAAAATGTTATTTCGTGATTTTTTTTATTTATTTATGTTAATTTTGTTACCAAAATTTTATTTTCTCGAAAATTTGCGAATTGGCGAAAAAGTACATTGCCTGACAACAGAAAGATAGCTTGAGCTCACGTCTATGCTTTCACCCTCTGAAGATATTATGGAGAGGATCAGCTCGTATTGCTTCTCGTGGAATCGCACGTTCTTGGTGTTGTCAAAGATGGACAGCAGGTGGGCCTGGATGGTGTGAGGGTCGCTGGCCTGACCCAGAATCTCCAGCAAAGCAGGGTCTGACACGAAGAAGAACCGAGGGAATGCCAGTCGCTTTTTCTCCAGGTACCTGTAGACCCCAGAAAATCAAGTTTTTAACATCTATGTGTTTTAGGTAACTGTCAAAGAATCAATTTGACATGACAGGAATGATTGGTAAAGGTAAAGGTAAAGGTAGTTCCATATCCTTGTGGTGTTGGAGATCACACTTATCTTGGGCCAGCGTAATGAGGGTGATGCCCATCTCTCTCTCTCGCTGCTTTACCTTCCCCACCCTTAAGAGAGTAGGTACTCAGTCACAGTTGAGTCAACTGGGGGCATTGTTATTTGTCGCTTCACGTTTTGCGGTCACCCATCCTAGTGCTAACAGCACTGGATGGTGTTAAACTTGCGACACAGTAGCGAGTGCTCCAACCACTGCACTATCCGACACTCCAAGGAATGCAGGAATGATTGACTTCACACTAATAATAATAATAATAATAATAATAATAATAATAATAATAATAATAATAATAATAATAATAATAATAATAATAATCCCTATCCTATCCTATCCTGTCCTGTATCCCGGAGGTCGTAGGGGCACCACAGATGATCGTTTAACAAGCATACTCCATCTTTCTCTGTCCTCAGCAGCCCTGATGGCTTCGCTCAGTGTCAAACCAGTCCATTCTCGAATGTTGTCCTCCCACCTCTTTTTCGGTCTCCATCTTCTTCTACCTCCTTGCACTGTGCCTTGCAGAATGGTCTTTGCAAGGTCTGATGATCTGGTGATGTGGCCATACCATCGGAGTTTCCCTTTCTTCACCACTGTGAGCAGGTCATCGTGTTGTCCAATAGCTTGTGTGATGGTCTGTCGGACTTCATTGTTGGTGATGTGTTGGGTATAGGAAATGCCCAGAAGTCTTCTGTAGCACCTCATCTCCATGCTTTGTATTCTTCGTTGTAGATCTGCTGTGAGGGTCCATGCTTCGCAGGAATATAGGAAGATGGAGATGACAAGGGAGCGCAGCAGTCTTACTTTGGAATGTAGACTGATGGTCCTGTCTTTCCAAATGGGCTTCAACCTTGTCAGGGCAGCAGTTGTTTGTGCGATTTTCTAGGGGACTTCCTGTCGGGACCCATTGTCTGATACAATGGCTCCTAAATATTTGAAGCTATGCACTGTGTTGAGGGATTGGCCTTGGACTTTGATGTCCGTGTTGATGCCATTGGTGTTGTTGGACATCATTTTGGTCTTCTCTGCACTTATTTTTATTCCATAAGCTCTGGAGGTGATGTCAAGCCTCTGTATCAGCTGTTCAAGTTCTTGTTCCTCTCCAGCGAATCCATCAATATTATCCGCAAAACGAAGATTGGAGATTGCTCTACCCCCTATGCTGACTGTGCATATAATAATAATAATAATATAATGATATTTATAAGGCGCTTTTCCTAGTAAGGAACAGTTCAAAACACTCCCTCAACCATTCACACTCATTAAACATTAATACAATATATATACATAAATGGTTGGGAGCAGGCAAAAATCAAAACCGACTGGGGGAAAGTAATAAACAAAGTGATTCCCCCACACATGCACACTCACACACACATACACTCGTACATGCAAGCACAAAAAAGATGACACAATATGGAAGAAGCAGTTTGAAGACAAAACAGGTCAGGAGATGACTTTAGAGAAAAAATGAGCTCTGAGGTTTACTTTGAAGTGTTGCCATTCATTATGCTGTGGAGAGAAAGTGGTAATGAATTCTAGGCAGTTGGTCCGCACTCTAATCAAATAACTAAAGGTTTCTATCCTGCATGCCACATATATATGTATAAAGCTATGCTGTGACTCCACTATCTAATTAGTGACTTACATAGTCTACTGCCCTAAGTCTTACCCTGTGAGTGATTTCTGGCACAGTTCCAGCTGTTCCAGGAGATGAGGCAACAGCTGCATCAAGGTTTCGTCGCCAACACAGCACTGCACCACAACTGGCGTCTCGTGGGCTCGAGTCATGATCTTCACCCATGACTTGTCAATGTTGCTGAACCGCTTGGCTTCCTGTAACACAAGATAGCATACTTCAGTGGATGCATGCAAGACAGAAACCTGCAGCATTGAATACTTACAACATATACTGCATGTGCAGGCTGATGAATGGAATTTTTGGACTTCAAACTGTAGATGTTTACTGTCATTGGGTCTACAGACCATTAGACAAATGTGGTTAGGGTATAGAGAAACAAATGATGATGATGATGATGATGATGATGATGATGATGATGATGATGATGATGATGATGATGATGATGATGATGATGATGATAACGTGGTCTTGTATAGTGCGTCTCCATGTCAGTAGACATGCTCGATGCACAAAGTACAGGAAGACTGACAAACAGTAAACAATCCCATAACAAAGATGGCTGGCACGTTATCTGCTAAATCCCATGCGCTACCACGGAGCACTGCAAACAGAAGCAGGTTACCTTGGGCAGCTGCTTGGCGATGTCACCGCCCACAAAGACAGCTTCCAGGTAGACCCAAAGGTTCTGCACGGTCATCCAGTTTTCTATGATTTCTGATGAATTGGTCAGGTTGGCCACCCATTGCTGGATCTGTTTCTTGAATGGGGCATTGTATCTGTCCAATAGAAACTTTGCTGTCAGGACGACATTGGCATACATTTGTTTGTGACTGCATCCATAACACAGAAGCTATAAATACAGAGAACCAGATTTGGCAGATAAATAGAAAAGATAGATTAGGTAAACAAACAGATACAAATAAAGGGGCAGATGAGCAAGACAGATAGACTCGTAATTAAAAACAACAGTAAAAGAGAGAGAGAGAGAGAGAGAGAGAGAGAGAGAGAGAGAGAGAGAGAGAGAGAGAGAGAGAGAGAGAGAGAGAGAGAGAGAGAGAGAGAGAGAGAGAGAGAGAGAGAGAAACAGACAGACAGACAGACAGACAGACAGACAGATAGAGGCCCCCATGAAGACAAGACAAGTAAGAGAGCAAAGAAACCGATCGTGGTCAACCTGTTAGAGAGGAGAGAACCCAGGATCATCAAGGAGTCTTCCATCATGGAGATAATTTCACCAGTGGTGTCCCCTCGTAGCAGCAGTTCACCGCGTGTCTTGAATGAGCCAAACTGGAATGCCATTCCGCTCCAGTCGGCCACCACCTGCTTCAGCTTGGCCTCAATGTCCTTCTCCTTCACAGCGCTGATACAGATGTCCTGCAGACAGGTAATACAATAAAACATTATGGTAAAGTACACAACAATAGGGAATAGTACACAACAACAAGCTATAGTAAACAACAAAAGGCTATATAGTAAACAACAATAGGCTATAGTAAACAACAACAGGCTTTAGTAAACATCAATAGGCTATAAACAACAACAGGCTATAGTAAACAACAATAGACTATAGTACGCAACAACAGGTTATAGTAAACAACAATAGGCTAAAGTAAACAACAACAGGCAATAGTTAACAACAACAGGCTATAGTAAAGAACAATAGGGTATAGTACACCACAATAGAGTATCTGCATCAATGTCCTCCTTTCACAGCACTTATACAGACGTCCTGTAGCATAAAGCTGGCAGAAGATGGAATACAATATCACAGTACAGCGCACAACAATATGTTACAGAGATAAAAATATGTTTCAGAGATAAACTTCAGGTAGGTTGCAAATGTTCTTCTCCCTCATTGTGCTAATGGCTTGCAACACAAAAGGTGAAAAGGAGCTAACAGTAATAGCGAAATAACCACCATCTGGTTTGCATTTTATTTCACCACTTTTTATATCTCACTGCACAAAATGCATTCCTCTATTGAAGTGAATTAAAATGTGAGTCTCTTGAGTCTTGAGTTGACCCACCAAACAAATAAATAACAATAACAATTCCCTTATGTAGCACACAGAGACCAGGCTCGCGGTCTGCTCTCACAATAATGTACCCGGCACTCACTTTCTACTTGTAACACATCACAACAAACACATATGAGAATGAATTAAGTACATAGGTAAATAATGCTTCAGGACAGGATACGAATGTCCACCTCCTTCAAAAGGATTGGGTTCATTAAAAAAAATAACACTTAATAAAATAGAAAAAAAAAAAAGAATGTGGCATTCCATGACAGCACTGACCTCAATTTCCTCTTTGTACTGTATATATTCTCCATATTCATAAACCAATTTACATAATACCCACACCAGAGACCCCCCGACCCCCCCCCCCCCCCCCCCCCCCCTCCCCCACCCTATCCCCCTCATATCCTATCCCCTCCCCATCCCCACCCCCCCCCCCCCCCCCCCCCCAATAATTTTACAAAGGCCTTCTTGTTTATTCTGTGCTCACAGATGTGAGTCCCCTCACATACTCCATCCCCACGCCACCCAATCCCCAACCCCTACCCCCCCCCCACCCCCCCACCACCCCCGCCCCCCCCCCCCCCCACCACCCCCCCCCCCCCAACCCCCCCCCCCCCCCAACCCCCCTCCCCCCCACCCCCCCCCCTCCCACCACCCCCCCCCACCCCCCCCAACCCCACCCCCCCCCCCCCCCTCCCCCCCCCCCCCCCCCACCCCCCCCCCCCCCCCCCCCCCCCCCCCCCCCCCCCCCCCCCCCACCCCCCCCCCCCCCCCCCCCCCCCCCCCCCCCACCCCCCCCCCCCCCCCCCCCCTCCCCCCCCCCCCCCCCCCCCCAACCCCCCCCAACCCCCCCCCCCCCCCCCCCCCCCCCCCGCCCCCCCCCCCCCCCCCCCACCCCCCCCCCCCCCCCCCCCCCCCCCCCCCCCCCCCCCCCCCCCCCCCCCCCCCCCCCCCCCCCCCCTTATGTTATATGTTCTTCAAAAGCTGGCCACTCCTTCAGGGCCTTGGGAAGTTTCCGACACCTGCAAAGTCACAGTACCCTGCCGTCATGATCATACATCTCTGAGAAATCATTGCAGTACTCTATAATAATAATAACAACAATAACACTTGGGAAGTTTTTTCGACACCTACACAGGTGCAGTATACCTCTGTCATAATCATACATCTCTAAGAAATCCTTGTTGTACTATATAATAACAACACCACCATTTGAGAAGTTTCTGACACCTACACAAGAAAATATATACCTCCGTCATGATCATACATCCCTAAGAAATCACTGTTGTACTATATAACAACAACACCACCACATGAGAAGTTTCCAACATCTACACAAGAAAATATATACCTTCATCATGATTATACATCCCTAAGAAATCACTGTTGTACTATATAACAACAACACCACCACTTGAGAAGTTTCTGACACCTACACAAGAAAATATATATACCTTCGTCATGATCATAAATCTCTAAGAAATCATTGTTATACTATATAATAATAATAACAACAACAACAATGCCACCAACACCACCAATAATAATAATAATAATAATAATAATAATAATAATAATAAATAAATAAATAAATAAATAAAAATAATAATAATAATAACAATAATATAATAATAATATAATAATACTAATAATAACAACAACAATAATAATAATAATAATATAATAATAATAATAATAATAATAATAATAATAATAATAATAATAATAATAATAATAATAATAATAATTATGATGTTATCTCATATAGCAAGGTATCCACAGATGAAGTTCATGCTCACTGAGTTTGAAAAGAAAGGAGGAAGAGGGGAAAATGGTGTGGGGAGTTACAACAACAACATCGAAGTAAACTAAAAACACTAAATGGACATAACAAAGACAAAATCCCAATACTGACCTATTTTGGAATTCAAGCAGCTCTGTGTTGATCTTGTCAATGTTGACGTCTTGCCAGGGTATGTCGTAGTAACCTGTTACGGCATCATTGACGCTGTTGAAGAGGGTGTACAGTTTCTGCAGCAGGTTCAATTCTTTCTTAATCTGCAGCAGGCGGGGGTATTCAGTCACCTGCAGCCCAAACAGGTCTTCACCCCCAGTGTAGGTGGTGTACTTGCGGAACAGCGTGTCAAACGTGTTCTGATAAACGATCAGTCGGTCGGAAGCTTCCCGAGGCGGGACGCCAGCTACCATTGGGCCGTTCTGCACACCCACAACAAGCACTAGTCAATGACATTATAATACACAGTAGTCAGCCACACTTGGAGAGTCATACAGTTTCCCAAAGCACATTCAAACAGATGCCGTAGAAGAGTAAAAGAGACCAATTATACCCTAGCCTATAAACCCCCATACACATTCAAGCTCTAGCAAGCATAGACACAATGCTAGATTAGTAGCCTTTGCAAGTTCTTCATTTAAGACACAGCACTACAGCAAAATTAACAACATCATTGCTTTAACAGACAGACAAACAAAAACAACAAAATTAATTAAAAAAAACGTAGAGATGAAAAACAGATTAGAAAGGTAGTCAGAGTAGAAACAGTACACAGCACTCACAGTATCATAACTGTCATAGAAGTTGTCGCAGTCTTCAATGAAGACCTTGACATCTGCAATGAGTTCTTGTTTGAATTGGGGCTGGATTTCCAGCAAGTGTGTGGAGACCTCAGCGGCCTGGGCATTCAGACGCTCCCATGAGTACCGCAACGTGTCGCAACGCTCTGCCTCTTCTCTGACCAGCGGCAGCTCATGCTTGTTCAGCATGGCGTACGATTCCTGTAGATATACAGCACACTGTGCTAATGCAACACCCAACAATAGCTTTAACAGAAAAAGAACAAATAAGCTCAATTGTGTGAGTCAAGGTGCACCACAGTATTGTCATGTTAAAAATAAGAAGTAATGAACAAAAGTCAGTCAGTCCACGTCAACAGTAAGTAGCAATTAGCAAATACTAATCAACTCACCTCAATAGGACCAATACACATGTCTATGCGTATCTCATTTTCACGAATGTCCTTGAGAGCGGCCATGGCGTGTCTGATGTCATCCAGGTCTTTGATGGGTCTGGAGAGACGTTTCTGCAAATCCTCGATGAAGTTGAAAATCTCCTCCATTTCAGAGCTGTATTTCTTGTTGCAATATTTGCCGTAATGCAGTCTCCATGCCTTGGTCTCCGTGGTCAGGCCCAGCTTCAGGTCATCTGCACAATACACAACTAATTATTAATGTGCATTTTTAACAAGATGACCAGGTTCTTTAACTAGCCGCTCAGACAAAACAAGGTAACATGGGACCCTGTATGCAGGGCTTGTAATGATCTGGAGTTTTAAAAAAAATGAAATTGGGCATGCTTAGGCGCTGGTAGAGTGCAGAAAATGACACCCCCCTCCCACCACCTCACCCCACCCACTCCCCTTCACTCTCCTCCCCTCACCTCTTCCCCTCCGTCGAATACAAATTGTATGGTGCATTTTTGATTACCCAAAACATAACATAGCGAAGGAAAGATTTGCTTGCTTTACACACAGTTGAACTCTTGAAGTAGCCTGTCTTTATCGATGCCTAGCTTACCGTTATTATTCTCCAATAAAGTCCACTACAAATGTAAGTTTAAACACACATTGGTGCCCAGCTGACAGTCCCCTATTCACCAATAAAGTCCAAATTTAGTTTAAACATTTTCAGACATTCTAATGCACAAATCACATCTTGAAACAGTGTTTTCACTGGCAATGGTTTAGTTGGTATGTTTGAAGAATTTTGAGAGATTGGTTTGTTTATGACCGCCTATCCTATCCTTTCCTAACCCATAACTTGAAAGTCGTTGGGGCACCACGGATGATTGTTTAACCAGCATACTCCATCTTTCTCTGTCCTCAGCAACCCTCATGGCTTCGCTCAGTGTCAAGCCAGTCCATTCTCGAATGTTGTCTTCTCACCTCTTTTTCTGCCTCCCTCTTCTTCTGCCTCCTTGCTCTGTGCCTTGCAGGATGGTCTTTGCAAGGTCTGATGCTCTGGTGATGTGGCCATATCATCAGAGTTTCCCTTTCTTTACCACTGTGAGCATGTCATAGTGTTGTCCAATGGCTTGTGTGATAGTCTGTCGGACTTTGTTGTTGGTGATGTGCTGGGTATAGGAAATGCCCAGAAGTCTTCTGTAGCACCTCATCTCCATGCTTTGTATTCTTCATTGTAGATCTGCTGTAAGGGTCCATGTTTTGCAAGCGTATAGGAAGACGGAGATGACAAGGGAGCGCAGCAGCCTTACCTTGGAATGTAGACTGATGGTCCTGTCTTTCCAATTGGGCTTCAACTTTGTCAGGGCAGCAGTTTTGTGCAATCCTGGAGAGAACTTCCTGTCGGGAACCATTGTCTGATATTATGGCTCCTAAATATTTGAAGCTATGCACTGTGTTCAGGGATTGGCCTTGGACTTTGATGTCCGTGCTGATTCCATTGGTGTTATGCACTTATTTCCATTCCATAGGCTCTGGAGGTTTGGTATCAGGTGTTCAAGACCTTGTTCCTCTCCAGCCAATCCATCAATGTCATCCACAAAACAGTGGTTTGAGATTGCTCTACCCCCTATGCTGACTGTGCCTTCGTGATCTGCAAAGGCTTCTGACATGATGCGATCTATGAAGATGTTGAAGAGTGTTGGAGAGAGTAGACATCCTTGGCGCACACAGATTTTGGTTCTGAGCCAGTTCCCGATGGCACTGTTGTGGAGGACTGCCTGCTCCTGGAAAAGTGTGTGTCCTGCCAATATTGACTCTTGATCTGAAGTGTTTCTTGACCATGATGTAGTCAATGTGGTTGTGATGCCCCCCGCTGGGACGTACTGTGCCAGTATAGTCATTACAAAAAAGCCCCTCCTGTTGGGAAAATGCTTTGTCATTAAGAACAATTGACCCAAGTCACATTACTTGATGGTTGGTATGTGTTAGTGTATTGCGCAAACAGAATTGGCCAATATATTTATTTCTAAGAGAGGGAGGGTAATATCTACAACACTGTTTCTGAGACCATGTTGAACACCATGACTGACCTGTGTAGAGGGCGATGGGACCCACGTCGTAAAACTCAGGCAGACCCATGATCTCCACCTCCCGCTCTTCGTAACGCTTGATCTCAGCCTCAAACTCAGGCAGCTTGGGTTGTTCCTTCAGAAACTCTTCCAGGTCAGCCTCACGATCCTTCTCCCAGATGGCTTTATAGGGCGAGAACTGATCCAATGCCATCGTCATCTCCTGCACACAACGAGTGAAAAGAATGTTATACTATTACCAAACTGCATTATCCAACAGGTTCTTAACTGCATTACCAAACAGGTTCTTACCATGTTTTTTACATAGCAAGGCACAAATCAAAGTACCAACTAGAAAACAAACTTTTAATATGTAATATGCAGCAAAAACAGTCAAGTATATATACACTTGCATACAACCAGTCAATGGGAACAGCCTATTACAAATGAGAAGAACAAGATGGTAGGAATACAGACCTTCTTGTTGGAATTGATGTAGGTAGAAAGCAGTGAGGCCAGCTTGGCGATTTCTTTGTTTTCAGACACAGACTTGTAGTAGTTCTTCGCTTGCGGTGTGATGGTGACGTTTTGGCCCGACATCTCACCCCCGTCCTTGCCCTTGTCCATGGGATGTGAATGCTCCGACAGCGCCGCATTGCTGGTCACACTGGCCCGACGATCACCGTACTCCCCTGAGGCTGACTGTGACCGATCTAGGGCAGGCTGTTGGGAGGAATCCAGAAATAAAGACAACTATAACATCAAACAAACCTAAAAACTATAACATCAAACAAACCTAACAACAAAGTTCAACGTCAAACAATGACTAGTTCCTCTACCAAAGGTTCCCTGCTGAATTCTGACAAGACATACAAAGGGTGAAAGTGTGCGTTTGTACCTTGGCAACACGTTTGCGCTCCTTGCTCCACTGAGCAACACCTTTGCTGACGGAGATGATGGACTGCACGGCTTTGTTCAGGCCTTGTTGTACCTCATCCAACGCTGGCTGCATCACGATGTTGGGGATCGCCAGTGTCGCGTTGGTGCGAAAAAACGGCCGACTGTCCTTCTTTGCGTCACCGTACATGGACCCATCACCTGGTTGGCAACCATGAAAAATCATGATATGTTTATATACATCGTGATCATTATTTATGGGAAACTGGACAAAAAACTATCCCTCAGATCTCCCTTTTACACGTTATCAGCATTCCCCAAAAGTTGACACACAAATACAGAGGTACATGGAGCTGGGGGTGATACATTTGTCTATCACATCTGAACACCAACGAGTGAAATTTTGTAAAAAGTCACGTACCGATGTAGTGAGCCATGGAGCTGGAGGTAATACGTTTGCGGAGCGCCTCCAGCACATTGCGGACACAGCGCAGCAAGGCATCAAGGTTGCGGTTGTTAAAGTGAATCAGCAGCTCCATGGCCGACTCCTCAATGTTTTCCCGCATCTCTTTCTTGCGCTTAGCCATGGCCACTGCCTTGGAGGACACGGGGCGTGACTTACGACTGCCGGCACGTGATGTGCCTCGTGACTTGTCTGTGGCTGGCTCTTCCTTCTCTTCCTCACCTGTAAACAATTCCCATACACACCTCACTACTGACGATGATGATGATGACAACATTGACGATGATGGTGATGATGGTGATGATGATTTAAGATGATAGTTATGGTGATCCAATGTTGCTGCTGTGGATGCCAAACGAAGGTGAAAAAGAAGAAAGGAAATACTACTTTATTCCTTATCATGTTGAGCCACTGTACTGTGGAATTTTACAAATCAACTGCTAACCTTCTTGTCCTTCATCTTCATCAAAGCCCTGGTCTTGTTCTTGCAAGTCCTCAGCAGCAGGTTCTGGTGGTTCCACATTGCACAGCATGTTTATCAGCTCGTTGGCCGCCTCCTCCACCGTCTGACTCTTTGTCTGCAGCATCTGAGCTCCTTTGGCGCACAGCATCTACAATATAGCAGCAGGGGATGATTATAACACAGTAATGTCCTAAAGTTCACCATGGGACACTTTGATCAGTGTGAGCTTATTTAGCACAGCATCAACTGAACACTATTACATTGGCATCACACTTAACACATTTATGCTATCAATGAGTTTGTTTTTATATATATCGTATTTCTAACAACTGACAATTAAGCTGTAGCATCTGAGCTTCCTTGGTGCACAACTCCACAACACACAGTGCAGAATGTTTCAAGCTTTAAACAGTCTCTTTTTCTTAGCCCAGGTGTCATTTTAGCTGACAATGTTTTTTTGGAGAGGGAATGGAAATGCATGATACAAACAAGAAAAGACCTAAGCTTACGTCCAGCAGGACCTACCTGTGTGTTTTCCAGGAACTTGGGCACGGTCCATGGTTCGTCTTCAGGCAGCTCACACAGCCTGGTGGAGGCCATGTCTTTCAGAATGGCGTCAATACGGAACTCAGTCACGTCATGCACACGATCCATCAGCAGCTCCAGGTCCGACAGCTCCTGGTACACTTGGCAGACGTACTCCGGAATCTGCGTGGAGCTCCAAGACAGCGTGGTCAGCCCCGGCTCCAGCACATCGTCCACTTTAGCCAGGTGTAGACCGACCAAGGCTTCAAAGGCTGCTGGGATTTTGGCTCTCACTCGCTTGTTCTCCTCCAGCATCATCTGTGAAAGAAAAAAAGTCTCCTATACAAGACTTCACACATAAACCATGGAACAACAGATATCAAATGCTGCCTCAAAGGCTGGAGGGATCCTAGATCGCATGCTCTAGTTTTCTTCCAGCATCATCTGGGGCAGAAATCATCATAAAGACACAATATTTGAGACATAAGTCATAGAACAACAAATACCAAACAAAGTCTTGGTCTAACAATGACTGAAATGCCACTAGGATCGTACCTCTCCTTAAGCAACCTCAGTGTTACTAATCACCTTATGTGACACTTCACAAAGACATATATCATAGCCATCACCAGACATGAGACATATTCCAACAGACATATTTTTATAAAAAAACACATCACACTCAAGATATAAGGCATAAGAAAAAGGGTACAAGATACCATATTCATTGTTTGTTAAAATTCCAAAAGTATGTTTATAGGTAATATAAATCAGCCACACTATTTGTTTAAAATGTCAAAGAGATCATGCAATCAGTCATAGAAAACAACAACCACACAGCAACAGATCTCTGATACAAAACACAAAGGACAAGCAAGAAGAAAAAGTTCCTACAGTGAGACTGCTGAAGAGGGATTTGAACTCCGTCTGCCTGGCACGCATGATTTTTGCTATGTTTGGGATCTCCAGGCCCAGGCGCCCCATGCACTCTGTCTCGCGGATCATGGTAAGGATCTGGGCATCAAAGTTAACAAAGAGCTCTTTGGTCTCTGGGTGACGCACCAGCAGTGACGCCTGCAAGCCCGCCTTGGCTGCCTCCACCTGTAAACACAGGTAAGCAATAAGACAACTTAATAATACTAATAATACTAATAATAATAATACGGTAGATTTATATACCGTTATGCTCTGTGGGTTCGGGCATTAAATAGAATAGACCCAACGTTTCCCGGCGTGTCGTAAGAGGCGACTAACAGGGGTGATGTTAGCACGGCATCACTGGGCGAAAGTCTTCTACACAGAAGTCACCGGCCAGGGCGGAGGAACCTCACGTTACTACAGGTTCAACGACCATGTGTTCAGGGCCAAGGCGAGCCACACTGTATTCGTGGATTTCGGCTGTGGCCAACAGCCTGGAGAGGATTGGGCACCGCCAGGTCTTTTTTGCCCAAGACACACTACATGATGACACAATCCACTAATTCCATACCGGATCGGTCGTCGCCCGGGCCGTCACCCGGCACAAGGACCGCGCCTTCCGTTGGCCACCAGGACGGAGGTGTTAAGTATGCTACTGATGGACAATTTAGCAAGATCCGCACGAGAAACAACATCATCATAGGAACCTGGAACGTCAGGACCCTAACTGCGGAAGGAAAATTAGAAGAACTGGCCCACGAGTTGGACCACTATCGATGGAACGTTCTAGGTATCAGCGAACTGCGATGGAAAGGCCTAGGTGAAACAACGACCGACAAAGGCCACAAGCTCTATTTCAGCGGTAGGGATGACAGGCACGAACACGGCGTTGGATTCTTGGTCCACAAGAACATTCTAGCGACTGTCATGGGTTGCCGCCCAGTCTCCAGTAGACTCATTACCATCCGTCTGAGAGCAGCCCCTTTCAACATCACCATCATCCAGGCCTACGCCCCAACATCAGACTATGACGACAGCGAAGTGGAGGATTTTTATGAAAATCTACAGGCGGTCCTTGACCAAGTGCCGAAGAAGGACATAGTCATAGTGCAAGGCGACTGGAATGCCAAGGTTGGCCAAGATGCGCACCGCAACTGGGGAGACACATGTGGACCCCACTGCAACAACGAGACAAATGACAGGGGTCTGAGACTCTTGGAGTTTGCCAGATACAACAATCTGGTACTGGCAAACACGCTTGGTCTCCACAAAAACTCCAGACGATGGACATGGCACAGTCCTGGCGGGGAGCATCACAACCAAATAGACTACATCATGGTCAAGAAACGCTTCAGATCAAGCATCAACATTGGCAGGACACGTACTTTTCCAGGAGCAGACATCGGAAGTGACCACGATCTCGTGATGATGTCTTTCCGGCTCCACTTGAAGAGAGTAAATACAGCAAAGTGCACTAGACTGAAGTTCGACCTGGACAAACTGCAAGACCCGGAGGTGGCAGAACTATTTCAGGCCACAATTGGAGGGAAATTTGCACCACTGCTCATTTTGGGGGCTGGTGAAGTAGATGTCAACACCATGACCACCACCTTCAACTCAGCTGTGACAGATGCCGCCACTGAGATCCTTGGCAAGCACCGGCCAAAGAAGAAGCTGTGGATCACACCTGAACTTTTGGATCTGTGTGATAAACGAAGAGAGATGAAAAAGAAAAAGAACACCTCACAGGGAGCTGATGTCTACCGAAAAATCAACAATGACATCCGAAAAGGCATGCTCACAGCAAAGGAGAACTGGATAGAAGATCAATGCCAGGAAATAGAGAACAGTCTGAACAAGAACAACAGCAAGAAGGCCTACCAGACTGTGAAGCGACTGACAAGTGTCAAACAGCCCAAAGTCTCCACTATCCAAAGCAAGTCTGGCATATGCCTTACAGAAGAACAAGAAGTCTTGGATAGATGGACAGAGTACTGCTCTGACCTTTACAACCATACACCAAATGGAGACCCATCAGTTCTAGCATGTCCAGAGAACAGAGAAGAAGAAGAAATCCTCCCAATTCTCCGGGAAGAAGTTGAGGCAGCAGTGCAAGCGCTAAAGAAAGGGAAGTCAGCAGGAGTGGACAACATACCCGCGGAACTGCTACAAGCAGGAGGAGAAGCGATGATTGATGCCCTCACCATTATCTGTAACAAGATCTGGCAGAGTGGGGAGTGGCCTATACCATGGACCCAGTCGCTTGTCATCACTCTTCCCAAAAAAGGTAACCTTCAGGAGTGTGAAAATTACCGCACCATCAGCCTCATCAGCCATCCCAGCAAGGTCCTCCTGAAAATAATACTCAACAGGTTGAAACCCCAAGCTGAACAAATCATAGCTGAAGAACAAGCAGGATTCAGGGCAGGGCGAAGTACCACTGAGCAGATTTTCAACCTCAGAATAATCTGTGAGAAATACCTACAGCACCAACAACATCTATATCATGTGTTCATAGACTTCAAGAAGGCGTTTGACCGAGTCTGGCATGCAGCTCTATGGGCAACAATGAAAGTGTACAACATCAGCCCAAAAATTATTGAAGTCATCAAAAGCCTGTATGACAAGGCTACCAGTGCAGTCCTCCACAACAGAGCCATCGGGAATTGGTTCAGAACAACAATCGGTGTGCGTCAAGGATGCCTACTCTCTCCAACACTCTTCAACATCTTCCTAGAGCGCATCATGTCGGATGCTCTTGCAGACCATGAAGGCACAGTCAGCATAGGGGGTAGAGCAATCTCCAATCTTCGTTTTGCAGATGACATTGATGGATTGGCTGGAGAGGAACAAGAACTTGAACAGCTGGTACAGAGGCTTGACACCACCTCCAAAGCCTATGGAATGGAAATAAGTGCAGAGAAGACCAAAATGATGACCAACAACACCAATGGCATCAATACGGACATCAAAGTCCAAGGCCAATCCCTCGACACAGTGCATAGCTTCAAATATTTAGGAGCCATTGTATCAGACAATGGGTCCCGACAGGAAGTCCTCTCCAGGATCGCACAAACAACTGCTGCCCTGACAAGGTTGAAGCCCATTTGGAAAGACAGAACCATCAGTCTACATTCCAAAGTAAGACTGCTGCGCTCTCTGGTCATCTCCATCTTCCTATATGCTTGCGAAGCATGGACCCTCACAGCAGATCTCCAACGAAGAATACAAAGCATGGAGATGAGGTGCTACAGAAGACTTCTGGGCATTTCCTATACCCAACACATCACCAACGACGAAGTCCGACAGACCATCACACAAGCTATTGGACAACATGATGACCTGCTAACAGTGGTGAAGAAACGGAAACTTCGGTGGTATGGCCACGTCACCAGATCATCAGGCCTTGCAAAGACTATTCTGCAAGGCACAGTGCAAGGAGGTAGAAGACGAGGGAGACCGAAAAAGAGGTGGGAGGACAACATTCGAGAATGGACTGGTTTGACACTGAGTGAAGCCATCAGGGCTGCTGAGGACAGAGAAAGATGGAGTATGCTGGTTAAACGATCATCTGTGGTGCCCCTACGACCTTCGGGTTACGGGACAGGATAGGATAGGATAGATTTATATAGCGTGGTACCCCAACAAACATGGGCTCGCCACGCTTTACAATGCACTAAAAAAGCAATAATATTAAAACAAAATAAAATATGTAAAACAAAAACATGCCTAGTAAAAACTGCTAAACCAGAAGTATGTACATTAATTAACAGTACACACACAGACACACACACACACAGACGCACGAGCGCCTGGCCAAAGTACATGTCTACAATAAAAACATTAATTATCACATCATTTAACAAAGCAATACAACTAAAAACATTACACACCTTAAAAACAAAACATAAGATTGTAAACATTTCTTAAAACAGTAAAATACAATGAAAAGACATCAATCACAACATTAAAAAGGACTAGACTCACTACAACAGATACATTTCACTAAACTAGTAGTATAAAAGAACTTGTACGATATTGGTAAATACCCTTATATAAAATTAATAGATGACCTTCAACACGGACACAACACAAGCATTCACCGCAAGGTAACAGTTTAAAACTGGGCAGTCGACTGGATGTCAGCAGGCAAAAGAATTGTAATGTTCGTTAGTTCAATCAGTGGGAAAGTAATGCTTGAAAAGATGTGTTTTGAGTGCTTTCTTGAAAGTCTGCGTGGATGCAATACTACAAATGTTAGCTGGCAGCGAATTCCATTTTTTAGGGCCACAAAAAGCAAAAGATCTTTCACCGTAGGTTTTTGTGCGTACTCTTGGTGTGGTGAGGACATGAGTGTCTGCGTAACATTTTTTATTTATGCCTTTTTGTTTATAATCCAGCTGACAACAAAATTCCTATCACGACCTTCTAAGAAGCAAATACTTAAGATTTAGAAACCAAATTCCAAATAAAATGTATGAATCCAATTGTACTGATACATTCTATTTCAGCATTTATTCAATAACACAGTATATATCCAATTAAGTCTTTGAGCCTGACCTGTCTGAGCCATCCTCTGTGGTACAGGACCTCAAACTCCAGGAGGACCTTGGCCAGCTTGTTGAAGTTTTTGATGATTTTCTTGGCCTCGTGGGTTTGCAGGATGACCTGGTGCTGCTGGAACACCTCCATGGGCTCTTGGATCCTCCTGAACAGCTGCCTTGACCATGCGATCTTCCCGGCTACAGGGGGCAGGTCTCGAGCCACCGGGGGGTCCGACTTGTTTTTCTGGTAGGTGCGAGAGACCATCTCAACGTCCCGGGCATAATGCTGAAGGATGCGCTGGTACTTCTCCTGTATGCCCATGTTGGGCAAGTGCAGGCTCTCAAACTTGCGCAGCAGCTGCAGCGCTCGGAACGTACTGGTGATGCGCTCAAACCGCTGGTCCATGAACAACACAATGGCCGCCTTAATAAAGAAAAAGAAAGGGTTATAGTTTTCTGCAAAAATTCTGTATTGTACTGCCACTTCTAAACACGACAATAAGGACAGCTTAGTTTACTGCATCATTCTTAATTGTTCTTCTGCTTTTATTTCTCCCTCTCCCTCTAGATTAAAGACTCAATGCCAACAAACACTAGCTTTATGGTTTGCCTTTCTCCCCCCATATTGTACTGTAGGACCAACTAAATTTAACAGAGGACCTGAGACGGAGAGAAAGAGAGGGCAAAAAGTCTCACATGCAGGTCAGAGATCTGTCGTTTAAAGTCATCAAAGTCCACATCAAACTCAGCTTTGCGTTGGTCCAGGAAGTCGTAAGGCTTTTTCTTCACGCTAGTCACGATGACACTCAACTTGTTGGCCATCAACTCCATGCCTGAACAACAACATCAATAAAAACATTAACAATGATAACATCATCATCATCATTATGCTTTAGTTCAACACCTAAAAAAAAAGATGCTACAAAAATGTTGGTTAGTCTATTAAGCTGGAGAGAACTTTACAACAGAAAAAAAAACGATCATGAAATAAGTTAAATTTGGATTTTGCTAAATGGAAGTCCATCTTTATGGCATCACATTAAAAACTTCTGCAAAACATGAGCGGAAAGTGTTTTGGGGGGACTGCACAATACAACAGTAATTGTGACTGACCTTCAATTTTGGACTCTGCCAGGTGAGAGTACATCTCCATGGTTTCAAACATCTCAATGATTTTCTTCAGGCGTCGCGTGAAGGTGTCGAACTTGCCAAAGATGTACATCTCGGAGAAGTCAAAGGGTCGCTCGTTCTTCATGGTCTCCAGCTTCTTCTTGGTTTTGTGGAAATGGCGCTGGTACTCCTCGTTCAGGTGGATGCAGTCCTGCAACTTCTTACGCACCAGCTTGACATCCTGTGTCCACACCGTCTCCACGCGCCCGTCAGTGATGTACGACTTGCATGCTGTGATCATTTGGTTTGTGATCTGTATGCCACAAATGAGGTAAGGTTATTGTCACTGCTGCTGAACCAACAACACACCAACATTACATGACTGTGTGCTTTTCTTGCTGGTGCAGCAATAGTTTTCATGCTGGTGCAAGGATTTGTTGGCAAAAGAGCGTGTGTATTAGTTACCTTGACGAAGAGTGATGTCATGCGTTCAGAGGTGTTGTAGTACTGGGAGATGCTGTGGATCATCCTGATGGCGTTGATCAGCCCTGGGATTCCATCCAACATCCCCACCTGCACATGCACAGTCTTTATCATCATCATGACCATGACCATGATGCTGATGATGATGCCAATGACAAAGACGATGATGAAAATGATAATGGTTATGTGAAACTTGTTAGTCTCAGTTATCCACTGTGTGACTAGACTTATGGGGTTCACTACTGTAGAGGAGGGTGGTCACAAAACTTAAGTAGGAGGGTCGCTGTTGCAGATAGGGTCAAGAACTTACAGGATCACTGTTGTAGAGGGGGTCACAGAACTTCTCTAGAGTGTACAGGTACTTGACGTTGTCTTTGGCTTCGTTGGCTGTGTCCGTGATACGACGGTCCAGCTCTTGCCATGTCTGTTAGGAAAATACAAAGCAAGGAAATTCAGATGCTGGTATGTTTAGTTTTGCATCCCCAAGTATGCAGGCTTATAAGAAAATTGCATTCACTGTCTGCAAAATTTACATTCACTCACAAAAGAAATTAGAAGGGCAAAGCCCATATGACTCACACGCTCCTTATGGAACTTGCAATATTTTACATGAAAATGAGTGCCCAGAAAAAACAAAATGAAACAGTGGCATTAAAATGCAAAGTAATCCTGACTTTGATCTTCCTATGCTCTTGACCTTGAGATGACATAATTGCACAAATCTGGACATTTGTTTTTGGAGTGAGGTGAGTACATAGACCCACACTGCTAATGCTATGCATGAGTAAAAAACATCATTATGTAAAATAATTGCCATAAGCTGGACCACTGGTAATCAGTTACATAAACCAAGCATTTTGGTATCAATTACAGGAAAGCGAGCTGATTCGTGGCTAAAGTTCTTGTTGTAAAGGAGTCATGTTTCCAAAACATATTAATGACAACAACAGAACAAGAAATTCAATAAAGCAAATCAATTAACTCTTATGCCTTCCTTGCATTGGGCACAATTATAGCAATTTTATAAATATTTGCCAACTTTTAGCTTACTGGTGACATTGACAAAAGAAAGACACTGCAACTTGTGCTTTAATTTTAGTTTGTTAGACAACAACTGACATAAGATTCATTACAACAGATGATCATAATAGCTGGGAGGCTGCTAGCCCTACATACCGGTCAATGAATCATGTCAGCACACAGCAGTTTGCCTTTTGACTGAGATCAGCTCATTAAATAATGGCCTGCAACTCAGAACGACAGAACAACGGTGTTACCTTGATCAGTTTGGACTTGGCAGCATGCAGAATTCCCAGCACAGCCTTGACCTCTTGGCATTTGATCTGGTCAACGAGGTAGTTGAACTTGGACATGCGCTTCTTCCAGTGCTCCAGTTCCGCACGCGGTCCGATGTCGTCTGCCTCACGACGCATCTGTTCACTCTTTGCCAGCACCTGAATTAGGGCACAGCATGTGACTGGTTGAGTGACTGATTAATTAATTTATAGTTGAAGTCTAATCTCTCACCAATCCACAGATTCAGATAACTTATTGCCAAGCGACATACAACGCACAAGGAACACATTTCACCCAGAGGTGAGGTGAAGCATTCCACATTAACGTTGATGATGGCTATAATACATGTCATCATTTGAACATCCTACCCCATCTTTTAGTCATAGGAGCATCCCATGCATTTGGGGCAGCCCTTTTCTCACGATGAGCTTCATTTCAGGTACCTGCTCTATCTGCTTGATCCAGCTGCGCATGCACTCCTCGATCTTCTCCAGTGACTCTGTGCTGTTAGCCACACTCTGGTAGTCCTGAGGTGTGTGGACGCGTGTCAGGTCAAAGCCTTCACACGATTTCAGCTGCTCCTTGTCAGACAAACTCTCCTGGGCACCTGTAAATACAAAGTCATGATATCCATTCCTCGCACAAAGTTTTCCTTTTAGTAAATCTATCTCATATTTATAACTCTATTGTGATTATTGTGACTTGGATATCATGCTGTGTTTTTCAATTTTGTATATCAGTTTGACAGCAAGAGTGTGTGTGATGGGATTAATGTGTGCTTTTGTTTCCACATGGTGCTCTTTAATATTACATAATGTCAGATACAAGGTAAATATAATTAAATGTGTGTGTGAGGGAAGTTGCGAGAGCGTTGTGTTTGAGCGTGCATGAGTGATAGAGTGCTACTGCGTGCACAATGCATTTTACAATTTTATTCTTCTTGTCTTTCAAGCTTACATGTCTTTGATTTATATGAGCAATGTTTAATGCCTGTCATAGATTTGTTGAATTAAACTGAAATTCCTTTTGTTATGCATTTCTGGTTACAGACAATCACGCAAACACTCCAAACTGGCAACACCCCTAGGATAGTGGCTACCAACCACATCCACAAGAACATGGAAGTCATGTATCAACAAGGACAAGGTGACTATGCAAACGCAAGATAAGAGAATAAATAGCACCTTCAAGGATAATGACCAACACAAATGAGCAGTGACAGCTGATCTTGTACACAAAAAGATGCATGGTGACATATAAAGACCACATTACTGACAAGGAAAGGGAATACAGGGCACAAGGGAGCACGAACCGGCAAGGACCGTGACGAAGGAGTCGAGGGAGTTGAGGAAGCTGCTGCGGATGCCCTGGGCGTCCTGTGTGTACAACTGGTCCCAGCCTTTCTCCAACTGACGAAGGGCGGGGATGTACACGCTGGACAGCAAGCCCTCCACTGCTGACAGCAACCCACGACCGTTGTTGGCCTGCGCTGACGAGTCCAGCACGCAGAAATTCACCTCCTGAAACCACAAGAATTAGAATCAGAATTTGTATTGTCCCGACAAACAGCCAGGAACCTTTTCTTGCATTGTACAACAATTATTGATGATAACATTAATACAACATAATCAGTATAAAATAAAACATCCATTCATTAAATGCAAGCAGTGTCTGAACCACACCAATCCTCCATTGGAGGATCCTCCACTAAAAACACAACTGAACATTCAGTCTTCCATTCTACTCCTCTTCTCCGCACACTCCCCACTCCCTCCCCAAGCCAACTGCCAAAGCTCACAAAGTCAAAGAGGCACCAACACCTCATTCACTTAGCTTTACTGCGGCTGCTATGTACAATATGCCATTTGAAAAGGACAAGAATAATAATAATCATAATGGTAATAAATAATTACAATGGTTGCATCAATCCTTCTAGCAGAGATTGGTCCCTTCTTTACTAACAATAATAAACTATAACCCTATAACACAATGAAAACAAGAACTAGAAGGGAAAAGCCTATATAACTCACATGCTCCTTACGGAACGCACAATGTTTAACATGAAAATGAGTCCTCAGAAAGAAAAAAAAAGAAACGGTGGCATTAAAATGCAAAGTAATACCGACTTTGATCTTTCTCTGCTCTTGACCGTGAGATGAACTTGACCTCCGGCTCCAAATACACTCATGTACTATCAAATAAAATATAGCAAAAGTTGTATTATGCCAAAAACCAGTGACAACCTTGGGACGATCTTGACCTTCAGTGACTTTGACCTTGGGATGACCTTGACCCTCATGTGATCTTTCATGCATGTCTGATCACATAACCCAATGTTGTTGCATACTATGGGTTAAATAAACAGCCATTCCACTGAACAATGACCTATTTTTTGTATGTTTTTGCAAGGTCTAAAATGATCTTGACCTTCAATATCAATGCAAAAATAAAAGATTGAAAGATGAATCTATCATCTCTAAATACAACAAGCTTGGACTTTACATCTCTCATAGTTTCGGGTCAAGGTCACTTCAAAGTACCTGTACTAACCGACTTGGACAGCTCCATTGACCTTAACCTTGGAGTGAGGTTGACCAAATTTATATAGTATGTTAATATCTATCATGCATCAAAGAACCATAAGTTCAATAATAATAACTTTGAACAAAAGTGACATTGTGGGAAACATTGTCACTTTTGGACTAACATTTCTGAACCTTGGGATCTTAACCTTGAAGGGAAGTCATTCATTCGCTGATCATTTATGAGGTTTCATGGGAATACACCAGCTTACCAAATTTGGTTGCGATAGCTGAAATACGTTCTGAGATATTAATCCACTTGCAAGTTTTGCACAGACAAACGGCTGACAGACAGGCGGACGGACTAACATTTTTTTGGATGTCATTTTTGGATTATTTAAGACTCATCTTGCACAGATTTGCAAAAAAAATTGAAAAACATTTTTTTTCCTATGCATTGTGAGTCAAAAGAGCCAATCAAATGATCTGACCTTGGCCATGTTGGCGTCAGTGACCTGGCTGTTTGCGCCACCTGGCATGCGCGTGAAGACGAGGCAAGGGCCATGAAGGGGAGTGTCACTGCCGTCTGTCAGAAACACTTTGGGCTTGCTGGTGCGAGCCACCTTTGGCTGTGGAGGGCCGGGTCTGTAGTCCACTGAAATCATACAGCGATCATATTTATCAGGGCACTTTCTATTGAATTTATGCTCAGCAGTTAACGACTGTGTTCACATCCCATTGATCAACTTCATGCTTGGTCAAAAAAGAGCACAACAAACTCATTATTTAAATCAACTGAGTGATGTTGGTTTGCTGCTTGTTGTTTTAATTTTTTTAAATTGTATTGATTGAATAATTGCGTTTTACATACTGCCAATATCCCATGTACAATTACATTTTTTAATGTACTATATACTATGATGTACAGAAAAGATTTTTTTTTTAAATTAAAAATACACTTCACAAATGTGATTTATGGTTAATACTATTCCCTGTGACATATCAGCCAATGTGACTAGCTACACTCATCATTCACATGTTTCCATTTGATAATAGACGAAGATTTAATGTTAAGTTTGATTTTGTATGTTGTTGATTTTTTGTGAGTGTTTGTTTTACCAGTCAGTTTGTGTTTGTTTTTTTAACTTGATCCCCTCACCATTACCCAGTACATTATGACAATCACAGCACACACATAATAATAATGATATAGTAAGCTAGCGTTATATATTCAAAACTTGTTCACAGTGACTGGTTAATATTTGTCTGCTTCAAACACTTTCAAGCTGGCAGCAGCTATGAATTTGAAGTTTCATGTTAGTGAGAACAAGCACTGCACTGAATGTGTGTGTGTGTGTATATATATATATATATGGGTGTGCGTGTGTTTGTGTGTGTGTGTGTATATATATATGGGTGTGTGTGTATGTGTGTGTGTTTATATATATATACGGTATTAAAAAATATTCATCCTCCGTTCTTAATGTATGGTTAAGCACTACATAATTAAATGTTGGCAATCATGAAATCGTATGTATGTGTGGACATATTCATAATGCAGTGTTGTCACACACTTGGAATCTTTAGAGACAAGCATCGGTTGTGCATCAAACCACACCATGTACTGGTTAAAATTGCATCAACCCTGGATTGACACAGAATACAGCACACGTCTCTAACGTAAATAGCTACACATAAACGCCTTAATAATAATATCACCAAATGATCAAAGTACCACTTTACAATTAACCCAATACTGTTTTACAGCAGAAGCGTCTCCAGGCATCAATATACATAAAACATTCTTTGTTTTTTTAACAAGTGTGCACAGCAAATTTTTGTGTGTTTTTTTTTAAATTGCAAAAGCAGTAATTATATTTTATTTTCAGAAAAAAATTATATTTCACACATTCTATACACATTGTCATTCCTTTGATACAATTTGTTACATTCAAATAGGCCATACAACATTTTACTGTCTGTTATGTATGCATTCTTTTAGGAATATGTGTATACGTGTGTGTTCCAGTCAACCAGGTTTGCAAATGTACAAATGTATTTATTAATCAACCAGTGTTTAACACATGTAAACAAGTTTTTAACCAAGTATATTATAAGTGTTGCAAACGTGTCATAGAGCATGGCTGAGGCTAGAAATGGCCTTCCCCCTCTCTCAACTCGAGATATCTACATGTAGTCTCAGCTATGCTGAATGGCAAACGTGCATTTGCTTGAGTCAGCCAGTGTTTCATGAAAAACCTTGCTGCCCAAAATCTCAAGACAAAATGTGCGACATTATACTAATACTTTTTCTCCGAGATTTCTCTTATATAGCACACTTACAAGCTCAGAGAGCTTCTCAAGGTGCTGGCCCGTAATATCCAGCAATCACAAAATAGTTTGCTGAAGTCAGGATTCGAACCCACGTCGCCCAAGACGCACTAAAGTCATGCGCTCTGGCCACTGAGCTATCCCTGCCGCCCTACTTTTCTCCTCAATGGGTTGACTTCTGTGGTGTCTGTGCCTTAAAGTAAACATTTTCACACACACTTAAATCTAGAAAAATATCAAATCAGTCTACAAATGACCCAGCCAACATCAGTATAAGAATGCCTAATGTTCACAATTGCAATGAGACTTTTCATTAACATGATGCATGCCCATCATGTAATTGAGTCTCGCTCGGCTAACAGTAGTCAACCTGAAATGAAGGACTTCTCTTTGTATCGATTTCTCATACTTTAAATCCACAAATAAACGAACCACCTGCCCCTTCTCAACTTTCACACAAAATGAAACTGGAATTTTTCTGCACATGAGCGACAGTGCATGATTAAGTTACAACATGAATGGTCAGCTATGAAAAACAAGAATTTTACACCCTGACCCAGGGAAACATGGGTATGGAGTAGTCACTATACTGTTAGCAGTTTTCTGTTTGTAGTTTTGTGTATTAAGTATGATGTAAACTGAATGATGTAGCTGTACTTGGACAATGGCCTCTGTTGTGAGAAAAGTTTTGGCAATTTTACAAAAAGCCAAGTCCTGTTTTGGACTCCCAACCCACCCACCCCCCTCTCTCTCTCTCTCTCTCTCTCTCTCTCTCTCTCTCTTGGTGTACTGACTGTTAACATTGGCAATCAATCTGCATTTGCTTTTTGAAATGTGACTACAAAGGTCAGTCGTTTCACCACTTTAATTTATCAAATTTCATTTTTACCTGCCCCAGGGGTTATCTAGCTCATATCACATTTTCTTTTCATGTGCTATGGGTTTTCATTGATCAAATTCGATCTTTTTTAATTTGCCTGGATGGTCTCCAGTTACCCTTTAGTTTACAGCTAGAAGCTTGTGTAATAATTCTTTACAGCTGACTTCCTAGTAGTACCTGCCGAGTAACTTAAGCTTAATACAAGAGTTTGCTGCCATCATCGTGTACAGACATGTTTTTGTCTAACAAATGAACGTATGTGTTGCACTACAAAATTCAATATCTCCACCTTAGAAATGTCTCATATCTAAAGCAAAACTTACTCTTCTCCAAGCAGTATTTAATTAAATTTATAACCTCCCCCCCCCCTCTCCCTGTTCAAATCCACACACACATACAAAACACATACACACCTACCTCACCCACACCTTCTCATTGGCATTATTATAAACAGCGGGTTACACAGTGTTGTACTTTCCTTTCCTTTCTTAAGTTATGTACATAATGCTGTGTGTTAGCTGGTGGTCTCAATAATGTATGGACAACTGCTTTGAGCAAGCATTTTTGCCCGATGTTGTGCAATATAAAATAAATCATTATTAATTCACTTTTATTTTTCTTTGATTGAGCACCCACAATCTGTTGATAGGTTCATTTGCTGCTGTATTTGTGGTGTAATAATTATTCTAAATCAGTATGCTCTATGTAACGAGAAAATTAATCACCACCTGATTGCTATGTCATCATAAGAAAATGCATCCATATATTAATATGACATTAAAACTAAGTGCTACAGCAAACATAACAAGCCACAGTGCTTTAGCACATACTAACATAAAAGCTTCAGCGTATAATCAAAGTTAATTTATGCTTGAATGGACAATAAAGCTGAGCGGTACAAATAGGAAATTGAAGTCCTACAATAAAGCAAAGTGGTGCGGAATACGAAACTGCGATAGGGGTATAATGTGAAGGGACTATCTGGCAGACACAGGGCTGATATTCTATACACACCATTGTAACTGCACTAGCAATTTCCTATCAAACATTACGGCTCGAACACCGCTCTGCACTCTACAATCAATAGGCTTTAGGCCCAAAGAAAGCCAGTGGTGGGTACAGCAGAGAGGTAGGGGTAAGGGAAGCCAGGATAAGCACATTAGTTTTACTGGCTCTGATGGGAGTAGGATGAAAGAGGGGAAGGGGTTGGATGGGGGTAGGGGGTCACAGTATCCTGGGCACTGTTCAAAGAAAACCAGATGGGATTGTATGTGTGTGTAGGGAGGGGAGGGGTAGAGGCACGAACTATGGCACTAGTCTGATTGGGTCCTATGGAAAGGTGAGATCAATATGTTGACAAAAGATTTAGAATGAAAAAAAGTGTCACTGAGATGAATAAGTTCTGCTTTCCCTTACTGTCCTTAGCAACGGCAGTTCAAAATAAAGAAGAGTTTTGTACGGTAATGTGTCACAATCAAAGCAAACTGGTCGCCCTTTGTTAATGAATGTTGTGATCTGTTGCCAACATACCGTCAACTATCTTGACAGCTAAATGAATGAGACTACGTGTGTGAGCACACATAAAACACACATAGATAGATAAATGGATAGATAGATAGATAGATGGATTGATTGATTGATTGATTGATTGTTGCTTTAGGTCCAGCGGACTCTTCCGAGCCAAATCAGGACCAGATAGATGGATGGATGGAGGGAGAGAGGGAGAGATGGAGGGAGGGAGGGTGGAAGGGACGGACGGACGGACGGACAGACAGACAAACAGACAGATAGATATACACACAGATGACACAAAAGAGACATAGAGGGTGTTTGGGGAGACTGTGGCAGTCAAACAAAATTAACTATAAATATAGCCTTACCTGACTTGATATTATACTGCGCAAGGTACAATATCTTCAAGTCCAAATACTCTTATCAATTCGCCATGTAAAATATCTACAAGTCTAAACAGCCTTATCAAGTGCTGGTAAACACTACCAGGAATAGCACAACAGGTGATAGCAACTGCCGACAACCACTCAGACTTTGACTTACTTGTCTCCACTACTGAGAATCATCTCAGCACAAATCAAGTGTCTTTTCATTATTACTGCTTCCAACACAATTTTATTATTCTATCCCTTGTGTTTAGAGGTACAAAAAGGGGTACTACAAACATTCTTGAATAAAACAAAACCAAACTAAAAAGCAGTTGGGAAACAGCATGTAAATAAATACACAAACTAATAAATAAATAAACAAACAAATAAATAAATGCTCCATGGAAAAAAATGATTTAAGTGACAGTGCGATGAAAAGAAAGATGGACGACCTTCACAGTAAAATGAAACACACCTGGCTCTTTCTCTTCTGGCTCCTGGTAGTAGAACAACAGTCGGTTCACTCCATTCACTCCAAAAAACTTGTTCATTGTATCAATCTGAAAATAATTCACAATAATAGTTTAAAGCTTTGAAACAACAAACAACAGTCCCTCCAGCAATCTTCTTAGCTGGTCCCTAATAAAAAGAAAACATACACATTGATTCCTCAGAAATCTTTCACTCATGTTTTCAAAAATGTTTTTGTATTTCCAGACTTATCTGGAATTACTTTGAAATAGTCGGGAATCAGAACGAGCCAAAATATCAGTCTGGTAGCCATATCTCAAGAACTACTGAACGGATTTTGACCAAACTTCATAGGAACATTACCTAGAGTAGTGGCCTGTCTTCACTGCCACCATAATTGCTCTACCACAAAGGGTAAGGTCAATGTAGTCATTGTGTTGCTAAACACATATTGCTCAATATGCAGCTAAAGCGATTTGGTTGAGGTTTGGGATACAGGTACTTCAAATCATGGGTCATCCTCCAGTAGCAGTCCGGTTGTCAGACAATCGATCAATAAGTCGCTCCGTCGCTCCGAATTTCATTTTATTGTTCAGGGCCTTATCTCAAGAATGTTTGAACCGAAATTCATCTTTACATTGTGGATACTTAAACTACTGCTAAGCATGTTAGATCATTCCCTCTCACTCTATCAACCTTCCCGACCACTTTGCTCCTCAAACCGTAACCTCAAACTCAAAATACTTCATATAAAACTTAAAACTGCAGGCCAACGCTCCTTTTCTTTTCAAGCCCTCACCAACTGGAACTCCCTACCTCTCTCCTCTCCATCAACAACAGTCTTTAGAAGCATTTAAATCTGGACTTTTCTTTTCCCTAAATGATCCTCAAACTATAGTGCCCCGCTACACCACCTTTCTCCTCCCCCAACCCACCTCACCCACAAGCATAAATCAGAGCAGTTGTAAATGGCCATGTACATATTTGAAATTTTCTCATGCTTATTTTTGAGTGCCGTGTCTCTGTTTTGGGTTGCTGCCTTGTCATCCATGTAATTTATGTGCAAGTTTATATCAGTGGCCTGAATTATTAATGCAAAAGAACGAGTATGACAGCTCCTTGAGTTGCCTTATGGTGAGATATGTGCGCGTTAAGTTCTCATATTGTTATTGTTATTATTATTATTATTATTATTATTATTATTATTATTATTATTATTATTATTATTTGTACTTTCTCAAATGTCAAGGTCATTGTGCTTTACCATTTTCTAAACACGTTTTGCACTGTATCTAAAAATTGGCTTAACCAATTATCATAACATTTTTTTTGCTTGCAGCTAGTTCAGATTGTGCCCTATCATTCCATGTTTTCCCTTTGCTTCTTTAGGATGAAGCCCAGTCATGACACCGCCAAGAAAGTTAACACTTTTGAATATGCAAATACTTTTTTAGCTACGTGTGTGAACATCTATAAAAACACTGGAATGGCTTGCCATCTTATTTCGCTCTTCTTGTTTTCTTTTTAACCCCAAACTGATTTTTATTTTAAAATTGACAAAATGTAAACTTGTTTTGGTTGGTTAGTTAGTTGGTCATTGTTTATAGGGTCCAGCGGACTGCAAAGAGTCGAATCAGGACCACAGCTTAATTGAAAGAAGATTAACCCTTGATCCGTATAAAAGATCTGTTTAAACAACCTTAATGGTAACACTGAAGGCACTCCACCAGCCGATCACTTTACAATAAAAGCATCCCATGCAGGGGACCCTGAGGCTTTACTCTAATTTACTGAACTTTCATTTACAAAAATAAATTAGAATATAAACATCATTATAAAATATTACTAAAAGACAGACATATAAAATGCCTACATTGCCAAATAATACCATAGAAAGCCCTAGTGACCATTTGGCAGAAAGCATTCAAAATCCCCAAGCTGACCCAACAGGCCTCATACACAAATGAGGAGTTTTGGGAGAGTTTTCAAGAAAAAAGGCAGGTGACTGGTCCGGCGAAGAAGATAGTAGATTGATAAACAAAGTAGGAACGAGAAAAAACAGAGGAGAAAGACAGCAACAATGGGAATTTCACTAAATGTCCACAAAGTGGGGATAATATTTATACAGAAACACCCCCTGGGAAAGGGGTGGAACTTGTTCTGACTGTACAAAAACTTGTGTATTTGTCCAAAACAGTAACAGCTTTATACGCTGCAAAATGTAATTGTTGATGTTGATTTGTAAGATAAAAAGAGTAATAACAATTTATACCCTGAAAACTATGTTAATCAGTGAGATTAAAACACATCAGAATGTGTGAATAATCATAATCATGCATATAATTCATGGGACACAAGGCCATGAGATTGTATACAGAGTCCCTCATCAACTATTATGGTGAAATTCTGCAGGTTCAGTACCTTAAATTTGCTCGACTGACAGACAAAACTACTGTTTTCTATACCATGCCAGATGCATTTAAATACTGGAAAGAGCTGTCATTATACTGTGTCCTATAATGGGTTATACTGTGTGAAATATTGTGGATTTCTTGTATCAACCAAAACACAGGCCCTTTGGTGGCAATAAATACTACATCAATGAATGAATCAATCATCAAATCACTGAACAGACCTGTGTTCCTTCCAGGATGGCATCCTCCACCTCGGAGTACTCCAAGTTGAGACAGTTGGCCACTGTCTGCAGCACATAGTTGTGTCGCTCATCCAGCTGGCTACGCTTGGTTTCCCGCTCTTCCTTCAGTTTTTGCTGAAACCATCACAAGTTAATAATAATAACCTTGCAACGAAGTTGACCAAATTGGCATGGTAAATGTGTCTCATTGATATTTACCGTGCATCTAACAATTGTAAATGCACTCTCAATAAGTGAATTTTTTATTTTGTATTTATGTTTTCAATTGCCATTTTTAACTAACGTTTGTTGACACTGTGACCTTGACGCGAGGTCATTTAATGAATCACCTATAATATATTGAGCTCTCGTGTATACACACCATCCTACCAAGTTTGCTTGTGATAGATAAAACACGTTCCGAGTAATTAGCCACTTTAAAATGTTGTAAAGATCGCTGGACCTAAAACAACAATCAAGTAATGTAATGTAAAGATGGACGGACAGATGGATGGACAGACACAGACATGCGGACATTTGTTTTAAATATAATTTTTGGACTGTTTTAGAGTTCATCTCGCACAGATGTACAAAAATTTGGATTTTTTTCATGTTTTAGTAGACAGATTCCCAATGCAGCACGCAGGTGATTGTGCTTTGTGGCAACTATTTACTGTTACAATCTCCCACAAGAGTTGGTGGGACATGCACAAGGAGAACAAGGGGACAAAGGGAATGCGGGAGAAAGAGGAAAATGTGGTGTTGAGGGAAGGAGTGAGGGCAATAAAGATTCAAACAAATAAATTGTTTGAGAATCAATGGGCAAAATCAATGTTAGTAGGTGTTGGTACTCTTGAGCTATGAACCAAGGTATCATAAGTTGTACTTCAGTCTTCAAAACAGGTGAAAGATACAATGCAGCCAATTACCTTCTCATCTCAATTACTAGCATCATCTGCAAGATGATGGAACACATCATTACCAGCCACCCAAAGTCCCATTTTGAAAACAATCACAGTCTCACTCACTGCTTTAGACACGGACACTCTTGCGAGACACAGCATCTAGGGTATGTGGATGAAACCACTGCGTAGCTAGAGGCACTGGAGGCTGCATCAAAGCCTGGATTAAGAACTTTCTGGATGCTAGACAGCAAGCAGTAGTGGTAGAGGGGGTGAGATCAGACTTCACACCAGTAGAATCTGGAGTGCCTCACGGCTCAGTTCGTGGTCCCATCTTATTTTTGCTACACATCAACGATCTCCCCACAGACGTCAAGTTCAAGGTTCGCCTTTTTGCTGATGACACAATGTGCAGTAATACCATGGAGCCCCCGAAAGATCAGCAAGTGCTGCAAGAAGATCCGGATCGCCTTGCTATTTGGGTAAATCATTGGTCCATGGAGTTCTACCCAAAGAAGTGCTCTGTGCTGAGTGTCACCTGCAAGAGACAGGAGATTGTCCCAGCGTATGAGCAACATGGACACACACTAGAAAATGTCAGAGTGACCAGGTACCTCGGCATCAATATCCAGGATGACATGAAGTGCGGCAGCCATGTGGCTTCTATCACAAACAAAGCCAATAAGACACTAGGCTTCCTTCATCAAAACCCCAAGATTGGAAACGAGAACACAAAGGAAACTGCGTACAAGGCGCTTGTTCGCCTAATTCTTGAGTATGCACGACAGTGTGGGACACCCCAAGTGAAACCCAAGCCATCGAGAAGGTGCAACGCAGAACAGCAAAATGGGTCTCGAACAGCCATTGTCAAATATCCTGCGTTTACTCCATCATTGAATCCCTCGACTGGCCATCACTACAGCTACGAAGGAAGAAAGCTCACTTGAAGATGATGTTCAAATATCATCATGGCTTCATCCCCATCAACTCCAACTACTTGCCAAAACCATCAAGCAGCAGAAAAGCGCTCCCAGAAAAACAACTCCTGCAGCTATGACATCCCACACTGCAGAACACAATATATAGACAGATTTCCTTCTTCCCTAGGACAATATTAGACTGGAACCAACTGCCTGTTGTGAAGGCCGAGTCTCTGGACACCTTGAAGTCGGCCCCTCAAGTGTAGCACCAACATCCACCTTCCCCTCCCCTCATCCCTCCCTTCCTTCTCCTTTCTCTTCCCTATCTCTCCCTTTCTTTTCCATCACCTTCCCCTCCTCCCTCCTTCCCCCTGTGTTCTCTTTAACACTGCCTCTACCCACCTTCCCACTGTTTTCCTCTGTTCTTATCGCCACCATTGCCACTTCGAGGACACCATTATCTAATGAAGCCCAATCTCGACACAAGCGCTGCATCTTTAGAACCCAGTAGTGACAGAACCATCGACAAAATGATGTTGAATTGGCCGCATAAAAGAAGAAGAAGAAGACTTAAATTCATCTTTACCTAATAACACTTTACTTAATAGGAAACAAGGAGAGAGTGAGAGACAGACGTGATAGACAGAGAGAAAAAGAGAAAGAGAGAGAGGGACAGAGGGAGGGAGGGAAAGAGAGAGAGAGAGAGAGAGAAAGAGAGAGAGAGAGAGAGAGAATTGCAGTAGATTCATTCTTGGATATGAAACATTGAAAGTCCAGTGCAAATTAAGATATTCACTATGAAAACTCCCAAACAAACAAAAAAAAATATATTGACAAACTGGCTGTACTGAATATCAGACACTATTCTTAACCATGGTCACTTTGACTATTTCTGACATTTTGTGTGTTATTGTATATTGTACGAGGGTGGTCCGATAAGTAGGCGTACTTAGCCTACAAAAGAAAAACGAAAATTTTTAAAAAGTGGCGATTTATTTTTCAATATAGTCTCCTTTTAGTTCGATACACTTGACCCAGCGATGCTCCAACTTCTTTAACCCGTCTGAAAAATACGTTTTCTCGAGGTCTGCAAAGTAGGCCTCCGTGGCGGCGATGACCTCCTCATTCGACTCAAATTTCTGCCCGGCGAGTGACTTTTTCAAGTTTGGAAACAAAAAGAAGTCGTACGGGGCCAAATCTGGAGAATACGGCGGATGAGGCAGCAGTTCATAGCTCAATTCGACCAATTTGGCCGTGGCGAGGGCGGAGGTCACGGTGTGAGCCGATGCGTTATCATCATGGACTAAAAAATAGATTCTTTGGTCCATGGTTATCATATTGGAAGAGCACACGCTCGCTTCCACACGCGGTCAAAATAAAACTACGAGTACGATCCGGCTGAAATTTCGACAGTAGCCGTCTACGAGAATGTACTACCCGATAGTAAATTGCTCTTGCGATACTGGCGCCATCGGGCGGTGAGGCTAAGTACTTATCGGTCTGCCCTCGTACATGCCTAGAGCTGCCAAGAATAGGCACATATAATAATAATAATAATAATAATAATAATAATAATAATAATAATAATAATAATAATAAATAATAATAATAATAATAATAATAATATCGACTGTACTATCAGACACTACTGAGGCTTATCCACTATAGGATTATAGCTCTGCAGTTCCTGGATACACAGTGTGGAATGTCTTCACATTCAGTTTCTATACTATAGCATTTATATTCGAACACTGGGTGACTGCATTACATTACATTACATGATTATTGCTTTAGGTCCAGCGGACTCTTCCGAGCCAAATCAGGATCGGACAACCCCCAATCCGAATAAAAGATCTGCTGAAACAGCCCTAGTGGTAACACTGAAGGCTCTCCACCAGCCAGTCATTTTACAATAAAGACATCCCATGCAGGGGACGCTGAGGATGTACTCTAATCTATCGAACCTCCGTTTAAAAAAACAAAATAGAATACAAACATCATTATAAATTATCAACAAAACACATACATATAAAATGCCTACATTGCTAAATAATAACATCATAGGAAGCCCTAGTGACCACCTGGCAGAAAGTGTCCAATATATTTCCAAGCTGATCCAACAGATCTCGCACACAAACAAGGGGTCTTGACCTGGAAGAGTTTTCAAGAAAAAAGGTAGTTGACTGGTCTAGCGAAGAAGAATATAGTATATAGCAGATTGATAGAACAGAGCAGGAATGAGAAAGAACAAATTAGAAAGACAACGACAGTGAGAATTTAAAGCACTAAATTTCCAGAAAGTGGGGGTACTATTTATACTGAAACCCCCGGCACCCCAACGGGGGGAACTGGGTGACTGAAAGTTATTACAAGGTACTAATGCTCACAGCTGTCTGTACAATGAGGAGAGGGCAAATGAAGAAATGCTATCAGCGGAATGACAGAGGGTGATTAGTTGTTATACGGACGGGACAGCAATAATAAGAATGAGGATCAACCTTTGCGGTCACATGCTTGCCTCAACCTCAGTGTCCGAGACAGATCTAGGCAGCGCATGTTTGATACGAAGTGATGTTAGCCTCAGCAGTCATTGATACTCAGTATATCATGCTTTAAGCTTTGAGACAACAAGAGCGTTACGACAACTTATTATTGTACCCTACTATCGTACATTAAAATCTTCCCTTTGCTTCATCACATACATATTCCTCAATAACATGTTCTCTCGCATGCACGCACCCACACACACGTATTACGCAGGCACACACACATTCACTCTCACACAATAAATCGTAATAGGTGTTCCTGTAAGCTTTAGAGGGACAGGCATTTGAAACCTCCCTCTTCTCTAGGCCAGCTCCATGAGGGCAGTGCCTATCTCTTCTCCCTCCCTGCTTTGCCCTCCCTGCTTTGTATGGTCACCCATCCAAGTATTAACCCATTCCAACGTTGCTTAACACGAAAGACTTCTAGCTGTGCCCAAACCACTAATACCACATGCACACATCAAAATCATTAAATAAATTAAACACTCCATGAGAAATAAGAAATCAAATCTGTGACAGTCACAAAGCCCTAGACACATAATGACTCTTGTCGCTCACTCTGAGAATGTAACGATTGAAATTAATGAGCTCTACTCTATCCTCAACCTCTGACAAAATACAGCAATGCCATAAAAATAGAAACAATAAAGAAATATTAAGTTATATTCTTTAACAACGAACAGCTTATTTAGTGGTTGTTTTTTTTTCCCAATTCTGACAGTAAAGCACACTTGGTAGTAGTAGCAATTGTACACTACTATAGCACTTTTAATTCGGGGAAATGACTACTATACAAAAATGGGAAAGGGGGTCATGGGTTGTGATTAGGTTGGAAATTATTATGTTTACGAAAGGAATTAGATATCCTGCAACAGCTTCGTACTGGCAGACTGCCTTATACTAGCTGCTGTAATAGAAAAATAATACTGAGTGTAATGTTGCCACTAATTACAACTTCCAACAGCAAAGATATAGGCTTGACTAACAGAATTGACAGGATAGACAGACAATGGTGCTCCCTATAAAGTAAGTAACTCAAACTTGTGTGTTTTTCTCTAAGTATTTCTATGAGTCAAAATATTTCCACATCTGGAGTGTAAACTTATAGTTTAGATCTATTAAACTCGATCTTGTCTCAATCTCACTTCGTAGGCTTTTTCCTAAGTTCTTTTGTAGCTATACATGTAGATCTGTCGTCCTTGCCAAGCAGGATAACGATCAAAGTATGAACAAGCAAACTTAGCACGATAAACACGGACACTGGCGTTGTACATGAATCTTGGTTCTAACCATGAAAAATGGAACACTGACCAGTTGAACTTCGCGCCCTGCCTTGCTGGCCACCATTGCTGCTACGGCCGACATGTCTGCCGTCAACTGTCACCCCTGAATCTCTTCCGTTAAAATTAGAACGACGTACACTTTCACCAAAAACAACTCGAAGGCAGCATCACCTATCCACTGTCGGGGTCAGAGCCTCAGTTTCTTAATTTTACAAGTCGTTGAATGTCATCGTTGTCATTCCAAGACCAGCCGCGACAGCTTCTGAAAAGTGACAGCCCCAGTATGACTGTTTCTTCGTCTGGCACCGGTCTTTTAACGGCCACTAAGTTCTTTGAAAACTTCTACAGTACCAGCAAACTGTTCCCAACCCTTTCTTGCCTGTCTATCGATCGACTCACACACCCGGCATAAAACGATTGCTGTAATTCAGCGCAGTGACACCATGGCTTGTAAGAGCGAATGCCGTGGCCCATGACAACAGCAATAATACGACTCGCTTTTTACTGTCCCTCCCCTCCTAACTGTCAATACCTACTAAACAGTCATGGCGCTGTTTCTAGATACTCAATGGTCGCCGTTGACTTGCCGTCTACAAATGGACCCATTGCTACGGGAGCGGTAAGAGGCGCATGACATACAGATCAATCACTTATAACACAGCCTTTCTATCACTATACAAATCAATCACTTATTTACAACATATACAGCCTTCACATTACTATACAAATCAATCGCTTACAACACAGCCTTCATGTTACTATGTATACAAATATTAATCATTTACATCATTGCCTCGATCCATTTTACTATACAAATCACTCTCTTCCCAAGCTTTAATTAGTCCTTGATTTGAATATTTTATGGACTTTAATAAAATAATTATGCCAGGGATGTCGTTTGGGTCGGATCTTCGGCTTTTAGCCGAAATTTTTATTAAAATACCGATAAACTGTCCGTCATGTCGGCTCGCCGAGCCGAAGTTTTCACGGGTGAATCGGTTCAATTTTGTCCATTTTTGCGATATTCCTGTGCTGTACGCTTGCAGTTTAGGTGAGGATTCGATAATTACTAAGGTTAAACCCAGAAACTCTGACAGTATTGTGGTCTGTCAAGGGACAGTCTAAACTTTTTTTTGTTTTTGTGTGTCTAAAATAATATTTAAGAAAATAAAATTTCTTTTTAATGTTCTTATTCTACTCTTAAAATCATGTTTTATTACAAAGATATGCATCCACAGAACACCTTTAATATATGGAGGTGGAGGGTGCACGTTAACGTAGTGAATCTAGTCAAAAAAAACCATGTGAGACTGCTTTAGAAGAGAGAGCCGAAACTTTCTGTAAAAAGCCGAAAGTTTCACGGCTGTTTTGGCCAAATCGCCGAAGAAAAAATTTCCTAGCAACGTCCCTGTTATGCTACTATTTAAATCAATCATTTACAACGATAACACTACCTCCGACCCATTGCAAAAGCCGAAAAACGTAAGCCAAGTGTGGCCACTAAACTCAAAAGATGTGGCCACCCGTCAAAATTCCGGTCAGTGAAAAATCCCATAACTCTGACCCAATGCATAAACCGTAAAGTAGTGGCCACATTTGGCTTACCTTTTACGGCTTATGCATGGGGTTATGTTAAAGCTCACATTTAGCTATAATAAATTGCCAGTTAAACTCAAAGATATCTGAATATTCCGAGAGAAGAAATTAAGGCTGTGCTTATTGTTATCATGCACTGCAAAGCTCTCTATGTTATTTTATGCCGTCCTTGTTGTCTCTAGTATACTGAGTACCCTCACTCTCCCATCCCCCCACCCTCTCCCCTTGTCTCTATAGGCCTACTCTCCTCCTCCCCCCCCCCTCCCCCCCTCCCCCTTGGGCTAGAAGCCTAGTTCAATATGTTGTTCCAATGTTCCAAGTATAGGCGTAACATTATGAGTGAATATGACACTATGCACAAGCTCCCGCAATAACAGCAAGGCGCACGCACATACAGACTGATTGATTGATTTATTGTTGCTTTAGGTCCAGCGGACTCTTCCGAGCCAAATCAGGACCGGACAACCCCCGATCCGCATAAAAGATCTGCCGAAACAACCCTATTGGGAAAATTGAATGCCCTCCACCGGCCAGTCACTTTACAATAAAGACATCCCACGCGGGGGACGGCTGAGGGTTGACCTCAACTACGCGAACACCCCGGTTACAAAAACAAAATAGAATACAACCATCATTATAAATCATCAACAAAAAACATACATATAAAATGCCTATAGAGCGAAATAATACAATCCTAGTGACCACCCGGCAGAAAGCGTCCAACACTCCCAAGCTGATCCAACAGACCTCATACACAAACAAGGAGTCTTGTCCAGGAAGAGTTTTCAAGAAAAAAGGTAGGTCATTGATCTAGCGAAGAAGAAGAAAGTATAGCAGAGTGATAGGACAGATCAGGAATGGGAAAGAGCAAATGATGAAGACAGCGACAGTGGGAATTTAAAGCACTAAATTTCCAGAAAGTGGGGATACTATTTATACTGAAACCCCCGGCACCCCAACGGGGGGAACTGTTGCCGCAGTTAATTAGTCATGCCTACAAAGGCAAGACAGGTTTTCAACTGGGGCTTTCACTGTTCCCTTTATAGGTTAGAACAATCTACAGTGACAAGATTGCTCATGACCCCAAGGGGTACATACAGACTGTATGTGTGATATCTACTGCTGCGCCATCGGGGATCCGCCCGACGTGTGATGCCCCTGTGCACCATAATATGCAACTTGCAATACAATGGAAAGAGTAGATCTATTTGACAGGCATCTTATAGTTATGACACTGCAGCAAGGCGTACAGCAACACAACAACACATCCGTAATTATAATAATCTAAACCCCCGAAGATACCTTACTCGTAAAGTTAGTCACAAATTTCCTGCTTTTGTAGACTACATATTCCATACTTGGACACGGTGAATAAATCCATAAGTTTCCAAAACACTCTCCTACTGGTCCACCCTTCGTTGCTCCATTAGCCACATCTCACTGCTAAAAGAATGACAACAATGAAATGAATGGAACAGAAAGCGTGCAGAAGAATAATCTCTTAAGTAGTTGCCACATTATTTTGTCTTACGTTTTACGGCTTGGGTCGGAGGTAGTGGCGCCATGCTCATCACGGCCCGGTTCGAATTTATAAACGTGGGTAGCTGTGTTAATTTCACTACAATAAGGCAATTTTTCATGATTTGATTATAATTATGAAACAACTTTACTAAGATCGACACGCTACAAGTGAACTCAACTGTCTTAGCTCGCCGATTCTTGTGTAGCAGACCATGTGTGTGTGTGTGTGTGTGTTTGTGTGTAGGTGGGTGTTTATTGTTAGGGGTTAGAAAGTAGGATGCATTACTTTTATCATTTGATAAGCTACATTCATTTTGTGTACAACTGCTTTTCTGTTGTTTGTGGTGTGTTGTTTTAATCCCTGAAGTCTTTTGTGTCTTATTGCTTTTGTGCCGTTGTGTTGATGAAGTGTACGCCGCACACACATATCCTTGTATTTTCATGGGGACAATAAAGATTCTGATTCTGAATCTGTGGTGCGTGTAATCATGCGTGGGGGAAGAGTGTAGGTTGACCTCTAAACTCGTGACGCCACATTCTCGCTTCCGAGTGGTCCTCGTAAGCCCGGTGTGACATCCTCACAGTTCCTTGTATCTTAGCTGGGCTGGGAGCGAATGGGAGCATTCTGATTGGTCGACGCGTTACAAAATTCGACGCATGCGCACAGTGCTATCATAGTCTTCGTAAGGGTTAGGGTTAGGGTTTGGGTTAGAGTTAAGAGTTTAGGGTTAGGGTTTGGGTTAGGGTTAGGGTTATGACGCCTAAGAACTTCGTGAAAAAGCCGGCTCGACATGACCTAGCGCATGCGCAAATGCGCTCGGATAAACTAGGAGACCCGGAACTTGAAGGATGTGACACCGGCTTATATATTTTTGTGAAAGAAATCAAACGTGGCTTCCTTGTGAAATTTTACGTTAGCCAGTACGCAAGGAAAATACATAAGGAATTCACAAGCGTAATAGCGTGGCCGGGTGCTACAGGTCAATGTGGCCAGGCCTTTATCAATAGACATAATTATTCATCCCTACTGTTTTAACCCCCCATCTCTATCCCCCTCACACACACATACACACACAGCTACACACACACACACACACCCACACACCCACACACACACTCCTCAACTGTTATCCCTTAGTAGTCTTTATTTATCCAACATCGTACAGCAGTCTCCACCCCTTCCCCTCAAGCCTTGTGTGCAAGTGCGTACGTGTCCGTGAACCCCCGTTGAGGTGCCGGGGGTTTCAGTATAAATAGTATCCCCACTTTCTGGAAATTTAGTGCTTTAAATTCCCACTGTCGCTGTCTTTCTCATTTGCTCTTTCTCATTCCTGCTCTGTTCTATCAATCTGCTATACTATCGTCTTCTTCGCTAGACCAGTCTCCTACCTTTTTTCTTGAAAACTCTTCCGGGACAAGACTCCTTGTTTGTGTATGAGGTCTGCTGGATCAGCTTGGGAATATTGGACGCTTTCTGCCAGTTGGTCACTAGGGCTTCCTATGTCTATGATGTTATTATTTAGCAATGTAGGCATTTTATATGTATGTGTGTCACGTGGGGTTTATGGGCTCTGCACAATGGAATTATGGACCCTCACGTTTATTCGGTGGGAACTGCTAGTAGGTCACCCTATGAATTACTTTAATAAATTTATTTGTTTCGCTCGTTCTGTGTTAAGGTTGGGGTACAGAAATAGATAGAAAAATGGTAAAAGATTACTGTCACACTAGCTTTCACACGGCTATGAATCATATGTAGTCCAGCCACTTGATAACAGTTAAAATCACACATTTATTTCTTCTACTCTATACAAGATTCTCTAAGTACTAATCTACTTAAAAAGTCTCTTTCAATGCTAATAGTTCGATCGCTGATAGTCTAGGCAGCTGTTTTTTTCTTCCTCGGGCACTTTGCTAGTATATTTCATGTAGATTTGGACTACTGTGGTCCGTTTTACAGTTTCTGAAGAGTTGGACTACTGTGGTCCTGTTATGATCAGTTTAAGTGCACTTTCGGAGAATACACTTAACTTTCTGATGGTGCGGTCGAAGTCCTTCTGTGAGGTAGCTTCTGGGACACCTTTGTCGTTGTGTAGTTGGGTTCCCTTGCCACGCTGTGGGGTCTGACAGGGTGTTTTTCAAGGTAGCTCTTTCCGGCTTGTGCGGCAGAGTCTCCTCAACCAACTAGTCGTTTCTGTGGAGTGGGGTGCACAGGACAGCTCGGGATAGCTCGCCTGCTCGTCTGTAATATAAGAGACGAAATTCTGCACAACCCTGAATAATCGGTTTGTGCAGAGCGTCTCACTGAAAGCCAAAGTAGCCCTCAGTGATAGCTCCACATCTCTATACATAAGCGACGAACATTCTGCTACTTCCGGGGTCCACTGGAATCTCACTCTAAATTCCTATACATACATAAATATAAATCGTGGCTAATTATACACATACAGAATTAATAATATTATAAACATTCACGGGTACAGTCACTGGTCTGCAAACATACATATAAGTTAAACAACAGTGGTTCCGTACGGGATACAACATGGCGGCGCAACCGGTCGTGTTTCGCCACATGTTCGGCTGTTCCACGTGGTCACGCAAATTCGGATTAACAATTCACATTTATGCATAGCAAATTCTTCAAACATAATTTCAACAATAATATAAATATATCACGATGAAACAGAAGGGTGTTCATTTACCTGTTTGACAAGTTCAGGCCCGTGTTGACTAAATAGAATTCTGAGATTCTAAGTCCTGCTTCCTGGTCTATGAGTGAAGATAGTTCTCTGCTAGCTAAGGAGATGTTACTTCTTCCTCGTCTCACACACGACTGACCAAACTGTGCTAGGTTTTGACACAGTCAAAACTGCTCTACCCACTTAGCCTGCTCCCATTGGTTAAAACGGTCCGATTCAAAGCTCAAGTGCTGAGTCACTACGATGCGTGGGTGGCTCGCTCGCCGTGTGTGGCCTGCTGTGTACTCTTAATTGCTGCTGTGTAGCTTACTGACTCTCTACTGTTACAATTACTACACATGGCTAAATAGTAATAAGCAGAGTTAAAACTAGCCAGTTCGTGACAATGTGTTTTGTTGATAATTTATAATGATGTTTGTATTCTATTTTGTTTTTGTAATCGGGGGTTCGATAAGTTGGGGTGAAGCCTCAGCCGTCCCCTGCGTGGGATGTCTTTATTGTAAAGTGACTGGCTGGTGGAGAGCTTTCGGTTTTACCACTAGGGTTGTTTCAGCAGATCTTTTATGCGGATCAGGGGTTGTCTAGTCCTGATTTGGCTCGGAAAAGTCCGCTGGACCTAAAGCAATAATAATGTAATGTAATGTAACGTGTCCGTGAGTGAGCATGGTGAGTGTGGTTGTGTGTGTGTGCGTACGTGTATGCGAGTTAGTGTGTGCGAGCGTGTGTGTATGTGTGCTTGTTAGTGCGCGCGCGCGCGTGTGTGTGTGTGTGTGTGTTAATGTTTTGCACTTATAACCTGATAGGCAAATTCTCAGACTTCCAATGACTAAACGCTTAACTAACGCGGTGATGAATAATTTAATTAAAGCACGTATACTAGAGGTCAAAAACCAGCAATACTACACTACACTACACTACACTACACTACACTACACTACACTACACTATCATGCTGAGAGTTGGATTTTACTGTTATGAAAGAATGCTGTCCTATTAGTTCACTGGCTACATTATTTTTGGGTGATTTGCATGTAAAATGAATTCCATTCCAGTTTATAAATCACGAATCAGGCTCAAAACGCGGCGATCTGTTTCAATATACATGCTCACATGTTTCAATCACTGTCACACACACAATAAACACACATCTATCATTCCAACTTGTGGTGTAAAGTCAGGGAGATCGCTATTAGAAATTCAAGTAATATTAGACATTAAAACAACAACAACAACAACAACAATCAAATCACAATTAACCTTATTACAAAATGAGATGAAAGGTGGAGAGGGATTTAACACCAATCTATAAAAGTCTACTATGTGATATTGATACTTTGATAGACTTTGTTGCCCTTTACCCCCGTTGGGGTGCCGGGGGTTTCAGTATAAATAGTATCCCCACTTTCTGGAAATTTAGTGCTTTAAATTCCCACTGTCGCTGTCTTTCTCATTTGCTCTTTCTCAGTCCTGCTCTGTTCTATCAATCTGCTATACTATCTTCTTCTTCGCTAGACCAGTCACCTACCTTTTTTCTTGAAAACTCTTCCGGGACAAGACTCCTTGTTTGTGTATGAGATCTGTTGGATCAGCTTGGGAATATTGGACGCTTTCTGCTAGGTGGTCACTAGGGCTTCCTATGATGTTATTATTTAGCAATGTAGGCATTTTACATGTATATGTTTTTTTGATAATTTATAATGATGTTTGTATTCTATTTTGTTTTTGTAAACGGGGGTTCGATAAATTAGAGTGCAGCCTCAGCGTCCCCTGCGTGGGATGTCTTTATTGTAAAGTGACTGGCTGGTGGAGGGCATTCAGTTTTCCCACTAGGGTTGTTTCAGCAGATCTTTTATGCGGATTTGGGGTTGTCCGGTCCTGATTTGGCTCGGAAGAGTCCGCTGGACCTAAAGCAATAATTATGTAATGTAATGTAATGTAATGTAATGTCGCCCTTTGCTTGTTCACGATACTGTGGATACTCCGATGGTTCAAAGAAAACTTCCACAAGCACCGCATACTCTAGCTTAAACAGCACATCTACTTGGACAAGTTCATGATGTTAAAAGATGAAACTTTAAACAGGGTCTGGATCAAAGATTTAATTTGCTAAGAGTTGACTCTCATAACAGACCTTCTGAACGCTGAGAGTGTGAAGGAGCTGAAAGTAGGCTATAGCGCTCTAAAACTATTTTGGGAACGTTGAAGTTGTTATACTTTTTTTTCTTCTTTTTAAGGATGACGTCATTCAGACTGTCTTTAAAAATAATTGTGAAAAGACGTGCACACTGGCGTACAATGAAAACTTACCAGGAAAGCCGTTTTATCCACGAACAAGAAACTTGTCTGCTTGCTGACCTTCTTGTGCTTCACGTCTTGCGAGTCCATGGCCAATGTTTAGGATGACAGAGTTAGCGTCAACGACTATATTTATATAGGAGTTAGCGTCAACGACTATATAGGCCTTTAGGCTTATATTTACATGTATTTCATTGTTTGGTCTGAATGTACTTTAGTGATTCTTTTCACATTGACTATTGTCTTGACACAGTTAGGCTGCATGTCACTCTTAGTCTAGTTTATTACACAAACATTAATTGTTGCATGAAGAAAGCAATTGTCTCTTAATCAGATCCCTTGGAAACTATTAGCTTACAAGACCTGATTTATCAAAATCATCTTTCGCAAGTACGAAAATTTCAATTTTTTTTATATGTTCTAAAGTTAAAAGCAGTATAGTTTACAATGATGAGTTCATATTTTGGTCTCCTCAAAATGGTGGAGCTTTGCCTAATTTGTAGTAGGTGCCTGACAAAGCGGGTTTATGCCTAATTTGTAGTAGGTGCTTGCCTTAGCGGTTATTTTGAATAAAATGGATTCGAAGATCTCTAGTGGCAATCCACTCAAATGTATTTAAAGGCACTAACTATCACACATATAAAATGTATTTTCAGGCACTAACTAGCTCACAAAGCTTGAAACCCAGCATATACACTTTAATATAAATTTTTTTTAATCTGAAATAAAAACTAAACGATATTTTCACCAAAGATCGACAGGCAAACAAACGGTAGATGGCGAGTGGAATAGTGTCTGAGCCAGCAGACGGCACAGCAAGACTGATTCCACAACCAAGCCTGTGTCCACACAAACACACACACAAGTGACAGATACTACCAAGTAGGTCCTCTAACTTTTAGGGGTCTGAGCAATGGGACCTCTCGCACCCATCATTAAACATGTCGCTCGCATTTTAAATCCCTCGTTATGCGGGTACCAGAGATTGATCAGAAGAGAGATTTGATGTTTAGATGGAATGTATGATAGTGTGTAACGCTCAGCGTGGCACTAATGACGGAGAGTCCATTTATCACACAGGTGAAAATAGACCCACATTAGTCTATACACATTGGGTAGAAAACCTATGCGGCTCCGACCTTATTAGTCACCCTCGATATGTGGCCCATCTCTCACCCTCACTAACGCTACGTTTCCTGTCTCATCGTCTCTGCGTAGCATTAAAGAGAGAGATAAAGAAAAAAAGGAGGTTAATGAAGGAAGAGAGAGACAGACAGACAGACAGTGTGTGTGTGTGTGTGTGAGAGAGAGAGAGAGAGAGAGAGAGAGAGAGAGAGAGAGATGAGCGTGTGGCAGTTTTTGGTAGAACAAAGCAAGAAGGGGGAAGGAAGGGGGTTGGAGATGGGGGGTGTAGGGGTGGTGGTGTCTAAGAATTATAAAAAGTGGTCGATGTTAAGATCGCGAGGGCAGCAATTTAAAGTGCACCCAAACTGGATATGCCTGCACACTGTATAACTACTTGGTGATAACGATGGACAAAGAATACTGACACATAATTATACTGATATAGATGCGTGTAGTTCTTAGGAGAACACAGGAACACCCAATTAATCTTGGTAAAAACACTAGAACTTCGTTCATTTTGAAAACATTTCTAAATAAACATAAAATTTAAAGTAACATTGACTTGTACTGAATGTGTCGCATAGTAATGAGAACATACCTGGAAAGGGACACACAGAGAAGATCCCACACCTATCCTGCATATCATTTATCAAGGTGTTTTTCACCGGCATGGCTGTTTGCCAATTTGGGGGCAACTTTTAATTCTGCCTTTGTCGCTTATCTATCTCTCACTCTCTCTTTATCAAGTCCGCCGCTACTTCATTTACATTCTGGTATAACAATAAAACTGCCAGCCCTTTCCCTTACACTCTGACAACCCACAAGAACGTTGTCTGCTACCCCGTTCATACCAAAGCTAGCTGGTCACGCAATAAAACTACCATTCGTTCATTCCAGCCTACACATACCAAGCTATAGCTACGCGTTCATTTCAACTCTGGGTAACACAAACAAACTGTTGAGTTGAATATAGATTAACGTCCCCGGACATATTAGCGTATAGGGGACGCGTTAATCAAACTGCAATCCGTTCCCTTTTAAATTCTGGGAGTCCACAGAACACTACCATTAAAGAATATGAAAATTGTTTAACATACGGTCTCTGCTACCATCCCATGATTGATTCGTCTTTGGTGCGTTATTCAGTTACGTTACGTTGGTAGATTAAAGTCCCCGGACACTTAGCGTATAGGGGACAATTAGTTAGCTAGTTCGCTATTCATTGTTTATAGTGTGACTGTCCAGCGGACTGCAAAGAACCGAATCAGGACCACAAAATCAGGACCATAACTTGGTTTAAAGGACTCACCACTGCTGAAACAACTCTAATAGTAACATTGAATGCACTCCACCAGCCGGTCACTTTACAATAAAGCCATCCCATGCAGGGGACCGTTGAGGCTTCACTCTAATTTATCGAACCCCCGTTTACAAAAACAAAATAGAATATAAGCATCATTATAATTTATTAACGAAACACATACATATACAATGCCTACATTGCTAAATAACAATACCATAGAACGTCCTAGTGACGATTTCGCAGAAAGCGTCCAATAACCCCAAGCTGATCCAACAGAACCCATACACAAATAAGGAGTTGTGGGAGAGTTTTCAAGAAAAAGGTAGGTGACTGGTCTAATGAAGAAGATATATGTAGTAGTTTGCGTGACATCATTTACTAATCGCACCCTAATAAAACTTCGTTGAGAACTTGGACAGTGAGCTGTCCAACTAACAACCACAACAATAATAGCCTACTACTACTACTGCACTGTCGTTCAATTGTAGTATAAATAATACAACAGTTTACCCATAACCGTAGCTTAAGTGGTAGAGCGTTCGAACGGCAAATCGATGTCCCAGGTTTAAATCCCGTGGTGGGCAACATAAAAGTGTCCATTTTCACTGTCCGTATTAGCAGTATGATTGCTCTGGTGCTTCAGTGTTGATTTAGGTTCATACCCTCTCTTTCCTGGGATGGTTATGCCTGTCTGCCGTATCGCCCTTGGTGGGTGTAGGCGTTAAACTTCAATGTTCATTTCATATAACAGTTCATTCATTTGTTACCTTCGTTTGAATCCTATCCAATCCTATCCCGTAACTCTGAGGTCGTTGGGGCACCATACGCACAGATGATCGTTTAACCAGCGTACTCCATATTTCTCTGTCCTCAGCGACCCTGATGACTTCGATCAATGTCAAGCCAGTCTATTCTAGAATGTTGTCCTCCCACATCTTTTTCGGTATCCCTCTTCTTCTATCTCCTTGCATTGTGCCTTGCAGGATGGTCTTTGCAAGGTCTGATGATCTGATGACGAGGCTATACCATCGGAGTTTCAGTTTCTTCATCATTGTGAGCAGGTCATTGTGTTGTCCAATGGCTTGCGTGATGGTCTGTCGGACTTCGTCGTTGGTGATGTGCTAGATATAGGAAATGCCCAGAAGTCTTCTGTAGCACATCATCTCCATGCTTTGTATTCTGTGTGAAAACCCTCCCTGAATTAAGAACGTACTGTTACGAATATAGGGGGTTGTGGGGATGAGGATTAGCAATTATTCCCCCGCGCTGTGTTGCCTCCCTTGACTAGGCCAACTTGCGGCGACATTCAGGGAAATAATGCTGGGAATACTAAAGAACGATAGAAAGGTGGAAGGCCAGACGAGAAGAATACAAACTAAGCCAGTAGAGAATTTGAACAAGGGGAAGTCAGATGGTATAATATAATACTAGACAATTTATTAAATAAATGCAGGTCAGGCGTAGGTGGTAGGCTATACGGCTGAGTCACTAGTAATAGTCTGTAAACGTCCAGAGTATCGTGGAGTTATTCTGGGTTAGCTATCTGGGGGATACTGGGGCGATTGTGGACTAATATCATCATAAGGCAAAGGGGTATCTGGCTGCTTTAGTGTGGTTAGCCAGATGTTCCGAGAATTGTGGTGTGCGCTGGGTGCGCACTTAGCTGCTATGGCGTGTAGGCGGTGGTTGCCTCAGGGTTCTGGATGGCGATTGCGCAAGGGTCCAGTCGGTAGCGTCAGTTTTCCAATGCAGGTCACTGGGTCGAATTCTTGGGTAACAGGGGCTGGGTTGCAAGCGGTCTACGGTGCTGACTGGTAGCTGGGTTTCGGCTTTTACGCTTCACGGTGTCAACCAGGGTATCTGGGTTGCACGCAGCGGGTCTTGAGTCTCGTAGCAGCCCGGTATAAGGGCCCGTTCTTGACCAAGGAACGGGTAGAACACAAGAATATTGTCGAGGCTCAGTGGTCGCAACGTGGTGCAGACGTGTCCTCGGCAGCAGTGTGTTTACTCGGGCTCACGGATGAAGACTGACCCTTGGGTCTGACTACTCCGGGGCTTCAAGGGCTATCCCGAGGGGCGGGGCTTAGGTGGCTTGGCCAGCGGGCGAGGAAGTGGAAACTGGACGCAAGCAGCGCCAGGGCTAATCGCACGCTTGTGACACGTACACACGATGGGTTAAATTGCGAAGGTTTCTATGCCATTTCAGAATCTAAACTAGAATTAAAACGATCAGGAAAATATATGCAGGGGGCATGCATCCAGAGAAGGGGAGGGTGAAAAGAAGAGAAAGAGAGTGAGGTATATATATATTTTTTTCCCTCTAGTTCAGTCCAATACACTTGATTAATTTTATTAATCAGTATAACTTATGTTAATCTGATGACTAAATATTGATACAACAACACTTGATTTATCCTAAGGTAGAGGTATTTAAACTTTATAATTTTACGTAGGTGGCAGTTAATGTACGCTTACATAAAAAAAAAAAAAAAAAAAAAAAAAAAAACAATAGCCAACGGACAACATAGGTCCTTAGCATCAGTAAAAATAAAATACTCATAAGACAACCTAAGCTCTCACAGCTCTATTTTCCCAAAACGCCATGTTCCCATTGCCCTAACAGCCCTATTGTTCCCAAAGTGCTATGTTCATGCAGCTCTATGTTCATGCAGCTCTATGTTCCAATAGCTCTATGTTACCATGCGATGTTTTTTCCTCAGCTCTATGTTGCTATTGCTCTAATTTTGCACAGTTCAATGCTAGAACATACGAGTTGTGGGAACACAAAGCTATTTGCGCTTTGAACTGATTTGTCCTTAGGAAAAGCCTACTACTACTACTACTACTACTACTACTACTACTACTACTACTACTACTACTACTACTACTACTACTACTACTACTACTCCTAATAATAATAATAATTATTATTATTATTATTATTATTATTTATTTTTATTTTTTAGTTTTAGTTTTTGTGTTGTTATAATTATTATGTGAACATGTGTAAACAAGTTGTGTATATATAGATTTGGGGCGAACCTTTGAGCTGTGGGAACATAGGAATGACTGTTCAAATATACAAATGTTAAAAGCACCACTCTGTCACTGATGATTTTGGAATACAGTTTTCAACACATAAGCCTCGTTCTTCAGGCAGACTGCTTATGCAGCTTAAGAACTTAAGTGATGTGTATGTACACCTCAGATACTCAAAATAAAGTTTGGTTGAGCAAAGCACCAAAAAGTAAAATAGACAGTATTTCAATGCAGTGTGGTCAACTCTCTCTGTTTCTGTCTCTGTCTCTGTCTCTGTCTCTGTCTCTCTCTCACACACACACACACACACACACACACCCACACACACACACACACACACACACACACACAATATCAATATCAGAGAATGAGTGTTCATATGTCTAACTTGTATCAAGCCTAGCACTAGTCTTGTGCTGATAGTGACAATCAGTTCGCCCTCTCTGTATAACTACCAGAGTATGTGAAACAGGTTTGTTTCAAGGATCTCTTTGACAGTGTGTTATATATGGCAACATGACTGATCCGCATTCTTTCACAGCAAAGGTTGTCTAGGCTTGACACAGCTATACATTGTCTTATACTAGAGTGCAGCTTTCAAGATCCCTTGACTTTTCAACAGCCATTGACTTTTAGATTTTCCTTCAGAAAACTTATTTTAGATAATAAAATCTCTCAAATTGTAGCTGAGGAGGGACAAACAAATATTGTTTACATCCTTCTAGAGGTCATAATAATAATACTAATCAGTATGCCTGGTAACATATATACATCTTGTCTTCAAACAAAATTTGTGAATTTTAAAAAAAAATTAATTAATTTAATTTTTGATGTTTGTTTGTTATACTATACAGTTTTCACAGTATAGTCTACTGCAAAAAAAAAAGAAAACTAAGATGGTTATGTAGGAGGAAGAGAAGAAGAAGAAGAAGAAGAAGAAGAAGAAGAAGAAGAAGAAGAAGAAGAAGAAGAAGAAGAAGAAGAAGAAGAAGAAGATGAAGAAGAAGAACAACAACAACAACAACAATAACAACAACAACAACAAGATATTATTTTACAACATCAACATCTTGTTTTAAAGTATTATTTTAAAAAAAATCTAAAAACTGAGAGGAGTCCAAGATAAAACTTGTGTATTTGTACTGTCAGTGTTATCCTACACAAACCAACAGATGCAACACAATTAAATTAAATCACCTTTAAATACATTGCTACATATTTCAGCTAGTTCACTAGTAAATCATGTTAACATTCTTTAGTTTCTCAAACATAAAAATGGAAACATTTTTGTCCTGCAGACTAATTACTATTTGTGTCCAATGCAAAGTAACCTTAAAAAAAACAAACTATCTGGCTGTTAGTTTTGCATATACACGTACTGTAATAAAATGTAGATACATGGCATGGAACTTGCTTTCGTTTTATTTGGTGTCTGTGTGTGTGCATGTGTGTGCAATGTTGTGCGTGTGTGTGTGTGTCTAGCATAGAAGGTATTTACACATTTAATAATTATTATTATGTCTATAGTAGATATACCAGTTTAGACCTGCTCCACAAGGTATCAACATAACAATAACTAGCTACAGCTATAGGTATCAAAAAGCGAATTTTTGCAGTAGCCAATCTTTGACACTGTGTAGTTACAGTACATCTTTAGCTAAGCTAACTTGATACTTTCCCTACCAACTACACTCTCCCTTCACCAGTCATTTATTTTGGGAGGTAAAGAGCAAAGGCTGTCAGTGCTGTCTGATCGAGTGCAACAACTCAAGGGGAACAATCGTACAAATGTGCCAACAGTATCCGATTGCAGTTCCACTCTAAATTCGATTCCCGAGCAACGTTTTATTGTTTTATCTTGTTCATAACTGTATTTATTCGCAAACAAACTATACACCTAAGTACTTGCCTCAGTTATTTGAGACAGAAACCTTAAAAATAGCGGACTAACCTGTTTCTCTTTGAGGTTTTCTCCCGGTGCCAACGCCGCCAGACGTGTTTTGTTTTTGGCATCGTCGATAGTGGACCGATGCCCTCTCTTGTGCGATTGGTGCTCCGTGGCCATTTTTCACTCGTATGGCCCCGATCAAGTAAAATAAACACTCTTCTTCCTCTCCGCCTGCAGTCTACGTACTATTCATCAGCTCCTCGCTACAATGGTCACTGTACTCTTGACTGCAAGCGCGATACCACCAATCAGCGTGCCGCCATTTTGATTGTTTACCGTTTCCACGTTACGCCGCGCAAGCAGGCTGAGACTTGTTGCCTGACTGATTTGCATATGAAAAGTAGACTAGCCTTTGATTGGGACCTTAATCCAACGACTTGCTGCATTTTACCGTTACTCGGCTCTCTAAACGCCTTATCGCACACCCGACACGGCAATCAGTTCAGTCACTTGGAGTCTTTCCAGCGACAACTTTAGTGGCCTATAACTCTTTTGTTTTTATTTTTCTCCTAGCCTCTTGTGAAGGACTCCGTGTTAGTCTACATAAATAATTCCGCGCTTTCATTCTTACGAAATTATTTCATGGCAATTTAGTTTCATTATTAGTAGTAATACTTGAACGGTATAAATAGCTTCACGGCCCTGTGTGTTCAGACAATACTCTATAGTAGGCCTATAGCTCAATATGCAATCTACAGTTCTACTACACGTACGTTCTTTGGTTCTACGGAGTAGGCTAATTCAAGGTTGCTGAGAACAATATTTTCTTAATGTAGTATACTGCATGCTTATTTCTCACTCCATGTATACAGTTTCCATCGGAGGTTGCTCCGAATTTCCATTTGAGCATTGGCCGGGTTTTGTTTTCAATTCACGCATCCAACGATTCCCAGTGTTCTCCATCTTTTTGTTGTTGTTGAAATCTTATTGCATACTCATATGATATAACAACTAATGGATGAATGCACATGTCCGCGCGAATGTCTGTCAAATAAATGCCAAATGCTCCAGCAAAAAACTTTTTTTTTTCTCCAAAACCACTGAACGCATTCATAATATTATGATTCAATTTGGCGGCCAGAGGCCTACTACTTGGCAGAAACTCGGAAAGCATGTGGGTGGGTGGGGGGGGGGGGTGCGTATGAAAGTGGGAGTGATGTAGGGGTGTGGGGGTGAGGGGGCGGAGGAGATATAGGGGAGAGAAAGTAGTAATTATAAAACGGAGGGAGAAGAGAAGAGAGATGTAAGGATGGGAAGGAGGGAAGGGGAGGAAAGAGGGGCAGGTCACTTGAAGAAAAGAATTACCACCACGGACTTGCAGGCTATATCTCCTTCATACACATGTGCGTGTGTGTGTGTGAGTGAAGGACCACGGGGGAAGGAGCTGGTGGAAGAGCCTGCATGGCCGTACGGGGAGAGAGAGAGAGAGAGAGAGAGAGAGAGAGAGAGAGAGAGAGAGAGAGAGAGAGAGAGAGAGAGAGAGAGAGAGAGAGAGAGAGAGAGAGAGAGACGGCATACACAATACAATCAAATACAATCATTAGTACGCCATGATATAATGCCACACTATTTATTAGGCTTAAATTTATTACCCGTAGACAACATAAAAAGGTAGATAAGCAAACAAATAAACAAATAAATGTGCCTTTTCATCCATCGATAATCAATTTGTATCGTTAATGCAGCGTGATTAGTGCATCTACACTGCGTAGCTGAGACTAAACCAAAGCCGTATGAAATGGCTAGCCTCATCAATAGACTTAAAAAAAAATACTGAGAATAATGAAATAACAGTACACGTCATGTATGTCAGCATGTCTTTTCTGTTTCACACATTGTTTCTTGACTGCATGCAAACTCTCACGTTATTACTAACAAACTAAACACAATTTCCACTTTCTCTTTTTTTCTTCTTCTGAGAGTGGCGTTGAGAGGCGGTTGGGGGTGGGTGAAGGGTAACGCGTGGTGTGGTGGGTTTGTATGTGGCACGTCGATCTGTCTCCTAGCTGATGTTGTTCACGTCGTTTACGTCGCAGGTCCCGTCCTCCATGTAGTCGTCTACCGGTCTTCGTTGTATAGTAAACTCACAGGTCAGCGGGCGGATGGGTCAAGGGAGTAGTGAGGGGCAGTGTTACGGATCGCGATCTCTCTTACACGCGCCCGTTACAAAACATTGTGTGTGTGTGTGTGTGTGTGTGTGTGTGTGTGTGTGTGTGTAGATATACGTTGAGCGCCTGTGATTGCGCAGCATTTAGTGTGAGTTAGTCACGTGACGCAGTCGCGCGAAACTTCGTTGGAAGAGGACGGGTAAATAGATATTTTGATATGTATTTTATGAAGAGGAAAGGTTCTAGATCTAGTCATTTTGTTCACAGGGATATGGTTGAATGTTGTTTCGGTAAACTATCCGTGTTATAATTTTTTTTGTAAGCTAACTTGGCGAAAAGGTAAGGTTCTAGATCTAGTCACTTTGTTCACAGGACTATGTTTGAATGTTGTTTCAGTATTTGTGTTATGATTTTATTTGTAATATGAGAATTGATCAGTGAATCAGTTGAGAGGAAACTAACTGAACATTGTAAAAAGGAGACATGCGATCAGAAGACTGCAAAAGTGAGGGGATCTGAATTGTGTAAAAGCCGTGGTGGACTAATCAAGTCTTTAGCGTATTGATTTGCGTGTGAAATATAGTTACTGTAGGAATGATGATATTCCACAGAGTTTCGAGTCCGGTAGGGTCTGAAGACAGCGACGGTGAAAGTCTGCATCTGAAGGCGCGACTGGTCGGTGTGTTCGGGATTGGAAGCCGTGCAAGCGAAGTATAGTAGCGGCGAGAGCAACATTGTTGGTGTTGACGAATCGTTGTTGACGAGTCGTCGAAGTGATAATAGTAAAAGTCGGGGTTGTCTGAACCTCGATTGTGAGTGCATGAACCTTTGCCAGTCAGGAGCAACAATGATTTGAAAAATGACAAGGATCGGAATGATCTAAGGATGGACTAATTGCGAATACCTAAATTTCTTTAGGGTCCTATTTTATGTGTGTGTGCACATTGTAATTTGTTATGTTAGTAAATAAAGAGATTTCTCTTATATAGCGCACTTACAGCTCAGAGAGTTAGTATTAGGAGCCGTCATTAGTTTTAGTATCAGGATTTTTATTGTAATTTGTGTGAAGTAGAATTGGTTGATTTGCACATGCCTAGTTTATGTGAATGGCTACAAGAGGAGATTTATACTCTAGTCAAGAAAAAGGTAGTGTGTAATTTTCTAGATCTATGTATTGAGAGATTAGATATTTATTGTCTCGGTAGTTTTGTCTTATGTGAGTGTTTTGTGAATATAGTCAGAAAGTATAATATTCTTACTGTGTGGGCTCCTTGGTATGTAAGATCGCTGATGTGTGGGTATGAAAGAAATCGAACATGCAGCCATAAGTATTTGTGATATGCAGATAGATTGAGCATATAGACATCATTTATTCTAGCTGTAACGGCCATTAAAGGCCTGTATTTTAGGCAGATTTTTATTTGTAAATAGATGTTATTGCTCTTCTGTTTTAAATTTATTGAATAAAATATTTATCGATTAGTTAGTTTATCGATTAGGCATTTTTGCAATCTGCTTGCTGTTACCAAAATGGTGCCATGCGACCATGCGTTTTTTATTATGTGTCCAAAAGGCTTCGGATATTTATTATCAGTTCTCCTGGCTCTTATTCAGCCTCACCTTGGGCCAAGGTGGTCAGTATGACTTATTTAGCAAATTATCTAAATCGTATTACGTAAAGTTTGGTTTGTTATGAATTTAGAGAGATAATGGTGTGCATGATTGCAACACAGATCTATTTCGTTGTTCGCTTGATAGTTTATTTTCTAAGGAAAGAAAGAAAATATCTGGTAAAAGAGTTGCATACCTACAATTTACTCTGTTGATTTATTGTATTTGCATTGTTACATTATTTGTTACTGTGTTTTCTTTCAGTTTAACGGATTAAAATTCAGTAAGGAACTCCAAACCCGTGTGATGCTGTTTTGTTCTTTTTCTTGGAGTGATCTTGGTGCCGCTACACTAGCATTACCACAGTCTGTTACAAGCAGAAAGAGAAATTAATAAGTAGAGAGGGTGGAAGTCATGACTGGAGGTGTGTGAAGGGAGGGAAAAGGGGTGGCGGAAGGAGGGAGGAACACGGGGCCTACTTGATGTGACGGAGGAGGAAGGAAGTAATGATTAGGAGGAAGTACGGGGGGAAAGGAAAGGCAGTGGGAAAAGAGGTAGGCGTGGTCTACTTGATGTCACACAACAAGGCCACGCCTCTGAGGATCCAATGATCAGGGTGCTGAGTGGTCTTCAGCGTAACGCAGGCGATATAGGTCAGGTCTGTACGGCGCGGCTTCTTGTAGATGGGGCAGGTGTAGAGACGGGGGTCGGACACCAGCGTGTCTTTGGCGTAGATGTGGATGACAGGCATAATCTCAAACAACACCTTGTTCTTGGACTCTATTAACTTATTGCTTCTTCGGTCCCAGCCAGCGCCCTCTAGGTACAGGCCATACACGTACACGCCCTCTGACGGCGCGTTGTTGATGTCGTCCTTCATGTGCTTGGTGACGTCGTTCTGGAGAATCACGTTGTCCAGCGCCCAGCCCTTGTGAGCGCGTGTCACCTCCTTCAACACAACCACCGTCAAGTCAGCTGTAGACAATCTTAAATGACTAAGTTACTAAGTAGGGAACAAAAACTATACAGCTCCCGTCAGCTATAGGCATCATTGCCAACAATATGCAGTCGATTTATGCATGCTCAGCCCGCAGGCACTTTAATGATTATTATTTTGTATTCCAAAAACATAACCACCATTTTTATTCCAACAACCATACATAACCACCATTAAAAAGGGATTCAGTATCGATTGCAACGTATACCACAAATAATCGGACAAGCATCTCACTGCCGAGAATCAGACGAACCGCAGGCAGAACTCCCGTCGCGCATGCGTCGATTGACTAAGTCAACCTACGCATCCGCATTTCTGCCCACAAACAACAGCAATGGAGATCGACACGGATTTGCAAGTAAAGAGGAGCAAACATTGTTTGAACTCCAAGTTTTTGTAGCGTGAACCTACTTATTTACCATAAACAGAAAATTTGACAGTTATTTATACTCCTGTGATTTCTTCTCCCTTCTATCATTCCACTGCATGAAGTAGCAAACCGAATCCGAGTACTTCCTAAAAGTATCTCTGCTACAGCTACTTTCTTTTGGTTACGATACATGCAAGAGGTCCCGAATAGATCGCAACATACACATTTTGAATACTAATAGACATACATACATATAGTACATTTTGTGTACGTTTTGTGTGTGTGTGTGTGTGTGTGTAACAATTTAGGACTCATCTAGCAAAGATTTGCAAAAGTCCCAAAAAGCTTGATTTTGGGTCATATACCTATAAATATACTATGCTATACTAAATATATTATTATAATATATACTTGCAATGCTAAGCTTGTCTGAATCAAAGTAGCGTTGCTTTTTTTTTTCTTGTTGAAGACTTCAGAATGCTGCTCGTAACTATTTGAGGTATTCTAGTGTACATTATATACACTCACAAGTATATCAACTAACAAGTTAGTATCTCACTTCTATGTCTCTGTCGACGTGCGCGTACAACCGGTTGCTTCCCTTTACATGCTTTGTGCTCCATAGAGCGTCGTCGGCCTAAAATAATTTTTTAGAAACTTCAAAACCCAGGGGAATTATGGGTAGGGAAATCCTTTTCTGAAATGACGTCGGCAGGACTCTTCGCGACTGGTGCATGGCACACGAGACACACGCAAAATGGCGTCACAAGAAGATTGGTTAGATCTGAATTCGTCTAATTTGACCTCGCATGCTGCTGGATAACAATGCAATTTGAATTTGCTTTCAAAAATCAAAAGAGAGCGAGACCACAACAAAGTACAACGAGCCAAGGCCGACAGGACAAAAAGCACACAAACTACAAAAGGTAAGTACCCGTGACCATACACAATAAAGTAGGCCTAACCACCATTGCAAAATAGGTTTGATCATCACCATGATTGAATTTTTCCACCCCACCTTCCAATCGGTACGGAATCGAACATATGCTCAAATCATCATATCTTTGACAGAACTTGCATGTGCATTATACAGTGTGATTCAAGCGATAAATGAACCATCACATCGAAGCGATCTGAGCAGCTGAATCGATGACAATGGCGATCAATCGTTCACTGATACTCACGATCGCCTGCCCTGAGCTCACATACATGTGTGCATGTTTCTATAAATCCATCGTGTTCTCCTTCGATAATTGAGCAAAGCCTTTGTTCACTACCAGTAATATGCAGTTCCTCTCCCAACTTTCGTTTAATTTTAGCCAGCACATCTTCGCGAGAAATGGCGACCACGACTGCAACCGTAGCTAGTTATCAGATTTCCCAGAATTCTCTATTCTATTTTTAGGTTTGGGATACCCCCGTCTCAGCTTGTGGCTAAAACCAAGGGCAACGGGACTACCGCACGTCGACTGGGGGCAATACGAGATACTAGGGGTCTTTCGGAACGGGTGAAAGTGAAAGTGATTGTGTGTTCGTTTCGTCCAACGAGAGGCACGCCGCTGATTCTTACGCCGCGTTACGAAACGAATCGAACGTGTTTCTGTGCGCTTTCGATTCCAGCACCTAGTTTCGTTGTGATTTTGCTCGAAAGTTGAGCGCTCAGTCAGCATTTGATTTATTAAATACACATCCTCAATGTCCATGTGAGGATCAAGCGCCACCTCCCAAAACATTGCTTCTGCGTCCATTTCTGAAAAATAAAAAGTAAAATTGTAAAAATAATCATACAGAATGAGAATATAGATGTGTGTCCAGGTACAGTTGTACTGTTAAAATAAGCCTAGTAATTAGGCCTATTATTATACCATGAAGCAATTTGATAACTACTTAAAAGGTGCTCCAGTTGTGCCATCTTTTCAAACCATGTTACTTTTAGATTCAATAAATTACTATTACACTAATTATTAGTACAACAAGATGATAAAAATAGTCTAACGTTTACATCTTATTGAGCACAAACAGGGCAGGCCCAGAGGCAGAGCACTATTACTATTATGCCTACGTAAGGCTTCTTCTAACAAATCATGATTTGACACGAATGTAACGATTAGGTTGAACTTTAAAGATGGATTAGTGCTCTAACATTGAAAATATTTTACATTCTAGCTTCGAGTTTCATTTTTGTCACATAAAACAGTTTTTGGACTGCTGATTGGTGATACAGAATAGATAGATTCTAGACAGCCATGACGGCATGAGGGTTTGGGCACTCTTTTTCAGTAGCTCGTTTGAAAATACGTTTTAAGTCTGAGACCGAGTTTAGATCCGCATTATTACTTCTAAAATGGTTGATTAATGTACCATATACAAATTCAAATCATTTTTGGACATTTTACAAACGATTTAATAACCAAAATGTACTCACGAACATTAGTTCGTGGAAAACCTGATTTCCACGAAGTTTTATTCGTTGTGGTAGGCAGACTTCGTGACCTTTCACCACGGGAAGTAAAAGCGTCACATAAATTGCTGACGTCACAACAATAAGTAGTCCCGATTCACATTCACTTTCACTTTCACCCGCTTCCGAAAGATCCCTACTAACTTGTTAGTTGATATACTTGTGATACACTTTATATTGATCTGCATAGTGCTTGTTATTCTCTAAGTACGACTTGCACCACTAGATGCATATTAGCAAATTGATGTTATTTTTAGTGTTGAAGCCCGTATTTGAAAAACGTCATTTCAAATGGTTCATCCATCCAGTATTAAACATTGTTGTGTGTGTGTTTTTTTTTTAAGTTTATGTGCCTTTTAATTTGCAGTGTCTGTTGAAATTGCTGTCAGCACAATTCACAGCGTGAACAAAGCTATCTTTCCCACTTCGAGTCCTTTGGTTGGCGAATGGAGAAAAACGACAGCCCCTTTTGCTTTCCGTTGCATGCCCCACAACCCACAATGGTACAACCAGGCATAATGCAAGACAAAAGATACACATTACAAATTGCACCACTAAGCAAAATCATAGATCACTAAACACAATCCATGTGAAAAGCAATGCGATGTACTGAGTGAGCCGGAAGAATCGATTTACCAAGACGCAAGAATAGTTAGTTGCGCGACGAATGCAGAGGCCGGAAGTAGTAGAGAGAGCGGTCCGGTTATTTGTGGTCTATGGTTGCAATAACTTACTGGGAGCCACGAGCCATTACTGGTAAGATGCGTCGTTGTAATACCTGTCTCATGGCGGTGAGGAAGCCTTGTGGGTTGAAGAATCCCGTCATCCAGAAGGTGACGGGCCTACCGCCGAAGCACCAGGTGTTAAACTGAGCGTTACGGTCAATCAGCTCCGTGAACCAGAATCCCAGCGTGCTCGAGTCCCACGAAATCTGCACACAGCATACATTATAGTATATCTACTGTTCATTCTCTACTGCACTATCTTGATTTGGCCCCTGCAGTGTGGCTGGGACTAGACCAAGCCTTCTCCCTCTCTGTTGTTTCAATGGACGATGAGGACTGCCCACTAAATTCTTGAAGTTGCTGACGTAAGCGCATCGCCATCGCTTTTCATTCCCGACATAAAACTTCATTTGGTCTTCTGGTGTAACATCGTCAAAGTTTCGGATATCTTACTTCAACCGGGCACCTTTGCGTATGCGCCCGGTCAGGTCGGGCCGGCTTTTTCACGACGTTCTTAGGCGTCGTAACCCTAACCTTAACCTTGACCCTAAACCCTAACTCTAATCCTTACTAAGACTACGAAAGCACTATGCGCATGCGTCGAATTTTGTAATGCGTCGACCAATCAGAATGCTCCCAGTCGCTCCCAGCCAAAAATAAGATACTAGGAACTTTGACGATGTCACACCGGCTTAGTGGGTAGGCTTCCTCATCTGCTGAGAAGATAGAGGAGAGGCTGGGGTGGTAGTAACCAAAAATCATTTTTATGTAAAAGTTGGGTGGGTGAGTGGATGGAGAAGAGGCATGTTTGTGAGGGGACGTAAGACATTTTACTGCGTAAACAAACAATGTTCATTGCAATGGGAGATGTGGTTACAATAAAATGTAAAACATAGCATAACACTTTACATATATAAATACAAAAACTTCAAATAAAATAAAAATAAAATGCGTTCGCTGTTTGTGAGGGGAGAGAGAGAGGGAGAAAGGGGAGTGCGGGTGTTGGAAGAGAAGGAGAAAGGATGTGAATGTTCTTGTGAGCTGGGCACAGACCTTGAACCATGACTTTGGGATTCTGGCGTCGTACATGCAGTCCAGTGCGTCCCTGAGGTTCTCGCTCATGATGATGGTGCCATCAATGGCCAACTTGAGGTCAACCAGCGTGGAGCGGACCAGTGTGATCACTTTCTGCATGCGGTCAATCTCTTGACGGAGGAAAATGTTCATGGGCTGGAGGATTCCCATCTTCTGTAGTCGTTCCTGGACCTCAAAGGGGACGTAATCTGAGGGCAGCTTTTCCAACATGTCAGTGGACATCCGGTACACCACCGTCTCTCGCGTCTCGCCCCCACCCCCTCCCGCGTCCTTGGGCTGGATATTCAAAATAGCATCCAACACAGTTTTGGCCGTTTTGCTCTGGTACCTGTACACAGTAGATGTTACACTGCACACATAAGCCTTCATTGCTCTGGGACGGTAGTCATATCGACAGCCGTAACTCATCGGCCCGTAACGCTGTAGGCTACATGTTTACCGGGAGCTTCTGCTGTTTGGTTAACCGGTATTCAAACCGCGTCCATGGTTTTGCTGATAGCTAGCTTAATTATAGATTATAGTCACACGACCTGGAGCGTATAGGTGACTACTGGTCACATTATTCTGACACCAGTGAAAGAAAGTTATTACTCTTATATAGCGCACTTATAAGCTCAGAGAGGCTCTCAAAGCGCTGGTCACTACTATCCAGCAATCACAAAATAGTTTGCTGAAGTCAGGATTCGAACCCACGTCGCCCGAGACGCGCGTAAACAAGTCGAGCGCTCTGACCACAGTGAACCAGATGATAGTAAAGGGACAATAATATGGTCACACATTGGCCAATCCGGGATTCGAACCAAGAACCTTTCGGTTACTAGTAAGCCGCTCTATCAACTGAGCTACCCGGTCCCGCAGCTAACGGTTAATGGCTGAAATAATTTAATTCTCGCATTTCAGCCAATCGTTGCTTCTCTTTGCCCATTCAGTTGCGATGGACAGGCGATTGTCTTACGCAGCGCAGCGCTACGCTACACGAAGAGGTAAGCTCATTGCTGCTTGTTTTAGCACCATTGTTACAGGATGGTCAGCATGTCGATTCAAACGTTTTAAGGCCGATTGAGTTTTATTTACCAAGGACGAACATTACTGTGATGAAATGTGAACGTGAGGCATACTTCTTACACGTCATAAACATTACAACCATTGTATCGTTAATGGGAAATACCGTATTATAGGAAAATTGTGACCTATCGATAAGTTATGGTCAGAGTACATGGTGGCCCATAAGTTATCGGTTCGATTTACTGGTCACATGGCACTAACAGGAGGACACGAATACCAAACATCTGACTTATCGGTCGGTCGGTAACTTACAGGGCCGATAAGTTCAATATGAACACCGCCCCTGATACTTACACACGGTAACATTACACACATACGTCTTAATTGCTCTGGTACTGACACACAGTAACAATACACACATATGTCAACATACGCCATCATTGCTCTGGTGCTTACAAATAACATAATGACAGTAGCCTACAATCGCAACCGTAAGGCTAGCATAGAGGCAAAATTATGTTAGCTTTTACATGTCCAAAGTTAGGAAATGATTAGTACAGACTTGAGTGTGTAACTATAAGTCAGTCTTCACAATGGAATAGTCAGAGGTACGTGTTGTGTTGTATGTCATTGTAATGAGTGTCACTGACGTGATGTCGGCGTTGGCGTGCAGGCCGAAGACTTCTGGCGTGTCGGTGTTTGGCAGGCTGTTGATGTAATCCATGTACTGATCGCAAGTGGTGCAGGGGGGGATGACGTAACCCTTGTAGAAGTTAAAGGTGGGGGCGAACATGTTCTCGCCAAACCACACGCGACAGAACGTGTTCAGCAGCCGCTTGTCAAAGTCGTCCGTCACTCGCCCGCCGTACTGGATCTCTCCAAACATGTAACGCACGCAGATCCAGTTCACCCCCTGAAACGCCAAATAAAAAAATGTAGCAAACGCAGATCTAGTTCACCCCCTGAAACGCCAAATCAAAAATGTAACACACGCAGATGCAGTTCACCCCTGAAAAAGCATAATCATAAAATGTAACGCCCGCAAATCCAAAATGTAACATACGCAATACAAACATGTAACACACGCAAATCCAAACACGTAGCACATGCAATCCAAAGGAGTAACGCGCGCAATCCAAAGTGTAGCACTCGCGCAATCCAAACATGTAACACATGCACATCGAAACATGTAATACAAACAGTTGAAGTAACTTCATCCGAACTCAAAAGGAAGCCTAACTAACCACTGACAGACCTTTTTGATGTCCATGTCGTCCAGGTGGTTCTGCACGAATTGCACGCTGGCGTTGTAGTCAGCCGTGTTGAACTCATATGGGATGTTCCAGCCCAGAGGTCCAAATTTGCGTCGCTCCTGAACCACAGTGTGCAGGACCCCGACGCCATACAGTATGGGTTTCCACTGCGGCAGGTTAGAATAGTCCAGGAAGTCTTGCGTGATGTTAGCATACGTTCTCTTCAGCCCGGCCTTCACGCCTTGGGGCGGCTCGTTGGTGAACTTGATAGAGATCTGGGTACGTAGTCACAGGCAGATCAGGCAACAGCGTCAGAGAGTGTTCAACGACATCAATGTAAGGGAACAAACTGCTGCTTGTCACAAAACACCTTTCAGCCATCACACACCATCACTTCCATTCACTGACGACAATGCCATGTTGGAATGCGGAAGAAAGTGTTATACGCAAGAGTTAAAATGAAGAGCAACTGCTGGCGAGGATGAACAATGGAGACACAAATACTTTAGGTTGTGATTGACTGGACTTAAAGGATAGAATCCTGGACGTAATCCTTATTGATAGCTACCCTCCTGGGTTAAAGATGAAAATGGGAAAGATCTATCTCCCCCTTCTTTTCAGCCTAATGTCTATATTGGTTGAACTGTGCCGTAGATACAGATGGCCATTTCGCTGTGTTCTCAGCGTCTGATTTCCAGTAGCATACGAAGATGCTTGAGTGAAGCCCGGAGGTAATGCATCTTCATGCAAAACAAATATCCACAAATTGGCTGGCAAGCAACACAAATGGAAAAGGAACCTAACTTTTGGATGTAGCCGAAACTGGGTTAGTTTTTTTTTAACGGGGTTATATAATGAAGAGCAACCAGTGGCGAGAATGAACAAGGGAGACAAAATACTTTTATGTTGTGATTGTCTCGCCTATGAAATTGTGACCGGAGTTAAATGATAACATCCTGTCGACATAATCCACATTGGAAGCAATCCTCCTGGATTACAGGTGAAAATAGGTAAGATCTATCTTATACAAAGTGTTTGCTTACTACTAGTTGGAAGAGTAGCTAAGCACCCAAGCTTAATTTATGTTCACTGCATCATCATCATCATGATCATGATCATGATCATCATCATCATCAGTATAGCCTACCTGCAGAAAGTTGATGGAGAACTTGGGGTGTGGCTCCGTGGTGACCCACAGTCTGAACTCGTCCTTGATGTGCTCAGTGTCCAATACGGTGTCCAAGACCTCGTTGATGTAGTCCAATGACAAGTGGCAGTTCTGCAGCAACATCCATTCCCCTTCCTGGAAACACTGCGCCATGATGCGGCGTCCGTGAATCTCCTGACCCTGACCCATGGAGATGCTGCGACACTCTGCACACATGTATGATGATGATGATGATGATGAAAATGATGATGATGATGATGATTATCATGATGACTAGAGTGTCTGAACAATCGATATTTTTTGCTAATAGTCGGGGTCAGAAGACAGACCATGCACACCACTATGCCAACATTGTTCGATCTATAGTTACCAAGGTGGAATTTCTTGGCCAGGTTTTCAATGTTAGTGGTAGGATCAGATCCTAGCGACAGCAGACAGATCATAGGGGTGCGACAGTTGCTTTCTCTTGCCATCTTCTCCAGGTCTAAGATCACCCCTTCAGCAAAGTTATGTCCCAGCGTGTCACCGATATACTTCTTGGCCTGGGGCAGCGTGCGGTCAGGACACCAGGACCTGACCAACAGCAGACGGCGGAAGACATCCAGCGAGTTGTTGTAACCTTCAGGTATGATCTCTTCCTCGGGAGCGTCCTTGTCAAACCACTGTTTCCACACCTTGTCGTTACGTGTGACCTGTAGCGTACAGTCATAACATTGTGTTACAAGGGCGTGTGACAGGCTCATTAAAACACCAGTCCCTAGGTTGATCTGAGTGGTTCAGCTGTTCGGGTCGTTTGATACCGCAAGTCTTGAGTGGCTTAAAGGTAGATAATGATTTCGGACAGCACTTTGAACAATTCGTTGAGTAGGTAAGTGCACTTTGTAAGAACAATTCATGTTATTTGTAGTCCGTCGATAGCAATATCAATACTAATCCACTTATTAGAGAACCTTCGCACGAGAGCCGAGTTCTTATGCTTCAGCATGGCCCTAGTAGACTGGCTTGACCTACTTCCATTACTTCGCTTCAAATTATGTTCTAAATCTCAAAACGAGTGTAGATGAAGATATACATTTTCATGTCTAAACCGGCTGAATAAGGTCCGTTATACAAAATCACATAATTTTGGATGTCACATAACCGATGTAATAAACCAAAAAACAACCCGAAGTCAGAATGGAATGGTCACTGGAATGCCTGTTTTCACGAAACCATACGGGCTTACCGCTAAGTTCGTGAACTTTAATCTTTACCCCTACCTCCCTCCTCCCCCTGCCTCCTCTCCCTCATCATGATACACAAGGATATTTGTGCACACAATATAACTAAGCAAAGTGAAATGGGAATGTCTGGAGCTGAATGCTAAGGATAATACTAGAGACCCTACCTGGTCCAGGATGCCAGAGAATTGGTGAAGGTGACTGAGTTCTACCAGGTTTAGCCAAGTCAGGTCCACGATCCACTTGGCTGGTTTGGGCTGCACACTGTTCAAATCTAGAGCAGCGCCACCTGCAACGTCCAGTACATTCAGTTTTATCTGATCATTCCGCTTCCGTAAACTTCATTATCTCATAAGGGAAATGTTTACATAAATTGCTGTCAGTAAAGACACACACACACACACACACACACACACACACACACACACAAACACACACACACACAAAAGGAAGGAGAGACAAACCGAAAGACAGTACATACTCTATCCTATCCACCCCCGGGGTATAAAAAGTAATGAGAGAGAGAAAAAAAAGAGACTGGCCTTTAATGAGGGTCATAAACTCCTCATGTTTCAATTTGCCGCCCTGGAGGTCAATTTTCAAGGCCAAAAGCAATGTGAAGGTCAGTTTGTCTGCTTCGTACAGTCCCCTCACGGAGTATTTGAAAACTTCGTAGGTCATGTAGTCAATGATGTTCTGGATGCGCTTCTGTGGAATGGGCGACTTCTGAGATCTGTGACACACAGCAGTGACTTGATATTTATGACTTGTACAACGTCTTTGTTCCGTCGTATTCTCCATCCTGTCATTATTATAGTACAATGCTTTCTGTGGTCTCTGAAACAATTTTTGTTGGTAAACTTATTCATGCCCGTTGAGACTGAGGTTTGTACAGACTTATTCATGCATTTGCATGCTGTGCACAGTGTTAAGCCTAGAGTTTTGAGCTGAACAGTGCTTATTGTGTTGCGAGTGACCGTGAATAGACCTGGCCATAGAGTTGTCGAAGAGCTGCAGGAACTGCCTGAGAGCAGTCTGGTACATGCAGTTGACCAGGCTCATCTCCACGATCAAGAAGTACAGGATACTGCCACGCGTGGCCACAGGACGGAACTCCTCACGTGCAGTGTTGATCTTGATCTCTGTCTCTGCAGCGACCACCAGCTTTTGGCTGACGTCCTTCGCCGTAACCTTCGTCACCGCCAGCACGTCGATCAGCTCGTCGTCGTCTACTAGGGCGCCCTGTATGTAAACACACATACACACACATCTTTAGCACACTGTCTTGCAATGACATACAATTTCTGTCTCATCTTCACTTTTCTTTTCTGATTCAAAATCAGCATTATCGGCTATGTCATCTTGGGTTAGTAAAGAGAGACAAAAACTGCTAACAGAAATAAAGATGTTATGTCACCAAATCATTACACAGGGATCGGATACTTCATTAATTTGGATACCTAGTCATTTACATATATTAGGAAATGTAATTGTTGACCACATAGCAAAGAGTGCTGCATCTTCAGATGAATCCATTACATTATTTTTGAACTTGACAACAAATGAAATTAACAATCAAATAAAACGATGTGTTTGGAATCAGTGGAATGAGAAATACAAGCAAAAGGTCATTGAAAAACATTACTTGGATAATCCACCAGAATCAAAGATTGTTATATCTATTTCAAAATCTTTTCAAATTAACAGTTTTTTTCACAGAATAAGGCAAAATGCTTGGCGTACTCGTTTCATAAATCCTCCAGTACTTTGTAATTGTGTTAGCATTTTGAATGTAAATCACTTAGTATTTGAATGTCAACAAAATGATAACTATTTTCAGCCTTTATTCATTAGATTAAATAAATTAAAGCTACCTATGTCAATCTCAAGTATTATATTTCCAGAAGAACATTCTCATTGGTAGTTGAACTTAATGCTCATAGATTTAATTAAAAATGATGAATTATTCAATTTCTTCTAATTTTTTTGTTTGTTTGTTGTGTTAACTTCTAACAATTAGTCTAGCAATTTAAAAATAAATCTTTGTACCTAATTTATTTAATTAAGCATTATTAGTTTTAATAAATATTTCTTAATTATTTATTTTTTTATTTTGGGATGGGTGGAGAGAGGATGGAGGGAATTATTTATTAATTTGTTTTAATTTTGATTTTTTTAAATGGGGAATGGGGAAAGGTGGAGGGGGTAGAGCCTGGGGGCCCAACTTCAACTTTCTGTAAGACGCAAAATGACATTTATAAGTACTTCGTTGTTCACAGGTGAAGTTGAAAGGTTAAATTTGTTTTCTTTTTTTTTTTTGTTCCTTAATGTGAACTAATTGGTATAAGAGAATGTATGTTGTTAATAATGTATGTGTATGTCAGTGTAATGATGATTGTTATGGTTTGATTAATTAATTAATTAATTTGGAAAATATCTATGATGTATGCATGGCAGAATTTTTGTAACTTGTTTATGTTACATCAGTACATCTTACGTTAATCTGATTAATAAAAATTGATAGATACCACAACATCTTCACTAAAGCGCCTAATGGTTGAACACAACAGGTCTAGAGCACACGATCTAACTTTAATACGCAAGTTCTGTTTAATTCACATTTTGTCTCCTACTAAATTTGCCAGTCTTTAGCAGGGTACCCTGTGTAGGCGGTATGTCCCGCGCATTAATTTCACGTAACTAATGGGATAAAACGGAAACTCCGATGGTATGGCCACGTCACCAGATCATCAGGTCTTGCAAAGACCATCCTGCAAGGCACTGTGCAAGGAGGTAGAAGAAGAGAGAGACCGAAAAAGAGGTGGGAGGACAACATTCGAGAATGGACTGGTTTGACACTGAACGAAACCATCAGGGTTGTTGAGGACAGGGAAAGATGGAGTATGCTGGTTAAACGATCATCTGTAGTGCCCCTACGACCTCTGAGTTACGGGATAGGATAGGATAGGAATGGGACAATGGCTGACCTGTGTGGAGGTGAGGCGGAACAGCAAATTGTCCTCAAGCTCCTTCATCTTCTTCTTATTGGCCGTCACCTCCTCCATCAGCGTCACTCGCTCATGCTCCAACTCCTGTTAACATCAAGTCATTAATCCTGAACAGCCTTATTAATTGATTCACTCTTTTGCCGTAACATCAGCAACTCGGCCACCACCAAAAATGACAGGGGATTACTAACAGAGAAGGTGAGAGAGACCAAGAGATAGTTGTGACTGACACTGAGGGTGAAAAAGAGGCCATGAGATAGTAGTGACTGACTCTGAGGGTGACAGAGAGACCAAGAGATAGTAGTGACTGACACTGAGGGTGACAGAGAGACCAAGAGATAGTTGTGACTGACACTGAGAGTGACAGAGAGACCATGAGATAGTAGTGACTGACTCTGAGGATGACAGAGAGACCATGAGATAGTAGTGACTGACTCTGAGGGTGAAAAAGAGACCATGAGATAGTAGTGACTGACACTGAGGGTGACAGAGAGACCAAGAGATAGTAGTGACTGACACTGAGGATGACAGAGAGACCAAGAGATAGTAGTGACTGACACTGAGGGTGACAGAGAGACCAAGAGATAGTAGTGACTGACACTGAGGATGACAGAGAGACCAAGAGATAGTAGTGACTGACACTGAGGGTGACATAGAGACCAAGAGATAGTAATGACTGACACTGAGGGTGACAGAGAGACCAAGAGATAGTAGTGACTGACACTGAGGGTGACAGAGAGACCAAGAGGTAGTAGTGACTGACACTGAGGGTGACAGAGAGACCAAGAGATAGTAGTGACTGACACTGGGGGTGACAGAGAGACCATGAGATAGTAGTGACTGACTCTGAGGGTGACAGAGAGACCATTAGATAGTAGTGACTGACTCTGAGGGTGAAAAAGAGACCATGAGATAGTAGTGACTGACTCTGAGGGTGACAGAGAGACCAAGAGATAGTTGTGACTGACACTGAAGATGACAGAGAGACCAAGAGATAGTAGTGACTGACACTGAGGGTGACAGAGAGACAAAGAGATAGTAGTGACTGACACTGAGGGTGACAGGGAGACCATGAGATAGTAGTGACTGACACTGAGGGTGACAGAGAGACCAAGAGATAGTAGTAACTGACACTGAGGGTGACAGAGAGACCAAGAGATAGTAGTGACTGACACTGAGGGTGACAGAGAGACCAAGAGATAGTAGTAACTGACACTGAGGGTGACAGAGAGACCATGAGATAGTAGTGACTGACACTGAGGGTGACAGAGAGACCAAGAGACAGTAGTGACTGACACTGAGGGTGACAGGGAGACCAAGAGATAGTAGTGACTGACACTGAGGGTGACAGAGAGACCATGAGATAGTAGTGACTGACACTGAGGGTGACATAGAGACCAAGAGATAGTAGTAACTGACACTGAGGGTGACAGAGAGACCAAGAGATAGTTGTGACTGACACTGATGATGACAGAGAGACCAAGAGATAGTAGTGATTGACACTGAGGGTAACAGAGAGACCAAGAGATAGTAGTGACTGACACTGAGGGTGACACAGAGACCATGAGATAGTAGTGACTGACACTGAGGGTGACATAGAGACCAAGAGATAGTAGTGATTGACACTGAGGGTGACAGAGAGACCAAGAGATAGTAGTGACTGACACTGAGGGTGACATAGAGACCAAGAGATAGTAGTGACTGACAGCGAGGGTGACAGAGAGACCAAGAGATAGTAGTGACTGACACTGAGGGTGACAGAGAGACCAAGAGATAGTAGTGACTGACACTGAGGGTGACAGAGAGACCAAGAGGTAGTAGTGACTGACACTGAGGGTGACAGAGAGACCAAGAGATAGTAGTGACTGACACTGGGGGTGACAGAGAGACCAAGAGATAGTAAGTGACAGACACTGAGGGTGACAGAGAGACCAAGAGATAGTAGTGACTGACACTGAGGGTGACAGAGACCAAGAGATAGTAAGTGACAGACACTGAGGGTGACAGAGAGACCATGAGATAGTAGTGACTGACACTGAAGGTGACAGAGACCAAGAGATAGTGACAGACACTGAGGGTGACAGAGAGACCATGAGATAGTAGTGACTGACACTGAAGGTGACAGAGACCAAGAGATAGTAAGTGACAGACACTGAGGGTGAAATAGAGAACATGAGATAGCAGTAACAGACATTGAGGGTGACAAAGAAATCGTACAGACTGACCCAACTGACCCCGGGGTGACACATAGTGAGAAAAAAGCGATAGCCGCCACACTAACAACATAGATAACCGCGATTACTGGGACAAACGACGAGAGAGAACTAGAAGGGCATAACCCATATGACTCACATGCTCCTTATGGAATTTGCAATATTTAACATAAAAATGACTGCCCAGAAAAAAACCAACAAAACCAACGGTCGCATTAAAATGCAAAGTAATGCCGACTTTGGTCTTTCTATTCTCTTGGTCAAATACACTAATGTAATATCAAATAAACTTCAACAAAAAATTATATTATGCCCCCCAAAACGGTCACCTTCGGATGACCTTGACCTTCCGTAACCTTGACCTTGGAATGACCTTGACCTTCACGTGACCTCTCATGTATATGTTTGATCAAATAACCCAATGTTGTTGCATATAATGAGTTAAATAGAGCCATTCTACTGTACGATTACCTGATTTTTTGTATGTATTTGCTAGGAATAAAATGAACTTGACCTTCAAGGTCAACGCAAAAACAGAACATATATGAAAGATCAATCTATTATCTCTAAATACAACAAGCTGGAACTTTATATCTCACATAGCTCAGGGTCAAGGTCACTTCACAGTACCTATATTAACTGGACATCTCGAGTGACCTTGACCTTGGAGTGAGGTTGACCAAATGTGCAAAGGATGTGTGTCTCATTGATATGTATCATGCATCAAAAAATCATAAGTTCAAATATCAATAACTTAGAAAACGACAAAGGCAAAGCCCATATGACCCAAATGCTCCTTATGGAACTCGCAATATTCAAACTCAGAAAAAACAAAATGAAATAGTGGCATTAAAATGCAAAGTAATACTTAGATCTTTTTATGCTCTTGACCTTGAGATGACCTTTACATCCGGCTCCAAATACACTCAAATACGGTTAATAATAATAATAATAATAATAATAATAATAATAATAATAATAACAATAATAATAACAATAATACTTTTAAAAAAAAATAAATTAAAAAAAAAAAAATAATAATAATAATAATAACAACAATAATAATAATAATAATAATAATAATAATAATAATAATAATAACAATAATAATAATAATAATAATAATAATAATAATAATAATAATAATAATAATAATAACATGAGAACTTATAACGCGCACATATCTCACACAAGGTGACTTAAGACTCAAGTTGTATTATGCACGCACAAACGCACACACACACTAAAGTTACTTTGGGATGATTTTGACCTTCAGGGACCTTGACCTTTGGATGACCTTGACCTTTACGTGACCTCTCATGCATGTCTCAGACTCAGACATTTTATTCACAACAAGGATACAGATTGTCTGATAAAAAACCCAATGTTGCATACTATGGGTTAAATAAACAACCACTGTACAATGACTTATTTTTAAAAAAATGTGTTTGCAAGGCCCTAAAATGATTTTGACCTTCGAAATCAACGCTAAAACGGAACATATATGAAATTTGAATTTATCATCTTTAACTACAAGTTTATACTTTATATCTCTCATAGTTTAGGGTCAAGGTCACTTCAAAATACCTATACTAAACGACTTTGGACAGCTCCAGTAACCTTGACCTTGGAGTGTGGTTAAGTTGATCAAATTTGTATAGTATGTGTGTCTCATTGATATCTATCATGCATCAAAGAATCATAAGTTCAATATTAATAACCTAGTAAAAAAAGTGACATTTTGTGAAAAAGTTTTCATTTTGGGACCACCATTTGTTGTCCCTGTGACCTTGACCGTGAAATGTAGTCATTCTTTCTTTGATCACTTATGAGATCTCATGGTTATACACCATCTTACCAAGTTTGGCTGTGATAGCTGAAATAGGGTCTGAGATATTAATCCACTTTCAAGTGTTGCACGTCCTGGCGGCGGACGGCGGACATAACACTTTTTTTAAAAATGTCATTTTTGGGCTATGTAGGACTCATCTTGCACAGATTTGCAAAGATCTGGATTTTTTTTCGGAAGGGGGCGGGGGGGATGGGAGAGGGGAATGGGATGTGAGAGGGTGTTGGGGGTGGGTTAGTACATAGACTCACAGTGCTATGGATGCGAGTCAAAAGCGTGAACGTGTACTGACGGCCTTCTCTGTGATGATGACACGTCCCAGCAACTGGTCCTCCAGGCCTTTGAGGGTGACGGTGAAGTCGATGATGGAGGTGCGCGCCGAGATCTCGGGGGTGTAGGCAGGGTTTGGCAGTTTGGTGGTGATACACAGCTTGAAACCCTTCATGACGTCACACTCCTTGTCGCCCACCTTCACTTTTAGCGACGAGCCCATCTTGATGAAGTTCTTCTCCAACACGTTGTCAAGCGCCGGGTCCAGCTCCTCGCTAATGTCCTCAATCAACAACGGTCGACCTTGACCTAAGGCGTCTTCCAGATGGGAGCGGAAGTACTTGTGGTTCAGGTTGGTCATCTGGAAAACAGCACAGCCCTCACCCTTCATGGACTGTCGTTTATTTATAGATTTAATGGCGTCAAGGCATTTGAAACAAAGCCAGGCGAATATACTAGAGACTTTACAAAAGAAAAGTCTAAAGCACAAAAATGACAAACAGCATTACCATGAGCTCGTTTTTATGCTCACGGTTCTTGATCCAAATCTTGCCCTGTCCTTGTGGGTCGATAAGTAGTGGGTAGCGTGACGCTTGCGTAACAATGATGCCGTTTTGTGTGGACAGCTCGTCATTGGGCAAGCCCTCCAGGTTCCACTCTGCCACCTGAAGCAAATCCAGTAGTCCAGTAGTCAGATTTTAAGTAAATCCAGTGACCCTCAAGTTGTCACGAAGTGAATTGGTAAATATTTACATGTGTGTATACATCACCTGTTTATAGAGTTAGTATACGAGCGACGGATGTTGACATAGGCACGTGACATATGCATTCGCTTTGCGTTGGTTCATTAATATTTTGGTGATGAGACTCGGCTATATAAAGACTGTCTGGAGAACAGAATGCTGTTCTCGTCTGCATCTGAGTATCTGTGATTGGATGAAATAGGGCTAGGATATGGGAATAGGGTGTACTAGTAGAATAGAAGATAGACAGTGAAAAAAGAGTGAATGCTTATTTTGTGTGACTTGGAAATATTGTGTTAATGTGTAGGCTACTTCTGCTTTTCACTGTGGTGATTCTGGATTCTGTTCATGACAGACACGGTAATTTGAATATTTATATTTTATGATTTACTTGTTGAAAATATAGTATTGAAACTAATTTTGTAAATGCACAACATTTTTCATACATTGATACATGTATTTTTCTGTCAGACAGGAAACAAGATTGCTTCAGAGAAAAATAAGATTATATTATAGTTAAGCTATTTATTATTTTATTACTCTAGGACTTTTAGTTTTCTTGAATTCTTGAGTTTAAATTATTATTCTACTACTTTGAGTGAGAAAGAAGAGAACCATAAAATTAGCAAAACGTATATTTGTGTGGTGTTCCAACTGTTGTGTATTTTACGTCTTCAGTGTTTCAAGTTTATCTCTCAGTCTCAACTTGTGTAATTGTATAAGAAAGATCTTTTGATGAATGCGTGTATATGTGAAATTGGAACATTAAAAACTGTTTACAAACTACATGTAATATCAAATTTGTAGGAATCTTCTGAGAATAAAGCTAATTATTTTATAACACGCACAGGAAGTTTATGACACAAGTAAATGAATTTGAAGCCGTGGTAATGCACATCAATGTATCCTATCCTATCCCGTAACTCGAAGGTCGTAGGGGCACCACAGATGATCGTTTAACCAGCATACTCCATCTTTTCCTTGTCCTCAGCAACCCTGATGGTTTCGCTCAGTGTCAAACCAGTCCATTCTCGAATGTTGTCCTCCCACCTCTTTTTCGGTCTCCCTCTTCTTCTACCTCCTTGCACTGTGCCTTGCAGGATGGCCTCTGCAAGACCTGATGATCTGGTGACGTGGCCATACCATCGGAGTTTCCGTTTTTTCACCACTGTGAGCAGGTCATCGTGTTGTCCAATGGCTTGTGTGATGGTCTGTCGGACTTCGTCGTTGGTGATGTGTTGGGTATAGGAAATGCCCAGAAGTCTTCTGTCGCACTTCATCTCCATGCTTTGTATTCTTCGTTGCTTCGTTGCTCTTCTATCCAGTTCTCCGTTGCTGTGTGCATGCATTTTCAGATGTCATTGTTGATTTTTCGGTAAGCATCAGCTCCCTGTGAGGTGTTCTTTTTCTTTTTCATCTCTCTTCGTTTATCACACAGGTCCAAAAGTTCAGGTGTGATCCACAGCTTCCTCTTTGGCCGGTGCTTTCCAAGGATCTCCGTGGCGGCATCTGTCACAGCTAAGTTGAAGGTGGTGGTCATGGTGTTGACATCTACTTCACCAGCTCCCAAAATGAGCAGTGGTGCAAATTTCCCTCTAATCGTGGCCTGAAATATTTTTGTCACCAACGGGTCTTGCAGTTTGCCAGGTCGAGCTTCAGTCTAGTGCACTTTGCTGTGTTTACTCTTTCAAGTGAAGCCGGAAAGACATCATCACGAGATCGTGGTCACTTCCGATGTCTGCTCCTGGAAAAGTGCGTGTCCTGCCAATGTTGATGCTTGATCTGAAGCGTTTCTTGACCATGATATAGTCGATCTGGTTGTGATGCTCCCCGCCGGGACTGTGCCATGTCCATCGTCTGGATTTTTGTGGAGACCAAGCGTGTTTGCCACAACAGAACAAACCCAAACCCAAGAAGTGATACATCAATGTAAGTATTGATAAAATTAATGCAACACGGGACTCACGGTGGTGGGAACGACGAGCATATCGACGAGGTTGAGGGATTGTGTGAATGGGATACGGCGGTCTCTCAGCTCCTTGGACCACCGTTTCTGCAGCAGGATGCGAAAGTCCTGGTTGAAGGGACCAGAGTAGGACAGGAAACCAGTGCACAGCAACACGTCACCCACCAGTCTGTACTTGCAAAACAACACAGCACGTCACGTCACCGCAACACTTCGCCCACCAATTAGTTCTTGCATCACAAAGCATAGCAAAACAACACAAAATATTTAATTGGAAGATTCGTGGAAAGTTCGAGGAGGTTCAAAATCTTTTGGGGGGAGGAGGTTCTCAGATCCCGAACCTTTTTTTGTTCCAAAGGTTCAGCAACCTAGGTTCTGAATCTAAGAGCCTCAAAAAAAAAAAAAAAAAAAAAAAGGTTTTGATCCTCCACTAATCTTTTACGAACCTTCCAATTACGACAGCCCATCAAACGTCCCCCATCAGGTTGTTCTTGCAACACAACACAACACTACACGTCACCCAACAAACCGTTCTTGTAACACAATGCAGCAAGACGTTACACACACACCAAACCATTCTTGTAATACAGCAGATCATGTCCCTTGTTCTTTGTCTCACACCATTAGTAGAACGAAGCGACCTACTCGTGCACCACGTCATCGGTACACAATCACTTTCCTGTGCAGGCTGTCACGTCAAACACATTGGGACATGGACGACCACATTGAGGTTTTGTTTAGCATGTACCAACCAACGGAACAACCTCAAAACAGTTCACACACTACTAAGGTGCCAGGTGAATTTGGCTCTCCTAAACGTATTGGTACTCGTCACGCGGCAAACGAAATCTCTTACAATTACGTCACCTGCTGATCTGTTCCCTGAACTCTTTGCTCTGCTCCGTCCATCGCACTCTTTCTCCAGACAGACCGTTGATCAGGGCAGAGGCGGCGCCCATGCGTTTTCTGCACCGTTCCGCATCCTCCATCAGCGTCTGTCAACAACACACTGTATGAATGGCCCTGTACAACCACATGCCCCTCAATATCAGCAAGCACTAACTTTCGGCTTCTTCATCTCCAATAAACTATAACCACCACCACGACAGAACAAACCCAAACCCAAGAAGTAATACATTTGTATAGCTATGAGAAAGGAGTGCGCATCATGATTATCATGGGAGTAGAGTGTGCACCATGACTGTCATGGTAGGGGGTAGGAAGGGGGGGTGGTGGATAGATTGTTTCTTGTGACTGTCGAGGACGATGTTCCTTGACTGACACTAATGACAAACATTCAATTCCACTTATTCGTCGTACAATGAATGTCAGTATGTTATTAAGACGATACGTCTTTGTAAAAGAGCACAGATTATAATTGAGAGCGGGACCTGTTTTTCTGCCATGGCTTTGTCAAACTCTGCCTGCACTTCTGCCAGCTCCGCCTCTTTCTCGTCCAGCTGTGCCTGGGCCGCGTTCAAGTCCGCCATGGCGGAGTTCAATCGTGCCTCCTGAATGGCCAGGTTGGCCTGAAACAGAGCGCGGTCAACAACTCTTTGACGGCGTTGTTTTCCTGGAGTGTTCGACCCACACGTTCGTTCACTTTTCTTCTATAGGCCCATTGGCAGTGTGGTATTGGATATTTAACAATGGGGTGAAGAAGGGAGACAGACAGAGACGTTAGACGCAGAAAAGAATGGTATGTCAGACAGGAGTAGATCAGATGAGAGTAGCAGGGCCTTCCTCTGTTGAACAGAGGTAGATTGAGGCTAAACGAAATAGGCAGAAATGGAATGTGTGTGAGAAGAGGTGTGCGGTGCAAGGTGAAGGGAGCAGAACCCCTTTGTTTTGCAAAGTAGTGGAACAAAAAGCGAGGGAATCAAGATAAACGACAGAACATTGTGAAAAGCAGGTGAGGGTGGAAGTAAGAATACCACAGATGCGGTAGATGAGCTCGCACCTTGAGTGGCAGAACCTCCTTGTTGATGGAGAAGAAGCCGGCCATAGCCTTGGTCCATGACAGCAGACCGGCCACGTTGCCGCACACCTTCTTGGCCTGCTCCAGGATGTAGTCTTCGGAAGAGAAGTAAGGGTCCAGCAGCTCCACCATCTCGTCGTTGATCAAGTCTTTGGGGAAATCCACCAGCTTCTGCAGGAATCGCGTGTCGGACATCAGCTGCACGCATAAAAAGGCAGTCACATAACCAAATAGAAGGGCAAAGCCCCTGTGACTCACATGCTCCTTATGGAACCCGCAATATTTAAAAATGAATAGGAGTGCCCAGAGGAAACAAAATTAAACGGTGGCATAAAAATGGAAAATGATGGAAAGTTTCTATCCTCTTTATCTTGAGAGAACCTTGACCTCCGGCTCCGAATACAATCATGTAATATTAAAAAAACCACAGCAAAAATTGTATTATGCCAAAAACGGTGACCTTGGGATGACCTTGACCTTCACTGACCTTGACCTTCACTGAACGTGACCTTGGATGACCTTGACCTTCACGTGACCTCTCATGCTCATGTATGATCAAATAAGTATTACCCATTGTTGTTGCATACTGTGGGTTAAATAAACAGCCATTCCACTGTACGATGATTTATATTTTTGTATGTTTTTGCAAGGCCTTAAAATGCCCTTGCCATTCAAGATGAACGCAAAAAGGAAAACATTTCTATCATCTCTCAATACAAGTTTGGACTTTAAATTTCTCACAGTTTAGGGTCAAGGTCACTTCAAAGTACCTATACTAACCGACTTTGGACAGTTCCAGTGACCTTGACCTTGGAGCGAGGTTGATAAAATTTGTAAAGTGTGTTTGTCTTGTTGATATCTATCATGCATCAAAAAAATCATAAGTTCACAGGGATGTTGCTAGGAAATTTTTTCTTCGGCGATTTGGCCGAAACAGCCGTGAAACACTCGGCTTTTTACAGAAAGTTTCGGCTCTCTCTTCCAAAGCAGTCTCACAAGTTTTTTGACTAGATTCACTACGTTAACGTGCATCCTCCACCTCCATATATTAAAGGTGTTCTGTGGATGCATATCTTTGTAATAAAACATGATTTTAAGAGTAGAATAAGAACATTGAAAAGAAATTTTATTTTCTTAAATTTTAGACACACAAAAACAATAAAAAGTTTAGACTGTCCTTGACAGACCACAATACTGTCAGAGTTTCTGGGTTTAACCTTAGTAATTATGGAATCCTCACCTAAACTGCAACCGTACAACACAGGAATATCGCAAAAAATGCACAAAATTGAGCCGATTCACCCGTGAAAACTTCGGCTCGGCGAGCCGACATAACGGGCAGTTTATCGGCTTTTTAATAAAAATTTCGGCTAAAAGCCGAAGATCCGACCCAAACGACATCCCTGAGTTCAATAAACATAGAAAAAAATGTGAAATTTTGTTTTTAAAAAATGTCATTTTCGGACCAACATTTGTTGACGCGGTGATCTAGACCTTAAAGTGAAATCATTGACTGACCCTTTATGGATATACACCATCTTACCAAGTTTGGTTGCGATAATTGAAATAGGTTCTGAGATATTAATCCACTTGCACGTTTTGCACAGGCAGATGGCGGACGACAGACGGCAGAGAGACAGACGGACGGACGGGCATTTTTTTAATGTCATATTTGGCCTATTTAGGACTCATCTCGCAGAGATTTGCAAAAATCTTGACTTTTTTTTGGAGGGTGGTGGTGGGGGGAGGAGGTTGTGAGTACATAGAGTCAGTGTTATGCTTGTGAGTCAAAAATACCAAAAAAGGCACGCATTTAAAGGTACGCTATGTAATCACCTGCTAAAACCACAATACATTAATGCTTTTCAAATCTCAGCAAAAGAGTCGGAACATGACACTGCGCTTGAGATAAAGAGTGGCTTTAATAACATGGGGAGCACGTACCTTGAGCGACTGGGGCCAGGACGGTTTAAAGAACTCGGGCCTGTCGGGATCGACCCTGATAGGATCAATCTTGCCCTGGAATAGAAGCAACACGCAGTCCATGATACGCATGATGAGGTGAGGGGGTTTACCCAACTTTCGCACGGTGGCAATGTCGGCGGGTTTGATCGTGTTGAGGGCGGCTTCAGCCTCTTCCAGGGCCGGGCGTGCCGCCTCCAGTTTGGCTTCGGCTATGGCCTTGTCAGCATTGATCTGGTCCACGATTTCCTGCGCCTTGTCCTTCACCTTCTGCACCTGAGCTTTCACCTTTTCGGCAGCCGCCGCCTTGGAGGCCACAATCTTCAGCACAGCCTCCGCTTTCTCCGAGGCGACGGCCAGCTCCCTTTCTTTCACCACCAGCTCCTTGCTCAGCTCCTCCACGGCTGCCGCTGCCTCGATCAGCTTCTCTAGACCTGGACAGCCAGCATTACAAATAAACCATCAGCTCCTCCACACCTGACAAGCCATAGCAAAACAACCAGACGCACCTAGGAGCCCATCAGGCACCAGGAATCGCTATGTACAGTGAGGTATGTGCGCTATATAGATTGGTGTTTGTTTATTTTTCATCGCCCGAGGAAATAATAATACTGAATAATACTGGATGCTATATACGCGCCTTTCCCCAGAACAATCAGGCTCAAAGCGCGGCGATCTGTACCAACATACACGCTCACCTGTCTCATCCACCCTCACACTCACACATAACAAATACACATCCATCACTCAAACAGGTTATTGTAAAGGCAAGGAGATCGCTATTGGAAGACAGAAAGAAAATCGAATTTTTATTTTTGACATTTTATATTGACTGCGTCCAGTACCATTATTGAAGGCTATAGGCTATAGTACTCGTCTATTAACAAGACTGGAAGCAAAATAAGTTAAATCCGTAATCCCCTTCTACCATGAGCGAAAGCTGACAAGCATTTTTGTCTCTTTATAATATCTAACCACAGCGGTAATAAACTGGCGTAGGGAACTATGCAGAAAAGGAATGCTATAATGCGTGTTGTGATGTGATATTAGTGAGATTTAGAAAACGAAACGTACTCCGTTTCGTTTTCGAAGTTTGCTGTATACGTCACGACTTTGTTGCCTTTCGTCACATCCGGACTCAAAGTTCAAGGTCAGACACAAACGAACCGTAGACCGGCAAAACGAGCTTCGTTTTTTACCATACAATTCCGAGCTACTTTTCGTCAGAGTTTGTGAATATTTTTGTACCATAATCCTTATAATTTTGTTGATTGTTATGCAGTTTCAGATTCATCAACCCTTTTAGAATGTGCTCTGCGATTAGAATTTGTTTGTGGAAGATCGTATAGTTTCTCAAAATGATAAAATTTAAAGGTACTGATTTTGGTCTTTTCTCGGCCTTCAAGCAGACGACCCCGCAAAAGTAGGTCATCACATCAAATTTTCTATTGCTGCAATCTTGATTTTTGATTTCATGTTCCGTAAAAACAAAATCTGTGTGATTTAGTTAAAAGGAAAACAACCACCTGATGTTTGATTTTAGACCCCTCCGTCCCTTTGATTTGTCTTTGGTCATCGTCTACAGACTTGCACTATTGGCCTAGTTAGTTATTAGTGGTTGCGTCCCTTGCTTGAAAACGAAACGAGCTTCGTTTCCTTCTAAAAAGTCTTTCTGATAACGCATCGCAGTTCGTTTCGTTTCTAGCCTCATTCTGGTAACAAACGAAACGAAACAGAACGTAGCACGTTTCGTTTTGCTTTCTAAATCTCTCTATTGTACTATGAGGCGAGAAGTGAAGATCGTACCTGTGTTCATGCGGTCAGCCATTTCAGAAATGTAGTTCTTTTTCTCAGCGTACACGTTCTTGTAGCCGTTAAGGAAAGACAGGTACGACTTGGGGGTCACGTGGGTCGCTCGTCGGTACCTGCACACATCGGTCACGTTACGTGAGTACAAATTGAAACTTTGTGCAGCAAACTCAAGCCAACAGTCATATGTCAAATAGGAGATATTGCGCTAAAATCAGTTTCCTGCAGAGCACCATCGCTTAACCCTGCACACTCCACGCATCCTTTAGGTTGGTTTCCATAAATGTTAGAACATTATACATAATATATTATAGTGAAAGTGATGATGGTCAGTATAGAAACCAACAACCTGAAATACTCCATACACATTTAGCCACGCCATCATGCGCGGTGACCAATGGCTACATCAGCTGTAGTAATACGGTGTTAACGGCTCACAAGTAGGCGTGAGACGTTATAGGTTATTTAAGAAATCGATACATGTATAGGCTGCTGGGCCATAGAACCTCACGCCTCACGCCTCACGTCTCACGCCTCACGTGTCATGCTCAGGTGCCGTGTGCATGAAGAATCTTAAAGGGCAACTTAAGCTTAAGTTCGCTTACTCAAGCTTAAGTTTGAACTCTCCGTGCCACACGCTACACGCTTCACGTTTTATGCGTCAGTTTTGTGTTTCCTCAACTGATCACACACAATATTTGTGGTCTGTGACTTTTTGAGAAGATGTCTGATGAGATTAGATCTAGAAAATTTGATACATGTGTACAAGCCCTGAGATAAGTCTGCCACCTTTTCGTTGACTGTGCTATGAATTACAGTAACTAAATAAATAAATCATATAAAAGTGACCTTTGGGTGTATTCACAAGTTTTTTCAACTCCTCCCAAACTTGTGTTCTCTGGTCTTTATCTTTGTAATCCGGAACATGTGGGTCCCAGAGAAGAGGCCTTGCCCGGACCAACTCGATTAAATTTACTCTAAAGTCATCCATTTAGATCTAATTTCTCGTGTCTGACCACTTTGGTAGGCTAGAACGTGACAACACGCATCGAAAAAAGTGGGCATGCTCACTTTTCTCTCCACACGTGTAGCGTGAGGTGTGACGCATGTGGCGTGTGTGACGTTGTATGGCCCACACCAAGAGATACCATGTCTGTTCATTTTTATCATCACGCGTGAGGCGTGAGACGTGACACGTGAGGCGTAAGGCGTGAGGTTCTATGGCCCAGCAGCCTTACACGCAGCTTGGATGTGCAATGTGGAAAATTGCCACATTGTGAATCGGACAATATTCAGCAGCGCGCGAGTGCAATATTGTCCGATCTTGATGTGACAGTTTTTGATATTTCACGTCTAAGACGCGAATAACCTTTATGTATCAATTTATTCCATTTGGAAAAAAGAGAGGAATAAAATTAGATCAGAGGAGAAAGGTTTGGGTCAACAACAACTTTACACATTGCTTTCCAATTGCTTTCATGCAATTGCGCGACAAAACATAGCTCATGTTTATATCAAATGCTTTGTTTATATTAATTAAGCAAAAACACAAGCATAAATCCACTTGGGCGAATAACACACACACACATCCACACACACATAACACAACACAACACACACACACACAAACAACACACAGAGTAAATAAAAATGAACATCAGAACATGATATACGTCTTCAACCAAACTTGTCCAGTTAAAAACAATGCCAGCTTCGTTTATTTATTCGTTTCCGCTTTGTTCAAAATGTAGGCCTAGCCTTCAGATAAACTAGCTTAGGCAACAAATGAAAAACAATGCCAGTTTCTTTCTTCGATTTAGTTAGTCCATTTACCCTATTGACTAGCCCCTTTCCTTGAGATCATTGTTGCTGCATTTGTTCGTGTGAATTCGTGGCGGTTTTTGAATAAAATCTCATAATTTTAAGACCATTTGGTTTTTCAGTAATTTGCAGAAAAGGCACAACGGACTGCAATTCGTAAATGGGTTAAAGTAGGTCCCGTATTCTTACGACTTGTATATTCAACGGTTTGCTAGAAACATCTTCATCTGTGTTTGGTCAACTACCGTGTAATATCAGTTTTAGTCACACGCTATTTGGCCAATGACAAATGAAGACACCTGTGACATCGATACATATAACGAGGCTGGAAGATTGACTTGCCTGTTGAAGTACTCGACACATCCTTCAGCCACGCCATCATGCGTGGTGCCCATGGTTTCAATCAGCTGATGCTTGGTCTCTATGCTGCAGACAATATCAAACTCGCTCAGGAAGTAGTCAGCCACGGCGATCAGGGCGTCACGTGGCCAGCGCTGGAACCAGTCCATCGTGCAGCCCGAGATCAAACCTGGAAACTTGAGTGCCCTCTGTCGGAACTTCTCGCCCACCTGTCAGACAGCAAGCAAACGGCACGGTCATGTTTCGGCCTAGATTTTGCCGGCCAGCGTTATCCAGTGTAATGCCGTAAGCATGACTGTGACGCTTCGGACTGCCGTCACAAATTTGTGTCGAATGTCACTGCTATGCTGTGGTCTCCTGTGAGAAAGTGGGAAGTGAACAACAACCTTATGGTGCCTCAATACAGTCCAGTTGATAAACAATTTAAAAAATGTTTTTTTATAATATAAAAATTCCCCTAAAAGCTTGAATTAAGCAATATTTGTTGCATTATATACACTAATTATATCCAAACACGCGTACAACGAACACGCTTTCAGCGAACAACGTTTTTACCGAAGGAAAAAAAATTATCTGCTAAAGTAATTCTTATTTATTATCTATGACTTAGAACTTTCTGGATACAACGAACACGGTTACAACGTAGCTTCGCTTACACCGATGTATTTTCTTATCCAAGACACTAAATTTAAGAAATCAAAGTACGAAAACATTTCAAATGAGACCACTCACTGGAGAGAAGCACAGCGCGATGTGGAGGTTCTTGCGCACACGGTACAAGTAATACTCTTTGAGGTTCTCGTTGGACGGCGGCCGCTTGGGGAATTCTTTCTTCATGGGAGCCGCTAAACTGCCCATGATCTCGTCCATCTCATCGCGAGCGAACAGGTTGGCCACCTTGCACACGAATGCCACTCAACAGTTACCATTTACACGCTACAACTGTAACCATTGTCGTTTGACCACTGTGGGAAATGAATGATTACGACTACTGCTACCAAAAACCGTTTAAAACACAGTCCTGTACTACTGTTGCTACTACTATTATTATTTTATTTATTTAATCATTCTTATATAGCGTTTTTCCAGCTCAAGAGCTGCTCAAGGCGCCGGTCGATACAACAACTCAAGCCGTCCTTGGCGCCCACCTGCAACCTTTGGGCGCATAGTCTGACGCCCAGACCACTGAGCATAATCCTGGGGGACCGGGATGGGAAAAAGGGACCTAGTGCGTGCTGGGTGTATATGTGTAGCTGGCACTCACCTGTCTAGGCCATGAGCGTCAGGAACTTTAAATTTCATGCGATGGAATGGTTGCGTGCACAGACTAGACCTCGGTTTATACTCTCATTCCAAGGAATACTACTACTACTATTATGCCGCCACCACCACCATCCCCACCACCACCTCCACTGGTACTACTAAAAGAGACTTACGACGCCAGACGACAGCATGTTGTTGAGGAACTCGAGAAAAGCTTCGTCCTTGACCTCGTTGTCTGTGAAGATGAAGGTGATGCCGTGACCATCGGCACCAGCCGTACGGTACAAGTTCTTCAGGTCGTCTAGCAAGTTGGACACACTGTACGATCTGTGCGACGCCACTTGGCCAATCAGTAATATTGCAAAAGTAGCCTACATTGGCCACTTACGCAATCAGTCATATAGTATCATTAAACTGATCAGTCAATCAGTCGTGTAGTATCATTATTCAGGCCCCTCAGTCAGTCGAACCGTATATTTATACTGGCCACTCCCTCAGTTGTATAGCATCAGTACATTGGCCTAGTCAATCAATCATAATCGTGCATCATTTATAAATGCCACTCAGCCAATTAGTCGAACAGCGTCAGTAAACTGGCCAAACAGCATACAGTGATCTCTTATCTTGACATTTTTTTGGGGGGAGGGAGGGGAAGTAATGGAGGGGGAGGCGCAAATTTTAATCTCGACCTCATAGCACTTTAAATATCAGCAGGCCTCACCTAGTGAGAGTGATCTGGAAGGTCTTGTAGCCAGCGATGAAGGAGGCAAGGCGAGTCAGCGACTGTTTACCGGAGCCTCCTACACCCACCAGCAGGGCATGGCCACGAGGTGTGCGGATGATGCGGGAGATCTTGACCAGGTGTGTCATGGCGTCCTCAAAGAAGACCAGGTCCATGTTGGAGCCCCGCACGTGCTCGTTGTACTGACCACTGAAGAACTTTAGACGTGCTTCCAGCGAAGGAAAGTCTTTTACCTGCGGACGTAGTGTTAATATTCGTGTAGATCCGAGTAATACCGACAATACCTATATTACTTTAACGATCGCTGGCCAATGGCGAGCATCCAGGCACACACTGCATACAACCAATAAACTTGTGACAGATAAATCGGGTGTGGCCTAACGACAGCGGTTTCCATAGGCATGAGATGAGATGAGATGAGATGAGATGAGGTGAGGTGATGTGAGATGAGCTGAGGTGAGGTGAGGCGAGATGAGGTGAGGTGAGATGAGCTGAGGTGAGGCGAGATGAGGTGAGGTGAGATGAGCTGAGGTGATGCGAGATGAGGTGAGGTGAGATGAGCTGAGGTGAGATGAGGCGAGATGAGGTGATGCGAGATGAGGTGAGGTGAGATGAGATGAGCTGAGGTGAGGTGAGGCGAGATGAGGTGATGCGAGATGAGGTGAGGTGAGATGAGCTGAGGTGAGGTGAGATGAGGTGATGCGAGATGAGGTGAGGTGAGATGAGCTGAGGTGAGATGAGGCGAGATGAGGTGATGCGAGATGAGGTGAGGTGAGATGAGCTGAGGTGAGGTGAGGCGAGATGAGGTGATGCGAGATGAGGTGAGGTGAGATGAGCTGAGGTGAGGTGAGATGAGCTGAGCTGAGGCGAGATGAGGTAAGGTGAGATGAGCTGAGGTGAGGCGAGATGAGGTGAGGTGAGATGAGGTGAGGTGGTGTCATGTCGTGTCCTGTCGAGTTGTGCTGACGCAATGAGCCAAGATGAATGGCACTGACCGGTTCATAAATTTTGGGCGTTTCCATATCTAGTTCCTCATCCCCCTCCTCTCCTGTAGGTTCTGGAGAATCCCTGGCACAACAACATATATCACCATCATGCATCCTGTCTTCAATACGGCATACATCACCATCGTCCTGTCTTCAATACAACATTTATCACCATCATCCTGTCTTCAATGCAGCATACCTCACTATCACCCTGTCTTCCATACACCATACATCACCATCATCCTGTCTTCCATACCTGGTCCTGATTTGGCTCGGAAGAGTCCGCTGGACCTAAAGCAATAACCATGTAATGTAATGTAATGTCTTCCATACAGCATACATCTCCATCGTCTTGTCTTCCATACAGCATCACCAAAACAAGCCTCCCCGACCCCTTTAATTTATCCCTCGTCAATCGCACTGTGTTTGTTTCTCGATGCTGACAAACGTGCAGGGCTACCAAAGCCACCAGGCAATGCACCCTTATCAGGAGTCTCCTCTCTGCTACTCCACCATTCCCTTTTTAAATCTTACGGTTGCTGACAGCACTCCATAGGCTAAAGTGTTGCTGTAGGCCCTGGGCTATTACTGCCTTAGTGCTAGTGTTGTTGACCTGAGGAAGTCGACGAAGTAGAAGAACGGCTTGGTCATTTCAGCATAGTTTTCACCCAGGTCCTCTCCTGCCACTCGGAACATCGTCTTGTTGAACCAGCCCAGGTCGTCAAAGTTCACAAACCTGCACCATGTGACATCATCATCATCATCAGCAGCATCAGCAGCGCAATATATTCATCTGTAAATATGTAATTAGCATACTAAATGACTCTCTATTTATTGTTTAATCCACCACAATAATATCCAAACAGAAACTAGATTCCTGCCATTAAACTGCCCACTCATCCACTCTGTCAGTTACTATCCAACCAACCTGTCAGCGATGACCCTGCAGCACTCGTGTTTCCAGAGATAGATGGCGAATTTGTCCTCAGTGACGACGTCAGACCTAATGTTGAGCATGCCTTGCCAGATACGGGACAGGTCACGCAGATTGAAGATGTAGTGGAATTTGGCCGGTGTGGGCAACATCTTGATCTGTCAAGACAAACCACCAAAGCTAAGCACCAGGCGAGACAGACTATCACAGCTACCTAGTGACAATGTCTGTGTGTATTGCCCGTACCTTGATCAGCTGCCAGAACTTGCGAGTCAGGGGAACGAGTTTCTTGATCAGAGTCTGCACTTGCGTCTTAAAACCCCGCTCCTGGCAGAAGTAGCCGCAACCGATGACGGAGAAGATTTTGTCGATGGAAGTGTTGGAGGGTAGCGTGCAGTTGTAGATGACAAACTGACGTTTCAGCCGTTGTGGGATGTCGTTGCGACCTCCACCAGGCTGGATCATAGCTGCCAAGAACTACAAAAAGAAATGATACAGGATCATAAAAAATGCCAATAGCAACAAGAACACATGATACAGGAAAATGGATGCCATGAACTACGACAAGACATGACACCACACAAGATGAGACGATAATGGGTAAATGTCATAAAAATCTCACATCAAATAGAATAGGTATGGAGGGTGAGTACATTGACTTACGTTGCTATGCATGTGATTCAAAAAGTCGACGAGGTAATACGTTTATTAATTTTCATTTATTTGTTTGAACTCTTCTTCTTCCTCTTCTTCATAAAGCTTGTTTGCAAAAATGTCGAAAATAAAAGTGCTATAAAGGAACAAAAAACTAAAATGAGATTGTCCATGTGTATGTACGTATACACGTTTAGAGTGTGTAGTGTGCGCGCCAATACTACTACTACTACTACTACTACTACTACTACTACTACTACTACTACTACTACTACTACTACTACTACTACTACTACTACTACTACTACTACTACTACTACTACTACTAATAATAATAATAATAATATCCTATCCTATTCCGTAACTCGAAGGTCGTAGTGGCACCACAGATGATCGTTTAACCAGCGTAGCCGGTATGGAGTAAATGGTTTTATTCATCATGCAGTGTGTCTTGGGCAAGAAAGACCTGGCAAGGCCCAATCCTCTCCAGGCTGTTGGCCACAGCCGATATCCACGAATACAGTGTGGCTCGCCTTGGCCCTGAGCACGTGGTCGTTGTTCCTGTAGTAACATAAGGTTCCTCCGTCCTGGCCAGTGACTTCTGTGTAGAAGACTCTCGCTCAGTGATGCCGTGCTGACATCACCCCAGTTAGTCGCCTCTTAAGACACGTCGGGAAACGTTGGGTCTATTCTAATCAGTGCCCGAACCCACAGGGCACAATAATAATAATAATAATAATAATAATAATAATAATAATAATAATAATAATAATAATAATAATAATAATAATAATAATAATGTGACAGAATGGGAGGCAACTGGTTCAGGCTTTGGAGAGAGGTTGTCTACCTTCCATTTGTTGTTCAGACTAGCCTAGGGTGGCTCCTGCTGTGCAGAATCCTTTGGAGCAGCCATTGGGTTATGCAGGACCAGGCGACACGACATTTGTTCTCCCCGGCTGACCATTTGTCTTCTGCTTTTGGTGGTGAGCCCGACTACATTGTCGGCAGGCATTTTATGCATGTCAGTGGCAGTGACTTCTATGGAGTGACGTGGCACTAGTAGCCGGCAAATCGGTTAACTCACAACACTATAAGGTATCGTCCCCATATACGCTTCTGTGTCCGGGGACGTTAATCTAAATAACTAACTAACTCACAACACGCTTCCCCGCCTTCCAAGGCAACAACAATTTTTATGTCACTATTACGAGGGATAAATGAAAATTGGCAGTTCGGGTCGGGCCGCGTTCTTAAGGTCGTGGCGGGAATCAAATGCTCCACTCGGCTACAAGTGGTGCACAACGACCGGGAACAGCATGATGCTGCACAGTGGTAACTGTTGAAGGCAGGTTTTTTTTTACTGTTAAGTTAGTGAATGAAGACTGACTAGGCGTAGTCAGTGGCGGTTCCAGAAATACCTATTTCGAACTGGAAAAGCATGAGGACATGGTTCGATTTGAGCTCTGGAGATACGTGGCGAAATGAGAGGCAAAGGCAACAATTGTTGTGTCTCTCTTGCTATAGATAGATGAATAATAGCAATTCCGGTCGGGCCGTGTTCTCAAGGTGGTGGCCGAGAGGAGAGAGTCAAATACTCCGCTCGGCTACAATAATAATAATTATAATAACAAGTAATATTAATGCAAATTGATGCTATAACATATACGCGATTACCCCCCCCCTCTCACTCCCCTCTTTACTACTCCCATTCCCTCCCCCCCTCTACTTCATCGCCCCAATTAGACTCAAAACTCGCAGTCTGTACCAACATAAACACAAAGAGATCAGGGTACATACACTCTCACATACACAACAAACTCACATTTATTACTCAAACATTAGGTGTAATTAAGATAGGGATATCATGTCACTATTAGACTGACACACTGTGGCAAACACGGGCATATTATTATTAGAAAACTCTGTACAGTAGGACTGTGTCTGATGGGCTTGATGGATGTGTGGTATATGAAAGCCGACAAGGTCACCTGAACATCAGCGATGGTGGTGAAATCTCCGGGTTTCTCCAGGCTGTAGAATCCTCCATTTTCCATCAGCTGCCTGACGATTTCGTTGGCGATCTGGTCGCCCCACTCGTTGATTACGGGCATGTTGATGTCGTCAATGAACACTGTCATGCGTTTGCCAGCAGGAGGTCCGTACGTCGACCCCACTCGCTTGTCCACGTAGCTCTCGATCGTCCTCTGTCACAAGCCAGCCAAGCAGTCAACTATGCACGATTTCTTGTGTCACACGCAATCAGCGAACTGTGTCTTTAAGTCAGCCATTTGTGTTACTATGGGGAGCGCAGTCCAATGTCAGGCGGAAACATTGTAACCTATGAAGGCAGTGGTTCAAACCCCGTTGACGGTCTAGGGTATAATAATAATAATAATAATAATAATAATAATAATAATAATAATAATAATAATAATAATAATAATAAATAAATAAATAAATAAATAAATAAATTAATAAATTAATTAATAAATTAATTAATTAAATTCATAAAATTTAGAACAATTAAAAAAAATAATAATTAAAAAAAAAGCTAATGACAATAGTTTCCGAGCTGAGTTTAAAGCTCGGAAACTAATTACCCTGAAACACTGCACCCCTACTCCTTCTGATGAGAGTAAAAACTGAGGTCTAGTCTGTGGAAGCACGCATTTCATCGCATGGACTCTAAAGATCCTGACGCTCATGTCCTAGACGGGTGAGTGTCGGTTATACAAGTACACCCAGCACGCACTAGGTCCCTTCTCCCCATACCCGTTCGCCCAGGCTTGTGCTCAGTGGTCTGGGCGTCAGACTATGCGCCCAGAGGCTGCAGGTAGGCGCCTCGGGCTCTTGAGCTGTAAAAGCGCTATGTAAGGTTGATTAAATAAATACATAAAATGAATTATGTCACACGTAATCAACTCATGGTGTTCTTATGTCATACGCAATACACCCATTGTGGTTTATGTCACACGCAATCAGTCAACTGTGTTCTTATGTCAATCAGCCAATTGTATGTCATGCGCAATCAGCCAGCCAGCGCAGCATATTGTCTCACTTTGTTTTTGTAACCTTTTTTTTTTTTTTTGTAAAAGAAACTGCCTATCGTTTTGTTGTTGTTGATTGTCGTTTAATGATTAGGGTGACCTGGGAGATAGGGTGGGTGGAAATGAAGTTCAAGGACTGGGAGACTTTATTATTGTTATATGATTATGAATACGATTATGAGTGACTGACCTGGAATAGTAGAGGTGTGGTAGCAGATGAGAAGTTCATGGACTGAGAGATGTGGTACTCGGGGTTAAAGCTGTCCATGTAGTTGGTGATCATGACGGTCTTGGCCGTGCCCTGTTCACCGATCAGCAGGACGGCAAAGTTCTGCTTGGCGATGGTCTTGATAAGGAATTCCGTCCTGGCGTTGTCCACGTTGGGCACTAGGATGGACGTGTACTCAGGCTCGTGGTCCGTGGGATACGCGTAGTGCTGCACCTGCTTGTTCCAGTGTGTCCAGTCCCCTGAAATATCCACACCACCTCCTTCTGTCAGCAAGACAGCCAAGCCCCCTGTCACGCCACGTCCCTCAGATCAGACATCACTACATCCAGGCCCCTGTCGGACAACATTCCTCTACCTCTCTTGCCCATCTTTTTCCAACTTCTGTATGTGTGTGTGTGTGTGTGCCAAGTATCACCTCTCCCCAAAGGTGTGCTCGTCCCAGTCTCCACCTTTCTAACATTTCGATGTACAGGCCAAACATGATGCAGCCTTAGTCCTAACTTCTACTCACCCTTCCAATTGTGTGTGCGTGTGTGTGGGTGTGTGTGTGTGCGTGTGTGTATGTATTTGTATGGATGTATTATGTATGTATGCATTAAATATGTATGTTTATGTGTGTGTTTGAGTGTGTGTATGTAAGAGAGAGAGAGAGAGAGAGAGAGAGAGAGAGAGAGAGAGAAGAGAAAGAAAGAGAGAGACCAGAGAGAGAGAGAGAGAGAGAGAGAGAGAGAGAGAGAGAGAGAGAGAGAGAGAGAGAAAGAAAGAGGAGAGAGGCCAGAGAGAGACCAGAGAGAGAGAGAGAGAAAGAAAGAGGAGAGAGACCAGAGAGAGACCAGAGAGAGAGAGAGAGAGAGAGAGAGAGAGAGAGAGAGAGAGAGAGAGAGAGAGAGAGAGAGAGAGAAAGAGAGAGCGAGAGAGAGAGAGGGATATTGAGAGAGTACCCACCGTTCTTCTCCACGTAGTAGTCAAACATGGTACTTTCAGCGTCCGGCAGCTTGGGAAGGTCAAGGGTGAAATGACCCCTGATGTACTCCTCCAGCTTGGCGCGGTCATCCAGCTCCAGAAAGGCGCCCACACTCCACATCACAGTGAAGATGTAAAGGTGCTCGAAGTGTTTCGAGCTCAGCTGCACGTAGTCCTTGTCGTCCTTGTCCGGGATCAAACCTTGCAGCAGCTTCGTTGCCTGAACAGGCAATGCAACATGACATAATACATATAGCTGCGCGTTTAGATATATTTCATTGTTTTTTTTGTTTTTTTTTTTAAAATCTAGTTTATTCACATTTGCCCGCGTGACCTTCATTCTATGGCTAGGAAGAAGGGCGTCATACTCTGGCTATGAAAAGAAACTAGAACGGCAAAACCCAGAAGACTCACACACACATGCTTCTTATGGAACTTGCAATAGTTAACAGGAAAACGAGTGCCCAGCAATGCAAAGTAGGGCCGACTTCGATCTTTCTATGCTCTTTACCTTGATATGATCTTGACCTTCTGTTCCAAATACATTCAAGTATGACCAAATAAACTACAGCAAAAGTAGTATTGTGCCAAAAAAATGACATTGCGATGACCTTGACCTTGGGATGACCTTGATCTTCACATGACCGTTCATGCTCATGTATGATCAAATAATCCAATGTTGTTGCACACGGTAATGTTGTTTGTTTTAATGTCTTTTCCACCGAAATGATAAGACAAAAAACAAAAGCAAATGAAAACAAAACAAAAATAAAAATAAATAAATACAAAGAAAATAAATTGGAAAAAAAAATAAAAAAAAATAATTATGATCAAATAACATCGACGAGTCTCATATATACTTACTAACTGAAGAACCAATGAACGTCTTCGCTAAACTAATGCATACACCAAAACTAATATTGCCCAAAGATGTAACATTATTAGGCAAACTATTACGCAGTTGATTGCATTCAAATAAAACATGTTTCAAAGAAAACATTTCATTACATATACATTTGACGTTCGTACAATATTTAGTTCTGATGGAATTTAGATATATTCTATAAGCCATCGTCACAACAGTTCTGGGAATGCCAATATGTTGGTCAAAGAGTTGATTAAAATGACATTTAGTTTTAACTTCCTTTTCAGTTAAAACATGCATCTCTTTAACTGACAGGGGTATATTTAGTTTTACTGCATTATTATTTTCGGCACCAGTTTTTGCAGCTCGGTCAGCCCAGTCATTAAAGAGAAAACCACAATGAGAAGGAACCCAACAAAAGTTAACTTCTGTTCCATTAATTATAATACTATGAATCAAGTTCTTAATTTCAAAAATAATTTCTTTTCTTTCTTTACTGTTATTAGATTTTAGAGCTTCTAAAACTGATTTTGAATCAACACAGATGACTACACTAGAAACATGTAATGGGAGATTTATAATTCTATTTAAAGACATCAGTATTGCTATCAATTCTGCAGTGAAAATGGAATATCCTTTTCCTAAATAAAATGATTCTGTAATTTTAAAGTCAGGAATAACAAAACCTGTTCCCGCATTACCATTTTCTAAGACCGATCCGTCAGTGTATATCTTAAGTTGTGCTGAATACTTTTCATATAAATGATTACGAACATCAATTATCATTAAATCTGGGTTATTATACTTAGTTTCATTTGTTAAAAGAATGTCAATGTTAGCATTTTCAAGTTCCCATACAGGTATTGGTGACACTATGTTCTGATTACATACAAAATCTGTTTTTTCAAGATGTTTCGGAATTATGTCATATGTATAAGTTGCTATAAGTTGCACACGGTAAGATGACCTATTTTTGGTATGTTTTTGCAAGGCCTAAAATGACATTGACCTTCAAATATCACCGCAAATACGCAATTTATATGAAAGATCAATATATCATCTCTAAATACAACAAGTTTGAACTTTATCATATCTCTCATAGTTTAGGGTCAAGTTCACTTCAAAGTATCTATACTAACCCATTTTGGACAGCTCCAGTGACCTTGAACTTGGAGTGAGGTTGACCCAATTTGCAAAGTATGTGTATCTCATTGATATCTATCATGCCTCAAATAATCATAAGTTTAATATTAATAACTTAGAAAAAGTGGACATTTTGTGAAACTTTTGTCATTTTTTACCAACATTTGTTGACCCTGTGAAGTGAAGTAATTAATTCACTGTTCATTTATGGATTCATGGATATACATCATCTTACCAAGTTTGGACGGGCGGACAGACAGACGGACGGATGAACAAATTTTTAAAAAAAAATGTCATTTTGGGACTATTTAGGACTCATCTCGCAGATTTGCAAAATTTTTTTTTAAATTTAATTTTTGGGGAGTGTGTGGATGGGGGTGGGTAGGGTGGGGCGAATACATAGAATCACATTGCTATGAGCACGAGTATAAAAAAAGAAAAAAAAAGAATAAGTGACGTCATAAGATTAAAAAAAAATCACGTCATAAAGGAGAAAAAAAATGACAGAGACATCATGAAAACTGCAGACGAGTGAAAGTGACGTACATACCTGGTTGATAACGAAGGCCTCTAACATGGTCATCTTGTAGGTTAGACTCTGTAAGGTATAGCGCCAAATATCGCCAAAAGATGCGTCAAACAGTGACAGTATCACCTCTTTCTCCGAAGAAGTTCGGCAGTGCAGGTAGCCCTGTCACACAGACATAGTCACACACACATAGCCACGCACCCACCCACCCATACGCACGTATACAGTAACACACAAACATGGGTTAATATAAGACTAACAATATAAAGGGCTAGTGGTTGCAAAGCGCAGCCCCACAGTGCTTGATCTATGGTGTGTCGGTCTGCACTGTGACACTGGCGCTGACGACACAGTTCCTGACCACACTGAACCTGCTGATACACGTGCACAAAAATGTACAAGTAGTCATATTATACATCATCATCACCATCATCATCACCATCATCATCATCATCATCATCATCATTATCATCATCATCATCATCATCATCATCATCATCATCATCATCATCACTATCATTACCAACACCATCATGTGATGACACACTTCCAGTATGGGTCGCCAATCGAGGGCTGAGCTGCTCATGTAGACCATGCCCACTCTGGACACCGTGGCGGGAGATGCATTGTCGATGTTGTGGGGCTCGAACAAAATCTTGCAGTTTGGAGCCATGGGAATGCGGTCACCGTTGGCTAAGGTCAAGGTCTTGTTGTCGTCTAGCACAGAGTTGAGGTTCTCGATCCAAATGGCGTCCACAGGCCCATCCATAATGAGCCACACGTTCTCCCCTGAACACAGGTGTACATCAAAGGGATCCCATAAAACAAAAGAGCAGGAGTTCCTAGACATTCCTACTCTTTTTACTCATGTTGTCAAAATGCTGCCAATCCAGTGTAACTAAACTAGAAGGGCAAAGACCAAATGCCTCGCATGCTCCTTTTATGGAACTTGCAATGTTTAACATGAAAATGAATGCCCAGAAAAAACGAAACAAAACATTGGCATTAAAATGCAAAGTAATACCGACTTTGATCTTTTGATGTACTTGACCTTTGAGATGACCTTGATCTGCGGCTCCAAAAACACTCATCATGTCATGTATTATCAAATAAACTACAACAAAGGTTGTATTATGCCCCCAAAATGACTTTGGGATGACCTTGACCTTTAGTGACCTTGACTTTTGGATGACCTTGACCTTCTCATGCTGCGCTCATGTGTGATCAAATAACTCAATTTTGTGGAATACTATGGGTTAATATAGAGCCATTCTACTTTAGGATGAACTATATTTTTATGTTTTTGCAAGGCCTACGATGACTTTGACCTTCAAGATCAACGCAAAAACGGAACATATGAATTATGAATCTATCATCTCTAAATACAACAAGTATGGACTTTATCTCTCATGTTTTAGGGTCAAGATCACTTCAATTTACCTATACGATCCGACTTTGGACGGCTCCAGTAACCTGAACCTTGGGGAGGGGGGGGGGGGGGGAAGTGACCAAATTTGCAGAGTATGTGTGTCTCATTGATATTCACCATGCATCAAAGAATCAAAAGTTCAGTAACTTAGGAAACTTGCATGAAAATTTGTCCTTTTTTGACTAACATTTGTTGACCTTGTGACGTCATTGAAGTAATTTATTCAGTGATAATTGTTTTGAGGTCTCATAGATATACAACATCTAACCAAGTTTGGTTGTGATATTTGAAATAGGCTCCGAGATATTAAGTCACTTGCCAGTTTTGCATACATACGGCGGGCGGCGGACAGAGAGACGGACGGACAAAAAAAATGTCATTTTTGGACCATTTAGGACTCATCTCACACAGATTTGCAAAATTCTGGGAAAACATGCTTTCTGCGAGTACTTATACTCACGTTGCTATGCATGTGAGTCAATAATTAAATAACCACGTAAGTAGAAATACTAACCCTTTTTGACTCTGGTGGTACGTCTCCACAGAGTGGAGAAAATGCCGTCAGTCCAGTCGTTGGTGGCAACGTCCAGACGACCAAACATCTGAGGCGCTGTGATGGCTTTGGGGTTCATGCGCCACTCCTTGTGCGGGTCTCCACAGTCACTCATGGCTTTCATCAGTATGTGAATGCAGCACGACTTGCCAGCGCCGGAAGGACCCAATGTCATAAGTCCATGACGCACACGCTGCGTCTCAAACAACTGTAAACAATGCCGGGAAACAGCTGTCAACGACTGCCAATGCCACTTGCGTACAAGCTGACTGCAAACATATGATCCGCTAATGCACCACCACTACCACCAATACTATGATGATCGTACCTGCACGACTTTGAGTATCCATGGCGGGTGGTTGATAAGGTTGCAATCAATGACGTTTTTCGCAATAGCGGACTCTAACTGTGGGTAGCCTGCCTTGTCCAGCACGATGCCTGGGAAGAGGTCACTGATGAGGGAGAGAAAGAGCGGCTCGTCCTGGTCCACCAGCTTAGACAGGTTCATGTCTCGCAATACACGCATCACGATGGTCATCTCCGTGTCGTTGGGGTTCTGTCGCTTTACAGAGCCCAGCGTTCGCAGCACAGATAGGATGTTACGCAGACCAAAGTCATAGTGAACCTGTGCATCAAAACAGATCATCATTGTCATCATCATCATCATCGACGGCCTTGAGAGACGGTTAAGCCGGTCAATAATGTTATTGGATACAGTCAATCTAAAAGTTCACAATAAAAATTCGAGTTCCTTTCCGTCTTCTAATAGTGACGTGCCTTTACACCACATGTTTGAGTGTTGAATGTGTGTTTGTTGTGTATGGGGGAGTTTCTGTAACATATGAGTGTGTATGTTGGTTACAGATCGCCGCGCTTTTAGGCTGATTTAAGAATAAGGCGCATATAGCATCCAGTATTATTATTACTATTATTATTACTATTATTATTATTATTATTATTATTATTATTATTACTATTATTATTATTATTATTATTATTATTATTATTATTATTATTATTATCATTATTATTATTATCTTTGTTGTTGTTATTGAAGTGGTAGCGGACTAGCACCCATCCCGGACTTTCAACTCTGCTATAATGTCAAGTACTCTTCTTTGTCTAAGATTGTGAACATTTCCAATACCATCACATCGCCTGTCTAACAGGCAGTGGTAGAGGCAATCACTACGTTTACGTATCGTCGACGGCGGGGGGTGGGGTGAGGGTGGGAGAGATAGATAAGCTTTAATGCACACGTAACGTGCTTTTCTGTCCAGCAGGCAAAGGCAGGTAAGCATTCAGTCACCTGTTTGGTCAGCTGTTCCTCACACAGCTTGTAAAGCACGAAGAACTTTCTGGCCAAGACTACGTTGTCGATGAAACCGCAAGCCGCCATTTTGACGCGGATGATGATCTGTCGGTCAGGTACCATCATGGCCACTGTTCGGAAGTTGATCTTAAGGTTCTCTGGCAGTTCCTGCCGACCAGCGTAGCCTGGGTTCTGCACACAGCGCATGTGACATAAGCAGTTCATAACAACAAGTAAGCAAGCGATTAATTTTCAGCGCTTCCACATGTCGTATATTGTTATCACTTTATTCAAAATTTGGATTCCGTGTACAGAACCATGTTTGCTGTACGACTAACAAGTTCTGTACTAGCAAAAGTCCAAAGTACCTACTGTCAGTCATTGTTACACCATGTGCAAAACAATTGCTAGCATTTTTCTGTTTTATTCCATTTGTGCCAAAATTGGGAAAGAGCAAATGAATGCAAAGACTATTTGATGCTTCGCTTTACTTTTCGATCACTTCCCCTCTACCCCCACCCCTGCACGCGCAATGTGCATGTCTACTGAAGTGGAGGATCGCGCTATACAAGACATCAACATGCTTAAGAGCGAGTCTGCCACGGTGGACAGGCAAAGGGAAAACCCTTACCATGGTGAGAAAAATGCCGAACTCGGGGTTCATGTCAACGGTGTCACCGTCAGTGAAGATGAACTGCCTCTTTCGCTCTTTCTTGCAGGCCAACACTATGGCGATCTGCTGCGCCGCCACCGACAGCACCGGCAACTCAATGCGGTTGAACTCGTCAAAGCAGCCCCAAGACCCTGACTGAGCCAGACCTACAAAAGTACGCATTAACCATGATGGTCACTGTCCATTACACACGCGCGCACGCTCGTACGCACGCACACGCACACACCCACAAACACGCACATACACACACACATACACAAATATACGCACACTAAACTATTGACCTTTGTAGATGCGTCCGAGTCCTCTGAAGTCCATTTGGTCAGAACAGTTGAAGACCACGACGTACTTGCCCAGGCAGCGGCCCATGTCCTTGGTGGTCTCTGTCTTCCCTGTGCCTGCAGGACCCGCTGGTGCTCCACCCATGGACATAGCGAGGGCCTGGGCCAGCGTAATGTAGCATCTGCATGCACACACAGTACAGCTTTCAATATTTACAGAAGCCATTATTTAAGCGGTAAATAAGACCCCCCTTTCAGAAAAGTGTCCGTCATTCAGCCCTCATCAAAACCGTGCCAGTGTCTGTGATGGGCTGAGTGTAATGCACGTGACCCCTGCCAGTAATGAGTTTGTGTAAATAATAATAATAATAATAATAATAATAATAATAATAATAATAATAATAATAAATAATAAATAATAATAATAATAATAATAATAATAATAATAATAATAATAATAATAATAATAATAATATTAATATTAATAATATAATAATAATAATAATAATAATAATAATAATAATAATAATAATAATAATAATAATAATAATAATAATTAAACAGAATGTATATCACGCGGTTTTCCTTCAATCGAACTCAAGAGATTGCAAATTACAGACGGCGGAAGAGCTAGAAAAATACATTTTCATTTGTAAAATGTAGACTTACTGCATCCAATTTCATTATTGAAGGGAGGGAGAAAACGGGGGCACCAGGTGCAAACCCTCGGTGATCTCAAAAGTCTCACCCCTAAGTCGAACCCGCGACCTTTGGCATAGGAAACCAGCGCACTATCAACCGCGCTACCATTTCACCCCGGGTAATCCTGTCAGTGATGGGGTGGTGTGGTGCATGATACCTACCTGTCAGTGAGCGGAGTGATAACCAGACGCTCGGTACAGCCCAGGAACTCGTTCTGGTAGATGGTCTCTGTGTCCGTGATGCCGATGACGCACTTGTCAATGTCCTCCATGAAGTAGAAGCGAGACTGCTTCATCCACTCAAAGTCCGTCGGTGACTTGATGTTTTTCTTGTACTGTCATACACAATCACCAGCACTTCAACAAATTCCAACTAAACAATGTACCATAACTGACAAATGCCTACTAACAAATGTACCATACCTGACAAATGCATGTTAACCAATGTACAGAAACGTTTTAAAAACCTGCTAACCAATGTCACATAGACCTCAAACGGTGGGAACGAGTGACGGAAAGCATGGGATAGATGCCAAACAGTGGTTAGTAGCTAATAGACGTAAAACAGTGGTAGCTAAGGAAAGCAGAGGATAGACGTCAAACAGTGGTAGTTAAGGAAGTGTTACGTTGAAACGCGAACGAAAGTATGTCGGAAGCGCGCACGATAGATCTAATCGTTTCGTTTTGCAAAGTATTCAATAAGGGAGTTTATTTACCTTTGATTTGAGTTTGCATTGTTGTTAGGAGAGGCTTTGTATAACGTGGATAATTTTCGTTGGTCGATATTGTTAGAGAATACTCTGGATCTCCTTGTTTACTATCGATCGAAGTTTCGGGATGATTGTCGAAGTAAGAGAAGGTTCGGGGTATGTGTGGAGAGATAAATGACGTAAGTCAGTGATGACGATCTTTAATTCTGATTGGTTAGTTGTAATGCGTCATTTCTAGAACAAACTGTCGTCATCTCGAAGGATAGAAAAAATTATATATTCGATGCTTTGTGTGTTGTAAAAAGGGTTGCTGTGAAAGTTGTTGAGTTGAATTGAGAATTGTATGCAGTTGTTGGTGTGTGCTGAATAAAAGTGGAAAACTTCATACGTCGACTTTGTGACTTGTATGCTGTTTGGACGGGTTGCGTGGATAAACGAATCTGAGTTACACCTTATCAGGAATTCAGCATTGGGGCCGAATCGGATACTGATAAAGGAAAACACCATCATCGAACTGAGTGTAACATTTTGGGGGTCAAGCCGCGATTCACGCCATAGCCAAGGGTTCAACTGCTACAACAAGCGAGTCAACGTTACGAGAGGCAGTCATCGAGGGTAGCCGCCAACGAGTTGCGTCGAGAGGGGCCAACATACTGGGACTACATCCGAAAGATTCGGGTTGACTGCAAGGGCGTGTAGTCGCTGAAGAGTTGCTTCGTGAGCGAACAACAGATCAGGACTACGTGGCTGCCGCAGGACTACGTCGAGGGACAGTCTCGGAGCTACATCGCCAGTATTAGAGAGAGCGACGAGCGGACGTCGCGTCTACTTCAGCACAGGAGCGTGTACATCAACACCAGCGTGGTGCAGCGTCGCATACGACGAGGACAGCGGTGCCTGCGTCAGCGAAGGCGACTAGTGGCAAGCATCAGCGCTACTGCAGAAAGCGTGCTGTTCTAGAACAGTCTAGAAAGGTGCAGCACAGTCAAGAACTTTCTAGAAAAAGAACTTTCCAGAAAAGAACTTTCCAGAAAAGAACTTTCCAGAAAAGCATCAAGATGGCTGACTTCTGGCAGAAAGGGATTGCACTGAATCTAAAAGGCAAACAGTTGACGGAGTACGTCAAATCCCAGGAGAGAATACAAGAACGAGAATTAGAAGAGCAGCGTCGCCGTGAAGAAAGAGAATTAGAAGAGAAGCGTCTAGAAAGGGAAGAACAGCGTCGCCGAGAAGAAATAGAATTAGAACGGAAGCGTCTGGAAATTGAACAGCAGCGGCAAGAAAAAGAGGAGCAGCGACGCCGAGAAGAAAGAGAGGACCAGCGTCGGCGTGACGAGATGGACGAGAGACAATTAGAGGCTGAGCGTCAGTACCAGCTAGAGTTGGCGCGTATCCAAAATAATCAGCATGCGCCACAAGTCGTCAGCGACCACATGGCTCCAAAATTGCCAGCCTTCGTCGACGGGAAGGACCAGATCGACAGCTATCTGGCGAGATTCGAAAGGTTCGCCGAAAGCTCCAACTGGCAACCTCGAGACTGGGCGATTCGACTAAGTGCACTTCTGACGGGGCAAGCACTCGAAGTTTACACCAGACTGTCGAACGATGACGCCAAAAACTACGACGTCTTGAAAGAGACCCTATTGCAGTGCTACAACTTTACAGAGAAGGGCTACCGTAAACGCTTCCGTGAATGCCGGCCTAAGTCAGACGAGACGCCAAAGCAGTTTGTGGAGCGCCTGTCGTCATATCTACACAAGTGGGTGGAGTTATCAGGCGAAAGGAAGTCTTACGACAGTCTCCATGACCTGATCGTGAAGGAGCAATTTCTCAATGCCTGTCACAAGGACCTAGCGACCCACTTAGAAGAACAAAAGCTGCAGACGCTTAAAGATGTGACTGAGGCTGCTGAAAGATATCTCATCGCTCATGGGAAGACCCTGGGGCCACCCAGCGCGACGAAACATTTTCAGAAGACTGGAAACCATGTGAACCAGATCCAGGGGAGCCAGACGAGCCAGAGACACACTGACTCCACGCCACCCCCCAGGGAAGGGCATTCAAGAGGCTGTTTCACCTGCAACGCTACAGACCACAGAGCGGCTAACTGTCCTCAAAACAAAAGTAGCGGACAGCGGTGCAGTACGGACAATTCAGCGGCGGGCAACCGGCAGAGGCGTTTCTCCAATCAACGGCAAAACAGTAGATCTGACCATCAAGTGTGCGGCGGGAGGTCATTCTTCCGAGTGAGACCAAGCGCACAGCTACTCCTGCGGACGTGCAAGAGTGCATGACCGATGGCCAACTTCTCCTTGCCAACGGAAAATCCATCCCCGTCGTCGCTAGCGCAGCTGTGACCGTCCAGAACATGCCTGTTTCCAAGGGACGCGTCGGAAATCATGAAGTGACTGTCCTAAGAGACTCTGGCTGCAGTGGGGTCATCGTCAGAGAAGATCTAATCGCTAAAGAACAGTTCACTGGCGATTCTAAATGGACACTCATGGCCGACAGCAAATGTGTGAAAGCGCCAGTTGCAAAAATTCAAGTCAGCACCCCTTTCTACATAGGCGAAGTCGAAGCGGTTTGCCTGAAGAAGCCGCTGTATGATTTGATGATCGGGATTATTGACGGCGCGAGACGACCCGACGACCCCGATCCAGAGTGGAGTCCTGCCTCAACCCAACGCGTCGAAGTTGTGGAGGAGGATCCATTGCCGTTTCCCGATGGAGACCTTACAGAGCTGCTACGGGACAATGTGGTTACTCCGGCTCAGCCCTGCCGACCAGAGATCGTCGGTGCTGTTACTACCAGGGCCCAGGCTAAGAGAGACAAGATGTCTACGCCACTGAAGGTCGCCGGCAACTCCAAAGCTGCCATCGTGGACAGAGATAAGCTGATCCAGCTCCAGGAAGCTGATAGTACTTTAAACAAGTACAGGAACCGCCAAGACCACGTGACCAAAGGCAGTGGTACGGTCTATTTTGAGGTGAAGGCCAAGATCCTGTACCGAATCTTCCAGCACCCGAGGGTCAACGGAGGGAAACCACTACGTCAAGTCTTGGTACCGTTACCCCTAAGGCGCCAGGTGATGGAAGTAGCGCATGACTCAATCATGGGAGGTCACCTGGGAATCAAGAAGACGTCGGATAGAATCCAGGCGGTATTCTACTGGCCAGGACTTCATGCGGACGTCAGCCGTTTCTGCCGATCATGTGACATTTGCCAGAAGACCATACCTCGAGGAAGGGTCCCGAAAGTGCCTATGCAGAGGATGCCTCTGATCGACCGACCTTTCAAGAGGGTGGCCTTAGACTTAATCGGCGAAATAAGACCTCCGAGTGAAGAAGGTCATCGATGGGTACTGACTTCAGTGGACTATGCGACTCGGTACCCAGAAGCAGTGCCTCTGAAAAAGATTGACACTGAAACTGTTGCAGAGGCGCTAGTGGACATGTTCAGTAGACTTGGAGTGCCTGAAGAGATCCTGACAGACCTCGGGACGCAGTTCGTCTCTGACTGCATGAAGGAGGTCAACAGACTGCTGAGCATCCGGCATTTGACTACGACACCCTACCATCCGATGTGCAACGGGCTTGTCGAGAAGTTCAATGCTACGCTGAAGTCCACCCTGAAGAAACTGTGCAGCGAGCAGCCCAGACAATGGCATCGCTATATCAACGCCTTACTTTTCGCCTACAGAGAAGTACCGCAGGAGTCCACCGGCTTTTCTCCGTTCGAGCTGCTGTACGGAAGAACCATCCGAGGGCCGATGCACATCCTAAAAGAACTGTGGACGAAAGAAGTAGACACCCCAGAGGTGAAGAACAGCTACCAGTACGTGTTTGAGCTACGGGAGAAGCTGGAGCAGACTCTCGAGATAGCCAGAGAAAACCTGAAGAAGTCCCAAGACTGTGGAAAGCACTACTACGATCGTAGGGCTGTGAACAGGAAGTTCAAACCTGGCAACAAAGTGCTGGTGCTGCTACCTACCGATCATAATAAGTTGCTGATGCAGTGGAGAGGCCCGTACGAAGTGGAGACCGTGGTGGGGATCAACGACTATAGGGTGAAGGTCGGCCAGCATTCCAAAATATACCACGCCAACCTCCTTAAGCTGTACGTGGAGAGGCCGCCAGAGACTGTACATGCAGCAACAGCAGCTGTGACCGACGACAGCTTTGACAGCGAAGAACTGTTGGAACTGGGAGACTTCCACAGCAAAGAAGGCATCGATGACGTTAAGCTAGGACCACGCTTGGCGGAAGGTCAAAAGATGGAGCTCAAGGACCTTATGGGCGAGTTTCCCCATAACTTCAATGATGTCCCAGGCTCTACGACTTTGGTCGAACATGGAGTCCACACCCAGACCTGGAAGGAGCATCTGCAGACTTTGAGGGAGCTGTTCCACCGTCTCGCAGAAGCCAACCTGACCGTGAGACCCAGCAAATGCATTCTGGGAGCTGACAACGTCGACTGCGTCGGACATCCGATGGAAGAAGGAGACAACGGAGGACGCACTGATTCCGGGGAAGCCCACGTGATCATCGTCTTTGACCCTGGGCCGATGACGACCGCAACTGACGAGGGCGTCGATTCCTTGCGAACGAAAGAACATTGACTGTGTGGACGAACTAAGAATATTGGTAATGACAGACTTGAAAATGAAAAACGTTGACTGGGTAAATGATCTGTGAACATTGACAGTATCCAGAAAGACTTGCAGATGAGAAACTTTGACTCTGTGTGAGTGAACTGTGAACATTGACATTATCCAGGCAGATTTGAAGATGAAAACCATTGACTCTGTGTAGATAAGCTGAGCGCAATTACAGTATTCAGAAAGTCTTAAATTAGTTTCAATTGAGGACTTTGTTTGTGCATTACGTTTCAACGTTGTTGAAAGAAATTGGGTAAATTTCTTCTTGAGTGGGGGGTTATGTTACGTTGAAACGCGAACGAAAGTATGTCGGAAGCGCGCACGATAGATCTAATCGTTTCGTTTTGCAAAGTATTCAATAAGGGAGTTTATTTACCTTTGATTTGAGTTTGCATTGTTGTTAGGAGAGGCTTTGTATAACGTGGATAATTTTCGTTGGTCGATATTGTTAGAGAATACTCTGGATCTCCTTGTTTACTATCGATCGAAGTTTCGGGATGATTGTCGAAGTAAGAGAAGGTTCGGGGTATGTGTGGAGAGATGAATGACGTAAGTCAGTGATGACGATCTTTAATTCTGATTGGTTAGTTGTAATGCGTCATTTCTAGAACAAACTGTCGTCATCTTGAAGGATAGAAAAAATTATATATTCGATGCTTTGTGTGTTGTAAAAAGGGTTGCTGTGAAAGTTGTTGAGTTGAATTGAGAATTGTATGCAGTTGTTGGTGTGTGCTGAATAAAAGTGGAAAACTTCATACGTCGACTTTGTGACTTGTATGCTGTTTGGACGGGTTGCGTGGATAAACGAATCTGAGTTACACCTTATCAGGAATTCAGCATTGGGGCCGAATCGGATACTGATAAAGGAAAACACCATCATCGAACTGAGTGTAACAGGAAGGCAGGGGATAGACGTCAAGCAGTAGTAGTTAAGGAATGCAGGGAATAGACGTCAAGCAGTAGTAGCTAAGGAAGACAGGGGGTAGACATCAAACAATGGTAACTAAGGAAAGCAGGGAATAGACGTCAAACAGTGGTAGTTAAGGAAGGCAGGGGATAGACGTCAAGCAGTAGTAGTTAAGGAATGCAGGGAATAGACGTCAAGCAGTAGTAGCTAAGGAAGACAGGGGGTAGACATCAAACAATGGTAACTAAGGAAAGCAGGGAATAGACGTCAAACAGTGGTAGTTAAGGAAGGCAGGGGATAGACGTCAAACAGTGGTAGTTAAGGAAAGCAGGGGATAGAGGTCAAACAGTGCTACAGTGATGGAGAAAGTTTTTAAGTTAGGGGTATTTATACCCTCAACCAAAACATGTGGAGGTTTTCATACCCTCATTGCAAACATAAGGGGGTCTTTATACCCCATTTCAGTTTTTTAGGGGGTACACCAACATACGTAATAAACACTTTGCGTGGAAAGTCTACTTTTCATCAGTTTGAGTTTCTTCAGCCGGGCCCGGTTGCGGCTCACCTTTTTCTTCTCTTACCGAGCACTCAAAGCCAAAGGCTGACAAAAAAGTTAATAGTTTGTTTTTATTTTCCTTCATCTTGTTTTAATTTTTGGAGCAATTAGTTTTGTCTGCTTTAGTTTTCCTTTTCTTCGGCTTCCCCTCAGATCGCTGCTTGTCGGCCATGTTTAAGTTTTTTTTGTTTGTTTGTTGTTGTTTTTTTTTAAAGTAACATTTACGTCCCCGGACGCATTAAGGAAAGCAGGATATAGACGTCAAGCCGAAGTAGCTCAGGAAAACACGGGATAGACGTCAAACAGTGGTAACAAAGAAAAGCAGGGGATAGACGTCAAACAGTGGTAACTCAGAAAAGCAGGAGGTAGACGTCAAACAGTAGTAGCGCAGGAAAAAAAAAAGAAAACAAAAAGTTTTAGCTCAGGAAAGCAGGGGATAGACGTCAAACAGTGGTAACTAAGGAAAGCAAGGGATGGAAGTCAAACAGTGGTAGCCCAGGAAAGCAGGGGATAGACGTCAAACAGTGGTAATTAAGGAAAGCGGGATATAGACGTCAAACACTGAACAGTGGTAACTAAGGAAAGCAGGAGATAGAAGTCAAACAGTGTTAACTATGGAAAGCAGGGTGTGGACGTCAAACAGTGGTAACTAAGGAAAGCAGGGGATGGACGTCAAGCATGGTAGCCCAGGAAAGCAGGAGATGGACGTCAGACAGTGGTAGCCCAGGAAAGCAGGAGATAGACGTCAAACAATAGTAGCTAAGGAAGGTAGGCAGGAGTGAGAAGTCAAACAGTTGTAGCTAAGCAGAACGGAGAGAGACGTCAAATATATGCTCTACCAGTTCATCAAAGATGTCTCTCTGATGGACGTGAATGGTGATGAGCGTCTCAAACTTGGTTCTCTCCACCTTGGTCAGGTTGCGCGTGGTCTGAGCGATCAGCGTGTTCAGCAGTTCGAGGAATTGGTTATTAGTAGTATGCATCACCTTGCGGTCAAATTTGGCGTTGTGGAGCGCCTCTGTCGAATCCCGAGTCCAGATCATTTGGATGCCCAGCAGTCCAACCTAACCAAAACACAAACACACGTTCATTCAGAGTTCTGGAAAAAAAAATGAAGCCAACGGCAACAAGGGTTACAAATAAGAGAAGATAACCCAACTAATAATGAACAACACCTGTGCCGGGTAGCCCTCTACGAACTCGAGGATGCGGAATCCGCTGTCCTGGATGGCAAGGGAGGCGGTGCGGATGACGCCGTGCAGTGAGTGCTGTGCCTGCATCATCAGCGCCATCAGCCACATCTCCACGTTGCCCTCTGCTCTCACTGGCTTTTCCAGCTGTAAACAATGCACCTCAACATTATTTCTCAGGATGGTGATGATGATGATGATGATGATGATGTCGATGATGATGCTGTAGCTGCTGCTGCTGATGATGATAATGATGATGATGTCGTTGCATGCAACATCTATGATGAAAATGTTGAAATAGTAAAGATATACATGCACCGAGTAACACATTTTGATCATTTGAGATGGTGTGCAGATACTGTTAATGCTATTAATGTCAGCACGGCACATACCTATTTAGGAAACTCAATTCTGTTTCAGTGGACAAGAAAATACTAGGTTTGTTTTACTAATCCTTCATTGAGAGTCTGCTGACATTCTCATTCATTTGCTGGTTTCACAGCCTGACTGTATTGCATTTTATGGTAATGTGTTGTATTGTAGATGGTGATGATGATGAATTTCTTGCTGAGGAGCTTAGGACTGTCAATACGTTTGTTTTAAAAAAAATGATGTTTAGAGTCACGCACAAACCTCCACCACTTCTCCTTCTGAAGAAACGATGGCCAGAATCAGCTCGTATTGTTTCTCGTGGAAACGCACGTTCTTGGTGTTGTCGAAGACGCTGAGTAGGTGTGCTTGGATGGTGTGAGGGTCGCTGGCCTGTCCCAGAATCTCCAGCAAGGCAGGGTCAGACACGAAGAAGAACCGAGGAAAGGCCAGACGCTTCTTCTCCAGGTACCTATAGATTGGTACAGTCAGTGTGAATGATCTAAACCCACCATTGGCGATGTGGCTGACGGGTAAAACCATCCCAGGGAACAAGAGGAGACCTAAATCAACAATGAACCACCAGAGCAATCATACTGCGAAAATGGACATGACGGGATTCGAACCTCGGTCATCGGTGTGCCAGGCGAACGCTCAGTCAGTGTTAACAATCATTTACAACAGGACGCGTCATAGAACATGTACCGACAAGGAACAGCTTAACAACTTACCCAGTGAGGGATTTCTGGCACAACTCCAGCTGTTCCAGCAGATGAGGCAGCAGCTGCATGAGAGTGTCGTCTCCCACACAGCACTGTACAACGTTGGGAGTCTCGTGGGCTCGTGTCATAATCTTCACCCACGACTTATCGATGTTGCTGAATCTCTTGGCTTCCTGTACACACAGTGACAACACACCAGTGTTATAATCTTGTTTGACATTATGATTTTACACCGTTATATCCCATTACACGTTACATATTGTTTGGCAATTATTGTGGTGTGTCCTGTACATAGTGATAAACACTATGTATGCAGTGCCAGGTCACGTACGTCATTCAGCAGACTCTGCAAACTGGCGTAGTAGACCTAACTTAGTCTTTCTATCACATTGAATGCTCTGGCTTCGTTTCTGCTTTGCTTGTCACAGACTGATGTGGGAGCGCACGCAGGGAGACTGTACCTGAGGCAGCTGTTTGGCGATGTCACCGCCCACAAAGACGGCCTCCAGGTAGACCCAAAGGTTCTGCACGATCATCCAGTTCTCGATGACCTCGTTAGAGTTGGAAAGGTTGGCCACCCACGTCTGAATCTGCTTCTTGAAAGGCGCGTTGTACCTGCACGATCACAAACACGTAGAAGGTAGAAAGGTTTCCATTTAGCACACACTCACGCCTCAACGAGTTTAATTTGTGTGGTATTTTCGTACCAGAAAGACTTAGGCCCAGCAGACACGTCGCGAAACAACAGCACACAACGTAGTCTTGCACATTATAGGTTAAGTATGACATGTTGTAAGGACTTCCGAACTATGATGAGATACCGCTAGGGCTACATTTGCCGTGCAGTGTACTTGCTGGTGAACAGAGATGCGCGATGTTGTGGTGCTCTGTTGCTGAGCAAGAGCCCTGGATATGGTTGGTAGTGTAGTGTGCGATAGGACAATCGCGCGCTGAACACAGACCTCAAAGACCATTGTAGAAAAAGGGTGGTGTAGGTCTACCTGTTGCTCAGTAGAGAGCCCAAGACCATGAGTGAGTCCTCCATAAGTGATATGAGTTCGCCAACAGTGTCGCCCTTCAGCAACAGCTCCCCTCGGTTCTTGAAGTGTCCAAACTGGAACTCCTGATTGGTCCAGTCAGCGATCACCTGCTTCAGCTTGGCCTCAATGTCCGTCTCCTTTACGGCGCTGATACAGATGTCCTGTCACACAGGTGGTGTACAACGTTAGCTGTAATGTACAGTAATGTATGCAACATTACACAATAATGTATGCAACATTACGCAGTATAATGAATGCAACATTAAACAGTAATGTAAGCAACATTACACAGCAATACATAAGACAACATTAACACACAACGTGATGCAAATAGATAGATATTCAGCGTTTATATGGTCCAGTGGACTGCCAAGAGCCGAACCAGGACCACTTTACTGTGCTGTCACAACACTAATACAACGTGATGCAGCTGTCCTGTCACAACACTAATAGAAAATGATGCAGCTTTCCTGTCACAACATTAATACAACATAATGAAGTTATCCTGTCACAACAATAACACACTGTGGTTCAGTTGTCTTAATACAACACTAACACATCGTAATACAGCGGTCCTGTCACAACATTAATACAACATAATGCAGCCTGTCCTGCCACAGCACTCATACAACTTAATGAAGTTGTCCTGTCACAACAATAACATAATGTGGTGCGGCTGTCCTGTCACAACAATATCACATCGTGATACAGCTGTCCTGCCACAACACTAATACAACATGATGCAGCTGTCCTGTCAAAACACAATTATAAAGAAGCGTACGTATGTTCCATCCACGTCATGTCTTGCACTAAACTATCTTGTGTTTGTGCCCTACTCTGGGAAGCCAGCTTTCAATGAGCTCTGTGTGTTACGAATGACCCACCTACCTCTATGTCTTCCTTGTATTTGAGCAGTGGAGCCTCCATAATGTTCCTGAGCGTGAAGTTGTCACTCTCCACGTCAAAGGTGGCGCCGGTCAGGTCCTCCATACGTTTCCAATGGCGTGCCTTCATGGCTTTGTTAGCCATCAGCTCCAGCAGTGGAACCATCTCGTTGAAGTCGTCAATCTTCTTCCGCAACTCTTCAAATGCCGGCCAGTCCTTCAGCGCTTTGGGCAGCTTGCGGCATCTGACCGTCACACAGTATGGTATATTTCATGAACCCAGGTAGCAGCCCTCACAAAAGACCATCATAAGTTATGGTACATAATATATAACGCGGCGGGTCTCCTCACTGTGTACTGTTCCTGTATAGGCACAACTGACCAGAACAGTGTGTGGGATGTTACACAGCGCCGACAATAAGCGACCATCACAAATAAGATAAATTACATACGACAAAGGTGTCAGTGACAATGTACTGTTCCTACATAGGCAAGTCTGTTATGAGTGTATGGTATGTTACAAAGTACTATATAGCTGTTTTCACCACTGATCATCACACTGTACGATACATTACATTGAGCAAACATACCCCTCCTCACATCTGATCATCATACAGTATCCTATCATATCCTATCCTAACCCCCCATAACTCAAAGATCGTTGGGGCACCACAGAAGATCGTTTAACCAGCGTACTCCATCTTTCTCTGTTCTCAGCAACCCTCATAAGGATCGTTCAATGTCAAGCCAGTCCATTCTCGAATGTTGTCCTCACACCTCTTTTTCTGTCTCCATCTTCTTCTACCTCCTTGCACCGTGTCTTGCAGGATGGTTTTTGCAAAGCCTCGTGATCTGGTTACGTGGCCATACCATCAGAGTTTCCGTTTCTTCACCACTGTGAGCAGGTCATCGTGTTGTCCAATGGCTTGTGTGATGGTCTGTCGGACTTCGTTGTTGGTGATGTGCTGGGTATAGGAAATGCCCAGAGGTCTTCTGTAGCACCTCATCTCCATGCTTTGTATTCTTCGTTGTAGATCTGTTGTGAGGGTCCATGTTTCGCAAGCGTATAGGTAGATGGAGATGGCAAGGGAGCGCAGCAGCCTTACCTTGGAACGTAGACTGATGGTCCTGTCTTTCCAAATGGGCTTCAAAATTTGGTCTTCTCTGCACTTATTTCCATTCCATAGGCTCTGGAGGTGGTGTCAAGCCTCTGTACCAGCTGTTCAAGTTCTTGTTCCTCTCCAGCCAATCGATCAATTTCATTCGCAAAACGGAGGTTGGAGATTGCTCGACCCCCTATGCTGACTAATATGGCCAGTTACAAAATTTTGTTCGTACATATGGTATAAAAGGCTGTTGGATGATGGTTAGACTCAAACAGCACCTAATAAGTAGTGGGCTGCAGTGGAGAATGGAATCAGTAGGCCAAACTGCTGCCATTTGAAGCACAGCATCACGCTATTGCACTTTACCTGTTCTGGAAGTCTTGGAGCTCGCCGTTGATCTTCTCGATGTCCACCTCCACCCAGAAAATGTCGTAGTATCCACGCACCGCGTCAATGACATTGTTATACAGGCCGTACAGCTTCTGCAGTAGGTTCAGCTCCTTCTTGATCTTATGCAACTCGGGGTACTGTGACACCTGTCATGGATTGTAATAATTAAACATCTGTCGGCGTTAATTTACCTATGATTTAGTGTTCTGACTCTGGGCATTGCTGTAGCTGATGACTTCGACTTAGAATACCTGACCATAGAGAATTTTACTTCAGTCGTGACCAACTAATGAACAGGATGTGTAGAGACGGTAGCTTGTCTAAGATTAACAGTGATGTGTTGTAAAGGTAACCTTTCGGTCTTTGGAGAGGGAAGCGTTAGGGACCCCCCTTTTCTCCAGGCCAGCTTATTGAGGGAGGTGTCGTTGCTTTACCTTTCCCGGTAAACAGATTCAGGTACCCATTCACAGCTGGGTGTATCGTGCGCTTGTTTCAATCCTTCAATGTCGTTTGGTAGTTGCCTTCCAAATATGGTCACCCATCCAAGTACTAATCCCTTCCGACGTTGCTTCACTTGAAACATTGCTAGCGTATACCCAAACCATTACACTGCTAGAACTCGCCACAGTGATGTGTTACTTCCCTTTAACTGCACTACTTCATAAGCGCTTCGATTCTTACCGTCGCGGGATCTGTGAATGCAGTTAGACTGAGCTGCACTGAACAGAAAATAGACAAAATAGAGGATTAATGTACCTCAAGGCCAAAGAGCTCCTCGCCGCCTGTGTATGTGACGAACTTGCGGTACAACGTGTCGAAGTTGTTCTGGAAGACCAACAGTCGCTCTGAGGCCTCGCGCGGTGCTACACCCGGCACCATGGGCCCCGACTGCATAAACCAACCAACACCCACGTCACTAGAGTGACTGCTGCATCGGTGAAATGCATTTATTAGGCTATCCGAACGATAATGCGTTAAGCATGAAATAAAAAACGGTCTAATGCACCGCTGTGTAACACACCGACTTCCAGAAACGCATGTAGCTGGAGGTTGGTTATGTAGGACCTGTGCTGAACTGGTTTCATTCGCATTTCTCATCATCACCAGATACAAGGTTAAAATATTCTGGTGGCGAACATTGAGGGGAGTAGCCTACTCCATGTGTTCCAACAGGGACAAGATTCTTTTGAAAACCACCTCTGATACACAGGACCGGATAGCCTTAAAATAATTGTGCGCGTTGACCACTCACCTCCGCGTACGATGAGTAGAATTCCTTGCAGTCCTTGTTGAAGACCTGCACGTTATTGATGAGGGAGTCCTTGAATGGAGATTGGATCTCCATCAGTTGATCCGATACTTTGGTGCCCGTGGCCTGTAACTTCTCCCACAAGTAACGCAACGTGTCGCACTGCTCCATCTGCTCCTGCGGCGCCGCCATCTCGTACTTGGTCAGCATCGCGAACGACTCCTGTCAACCCCGTTAACTCTCACCGTCAGAATACCCTTCTTTTTTTTCTCACTGCATGTGTGCACTGGTTGCTATATGTTTAAATGACAACACCCCTGTCCACTACTGTGCTGTTTGGTGTACGGAAAGGGTCATCGTAAAAAAACCTTTTTTTTTTCAGTTCACAGGACCATTATTTTATCGAGCGTGTGACCTTTAGCGTTAAATCTAATCTCCCCTCTCTTACTTGTCTGTGCAGAGTACAATGCTTACAATGAACCAGGTCCATACAATGGTCCCTTCAGCACTACACTGGCCTCCCTTCAAGCCATGAGCTGTTTGGGGTCAATGGCGACCGTATTACATACAATGAGGGTCTCATGTGCTACTTCCACGTGGATCTCATCTCCTTCAGCTTGACCATGACAATCTGTGCCTATTTACCCACGTACCTCAGCCAGTACCCATGCCCTACCTCAATGGGTGCCAGACTCATGTCGATGCGGATCTCCTCTTCCCTGAGCTGTTTGAGGGCGGAGATGGCGTATCGGATGTCGTCGAGGTCCTTGATGGGTCTGTGCAGACGTTTGGTGATGTCCTCCATGAACTCCAGAACCTCCTTCATCATGGTCCCATACTTTTTGTTGCACGCCTTGCCGTACGCCACTCGCCACGCCTTCGTCTCCGCGCACAGACCCGTCTTTAGCTTGGCTGCGTCAATCACACAGACACGCACACACACACACACACAGACACGCACACACACAACACACACACAGACACACACACGAGCACATCAAACACGGGCACATGCCATCCAAAAACAAGGGAACACGACCCGCGTTATACACTTTAGCCCTTGTTCCTTTGTTATTGTCTTCAGAGTTCAGCATATCCCTGTAGCACTCGGTGTACAACACAGCAAATGAATGTTTGTTACAGTGGTCCCACATAGCAGGATCTCTTTCTCTCGGTGTACATGTAAATACGGCACATAAATATTTGTATCAACGGTCTCGCATAAACGTTTAGCACACCACTATAGCATGCAGTATTTATACAAAGTCGGCGCAAAGGAATGGCACTCATACACTGAGAAATCGATGTTTGCCTTCTTGCTGTACCTGAGAGAAGAGAGATGGGACCGACGTCGTAGTGATCAGGCAGCTCCATGATGCCTTCCTCCACGACCTCGTAGGACTTGATCTGTGCATTGAAGTCCAGCAGCAGCGGATTTGTCTTCATGAACTCATCTAGCTCTACGTCTCTGTCCTTGGACCAGATGTAGGAGAAGCGAGAGAACTGCTCCAGCATGTTGGTAATATACTGCAACAGCCAGCCATACACCACATAGAGAGAGAGAGAGAGAGAGAGAGAGAGAGAGAGAGAGAGAGAGAGAGAGAGAGAGAGAGAGAGAGAGAGACAGACAGACAGACAGACAGACAAGACAGAGTGAGAGAGAGAGAGGGAGAGAGAGAGACAGAAAGAGACAAAGACAGAGTGAGAGAGAGAGGGAGAGAGAGGGAGAGATCTGATGTGGTATGACATTTTTTAGGGTATGCAGCCCTGAATGGCCTTGAGTAGAAGGGAGAGAGGGGGAAGGAGGGGAGGGAGAGAAATTAGGCCATAGATTTACTGACCCACTTGTTGGATCTCATGCACCTGGAGACGACGAAGAAGTACGCGCTCGCGTGCATGCATGTGATGGACTTAGACGTTTTATTGAATAAACACAAAGCAGGTACATTTCAATGGGGAGGATGGGGCAGGGGATTCAGCGCGAGAAAATGACAACATATACAATGAAAATAAAATGACCAAAAATACACACTTACTTCCCTGTACATTCCATATTCAACAACTTACAGAAACAACAAAATGTGTTGCAAAATACAAGAACGATGAAATACACACCAGAAAGAAGAAACTAAGAACTACACAAGGCGAAACATTAAATACAAATTACAGCACAAAAGGCAACAGGAGATTTACTAACGTACCAGTCCGAATTCTGTGTCTATCCATCTACTGTTCGTCAATCCTAGCTCCCTTCTTCATTCTGTCACCAACTCTCGTTACATCAACCACAGGATTTTTCACATTTTATATGCCCATCCACCTTTATAATCACTCTCTCTCTCTCTCTCTCTCTCTCTCTCTCTCTCTCTCTCTCTCTCTCTCTCTCTCTCTCTCTCTCTCTCTCTCTCTCTCTCTCTCTCTCTCTCTCTCTCTCTCTCTCTCTCTCTCTCTCTCTCTCTCTCTCTCTCTCTCTCTCTCTCTCTCTCTGTGTCTCCGCTATGCATGCATGTGATGGAGAGGAGCAGAGTCAGGGTGGAGCTGTGCGGAGTTCATTACAATGTTGTTCAAGTTAACGGTTTCCTTTGTAAATAAAGTTTGTTTCTTTTAAACGCGTATGTGTGTGTGTGTTGTGTGCGCGTGCGTGTGGGTGTGTGTGAGTGTGTGTGAGAAGTGTACAATACTAACCCTCTTGTTGGAATTGATGGAGGTGGAGATGAGTGACGCCAGTTTGGCGATGTCCTTGTTGTCAGACATGGCCTTGTAAAAGTTCTCCCGTTCTTCGTCTCCAGGTAATCCACCCTCGTGATCGTCCTTATCCCCTGACGTCTCCCCGTCCCTACTCTCCTCCGCTTCAAACGAATCTACCCCGTGAACTGACGCACGCTGCACACACACACGCATGCACACACACATTTCAGCAAAGTTATTGATACATTTCGATAAACCATCGTCGTCTTCTGGTAGTAACAAAATGTGAACACTAAAACCAACAGTTAGTTAGTTAGTTAGTCATTGCTTTCTGGGTCCAGCGGACTGCAAAGAGCCGAATCAGGACCACAAAATCAAGACCAAAACTTCGTTGAAAGAGGACTCGCCCCTAATCCGCATAAAAGATCTGCCGAAACAAACCCTAGTGGTAACACTGAAGGCACTTTACCAGCCGGTCGCTTTACAATAAAGACATCCCACGCAGGGGACGCTGAGGCTGTATTCTAATTTATCGAAAACAAAATAAAATATAAACATCATTATAAAATATCAACAAAACACATACATATAAATTGCCTACATTACCAAATAATAACATCCTAGGGAGCCCCAGTGACCATCTGGCAGAAAGCGTCCAATATTCCCAAGCTGATCCAACAGACCCCACACACAAATGAGGAGTTTTGTCCCAAAAGAGTTTTCAAGAAAAAAGGTAGGTGCCTGGTCTAGCAAAGAAGAAGATAATATAGTAGATTGATAGAACAGAGCAGGAATGAGAAAGAACAAAGGAGAAAGACAGCGACAATGGGAATTTAAAGCACTAAATTTCCAGAAAGCGGGGATACTATTTATACTGAAACCCCCCGTACCCCCACGGGGGGTTGAAACCCACAGGCGCACTAAGGAATTCAACTCGCAATTCTACATTCAAAATGCACACAACATTGACACTGGCATATTAGACACACAGTAAACACGTTGTTTTGGTGTTTTCTTACTGGACAATACTGGATGCTATATACGCGCTTTTCCCCTAATTACTAATCAGGCTCAAAGCGCGGCGATCTATACCAACATACACGCTCACATGTTTCACCCACTCTCACATAAACAGCAAACACACATCTATCACTCAAACATGTGGTGTAAAGGCAGGGAGATCGCTATTAGAAAATGGAATGGAAATCGAATTTGTGTTTTTGGTTGTTTAACTTTTTAGATTGACTGCATCAAATACCATTACTGAAGGGTGGGAAGAAACCGGAGTACCCAGTGAAAACCATCGGTGACCTGAATTGTCTCGTACCTAAGTCACATAAGTTCGACATTTGCGGGAATCGAACCCGCGACCTTCGGCATGGGAAACCAGCTCTCTATCCACTGAGCTACCAGGCACCCCTTGTTGTTGGTTTTTATTGATGATTTTTTCGGGGGGAGGAGAGGGTGAGGTATGTGGGGAAGAGGGGGAAGTGCATGAAACATGGTCGCACGCACGCACACATACACACACACATGCATACACACACTCACACACACACACACACACACACACAAATGGCGCGCACGCATTCACACACACGCACGTGCTCCCACATACACACAAACAGGCACTCGCATGCACACACATTCATAATTTTACCCAGCACACCACCGTTTAGCTGTTTGTGATGTTCAATGATTGGCTACAACTCGTAGCCTGTTTGATCCTGCAAGTGCAATTATAAGCAGCTTACATGCTCTACATTGTTATGATGATCAACTTACGTCAACATGCTTGGTGCCTATTTTGCACAACCCAGTAATACACTTACGTGTCCAATCCTTTCTGGGGGTTTCTGCGTTTGCAAATGCGGCAGCTTCTTCTTGCGTTCTCTAACGAACTCTGGGTCCTTGTTCCACTTCATGACGTCCTTGCTGACGTCAATAATGACGTGGACGGCTTTGTTCAGCCCTAACTGCACCTCTTCCACCGAGGGCTGGATGATGACGTTAGGGATGCTCAGCACGATGTCCGTCGTGAAGAAAGGTCGGCTGGTGTTCTTCGCCGTCTCTGTAACAACGTTATCCCACACTTGTCTCTGGGACACCGTTATCTTTCACCTGTCTCTGTGACACCGTTAGATATATCTTTCACCTGTCTCTAGGTGCGGTCTGACGTGAAGTGAAACAGACGCAAAGTGGTAAACAAAGCAAAGCAAAAGCAAGTGCGTTTATAATGCTTTGCTTTGTGAAGCAGTCACACGATGAGAAGTTTTGCATAAGCAGTCTGCGTGGAAGCAATGCGCAATAAGTTGTAAATCAGTTACCTCCCTTTCCGTCAGATTGGCCCTCACAGAAGTCCATGAGGCCTTTTTCGGGGTTTGGTTTCTGTAATTTTGACTTCTAACATTCCATAATGCCTCGTGGCTTTGAATGAGATCGAGGAGAATAAACGTATCGTCTTGTTTCAGATTTGCTAATGGCCCAGTAGCTTTTGATGCCGTCATGATCGCTGAAATGATAACCTAGTTTTCGTACGTCGGCTCTTCTGATTGGCTGGCATTCAAATGCTTCAGCGAAGCAACGCAAAATTTTAGAACACGCTCTAAACTGAAAACATCGGTTTTGCTTCACTTCGGCGCTTAGCTGCTGTTATGCTTTAGGTCTAGTCACGCGATAAACATAGTCAGAACTACGATGTTTCGTGTTTTACTGGCCGTTTTGCTTTTTGTTTCACTTCCCGTCAGACCGCACCTTCTGGGACACCTTTATCATATAGATGTCCGTGAAACACCGTTATCATACAGCTACGTAATAAACACCGTCATTATAAACATGTAATGTCAAGAAGCTTAAACATCGTTCAGCAAACAGTTTGCTTAAGCTCAAAATTACATTCCATGATCTTTCTTTTTTTTTTCTTTAATGGAACTGGATTGAGGTCCGCGTGACTTTAAACATCTACAAAAGATAAAAGCGTCGTGACTAACCATACTGAGCCATCATGCTAGCGGTGATACGTTTGCGAATAGTCTCCAGTGTGTTACGGATGCAACGCTGTAAGGCATCCAGGTTCTTCTGACTGAAGAAGTTCAACAGGTCAGTGGCTAGTTCCTCCAGCTTGTCCTTGGAGCTCGCCGCCTGCTCGCGGCTTTCTGTAAATATAAAAATATGACTGTGTTTCTAAAAGTATCTAACATTTGTCTTCGGATCTGAAAAAAAAAATCTGTGACCGCTAACAGTTAGCTTAATGTGCTCTGGAATCTGCCAAAATAATCCTTAGCATAACTAGCATACACTTTTCAACAACCCAACTTAATAAGTTTATATATTAGATCAATTACACGAAGCATAGGTAAACGTATATAGTCCAAATTTGGTTGTCATAATGCTAAACTTTCACTGCTGCTCAAACATAATCAGTCTAAAATCTCAACCACTTTCAAAACTATATAAATTGTGTCGGTGATAAAATTCAAGTTTATAGAATCGCATTATCCGTTCGTGACCAATATAGAACCACACTGTGACATTAAAGAATAAAATGTTGATTTCTCAAACTTTCTTGTCAGTCGTTGTACCGTGACAAGCAAGGCAGCACAAAAATTGAGCAACTCCGTGTTATTTCGAACAACTTTAACTCAAGAGTTACTGTACTTCCTTTGTCCTTTTTATCGGCGTGGCACGAACTAATAACAATCTGTGTGCGAGTCATATGGGTTTTATGTATTATAGATAAATAGATAATCATTGCTTATAGGGTCTAGCGGACTACAAAGAACCGAATCAGGACCACTGGCTTTATAAATTATAAACTTTGAAGGAATACAAACGGAAGGAGGTTTTGTACTTATTAATTGAATTATTTGTAATTGGGTGACACCAACACAACTCGCACAGGTGGTGTCCGTCGTGTTTCTGGAGGAGGGAAGTAGGGAGGGAGTAGGGGGAAGGGAAGTGGGTAGATGGAGGAAGAGATGTAAGCCTACGTGATGACTCTATGACGTGAGCGCTGTCCTGGGCATCATGCGTGTGGTGATGGCACAGCATGGTGATGAGTTCGTTCACCGCTTCCTCCACACTGACACTCTTCGTGTTCAGTGACCATCCGCCCTTCTGGCACAGTTTCTACTCACACAGACACAAAAACCATCATTGACAGGACAACGTACAGGACAAGTATAAATCTGCCTTGGTAGGCCTACTACCAACACCACAAGCTTACAGTCTATTAATGACGAGACCGTCGTCTTTAGCAAACAGCACTTCACGGGACCCGATCATTCTGCCTGCGATGACTATGGTTTAGGAAGTGGACTCGTTTTAAGTCTTAACATCTAATAATGTGACATCGGGCCTCAGACACATTGTTAACCATTGATCAGCAGGCAAAAACAAAATCAAGATGAAAGTAACCCAACTAGTCGTCAGATAAAGCCACGATTTCGAGTTGTTGTTTTTTTAAGTTATTTATCGTGGAATAATATGACTAAAATACTTTTAAAAACTGTGGAGATGTGTGTTTCATATCGATGCACAATGTTTTGGACGTCATTGCAGTTATTTTAAAATAACTTGTGACTGCAATATTTTAAAAGAAGGAAGACAGGTGCTAACCTCAGTGTTGGCCACAAACTGTTCCACAGAGAGTGGCTCCTCCTCTGGTATCTCACACAGCTTAGTGTGCGTCATGTCCTTCAGCACAGAGTCCACGCGGAACTCCAGAACATCGTTCACCCGTCCAACCAGCACCTACATCATAATCATCGTCTTCATCAACAATCGTCGTCGTCGTCATCATCATCATTATCATCGTCGTCATCATCATCATCAACAGTCGTCGTCGGCGCCGTCATCATCCACCACCACCACTATCATCATTATCATCATCATCAATCCCCCGAGAACGCTATGACACCCCCACCATTACCCTCTCTCCAACACTCAGTGTTGGCTGTGTGCAATGTGTGTTACGCACCTCGAGGTCGCCGAGAGCGCTATAGACGTTGGCGATAAAGGTCTCAATCTGTGTAGAGCTCCAGCACAGCGACACCACGCCAGGTTGCAGCAGGTTGTCCACACGCATCGTCAGCGGCGACATGAGCGGTTCAAAGGCTCCCGGGATCTTCTCTCGCACACGTGAGTTCTCAGTCAGCATCAACTGTCCACACGACAACGCAATCCAGTTCATCACTTCAGAAATAACCTTCGAAAGTCATAATAATTTAGACCTATCATTAGTTAAATACGACCGCAACTACACAAAGAAACCTTATCTAACACACGGAAACAGCTCAACTGCCGCGACACTCTAGTGGTTTTTTTTTCATAAGAGTGCCGACAGTGTAAAGCAGTGGCGGTGTTAGCGGTGGGTGGTGATTAGAACTATGATGATAGATAACGCGGTCTAAAACAACTGACCTGGAGTTTACTGACGATGTCTTTGTACTCGCCCTGTCGAGCGCGAATGGTGCGAGCCAACAGCGGGATGTCCAGTCCCATCCGTGACAGGCACTCCGTTTCGCGGATCATGGTGAGGATCTGACTGTCGAAGTTGACGAACAGATCCTTGGACTCTGGGTGACGCACCAGCAGTGAGGCCTGCAGTCCGGCCTTGCACACCTCGATCTAAACAATGGCCACTGCTTTCATTTGTATGCAGCTACAGACCTACATATATATTTCGTTTGCGTAAATATTAATTCTCGTTTTTATGCACACGGAGCGAGTGAGTAAATATGGTGTATGTAGGAGAGTGTGATTCAGCGTGGATGTGCATGAGTGCGTGAGTACGTATACAATTATTCATGTGTTTGTTTTATGCCTGCCAAATTGATGTATGCTATTTTTCTTTTAGAGAGTTTAATTTTCTAGTTGACTTTTAGTTTGATGGCATTGAGTGCGCGCGCGCGTGTGTGTGTGTGTGTGTGCGCGCGTATATGTACGGTATTTATCATTGTTTATTTCTTTTAATCATGTGCAGTTCCCCACCTTATAACTATAATTTTAATGTTGAATGTATGTTCATAAATATAAAATGTGTTGATTTTGCCCAGTCTTAAAAATGTGTGTGTGCGTGTTCAGGCTTGAGTATATGTGCTTATGTTTTGAGTGTGTGTCTGTGTGTGTGTGTGTGTGTGAGAGAGAGAGAGAGAGAGAGAGAGAGAGAGAGAGAGAGAGAGCGAGAGAGAGAGAGAGAGCGAGAGAGAGAGAGAGAGAGAGAGATGTGTTTATAAAGTCAACGTAACATTTATTAAAATGCATGTTTCTTATTTTTTCCATATTTTAATGTAACAGTGTTCTTTAAATATGCATTACCTTTAAATATGATTTACCTTTTAGTGTATGTGTGTGTGGGCGCTCGCGTGTGTGTGTGGGCGCGCGTGTGTGTGTGTGTGTGAGCGTGTATGTGTGTATGTGAGAGAGAGAGCGCGTGTGTGTGTGTGTGTGTGTATTAGATGTAGTTAAAGCTTGTCTGTGATATAATATATACACATGTCCATTTTTGATACTAGAAATGTCCATTGCGATTGCGCTGAATGCTGCAACTTTGTATGCAAGATCTTTTAATTGAAGTCTTAAAAGGTATAGTGTGGAGTGTATATATATATGTGTGTGTGACCCTTTACCAACATCGGAGCACTTTCTATATGCAATGTATGGTTTCATTTGGCTGAATAAATTCTCAATAAATTATCTCTCACAAGCACCAAACCCTATCACCATGGACGTGTCAAAGCATTAAGGTACGGGGCTTCGTAATGAACCAGGATCAAGGGGCGGCCATCCGGATTATAATAATAACACTACATCTACCTGTCTCAGCCATCTTCACATCACGTATTCGACCCACGCTACCTGCCAGTAGTTAGGGCCACATCGTATTTTATGCTTGCAAGGTTTTCAACTACCAAGTTTTGTCTAAACAGTGTACCTTTTCGGCTCTAAACGTATTGGGAAATGAAGAGTAACTCTTCCTTATAGTTTTGAATGACCGCAAGAACAGCAATGAGAAATCACCCACAGTGCAGCGCTGTTTGTCTTTCCAGGGGCTTGCGCCACAACAGAAATTAGTGTGACGCGAATAAAGATTTTGACTTAAAATAATGGGTTGAAGGTTTCCGTCCCAAGTATCAACATCTTAGAGGAAAAAACTTGGTGAGCCATTCAAATTATGTCCAGACACTCGCACACATAGCTTAAAAAAAATCTGAATTTTTGAAATGTGTTAATTTTCAGCTTTATCATAAAGAACTGGACGACTGACAATTGAAATGCCACTGAATGACTGCCCATGAATGGAAGTAATTCATACTTGGAACTCGTTATATTTAACATAATAATAAGTTAGGTAGTTAGTAATTGTTTTTAGGGTATGACAATGAGTGCTCAGAAAAAGCTAAATGAAACGGTGGCCAAGGAATACCGACTTTCATCTGTCTTTGCTCTTGACCTTGAGATGACACTGGCCTCCGGCTCCAAATACACGCATGTACTATCAAATAAACCACAGCAAAAGTTGCATTATGCCAAAAAAAATACGGTGGCCTTGGGATGACTCTGACCTTTAGTGACCTTAACCTTGGGATGGCCTTGACCCTCATGTGATCTCTCATGCATGTTTGATCAAATAACCCAATGTTATTGCAAACTATGGGTTAAATAAACAGCCATTCCACTGTACGATGATCTTGACAACTTGAGTGACCTTGGCCTTGGAGTGAGGTTGACTAAATGTGTATAGGATGTGTGTCTCATTGATATCTATCATGCCTCAAAAAAACACAAGTTCAATATTAATAACATTTTTTAAAGAAATTTTGTGAAAATTTGTAATTTTTTTACTTACATTTGTTGACCTTGTGTCCTTTACCTTGAAGTGAAGTCATTCATTCACTGATCATTTATGAGATCTCATGAATATGGATAAACACCATCTTACCAAGTTTGGTTGTGCTAGATGAAATAGGTTCTGAGATATTAATCCACTCGCAAGTTTTGGACGTGCAAACGACGGATAGACGGACGGTCGCAAGCGCAAAAGAAAAAATGTAATGTCATTTTTGGGCTATTTCGGACTCATCTCGCACAGATGTGCAAATATCTGGAAAATGTTTTTTGAGGGAGTGAGTATATATTGCATTGCTGTGCATGTGAGTCAACTAGAAGGGCAAAGCCCATATGACTCACATGCTCTTTATGGCATTTGCAATAATCTACATGAAAATGAGTGTCCAAACAAGTTTTTAAAACACCAAAAAAACACGAAACAGGGGCAATAAAAGGCAAAGTAATACTGACTTTCGATGCTCTTGACCTTGAGACGACCTTGACCTCGGGCTCCAAATGCACTCATGTACTATCAAATATCCTATCCTATCGTATCCTATCCCGTAACTCGGAGATCGTAGGGGCACCACAGATGATCGTTTAACCAGCATACTCCATCTTTCTCTGTCCTCAGCAACCCTCATGGCTTCGCTCAGTGTCAAACCAGTCCATTGTCGAATGTTGTCCTCCCACCTCTTTTTCGGTCTCCCTCTTCTTCTACCTCCTTGCACGGTGCCTTGCTTGATGGTCTTTGCAAGGCCTGATGATCTGGTGACATGGCCATACCATCGGAGTTTCCGTTCCTTCACCACTGTGAGCAGGTCATCGTGTTGTCCAATGGCTTGTGTGATGGTCTGTCGGATTTCGTCGTTGGAGATGTGCTGGGTATAGGAAATACCCAGAAGACTATCAAATAACTATAGCAAAAGTTGTATTATGCCCCCAAAAAACCCAGTGACCTTGAAATGACGATTGACCTTCGATGAATTTGATCTTGGTATGCCCTTGACCTTCATGTGACCTCTGATGCTCATATATGGTCAAATAACCGAATGTTTCATACTATGGGTTAAATACAGAGCCATTACATTGCATGAAGTGACATTTGTTAACGTTCTTTTGTAATGAACGTGACCTTGAAAATCTTCAAGATCAAGGCAAAAACGGAACACATATTAAAGGTCAATCTATTATCTCTAAACACAACAAGTTTGGACTTCATATCTTTCATAGTTAAGGGTCAAGGTCATTTCAAAGTACCTATACGAACCGACTTTTGACAGCTCCAGTGACCTCAGCCTTGGAGCGAGGTTGATCCAATTTGCACAGTATGTGTGTCTCGTTGATACCTATCTTACATCAAATAATCATAAGTTCAGTATTAATAACGTAGGAAAAAGGTACAATTTTGTGAAAATTGTTGTCATGTTTTGACCTTGACCTTGAAGTGAAGTCATTCATTCACTGATCGTTTTCAATGTTTCATGAATATACACCATCTTACCGAGTTTGTTTATGATAACTGAAATAGGTCCGGAGATATTAAGCCACTTAATAGAGATATTAAGCTCAGGCGGACGGCGGACTGCTGACGGCGGACAGACGGTTGGACGGACACATTTTTAACATGTCATTTTCGGACTATTTACGACTCATCTCACTCAGATTTGCAAAAAATCATTTTATTTTTATTTTGTTAGGGTTGGGATTGGGTGGGGATGATAAAAACATAGACTCACATTTCTGCTCGTATGTGAATCAAAAATCTCTGGTACTACCTACTATATAGTATAATAACGATCTAAAAGAGACTCACCTGCCTTAGCCACCCTCTATGATACAACATCTCGTACTCGACCAGCACCTTGGCCAGGCGGTTGTAGTTGCGGATGATGCGCTTGGCGTCTGTGGTGTCCAGGCACGTGCCCTGTCGCTGGAAAACCAGCATGGGGTCTGAGATACGGCGGTACAGCTGGCGAGCCCAGGCGATCTTTCCCGCAACGGGAGGCAAGTCGCGGGCTATGATGGGCTCCATGCGGTTGTTGCGGTACATCTTGGCCACCATCTCTAGATCACGGCTGTACAGCTGTAGGATGAACTTGTACTTCTCCTCGATCGGCATGTTGGGCAGCTTCAGACTCTCGAACCTCTTTAGTAGGCCCAAGGCTCGGTGCGTGCTAGATACGGGCTCAAACTTCTGGCTCATGAAGCCCACGATGGCGTTCTGCAATAAATATTGTACCAAATCTTTGTGTTTGTGTGTGTATGTGTGTGTTTGTATGTGTGTGTGCATGCGTGTGTTCACAATCTGGAGATCAAAGAACATGCTAGGCAACAGCTTAAGCGTCTGCTTCGTGAAGGCCATGGTCGCGTTCTGAAACATGTTTAATGTTCTGCAACACGTTTACTATTCACAGTCACGTTTCTACAACATGTCTGTCAACCGTCATCACCACCACCACTCTCATACTGAATACCTGTTTAAGGTATACAACTATGCGCATCGTTACCAACATTATCACCACCATTATAAGACGCTGCACGCTTCCATTTATAGCTAGACCTGGGTTGAAGGCTGGCGTCGAGGGTTTGACTTACGTGCAGATCATCGATGGATCGCCTGAACTCCTCAAAGTCGTTGTCAAAGAAATCTTTCCTGGCGTCCAACACGTCGTACTTTTTTTTCTTCATCGACTGTACGATGACGTGCAGCTTGTTGGCCATCAGTTCTATGCCTTTCACAAGCAGAATTACTTTACACTTTACACAGATATGCCCGCCACACACACTATTACTTCACACAGATATGCCTGTCACCCGTAACAAATACACTACGCAGATATGCCTGTCACACACGCAATAATTTAAACTTTACACATATATGCCTGTCACACGCACAATTTACTTTATAAATGTGCCTGTCACACATACAATTTACTTTATAGATGTGCCTGTCACACATACAATTTACACTATTATGCTTGTCACACATACAATTTACTTTACACAGATATGCCTGTCACACATACCATTTAATTTACACGGATATGCCTGTTACGCATACAATTTACTTTACACAATTATGCCTGTCAGTGTCACACATACAATTTACTGTACCCAGATATGCCTGTACACATACAATTTACTTTACACAATTATGCCTGTCACACATACAATTTACACAATTATGCCTGTCACACATACAATTTACTGTACACAGATATGCCTGTCACACGTACAATTTACTTTACACAGATATACCTGTCACACACACACACACACAACTCGATCTACACAGATATGCCCGTCACACGTACAATTAACTTTACACAGTTATGCCTGTCACACATACAATTCTTTTTACACAGATATGCCTGTCACATATAGAATTTACTTTACACGGATATTATACCTGTCGCAGACACAATTACTTTACAGATGTGCCTGCCACACATACAATTTGCTCTACACAGATATGCCTGTCACACACACAATTTACTTTACAGAGCTATGCCTGTAACACACACAATTTACTTTACACAGATATGCCTGTTATGCCTGTCACATACAATCCCTTTACACAGATACGCCCGCCACATTATACTGACCTCTGTACTGTACATATGTAAGCCTACTACACTCCACTGATATTAAATTAACATTTACAACGAAGACACATACCCTTGCTTGTTAGCCAAACACAGCAACACTCAGACTCTTTTTCTTGTGGGACAATCGAAGTTGCAATATGCAGGTAATCATCATCAATCATCAATCTTCTTCTTCTTCATCGCCATGGTCGTCAAGCTTACCTTCTATTTTGGACTTGGAGAGGTGGGCATACGTCTCTATGATGTCAAACATGTGAATGATTTTCCTCAGCCGCCTGGAGAAAGTATCGAACTTGCCGAAGATATACATCTCTGAGAAATCAAATTGTCGCTCGTTGGGCTGAGACTCCAGGCGACTCTTGACTTTGTGGAAGTGAGCGCGGTACTGCTCGTTCAGTCGTATGCAGTCCTTCAGCTTGCCCACTACGGGCGCTCCGATCGTCCAGATGGTCTCTGATTTGTTGCACGTGATGTAGTCCTTGCATGCGGTGATCATCTGGTTCGTCACCTGTACACACGCCATAAGTCCACTAAACCAAACTGAGTAGGCCAGCACATGTATTGTTTTGTTGTTTTTTTTCCACAGGCGCCCACAATCAAATTTGTTAATTACATCCATCCCCTCTCCTCCCCTCTCCACCCCCTAAACTTCTTTCAACTTGGTGGAGTTTAACAGATGCGATCAACTTCAGTTTTTGCCTCTCTTTTTTCTTTTTTTTAAACAAGCAAGCATGGAAAATTCCTGACAGGTGACACTGCTGGCTATGTAATGATGGAAACGTTTTCTAAGATGCTATAAAACTTTAAAGTTTCAAGCATCTCTCTTCACGACCCCACATGTCCAATTTCTTCTTGTATACAAAGTCCAACGAAACATTCACTCACACTCATAGACACAGTCACAGACACACACACAAACACACACACACACACACATGCACAAACGCACTTATTTACGCATGCACGCATCCATGCATATACACGCACTCATTTACGCATGCGCGCATTCATGCATATACACGCACATAGTCACATATTTTTATTCTCTGACAAGAGGCATGAACAGATGCATACAAAAGAACTTCTTATGCATCAACGACAAAATGCAAGCATCATCATGTACTCGTACAGGCAATATCTTTGGGAACGAAATACACAAGGTATGAATGAATGAATGAATAATTTATAAAGCGCGTAAATATCTCCACGCCGAAAGGCATGATCGCAGCGCTGGTGGGATCGGGAGGGAGGTGGAAAAACACACACACCCACACACGCACACACGCCCACCCACCCACACACGCACACACAGTGGCGGGAAAGGTGCATAGATAATAACTTAACAAATTAACTTCTTCACTATCGCTCAACACATTCTAGCAGGCAGACCAGACAATTAACATTTATGCAAGACTTTCACGCAGTGACTTATGAAATTGGGATGAGATTAGATAATTATACCATCCAGATTAGCTAGTAAGAAGAGAATAAAAAAATGTGTTTTCAAGTTTCTGCGAAATGCATCGACAAAGTCTGCTCTCTTTATGCCTTCTGGAAGAGCATTCCACCAGACCGGTGCAGTCTATCTGAAGACCTCTGGCCATAGCTCTTAGTACTACTGTAGTAGATTTCAACAGAGCACACACACACACACACACATACCCGTCTACCCATCATTGTGAGTTATGATGTTTTTTACCACCGCAGCGAGTTATACACACTTCCTGTGATATTATGATAACCATTATAAGCAAGTACATTCTGGGCATTGTTAACAGATCAGAAGGAAGTGTTGAATTCAGCCCTGTAGACTATTGAGGCCTAAGGCTCATTTTTCAATAGTTGATTTTTCAAAGGGTTTGTGAGGTATGAATACATGAATATTCATGAGGAAGTAACTTACAAAGACAGTTATGAGCAGCGAGTCATACACACTTCCTGTGTTTATTATGTTACAGACACATTTCCTTTTTGCCTTTTGTATGTATTTAATGTCACTGTGACAACACCGTTTTGTGACAATAATTTCAAATATTGAAATTTATCTAAAATCTTGAATGTTATTCAATTTATGATAATTGCTCAGTAAATATCTCTTTATATCGTTGCATTGTACTAGCAAGTGTTGAACGGTTATATTTTCATTACAAATGCATGTGATATTTTAACAAACTTTAGTTTTCCAAGAATTTAAATATATGCTCAACTAGAAACCATTCAAACGTGTGACAATCATCATAGAAAGAGAAAAGGAGAGAAATATTGGTTATTTAAAAAGCTATATGTATTTAAAAAATTACAAATTCATAAAGTTTTAGCACAGGTGCCAGGGTCAAAACATACATTTGATTGTTTTTATATCCATTATAATTGGAACAAGTTTCAAGTTTTGCGATATTTCTTTATTCTTCAATTCTTGGTAGCTGTTTCTGGTTTTTTTACATTTCATTTATTTTTGTTCATTTTATTTAATGTAAATTAAGTTTATTTTATTTCTATTAATTTAGGTAGCGGCAGTCAAAACTTGGTTTTGAAGTGAGAGTGTATGTTTTGTGATGTCTTGAAGGAAAAATAAAGTACAAGCAAACCACACACCAAAGTGAGTGGATACCTTTATTAGTTCCTGAGATATTGATAGTTTAGTATATACGCTGTCGCAACTATGTTCAAAACTGTAAAATAGGGCAACTTTATCAGCAACCAGGAATAGAAAAAACACATAGTTCTAGCCCTCTAATCTCATATGGCTTCTGTCAGCAAGCATGCAAACTTAACAAAAAAAACACAATTGAAACCATCGCAACATTGCACGGGGAGGGGGAGGGAGGGGGGCAACTTTGGGTCATCACAAGTTACACAATTTGTATAGCAGCTGCCTGAAACTTTCAGATATTCCAAATAAATTTGTGTAGAACATGGCCAGTTTTTCAGACAGCTTAGTTCAATACTTTTGGAGTATAAGAGCCTCAACAATGACAAAAAACTCAATCAGTGGGGCCGGGTAGCTCAGTTGGTAAGAGCGTCTTGCTAGTAACCGAAAGGTCGCTGGTTCGAATCCCGGATTGGTCAACGTGTGATCATATTATTTTCCCCTTTACCAACAACTGGCCCGCTGGTGTCAGTATAAATCGGTCCAGTAGTCACCTATATGCGAAAGTGTCGTGTGACTATAATCTACAAACAACAAACAACAAAAACTCAATTTGTCAAGAAGAAAAACGGGAAAGTTATAATTTCTCGCACTTCAATGCCAATAATTCAGAAACTATTTAAGATACAACCATAATTTTTGGTTTGTAGATTGATGACAGTACAATCTTTACAGACATCAGTAAAATTCAGTGTAATGTTTAAAATAATCAAAAAAAGGTGGACACAACCTCCAGGTTCTCCAGCGGAAACCAAAGGAAATTTAGAGGGGAGCACATTTCAGATTAAAATATTAAAAAAAAACTACTGAAAATACAGCCATGAATTTTGGTGTTTAGATTGATTACAATTTTAACTTCACAAATATGTGTTCAATCAAGTAAGATATTTACTAACATTGTTCACAGTTCTCTGGAGAAAACTAAATTCTTGCAAAGTGCACAGTCGGATGAGAAGTGACAGTCAAATGCATATACCCCTTCTTCAAAGTTAGTCAAACAAAGTTGTCAGTCAAGTACTGCTTCAAACAGGTGTACATGGCAGGCAGGTTTGCTGGAGATTCGACTGTGAATGTTCTGACAGAAGAAGAAAATGGTGCATGTACAATGTTGCGTCCAAAAACAAGGGATGCAGGAATCTGGCAGCAGTCAGACCAGCTGGGCCAGCGGAACACATCCTCAGTGCCTCTTGCACTTTTAACAAAGTTCACTGTCCCCTCCTCCTCCTCACTCAAAACTGATGTCCCCTCCCCAACAAAGTAACCTTCCACATAGTACACTGCTATGATTTATCCGACCCTCTCAAATTTGAAGTTCTTAAAGTCGAAGTCAATGTCTTCACTCCCGCCTTCTTCACAATCGATCTCTCTGTCCTGATCTTCATACTCCTCCTCCTGAGTGTCAAAAAGCAACCGCTTCCTGCCCTGTGGCTGCATCCTTTCTTCAGGAAGAAGACTGGGTAGCTGCTCAAGTGGTTCAGCACCGAAGTAATAATAATAATAATAATAATAATAATAATAATACAGGATGCTATATACGCGCCTTTCCCCAAATCAATCAGGCTCAAAGCGCGGCGATCTATACCAACATACACGCTCACCTGTCTCATCCACCCTCACACACACCAAATACACATCCATCACGCAAACAGGTGGTGTAAAGTCAGGGAGATCGCTATTAGAAGACGGAAAGAAATTTGAATTTCTATTTTTGAAATTTTTATATTGACTGCGTCCTGTACCATTATTGAAGGGAGGGAGGAAACCGGAGTGCCCGGAGAAAACCCTGGGTGACCTCAATAGTCTCGTACCTAAGTCACATACGTTCGCCCCTTGCGGGAATCGAACCCGCGACCTTCGGCATAGGAAAACCGGCGACTTATCCACTGCGCCACGAGGCCACAGGCGGTTGTACAATACCAGCGGTGTGCCTGTGACAATCAAGAAGCAAGACTTCTTGTTCAGAACCAGGTTCAGAATACTATGAAGGCCTGTTTACTTTCAGTTTTACTTTTATTGTCCCAAAACAAAATTTTGTTTTTTTATTATTTTTAACTCGTTTCTAATTTCATTATAATATAATAATAATAATAACGGATTTTTTATATAGCGGGTACTCCAGCCTATGACCAGACTCACCACGCTTTACATAGTCATCAGGGCCGGATCTGGGGGGGGGGGGGGGGTTCCTGGGATCCGGACACCCCCCCCCCCCCCCTGGCCATTCGATGTACTCACTCAGTCAGAAAAGAAAATATATATGGAGTTTTTTTAAAGCTCTTAATTTAGTTGACACTGGTGGTAAGTAAAACGTTCCTCATTCTACTCAAGTTCCTCGAGCGGACACGTTTTTGTCACCCCTAACCCCTTAAAAAATTTTTGGAACCCCCCCCCCCCCTCCAAGAGTAAGTGATCCGGCCCTGGTCATTACATATAAATACATGCAATCGATGAAACATCACTTAAGTGGTGTTTCACCCGTCCCCTATACGCTTAATGTGTCCGGGGACGTAAATTTATTCACCCAAAAAAAAAAAAATAAAAAAAAAATCACTTTTGCTACAACACACCAAAAGACGGGACAGTAAAGGTACAGACTTGAGACTATTTACAATAGTTACAATAAATTACAATATTTATTATTATAATACAATAATTTTATTATATCACCTTGCTTGTCATGAGAAACAAATTAGTAATCACACTAGTTTAATGGACCATAAACTCGGATTAACTTGGGGGGGGGGGGAGGGGGAAGGAAGAAGGAATGGTGATGCGTAAGGGTTAGCAGTGTAAGCTACGCTACTCGTCGCTAGGCCTAGTCTTGCACTTCCGGTTTCAGCAAAGGAACAATTATTCCTTTTAATCCTTAAAAAAAACAACTGAGAAACAAAAACTATTGGAGTAATAATTAGTTGGAAACAAATATATCACATGTACGGCAAAAGACAGAAAATAACTCGCACACGCATTCAATCCAAGCATATTTTGCAAACAAATGGCATGGGGTAAAAGACAAAGAATCCAACTTCATTTCTGAAGTTTCCATTTTCAATAATATGCCATATACTGAAAGCTGTCGGAAATTGAAAACGTTATTTTCAGCATAGATCTCGCTTTCCCGCATGGGACTAGCGTTAATGAACTACCTAATTAATTATATGTTAAATTTGTTTATATTTTAATTTCGTATAATATCACAGGCGTGAATTTTAAAAATAAATAAATAAATTGAAATGTATGTTGCATAACTTCTATCATTGGTAAAACGTTAATGACTGTTACTATTATTCAAATGTTTTAGATAGTTAATTGTAGCAAGGATGTGTGGTGGTGAGGGCTGGAGGGGAGTGCTGGGGGGGGAGAGTTAGAAGGGTGTATGGAATAAGGACACAAAAATAAACTTTGGTTGGAGTGAGGTTTGGATGGAGAAAGAATTCTGGGTGAGAAGAGTTTTTAATAATAAATGTTTGACTGTTGTTAATTTACTTTGATGGTATCTTGTACCTGTGACAATTCGTTCGTGATGCAATAATAATAATAATAATAATAATAATAATAATAATAATAATAATAATAATAATAAAGTAGGCTTATATAGCGCGGTACCCCAGCTCAGGGCTGGGCTCACCGCTCTTAACATGGGATATATCTTTAGAACAAACATAAACAATAAAACAGGGTATGCAAGCATTCACACCAACCGTACTCACAAAGGCATACAAGAGAACAACAACATATGCAATGCAATACACATGCAAAATAAACAAACAAACAAACAAACAAAATATTAATACAATGGCATATTAAATAATAATAAGATTCACCATACAGATTTAAAATATAACTAAAAAATTTGTTACATCTAACAATGGTTAATTAATACAATGATCGGATAAAAAAAATAAGACCCGCCTCTACTCACTATTGCAGAAATAAAGTATTATCAATAAAGACTGTATTGTATACAGTGGGGGAAAAACTCGTGGTCTTTGTTTTGGCTTAGTGGAACCAAGCTTTGTGAACATTTGACATATGCACCTTCATCAAACAAATGTAAATAAAGAGCAAAACATCGTGAAGTTACGTCTTTTGATTTTTGTTGTTGTTGAAGTGTTCATTGTACTTTGAATATCAGTTGCTGTATTTGTAAGTCCGCTTCTCACCGGAACCCTCTCACTTCTTTTACTTGGTAGAAATGTTTGCTTCAATAATTGCCCTTATCATTCTGTAGACTCGCCTTTCTGTTTACTATTTTTATCCACCTGCACTTCTACACACTCCAGTTATAACCTTCTTCCGAGACTGTCTATGGCAGAGCAGGACTTTAGTCAAAGTCAAGTCAAATCATTACTCACCATGATTATGTGTGCACTTATAACATACAAGTCACATGCAAACTGGAGGAGTGATAGAAAGGTCAGACTATAACATCAATAGTATACACAGAACACGCCAGTGAAAGATAGGTTTAAAACGAAAAGTTTTATTCAATTACAAAAAAACAACAACAGAAAACCAACACAACTGGTCTTACTAAATTTTCAGAAAGTATGGACACGATAATGAAAGATACCCCGGTATTCACACGGGTGTATAGAACAATAAGCAGCCACTGAAAATGAATATAATCTTATATACATGTAACTCTGTATTCACGTAAGTAATCCATCATAATTGCAAAAGAAATGAACAATTTGTGAACGTGAATAAAACTAAAACATGCTTTGTGCAAACATTCATTACTTTATATGCTTGGCTAAGAAGAAACCATAGGTGCTTGACATGGGATGGCCGATTGTTGACTTTCAGCTTCCAGTATTACTCTGTGTTTACTATCGTACAAAGTGTAGACAATATGTGAGCGCTGTCACGCAGAGCACAAATCAACCCCGGAATTGATCTAAACTTATTGTTCACACCTAAACCAAATACCTTGCTCAGTCCATGCACCACAACTACCATCAATAGTCCACAATCACAAAGTATTGCAGAATCAGGACCTCAAAAATAATGAAATGAAAACTTTATAATACTACGTAAATCTTAAAAACAACCCAACATCTCTTAAAAACTAAAAGATCTTTACACAGTCAACTTCTAAAAAAAAAATCTGGTTTAAAAACTGATGTGTTAAAAAGTGCTAGTCTGAACAAAATGCTGCGGGAAGCCAATAACGAGAGCACGACGGCGTCCCGAGCACAAAAACGGACACTGCAGAAAGCGATGGACAGCGTTTTCAACTCCGTTGGACATCAGCTACAAGGTAATATGAGGGGAGGTGGGAGGGGGGGGGGTATGGGATTAATTAGTCACTCATTGTTTACAGGATTTAACGGACTACGATGAGCCGAATCAGGACCTCTCACGAAACAGATCTTTCATGAAAAGGGTATATTTTTCTTACAAAATCAGAAACACAAAGGGGAAAAGTGTGCAGTACTTTACGATTGCAGCTATTGCTGCAAAAAGAGGTTTTGGTTTAAATGTGAACGATAAGTTTAGATCAACACCGTGAAATGATTTGATCTGCGTGACGTGTCGAGACCGTGACCTACCTTGCACTATAGTAAACATAATAGTCACAACAACCATGCTCTACAACCATCTAACCCATGTCAACACCATGTTGAAAAAAAAAAAACGCATGTCACCACACAAATAAAACCATAGTGATGAGAAAACTATATAAACTTCCGCACCAAAATGTGTCGTATTGATTTGTGAAATTTCAACTACTGAGGTCTTGACTCTGCTCATTTAGTTAGTTATCCATTGCTTATAAGGGTCCAGCGGACTACGTTAACCGAATCAGGACCTCTCACAAAACGGGTCTAAAATCTCACAAGATCAAAAACATGCACAAAACACGCACATACAAATACAAAAATACAATTTGATGATAATATTATGACTACTCTACCACATCCCAAAGTAAATAAAACTAAGTCGTGCTGACGGGAGGTGCATTCAGCTCACTGTAGTCCGCTGGACCTTTTAAGCAACGATTAACTATCCCACATGGAGTGCCTTTGATTAATTACAAAGTGTTTACAGCATATTTAAGGGAAAAAGTACACATGCACAATTAATGAATAAAAAAAAAACAAATGCACAAATTATTATTTATAAACACAAGGGTGGTGGGGATTTATGAGAACTGCAGTTTATTATGCAGTTAGTTTATTCATTGCCTATAGGGTCCAGCGGACTACAATGAGCCGAATCAGGACCTCTCACGAAACTGGTCTACACTCTTACAAGATCTTAAACATGGTTATGATCTAAACACACATATACAAATACAAAAATACATTTAGAATGATTCCCACAAGAACACCTGAAAAATAAAATGTAATCAATTTGTTCATGAATTCTTACTGAATTATTTTACACATCTAATTGAATGCATGTACATTACATTACATGATTATTGCTTTAGGTCCAGCGGACTCTTCCGAGCCAAATTAGGACCGGACAACCCCTGATCCGCATAAAAGATCTGCCGAAACAACCCTAGTGGTAAAACTGAAAGCTCTCCACCAGCCAGTCACTTTACAATAAAGACATCCCACGCAGGGGACGCTCTGTACTCTAATTTATCGAACCCCCGTTTACAAAAACAAAATAGAATACAAACATCATTATAAATTATCAACAAAACACATACATATAAAATGCCTACATTGCTAAATAATAACATCATAGGAAGCCCTAGTGACCACCTGGTAGAAAGCATCCAATATTCCCAAGCTGATCCAACAGACCTCGTACACAAATAAGGAGTCTTGTCCCGGAAGAGTTTTCAAGGAAAAAGGTGGATTATTGATTGATTGATTGATTGTTGCTTTAGGTCCAGCGGACTCTTCCGAGCCAAATCAGGACCGGACAACCCCCAATCCGCATAAAAGATCTGCCGAAACAACCCTAGTGGGAAAATTGAATGCCCTCCACCGGCCAGTCACTTTACAATAAAGACATCCCACGCAGGGGACGGCTGAGGCTTTACCCCAACTACTCGAACCCCCGGTTACAAAAACAAAATAGAATACAAACATCATTATAAATCATCAACAAAACACATACATATAAAATGCCTATAGTGCTAAATAATGACATCATAGGAAGCCCTAGTGACCACCCGGCAGAAAGCGTCCAACACTCCCAAGCTGATCCAACAGACCTCATACACAAACAAGGAGTCTTGTCCAGGAAGAGTTTTCAAGAAAAAAGGTAGGTCATTGATCTAGCGAAGAAGAAGATAGTATAGCAGAGTGATAGGACAGATCAGGAATGGGAAAGAGCAAATGAGGAAGACAGCGACAGTGGGAATTTAAAGCACTAAATTTCCAGAAAGTGGGGATACTATTTATACTGAAACCCCCGGCACTCCAACGGGGGTACTGTTGCCGCAGTGAATCAGTCATGCCTACAAAGGCAAGACAGGTTTTCAACTGGGGCTTTCACTTTTCCCTTTATAGGTTAGAACAATCTACAGTGGCAAGAGGTGGATGACTGGTCTAGCGAAGAAGATAGTATAGCAGATTGATAGAACAGAGCAGGAATGAGAAAGAGCAAATGAGTTATACTGAAACCCCCGGCACCTCAACGGGGGAAACAACAACGCAATAGTTCATAACCTAAATTCAAAATCATTTTCCTTAATGGTTTGCAGATAAAAGCAGATCATTTCAGAAATGTGGTAACACTGACCATATACTGAAAAAAAGAGGATGTTGTAAAATACATATGCATTTTTCTGTATACCAGCAATATAAATGTTACGCTCAATGTGGACAATTGCCTTTAATGTGAGCACTAGGCAACAAACAGCATAATATGAACATTAGGCAGATGACTTGCCTAACGTTAAAAATTGTCAACAGTAGGCAGAAAATTAAGTAATGTTCACATTATGCAGCTCCATTTTGCCCGATATGAACAGGTTTGCCTAATGTGAACAATCATGTTTATTTGGAGAGAGAGAGAGAGCGAGAGAGAGAGAGAGAGAGAGAGAGAGAGAGAGAGAGAGAGAGAGAGAGAGAGAGAGAGAGAGAGAGAGAGAGAGAGAGAGAGAGAGAGAGAGAGAGAGAGAGAGAGAGAGAATGGGTCAACATTTTTATTTTACACTTAGATTTTTCTATTTCCCTTTCTATTGTGTAGTTTTCTTTCTCATTAAGGACTGAGTATTCTTCCTTCACCTGTCTTCTCACCTCTTTTTTTTTCTCTCCATATTTTGAGTGCTGTTCAGTGTGGTTTTTTTAATGGATTGAAGATTTTATTTTACACCAATGTACAACTAAGTGTACATCGGGACGATGCAGCTGCGTGAAAAAAGAAATTAAGTGTAACTGCCGCCGTCACCCTGGCAGATCATGCAACAATTTCTAGGCCCTGAGATCAAATTGTAAAAACATTTATCTGTTCAATTTTTGCCTATTTCTATTTTTCAGCAATACGCCACACACATTATTGTATGTTTCTTTCCCTGCAAGAGATTTTAAAATGTATCTTTGAAGTATTCTAATGTATTTTGTGAGTTTTGTAAATTAGACATGCATTATGATGAAATAAATTTCTACATGTATCTGCTGTATCTTATTATTCTTTGCATTTCAGTTAGTTATTATTTGTTTTTTCTTGTTATCTTCTCTTTTGAATAAATTGCTATTCCATCGAGATAACTCTACTAGTCTTATTTCTGCTTCTACGTCTACTTTATCTGCTTCTCTCTCTTTCGTTCGCTCTCTCTCCAAATAAACATGATTGTTCAAATTAGGCAAACCTGTTCATATCGGGCAAAATGGAGCTGCATAATGTGAACATTAGTCAATTTTCTGCCTAATGTTGACAATTTTTAACATTAGGCAAGTCATCTGCCTAATGTTCACATTATGCAGTTTACAATAACATACAAAAAATTATCCACGTTGAGCGCAACATATATCTATATCATACCAAATAAATAAATAATTTGTACATGTGTACATTACATGTTAGCGATTGATATTTTTAAAAAGACAGGCATGGTCTATGAAGTTGTTCTCAGGGTGATAATATTAACATCAAATTACACCTGTTATCTCAACTAAAACTTTGTACATCTCTCCCAAAACAAAGAAACGGTAAATTGTCCCCACTTACCACACTATCTTACAGTATTTAATGCTTAAGATGTGCCAAGGGGCACCCAAAATTATCGCTCAATTTGTCAACACATTCCAAGATCGCTTTTTAATTGACTGACAGGGCAGACAGATGTAGCACATCAGGCTACAATTGTATAGAACAATTTTGAAATACTTCTTATGCATAAGCTAAGAATTGTATAAACGTGTTGCTTGTGTGGTTTTAAAAGCATTTCGTTTACACACTTTTAAAACAAACCATTTTTCAAACACGAACAGTTTAGCGCCACCAAAAAAAAAAGTGTAAGAGATGATCAAATAGACACATGTTTGCTAAAACAGAAAGCAAAAACTCCAGAAGTGTCATGTAGAAGAGACTGAGTGATTATGTTCTTAACTGAATGAACTCATGTTTAGGATTGCAGCTTTCTAATTTGTCGTCTTGTTTTTTCAATCTCATTCCTAACAGTACCTTTGATCTTTTGCCACGACTTGCTTGAATGAGTCATTCGATCAATTGAATTCCTCACACTCCGACTTTCCAGGCAAACTTCTTTCCAGAATATGGCTCCTGAAGTGATTCTGAATCAGTTGCTTATGTTCTGCGGACAAGAAATCCCTGTTTCTCGACGTTTCGCTCACATATGATGTCTTTGCCATCATCTTTTTAGAGTTTTTAGGAGATGATCTTGACACCATCTTCTGGTTAATTGTTGACCTTTTCCATCTCGACTTTGACGACTGCTCGCTTTCTCGAGATGATGTAGAAGCCATCTCCTGGTCTCTTCTTGATGCGTTACATAGCTGTGCGATCTGTTGTGGTGTACGATGATAAAACTGCATGGTCAGTGGCTGTGGGAAAAAAAATCATTACTACGCATTAAAAACTAGTTGATTCCTTTGAACACAAACATAGTCAATGTTAAATACAAGTAGTAGGTCAAAGCTTATACGACTCACAAGCTTTTTACATTATCAACATAGATCTGGAAAAATGTCTCTTGAAAACATCATCACTTTAGTTTTTGCAATGTTAATATTCAAACCATATTTTTTCTTGCATTGCCTTGATCCCTTAACTCTGGGTGGAGTCGTTGGGGCGCCACTGTGATGAGCTGTGTACCAGTCTGCTGCTCATCTTTCACGGTCATGAGCCAGGGCTTGGGTTTTTCCAAATGGCTTCCCTGTCCATACTTCAATGTCGTTGCTCCATCTTTGCTTCTGTCTGCCTCTGTGTCTCTTCTTCTCGACAGTTCCCAGGAGGATAGTCTTTACCAGGCCATTGGATCTTGTAACATGGCCGTAACAGCGGAGTTTCCTGGTTTTTGTTTTCACAGTTGTAAGGAGATCTTCGTATGGGCCAATATTCGCTGTGATGATTCTGCGAACTTCTTCGTTCATGACATGGTCGAGGAATGAGATGCCAAGGATCTTTTTGTAGCATCTCAGTTCCATTGCTTGAATTCTTCTCAGTTGATCTGCATTCATGGTCTATGTCACGCCGTCTAAAGATTTGTGCATGTTCTCAACTGTTTCCGATAGCAATGCTGGTCATCAGCATATAGGAGCAAAATTAAATGGACAATCTTTAACTTCAGAAAAATTTAATTAATCAGTGTGGCAACTTTACACCGTCACCATATTGTTCCAGAAACAACTTTAAATCATTTTAAAACAATGAAAAAAAGTATCGGCGATAAATTTACTCCTTGCATTACCCCGACATAGCACGTAAACTAAGCAGACAGGCAATTTTTTTTTGTCTTTACACACGATTTAGCTTTTTGATACATGTATACTACAACTGTGAACACTTTTGCACTAACACCACTTTAGTTAGCTATTTATTGATTTGTTATAGGGTCCAACGGACTATGATGAGCCGAATCAGGACCTCTCACAAAACGGGTCTAAGTTCAGTTCTGTTCTGTTCAAAATGACCTCTCAACGCTCGGGAATGCCCATACGCGCTCCGCCCATCTTTAAGAACTTTTCAGAGTTGCCTTTGAGACAGTTCCCATGTTGGTCTAGTTGAAGATGGCTCTTTCTCGGTAGTCAAGAGGTGTTCTTATACTGCTCTTATATAGCGCTTTACCAGCACAAGGGCTGCTCAAGGCGCTGGATGATAATGAACGCTAACACATAAGTCAATGCGATAGACTGCATGCGAGCAGCTCCACCCAGGACTGGGGGGATTAGCACCTATGGTGCATGCTGGATGTATTCATGTTATACACATGTGGCCGAAGTTCGGCCTGCCTTCTCACAGAAAGTGTGGCAGCCGCAGAGCAGCGCCAGCACCCAGGACACGTGGTGAGTGAGGAGAAGGCAGGCAGAGGGGGAAGGCAGAGGGGGAAGGCAGAGAGGGAGGGGGGAGATGAGGGAGTGAAAAGGTTAAACAAGAGTGTGTGAAGTCCGTGCTATGGAATGCGTGCAAGCAGCATCACCCAGGACAGGGGGAATATATGTGCATGATGGGTGTATTGGTGCAATACCCAACTTCAGGCTGCTTTCTCGGTCCGTAACCCGGAGGTCGTAGGGGCACCACAGATGATTGTTTGACCAGCATACTACATCCCTCTCTGTCCTCAGCAGCCCTGATGGCTTCGCTCAGTGTCAAACCAGTCCATTCTCGAATGCTGTCCTCCCACCTCTTATTCGGTCTCCCTCTTCTTCTACCTCCTTGCACTGTGCCTTGCAGAACGGTCTTTGCAAGGCCTGATGATCTGGTGACGTGGCCATACCATCGGAGTTTCCGTTTCTTCACCACTGTGAGCAGGTCATCGTGTTGTCCAATGGCTTGCGTGATGGTCTGTCGGACTTCGTCGTTGGTGATGTGTTGGGTATAGGAAATGCCCAGAAGTCTTCTGTAGCACCTCATCTCCATGCTTTGTATTCTTCGTTGTAGATCTGCTGTGATGGTGCATGCTTCGCAAGCATATAGGAAGATGGAGATGACAAGGGAGCGCAGCAGTCTTACTTTGGAATGTAGACTGATGGTCCTGTCTTTTCAAATGGGCTTCAACCTTGTCAGGGCAGCAGTTGTTTGTGTGATCCTGGAGAGGACTTCCTGTCGGGACCCATTGACTGAACAATGGCTCCTAAATATTTGAAGCTATGCACTGTGTTGAGGGATTGGCCTTGGATTTTGATGTCCGTGTTGATGCCATTGGTGTTGTTGGTCATCATTTTGGTCTTCTCTGCACTTATTTCCATTCCATAAGCTCTGGAGTTGGTGTCAAGCCTCTGTACCAGCTGTTCAAGTTCTTGTTCCTCTCCAGCCAATCCATCAATGTCATCCGCAAAACGAAGATTGGAGATTGCTCTACACCCTATGCTGACTGTGCCTTCGTGATCTGCAAGAGCATCTGACATGATGTGCTCTAGGAAGATGTTGAAGAGTGTTGGAGAGAGTAGGCATCCTTGACGCACACTGATTGTTGTTCTGAACCAGTTCCCGATGACGCTGTTATGGAGTACTGCACTGTCCTAGGTGCATGTACAGTGTATTGGTGTAACTGGCACTCACCCGTCATGGACATCAGCATCAGGATTTTTAAAACCCCTTGCGATGGACTGGGGGGGGGGGGGATTACGATGCAGAGCGCCGCTGTTACACGATTATTGATCAATGATAGATTCAGCCCCGATGCTTGAATCTCGTGTAACTCTAATTCGTTTATCCACGCAACCTGTTCACTCAGCAATAACTTGAATAAGGCAGGAGTCGTCGTATGAAGTTTTCCAATTTTATTCAGCAATATCAACAACTGCATTCAAGATCTCTTTCTGAAGATGACTTACTTCAAGCAGACAGTGCACTATTTTTATAGCCTCCCAAAAATGGAGAATGTCTGAGAATGCTCCAGAATGACGCAGTAGTTAGTTATTCATTGCTTACAGGGTCCAGCGGACTGCAAAGAGCCGAATCAGGACCACAAAATCAAGCCCACAACTTGTCTGAAAGAGGACTCACCCCTGATCCGCATAAAAGATCTGCTGAAACAACTCCAGTTGTAACACTGGGACGCTGAGGCTATATTCTAATTTATCGAACCCCCGTTTACAAAAAACAAATAGAATACAAACATCATTATAAAATATTAACAAAACACATACATATAAAATGCCTACATTGCTAAATAATAACATCATAGGAAGCCCTAGTGACCATTTGGCAGCAAGCGTCCAATATTTCCAAGCTTATACAACAGACCTCACACACAAATGAGTTTTGTCCCGGAAGAGTTTTCAAGAAAAAAAGATAGGTGACTGGTCTAGCGAAGAAGAAGATAGTATAGTAGATTGATAGAACAGAGTAGGAATGAGAAAGAACAAATGAGAAAGACGGCGACAGTGGGAATTTAAAGCACTAAATTTCCAGAAAGTGGGGTTATTATTTATACAGAAACCCCCGGCACCTCGGCGGGGGTATGACGCAGTAACACCCAATCAAAATAAAACAAAATGATCGAAACAATTGTGCGCGTCTCAATCGAATCGTAACTGCCGCCACCCAGGACAGGGGGGATTGGGACCTATAGTGCATTGTATTCTTTTACTTGGTGCTTGGGGTGAAGGGGGGTGTGAGGCTTTCAGTTCAGGGGGGGAGAGGGAGTTGGCATGGATTTAATTTGGTGGGGCCCCCATGGGTAATTCGGCTAGTATACTATATATTCTTAAACTCAACATGGCTTGTTACATTATGTTTATCTTCTTTTTATTTTAAAAAGGTTCAAACCAACCTGGAAAACTTGAGGCCTTCTTCAAGCTTGCACGCCACTTTCTCTTTGCGAGGTGGTTGATATCGGTTAGAGCTAAATGAAAACAAATAATGACAATAATAATAATAATCTTTAACAAAGCACGTACACACACATTACATAATCACAATGTTTGCATGCATTCGAGAGACAACCCCCCCCCCCCTTTCACCCCACTCCTCCAAAAAAAAAAAATAAGAAAAAGAAAAAAGCTGCCAAACTGAAAAAGTATATTACTGCACAGAAATATAAAAAGGAACACAACTGATGAGCTTGAGCAAATGTGCACTATATGATCTATCAGAACTGTGAATAATGTTTTGCCAAACACCTCACCCTACAAGTATCATGGATAACTGGGAGGAAAACAAAACTTCCAGGAAGCTGACTCATTATATATATATGTTGGTTACCCTTCCCTTCCCACACATACACTGGACTTGAATCATGAATAAGTATATTTATGGAGGTAGGACTGCATGCAGACGACACTTTCAGCATCAGACTACCTGCTTGGGCAGAGAAAGCAAATTAACACCCCTCCCCCATCTACACATACACAGTAAAAATTAAAAGGAGTACACAGGTACCAAATTTTTTTTAAAATCTTACGCAAGAATGTGTCGCTGTCTGTGTCACCGTCCTCGGTATCGGGGACATATTCTGACCCACTAGCACTGTCATCACAGCCTGACCAACTAGTACTGCCATCACAGCCTGACCCACTAGCACTGTCATCACAGCCTGACCCACTAGCACTGTCATCACAGCCTGACCCATTGGCATTATCACAGCCTGATGACAGACATGTTCTGCAAGTAAATTGCATTATTCAAAGTTTTAAAAAAATCCCAGCAACATAGGGTTTGGAGAGGGTGGGGGGGGAGGGGTGTAAGAAAGTAAGGTTTCAATACTTTCATAATCAGAGGTGCCAACCCCCTAATCTTCTTGTCAGTATTTCCGGACCCGTTGTATTTTTATTAAAGCTACCGTATTTCCGTATTTAATTCACTTCGCCGGAATTAAATACGGTCAATCCGTGCTGGTTGGCACCTCTGCATAATAGATTATGATCAGACTCAGTTCTTCTATTTTACAAATGGGCTGTCATGTTAGTTTGCACAGCATCGGATTCTTGATCCAGGGGTCCCAAATTCTTATCTCGGCAGAAGCTAACTTTATGTGAAGGTTCCTATATCGGTGACCAATGTACTAAAAAGCGCCTCGAGTTACTCTTGATTGAGATATGTGCGCTATATAAGAACAAACATTTATTTACATTTTACCATAATCATCATTCTCAATCAAAACCTTTTTTTAAAATTTAGTTTTCATTGAATTCTTCTGTTTTTTAACAGACGATCGGGCCGATCTATTGCCCTGCATGTCCGCGCAAAACAGGTGAAGGGGGCTGATCTGACGAAAATAGTCTCGGATTTTGCTCCAAAAGAACGAAACCGGTTATTCACAGGCTTTGTATAGATCTATGAACAAACTTATCGTCCAGACGGAATCTGATCTATTTTCCAGTGGTTTATTGGGACAGTGTGAAAGATGCACGGCTAGCAATCGTTCATTATAGCAGTAAATTTTAGTCTGCTGTGTTGTTTTTGTGTAAATAATATTAACTTGGCTGTTTCGATTTGAATGTGGAAAGCAGTATAATACTATAATATATGATACTATAATAATTTGTATTTTGTGAAAATATACATTGTTGTTACCGTCTTCTTACTCCCGATGCTCAGAGAACGAAGGAAAAGTGTGGCTCATAAAATACATCATTATCACAAGGCTATTATTAAGAAGACGTTAACAACAATGTATATTTAATTTTCACAAAATACAAATCAAATTCATGTACTATATTCATCTTGAAATTTCAATCTAGGCTCACTTTCAGAAAATGTATCATTAGCTACACATGTGAAAAGTTCCGGGGTGCCAAAAATAAAAACAAAACGATAGGCCTGTCACTTTCAGCCAGATCTAATTACGTATTTGGACTGGTAGTGGTACTCAAAATGCTTGTCACCTTCACATTACCTCCCGCATTCACCTCCTTGCTCAGAAATAAAAGATTAATCTACTATAAGAATCTTGCATAATTTACAGAGGTTAAACTGGGATCGCGCTAGCTTTTACAAAATTTCAGGATGTCACTTTTACTTTTATTAACTGCCGACAGTCAAAATCTCCTCTACATCTAGCGGCATGTACGACTGCCGACGTTTTATGTTTCATTAATCGTAGCAATTGCTGTTCATCTAGTTACTCTACACATTTTTCAATGTAAGCCGAAAGCAATTTTGATTTGCCCCCACCATTCATAGTTTGTAAACTACAAGGATGGCTACAACTAAAATAACTGTCATGGCACAGCAAAATGTCAGATATGTTGGCAGCCCCATTCAGTCTGCTAGCAGTGCAGACTCACTTCACATGGAGCTGAGTTTTACATTCAAATAAGATTGCAACCAGCCTTTTTTTGTAACCAACTCGGAAAACGGTTTTATAGATCACTATAGAAGCCATTCGTTAAAAGTCAAAGCAAAAAAATGTCTGAAAAATGACTTCTTACCTTTAGCATCACGCTGCACGGATTTCTAGATCACGATGTGGCGTGACAACTTTGGCGGGCATTCTGTGTTGGACAACTCTGTTGATTGGTTTAGCCGCTCGTGTCTTTCCATACGAAGACCAATCAGATTTGAGGTCACAAAAGGTCAAAAACTTAATGAGGCAATTGAAGAGAGAGCTATGAGATGAAAATTCTGCTCTCGAAGTGTGTGTATATGTGTGTGTGTGTATGAATGACACTCTGACGTTATTCTGAGTTAGTTGAAATATTTGCATGGCGACGTTAGTTACGATCTGATTACGTGATTTATGAGTTTGACGTTGTGAGTTCATAGGAAAAAGTAACTCACAACGAAACGGTAACTCAGAACCCCGGTGAAAAAACTTACCAAGTACTTGGGAACCTACGGTAGGCTGACGCACACACACACACACACACACACACAGGCGCGCGCGCGTGGGTGGGCAGAGAGGGAGGGTTAAGGGGAGGGAAATAGGAAGCTGACCTTGATGAGGAGAGAGGTCATGCGTTCAGATGTGTTGTAGTATCGAGAGATGCTGTAGATCATGCGAGCAGCGTTGATCAGGCCTGGGATGGAGTCCAGCATGGACACCTGCAACACACCACACCAGCCCTATCCTCTCTAGCTTTAATTCCATTCTTTTTGGTGTTTCCGAATAATATCTTTATGGTTCCATTCATCATCTGCATATTATCATCGGATTTACAGCGTGCCTTAGTCATCGCCTGGACGTTTGTCTCGATCATCGTTTTAACAACTCCTGTGTTCATTAGACTCAAAAAATCACATCATCATCACGTAACAATCGTAACAAAAAAACGCATTCACTAACTTATATTCAAGGACTTTAAACTAATACGTCGAGAGAAGATTATTCATTACGTAAGACTAAATTTTATCAAGCATCAAGAAGGGCATTTATACATCTTCATCGTCTTCAGTCATTATCGTCCATGGAGTAAACCAAGACCGCATTGTGAACACAGGCTGGATTTTTTCAATTATATCTAGGAAGCGACATGTCCGTAGCACCTCTACTCCATTGTAAGATAGAACATTTATTTATTTATTATCAACTTTGTTGGGAAATCAATCTGATCGTGTTTTTTTCTTTCATATTCATTCAATTTCGTTTTCCTCATACGAAAAGCAATGTTGGCTTTTAGTTTGTAAAAGCAGTGTATGGGTGTCAGTAATAAATGTAATTTGTAACGACTTATTAACAGTACTATAACATCAACACGGTCAGCGTTAACACTTAGATTTCACACAGTCATTCAGACACTAATGAAAAACGTACCAAATGGGGGCTATCATCTAGGCATCTGAATAAAACACTGTTCTAGTTGCGAACCATTGCTTTTCATCATCCATGACCACTGCATAAAAAGTTGATCGTGTTACAGTAACAGGACTAACAGATCAGCATTAACACATACATTTCACCCAGTCATTCAGACACTAATAAAAACGTAACAAATGGGGGCTATCGTATAGTGAAGGGAGGGAAGGATGGGGGGGGGGGGGGAGAATCTGTTCTGGCCCTGTCCCAGTTTAACTCCCTTGTAGTGTTTTATTAATGTGTTTGGAGGCTATTCTGGATCTGGCCCTCTTTAACTCCCTTGTAGTATTGTCTCTTTAGCTCCCCTGTAGTGTGTAGGTGGGTGGGAGGATATAGGGGTAAGAGAATGGGGCTGTTCTGGTCCTGCCCCAGTTAAAACAGCATGTTACGTTTTTGTAAGAAAGTCAGCTGTTGCTCTGGACTTGTCCCATGTCCCATGTCGTATGGCGTACGAACAGCGTCAAACGCGCGATGAAAAGTAGCGATGCTTTGCATCGATACTATTCTCATAAGGATCCATCCGTTTAGGAAAGTATCGCTACTTTTCTCAAAAGGATTGCACATTTTCTCAAATGGAACGCAAATTGCGAAAGTATCGATGCTTTCTGAAAAGTATCGATGCAAAGCATCGCTACTTTTTAAAAAGTATCGATACTTTGCATCGATACTTTAGCTCGAGCAGTTTCATTGCGCAGTTCCGAAGTTTACCGAGGCGAAACACGCTGTTTCTGCAAAACTGAAATCGGTCAAGCTAATGAAATAATATACATGTATTATGTAACATTCCGCAGTTCCAATTGTCCTTTGCAGAGCAAATTAATTAATAAATATAACAGGTCTCTCTTCAAGTTCTCTCATTCGATCGTCGATAATTTCAATCGCATCCATCTTTCCGCCTCAAGTAACGCAAAACGGAAGGAAAGCAAGCAGATTGGCGCGATTGCCTGTTTTGTGTTCCGCTTTAGTTCCGATCAAACTTTTGGAAAATGTGCATACTGTGTATTCGGAAGAACTCGGAAATGCGCGATGAAAAGGGTCGATCCTTTCGTAACGGAGCGATGCAAAGTAGCGATACTTTTCAAAAAGTATCGATGCAAAGCATCGCTACGTTTCATCGCGCGTTTGACCCTGTTCGTACGCCATAGTTTAGCTCCCCTGTTTTGCTTTTGTTTATTTAGCGTGCTTGGGGCTGACCTGGACCTGTCCCAGGTTAACTCCCCTGTCGTGTTTTTATAGGGGCTGTGGACCTATCCCAGCTAAATTCTCTGTTTGATAGGTGTTCGGGGTATGTTCTGGACTTGTCCCAGTTTTAGTGCTATATAGGCTTGTTTGGGTGGGAGTTTTTCTGTCCCTGGGGAGGGGTTGTTCTGGAACTGTTTTGTTTTAACTCCCGAATGACTGTTTATTTTGAGTATAAGCGGATTGGTTATACTGGTGGGGGCTGATTTGGAATAGAAGGGGGGGCCATTCTGGGCCATCACCAGACTAACTCCCGGGGATTTAATCTGGGCTGGACTGAAACTACTCCTGGGAGTAAAAGTGTACAGGGAGTGATTTCAGCACGTCATACCGGCTTGTGACCAAACTTCTTTGGAGCATTACCTAGGTTAGTGGCCAGTCTTTCGTATCGTCATATCAGCTCTATCACAAAGGCCAAGGTCGGTTGGGTCACTTTGCTGCTAATCACGTTTTGTTCAATATCTCAAACACGGCTGAATCGATATTGGTGATTTTAGGCATACTATACTGCAGGTGCTTCAACACATGACCAATCGTTCAGTGGCAATCTGGTTTTCAGTCAGTAGGTCGGCTTGTCTGTCCGTCGCTCTGAATTTTACTTTAAAAAAAAAATATTCAAACACATGTTTTGCCTAAAGTATGATTGCCGATATTGCTTACTTTTAACTGTGCAGATACATTAACTACCACTTAGCCTAGTGTGTCCTTGACCTTTGCTCTTTCTCAAGGATTAAGGTCGCTGAGGTCCAGTATTTTATCAAAAACGTTATGGGGTTTAACTCAAAATTTGCAGAACCGATTTTGATTTGTGTGTGTGTTTATTCTTTAGGTTTGCCAATAGTTCAGATGTTACTGTAAGCTTGTAAGCGAAGATGATGATGATGATGATGATGATGATGATGATGATGATGATGATGATGATGATGATGATGATGATGATGATGATGATGATGATCGTACGTACAGGGTCACTGTTGTAAAGTGGGTCACAGAAGGACTCTAGAGTGTAGAGAAACTTGACATTGTCCTTCGCTTCATTGGCCGTGTCTGTGATACGCCCGTCCAGCTCTCGCCATTTCTGTCTCAACAACAGCACAATGAATAAAAACAGATTTTACTTTGAATGTTTTTGTGGAGGTTTCTGTCACTTAGTAGTATCAGCATTTTGTAAGGAAAAAAAAGTTAATTTTACTGTTGTTGTTGTTTGTTTTTTCTAAATAATGACTGGTCCTGCTAGCTATTGACTAACTCGAAAACAGTCCGTGCTTTTGGCGTGCGCTGCCA